>CM065811.1:46685500-47935500 GCA_033398695.1 Orobanche coerulescens
GAGTAATTTGGAAAGATAGCTAGGTTTTCTGTAATTAGGCTAAACCCTCAAGCATATTTTTTGTAATTAACCCTTTAAATTATCAAAAATCTTAATCTCAAAAACTCCCCATCTTCAGAATGCATGAACAAAAGCTACTTAAGAAGATTAAGCTCAGATCAACCGAAAGTTCTAACATCTACTATGTCAAAGAGTAATTTTATGTCAAAGAGTAATTTAGTCGACAATTTTGAACTATTCAAGAAAGTACCTGCCCAGAGCAAGCATGGCTTCAAATGGAGTAATTATAGGAGCTAAGAACTCCTTACTATCCAATAGAGCTGTTTGCGGACAAGAGACATTAATAAAAACATCACACTGCAATGTCAAAAAATTAGAGATAAGCAATATGGACACAAGATAAAAACATATGCAACAATATTCATGTAGGTAATGACATTTACCTCAAGAAAATTGGCAAGCTTTGCAGGGTTTGGTCTTCCCATAACGAATGTGTATGACTTTTTCCCAGCTTTTGTTATCAGTTCCCCCATCTTATGAATCATGTCAAGATAACCCACTGAAAGAACAATTTGCAAAGAAAAGCTTTATGCTTCTGGCGTGTATCATGCACAAGAAGAATCAAGACACAGGAAGAAAAAGGAAATGTAAAACAACATAATCATATGTTCATGATATTCTGAACAACGGGATCTATAGATACTTCAATGAGAATAGTATCTAACATGCCTGTACACTTACACAAGGCTAGAGTGTCTTATCAACAACAACAACAACATCTAAGCCTTAGTCCCAAAATGATTTGGGGTCGGCTAACATGAATCAAACTTTGAAACCGACAATAATCGTTACATAAATAACATAAAAGGAAAAAAAGAGGGAAAAAGTAGAGAAAAAAGCAAATAAAAAAAGAGAATGAATGAAAAAAAAAAAAAAAAAAGAAAAAAAAAAAAAAAAAAAAAAAAAGAATAAGACTCCATCCACCATCCGTATTCTTTCCCGCCACATTTGCCTCTCCATCGCCATACTTTCTCCAATTCCAAGAAACCGCATATCATTTTCAATCATCTTTATCCAAGTTTTCTTGGGTCTTCCTCTACCTTTCACAACATTACTTGCTCCCCAACTTTCTAGCCTCCTCACTGGGGCATCAATAGGTCTTCTTCTCACATGACCAAACCATCGTAATCGATTCTCCATCATCTTGTCTTCTATAGACGCAACTCTTACCTTTTCTCTGATCACCTCATTTCTGAGCCGATCCTTTTTTGTATGACCACACATCCATCGTAGCATACGCATCTCTGCCACATTCATCTTTCAACGTGACACTGTTTCTGACCCAACACTCGGTGCCATATAATAGCGCAGGCCTAATTGCCGTGCGGTAAAATTTACCCTTTAATCTATGAGGCATGCCGGGATCACATAAAACACATGTGGCACTCTTCCACTTCAACCACCCTGCCTTTATTCTGTGAGCCACATCGCCATCTAGCTCTCCATCCTTTTGGATAATAGATCCAAGATACCGAAAGAAAGTGGATCCATGAACAACTTTCCCATCAAATGTGATCATCCCCGCCTCTCTATCACTGTTTTCGCTAAACCTACACTCCATATATTCAGTCTTACTTCGCTCACTAAAGCCTCGAGCTTCCAAAGTATCCTCCAAAGTTCCAATTTCTGTTGCACTCCAACCTTCGTTTCATCAATCAACACAATATCATCTGCGAACATCATACACCACGGAACGTCATTTTGAATTTCTCTTGTCAATTCGTCCATGACTATGGCAAAGAGAAAAGGACTAAGAGCAGATCCTTGATGCACCCAATCGTAATAGGGAATTCTTGTCCTCCCAACATTAGTACGTACACTTGTACTAGCTCCTCATACATGTCCTTTATAATGTCAATATATTTCCGCGATACACCCTTCTTTGCTAAGGCCCACCAAAGTACTTCTCTTGGTACTTTATCATACGCCTTCTCTAAATCAATAAAAACCATATGCAGATCTTTCTTTTATCTCGATAATGTTCCATCAATCACGGATAAGATAAATTGCTTCCATGGTCGATCTTCCGCATAAATCAAACCGATTTTCGTTATCTTCACACATTTCACGATCCTTTGTTCAATCACTCGTTCCCACAACTTCATGGTATGACTCATTAGTTTAATTCGCGATAATTAGAACAATCTTGAACATCACCTTTGTTCTTATACAAAGGGACGAGAATACTTTTCCTCCATGCCGCGGCATCTTATCGCTTCTCCAAATCTTATTGAAAAGCATAGTTACCCATTCGATCCCTCTCTCCCCCAAACACCTCCAAACTTCATAGGTATACCATCCGGTCCTTCGCTTTCTTTGACCCCATCTTCTTCATGCAATTGTCACTTCACCCTTTTGGATTCTTCTCTTAAACTCTCGGTTAACCATACTTGAGGGATGTTTAAATTCCCAATATCTTGTTCTTGATGGCCATTGAATAGGGTATCAAAGTATGACCTCCATCTCTCTTTTATCTCTTTATCTTGAACCAAAACTTTTTGGTCGTATCTTTACACATTTAACTTTTCCAATATCTCGCGTCTTCTTCTCTCTCATTCGAGCAAGTTTATAGATATCTTTTCCCCTTCTTTAGTATCTAATCTTGCATATAATTCTTGATTGACCTTTGATCGGGCATTTCGCACTGCCTTTTTAGCTTCCGTTCGAGCTTTCTTGTACTTCTCATAATTCTCATCGCTCGAGCATTTACCCAGTACCTTATAACATTCACGTTTGGTCTTTATCGCTTGCTTAACTTCATCATTCCACCAAGATGTGTCCTTACTTGATGGTCTGTTTCCTTTAGATTCTCCTAGGACTTCTTTTGCAACTTCCTTTATGTTGTGTTCCAACAAGTTCCACATCGAATCTATATCCATCTCCGTGCAATCAGACCAAATACCACTATCAGCAATCTTAGCCACAAAAGTATGTCGACTCTCCCCTTGGAGCTTCCACCACTTAATTCGAGGGTCAACTTGTGGTCTTCTCTTTCTTAAGTGCCTCTTACCTCGAAAGTCAAGCACCACAACCCTATGCTGTGTTGCAGCACTCTCACCGGGTATTACCTTGCAATTAGTAAAACTTTTCCTCCAAACATTCCTTACTAAAAAGAAATCAATCTGACTTGCATTACCTCCGTTTCTATATGTCACCAAATGAGAGTCCCTTTTCTCGAAAGTCAAGCACCACAACCCTATGCTGTGTTGCAGCACTCTCACCGGGTATTACCTTGCAATTAGTAAAACTTTTCCTCCAAACATTCCTTTACTAAAAAGAAATCAATCTGACTTGCTAGAGTGTCTTATCATGGGCAAAAATTCAGTCACCATTTTCGACGGATTGGCCCCCATCTCTTGTAAAATCATTTTTGAAGCAAACGGAAGTGAAGCACTAGCTTCGTTCTAGCAAACGCCTTGAAAAGAAAACTATAAATATTAAGTCTAGAGCGCGACAGAGGTAGTATACAAAACTGGATCTGTATTGAGGTGTCTAAAAAGATTAAGAAGCCAATTATTTATAGTACTCTATAAGCCTAAACATTTGCTAAAGTTTCTATGTGGAAGTTTTACAACCACATAGTACTATCTGGAACTAAATAGTGAATACTACTGAGAACAGATAAGAAAAATGAAAAATGAAGATGGCAATTGTACAGCTAGAAAATTATGTTGAGATGAGGGTTGAAGCCGAATCTTGTTATGGACTCAGAGTATTCCACGCGAGCTTCACAACCATGTATAAGATTTCAACAGATTACATCATGCTTAAATATTTAAGGCTCAAGAGTAGGGATCTTTAAGAGTTTATTTGTTCTTCTTGAGTTTAGTTTTGTCAATCTTCTCCACAAGCTCAGGTGAATCATGTTCGCAGCAATCTTTGAGGGAGTTGCAGCGAAGAGGTAGAATTGATTATATGGAAAAAGATTTCTCGACAGGCAAATATTACCAATATATCACTAGGTGTGCTCCTAGTCTCCTGGTGAAAAGATGACCAAATGAACCTTGTTTTCCACAAGAAAACTGTATAAGATGTCCAACTAGAATGAACTAACAAACGACATATCATCTACAGCTTGAATTATATTCCAAGCAATTTTCTCCAATTATAAAGTAGAAAAGCAGCAATACTCACTACACTTGAGCGTCAAAAGAGAGAACCAGATGTTGCAACCCAGGATTGTTGCACAACAGAAAGAACAACAAGGGACACTTCAGTTAACTTTGATTCATTCATCTCATGGTTAGAAGTTAAAATTCTTATAATGGGTATCGCACCCTTCTCTTTTTTGATAGGAAACAAAAACTTTATTATAAAAAAGAAGTGAGTACAGCCAGGGACAAGGAGTTCCTACAAAGTCTAAACACGCGGGGAAAAAAGTAAAAGAGAAACTAAACTAAAATGCTTCAATCTCTAACAATGTCATTCACCAAAAAAAAAAAAGATCCATAAAGTTCAAGATCTTAGACGTCCACTATGCCACTTTGGTTTCGGTTTATCCCAGATGTCATCAGCAGATTTCTCAAGATCTTCAAGAATTCTTTTGCTGCGTTCTAACAAGATAGAACAATAAAGAGCGTGGACAACAATTCTCCAAAGATAGAAACATATAACTCTTACTTTATAAGAGTCTTTCGAAGTAGGTAGAGACTTAAGTTATGTGCATTATAAGACGGTAAGTTTAGACCATCAGTAAAGCAATGCACAAGTTAGTTACTATATATTTGTTTGCTCTCCACGTGGTGGGAACAGACAGTTCCTCGAATCACGTGTTCTTAAAAACTTTATTTTCTCCACCTCAAAACGCATTATTTCCCTTGGTGGCCACACATCTCACAAGCTAACCAAACAATTGGTGCCCTGAACCATCTTTAAGATCTAAAAACAACGCAACTATGTAGGTAAAGTTATTCTGATTCGTGCAGAGTAGTTGGGCAACCAAAAAAGGAAGCATGTCCAAAATCATGGTATAAGTGAAGATGTCTTTGGAACTATACTAGTAAGCAACTAAGTTTTTACTTCAAAGACATACGCAATTTGAAAAGTCGACTAGTATAACACTTAACAGTTCCTCCATACAAGAGCAGATTTTACAGAAAATTTACCGCTCCAAGTGTTCCAACCAAGATTCCAATCATGTTGGCATCCTTTGCTTTCTCAAATAGATAATACTGCAAAGATCATTAAAGCATCACATAACGGGCAAGATTGAAAAGGAAAAGAAAGAACAAGTGAACAACGAGAAGCGAAATTCACATATAGTCGTGTGACTCGTACCTACGCCTCAGTACTTTTTTCTGCTGCGATAAGTCAGTAATCAAGCAATCTTCTCTTGCATCATATCTGACTAAAAGCAACATAGACATGGCAAAACTAATCACTACATAATATATTGACAAAAACAAAAAAGCAAACAAGCGTGAAAGTAGCAGCTGGATTTAAATATCAGCAGTAGGATATCGACATCACAGCAAGTAATTGTGGCAAATTTTGTAGCCTGCCTCTATCAAGGTTGACTTAATATGGATTGAACATCATCTTACCGAGTAGGCCAGACCCAAGTATCTCAGGATTCATTAGATTGAAGGCAGCAAAATATCATTTTCAAACAAGGAGAGAAAAAACTGCCCTGCCCAGTATGGGGTTTCGTCTACTTTACCATCTAAATATTTTTTTCTAAATTCTCCGCTCCTCTATGCAAAGTTTTACATCCACCACCACCTCCCCCCAACCCCAGAAAAAAAAAACTACATTTTCCTGAGCAAAAATACCCCCGCAAGCCACATCAGCAATTTATTGATATATAATTGGGAGGGGGGGGAGGAAAAATTATGTTTACAGAAAATCAGAGAAAATATAAAATTCTATAATTAATCTCAAAACTTATTTTAAAAATCTGAAAAAAAAAGGAAAAACTAAAAAAAATAAAAAGATTAAAAAAGAAAAAGTGAAGCTGAAAAAATATCCAATCAATTAATATATTATTTATAGTGATATTCTAAGTAGTTTTTTAACAAATTTTAAGAGTGATTGAGAATGATATGATGTTTCTTGGGATTGGAGAAGTTATGGCGTTGGATAGGACGACGTGGAGGGAGAGAATTCGGGTGGTTGATTATGTTTGAGGTTTTTTTTTTTTGCATAATGATTATTACTATTTTTTATTACTTTTTATTATTTACTTATTTTTGTATATTTATTATTACTTTTTTTTACATACTAAACTTTTCACCTATCACTTTTGCCTTTTCATAGGACTGTTTTATTGGAGACGACTTGACGTTTACGGAGTTTGATTCATGTTAGCCGACCCCAAAGCATTTTGGGACTAAGGCTCTGATGTTGTTGTTGTATAGTATTTTCAATTTCTATTTTTTTCAGATTAATTATAATAAATATGGAATAATTACATATTCCACCTCTGCTAAATGGCTTCAAACCAAATTAGTACCAACAATTTGAACAATTACAAATTCGTCCAAAGGTCAATGCCGAATGTGAGATTGGGGTGTGGATGTAATTGTTCAAACAAGCATCCACATTAGCAAGCAGTTTGAACAACTACAAATTCGTTCAAAAGTCAACGACGGAGGTCAGATTTGGGTGTGGATGTAATTGTTCAAACTGTGGGTACTAATATGTAACTGGACCAAACAATAAGAGTATTTTATGTAATTCGCCCAATAAATATTTATATTAATGTTAGAATTTAGTATTAATTCATATACTTCTCCGACTTTTTTGATATATAATTTTCTTTTCTGTTCTCAAATTGCTATTAGAATTGCTAACATAGCGAGACATGAGGGGTATATTTCCTCCGGATAATGTAGTTTGGGGCCAACGTAGAAACTTCGAATACATCATTGGCAACGTACAGACAAGAAAAATACTTTAGATGGTAAAGTAGAAAAACTCCATTACTCGGGAGGGGGGAAATTAACCTTTAAATAATTAGATTTTTGTGTTCCTTGCATCAAATCACAACTCAACCAATGGACAACGACACAACCAAAAGCAAATGAACAGACCTGTCCATAATAGAGCCACATGTTCTGGCTCCACAATCACTCCAGTGTGAACATCAATAGCCATTTGGTTACAGCCATAAACTAGCCTCCTCATAATATGACGCTTAGGTAGACATTTAATCATCTCATATTAACAGAAAAGCATTAACACTCATCCATGATCATGTCCCCGCAGGCTGAAACCACATCTTTTGAATTGGTCTTAAAGGTTTTTCTGCACTAGTAGTGACATGGTGCAGTGCACTCATCTGATTCATGCATGTTGTCTGTTATTTAATGAACTACAATTTTACTTCAATACATTATGTATCTTAGAGCATGCTCAGACCATGAGATTTTTAAAAACTGATCTCTCAAACTAACATTTTAACTGGCTCCCACTAACCTAGCACAAACCCATAATAGCAATTTGTACCAAGGAAACACGCATTATAAAGGACATTGTGATTTGTGAAATTCAACATTTTGAATCGGCATCGGGCATAGTCCCTATTTTAGTCTGAATGGAGTGAATAGTGTACCACCTGTATCTTCTCTGCCACCATCTCCTCAATTTTTTCGTTCTTTTTTTTATTTTTAGCATACACTATTCTTCCCTCTTTCCTCCACATCTTCTCCACCAATTGAAGTATGTACTACCATCTCCGTCATTTCCAGTAGGCACTTTTTCAGATCAGGTGGATTTTTTTTCTGCTGCACGCATAGTTGTTAAAGGTGTACCTCGCAAATAAAAAGGCAGGTCACCTTTAAGCGCAAAGGCAGGTGACCTCAGTCAGGCGCGCGCGCCTGGGTGCTCCTCGGTGCGCCTTTCCGCTGCGCCTAGGCGCACCTCTGTATTAGGACTCTTTTTTTTTTTCAGAATATTTTAAAAGTTATTTTTGTTGTTCCGACACTTTACTGTTGTTAATTATTAAGTTTCTTGTCGATAGTTGTATTTTCTTGTCATCAAGTTTTTATAGATCTTATAATTTATTTTGATTTAAATTTTATTATTTGTGCCATGCGTATGCTATGTGATCCAGGCATGCCTCATAGACTAAAGAGTAAATTTTACCGCACGACAATTACGCTTGTACCTGTGAAGCAGGGATTCTTCACAAACCCACCGAACTGCGCAGGGGATACGTAGGGGTGCGGGGGTGCGGCGGGGGTGCGGCGGGGTGCGTACGGGGTGCGCCAGGTGGTGTATCCCCGTATTTTCACACAGGGGTGCGGGGGGGTGCGGGAAAGGGGGTGCGGGAGGGGTATATTTTGTAATTTTTGGGTCAACTTTAATAAAAGGGGGTGGGTTACTTTACCTTAATTGAAGTCGATCGATTAATTGAGAATTGAAGTCTTCTGGAAGGCGGCGACCCCATCGACCATCTGAGCCATCTCCATCGACGGCGAGTCGGCGACCCATCGACCCATCTCCACCAGCGGCGGCCATCACCGGCGGTTTCTTCTCTTCGATCCGGTCCAGGTATGGGTTTTTTCTTCTCCTGTTTCTTTCCCTCATCCCGTTGCAGCGCTTTTATATATATACATATATACATATATATATATATATATATATAACTTGTAATGTTTGTTATATAAACCCTAGTTTTCGGATGCTATTTTTCTTGGATTAAGTCTGGTCATGGTTGATCTTAGGTTGATGAATGGAACTGTGTCGAAATACTTGAAGCATCTCAAGCATTTATTCCATTTGTACTGTGTAGTGATTGTGCTCTGTTTTTCTTGAAGGCTTGTGCGCATTTTCTTTTATATTTTATATTATATTTTCTTTTATAAAATATAAAAGAAAATGCGCACAAGCCTTCAAGAAAAACAGAGCACAATCACTACACAGTACAAATGGAATAAATGCTTGAGATGCTTCAAGTATTTCGACACAGTTCCATTCATCAACCTAAGATCAACCATGACCAGACTTAATCCAAGAAAAATAGCAGTTCCAGTAGTTCCAGTATATATATATTATATTCAGGATATATATATATATATGGACTTCTTTTTCCCAAATATACAGTGTATATTAAAGATTAGTCGGGAAAGTACTAAATTAAATTGTCATACACTCGAAAGACCATTTATTATAAAGAATTCCTGTTCCAAGTAAAAAAGATGTAAAGATAATTTTCAGGTAATGAAGGATATAGAAGAGATATAATGGATTAGGTTTACGGGTATATATATATATATATATATATATATATCTTCCAGTTCCAGTATGTATATATATATTATTAGAACAACAATTTTTTTTTAATTTTAATTAATTGTAATTACTAATTTGTATCTGTTCATTTGTTAATTGTTATCCGTTTCAGTTTATCATGGAATCGTTGTCTTCTTCAAATTCGCAATGTGGCCGATTCATTTCCGCTTCTAAACCAACGGGGGATGCAGATTCTTTATGGAAACATGTTACAAAAGTGGCAAAATCAAAAGAAAGAGGTGGCAATACAAGGATCAGATGCAATTTTTGTAATAATGAATTTGTTGGTTCATATTCAAGGGTGAGAGCACATTTATTGAAGATTAAAGGACAAGGAGTTGGAGTTTGTACCAAAGTCAATGCAGAACAGTTAAGGGAATTTCAGAGAGAACTGGCAGAGGCGGAGGCGGAGGAAAGGAGGAGATCGGTTGACATTCCACTCCCTACAAGTCAAAATCAATCAAGTGCTTGGGGAGGAGTTGAAAAGATACAATTGCAAGGAACAAAAAGGAATAGAGTTGACATGAACAATCCTATCAACAAAGCATACAACATGGAAATTAGATCACAAGTGGATGGTGAGATTGCAAGAGCATTTTATTCAGGTGGCTTGCCTTTTCATTTTGCTAGAAACCCTCATTACATCAAGTCATATAATCTTGCTACGAGTAGTAACATCTCAAGCTATCTTCCTCCCACTTATAATGCTTTGAGGACTACTTTGTTACAAAAAGAAAAAGCAAATGTTGAAAGATTACTGGTTCCGATAAAGACTACTTGGAAGGAGAAAGGTGTGACTATAGTTTCTGATGGGTGGAGTGATAGTCAAAGGAGGCCATTAATAAATTTTATGGCAGTTACAGAGACTGGTCCTATGTTCTTGAAGGCAGTTAATTGTGAAGGTGAATTCAAGGATAAGTTTTTCATTGCTGACTTAATCAAGGGTGTAATCATGGAGGTTGGAGCTCCGAATGTTGTTCAGGTTATCACCGACAATGCCCCAGTTTGCAAAGCAGCAGGTATGATCATTGAGACTCAGTTTCCTCATATTTTCTGGACTCCATGTGTAGTGCATACACTTAATTTGGCATTGCAGAATATTTGTGATGCTAAGAATCTTGACTCTAATCATGATGTGTATGATGAGTGTCATTGGATTACTGAAGTGGGTGAGAGGGCACTAACGATTAAGAATTACATTCTTAATCACAACATGGTGTTGACGATAAAACTTCTTTCTGTTGCTGAAACAAGATTTGCATCTGTGATTATCATGCTCAAAAGATTTAAACTCCTCAAACGTTCTCTTGAAAGATTGGTGCTTTGTGAGGAATGGAGTAGTTATCGAGAGTGTGATGCCACGAGAGCTCAAACTATTAGGAGCACGGTGCTTGATGAATTATGGTGGGATAAGGTTGATTATATTCTTGAGTTTAGTGCTCCTATCTATGAAATGCTTCGTTTTGCCGATACAGATAAGCCTTCGCTTCATTTAATTTATGACATATGGGATGACATGATTGAGAAAGTGCAGACTATCATATATAGGCATGAAAGAAAAAGAGTTCACTGAAAAGTCCACATTTTATGATGTAGTCCGTGCAATTCTCATTGATAGATGGACTGAGTTCGACACCAATTCATTGTTTGGCTCACTCACTCAATCCGAGGTAAACTTTTAAGTTATCAATATTAATATGTACAGTTTTTTTAAAAATCTTTGGACCTTAAATAATTTCCAATAATTATTTTGTCTAGGTACTATAGTGATGCATGGCTTAGTGCGGCTCCAAATCGTGTACCTCCACATCAGGATATTGAGCTATCTGAGGAAAGAAACAAGTGTCTGAAGAGATACTTCCTAAATAGTGAGGCAAGAACAGCTGTGAATGTTGAATTTGCTCGATTTTCAGGACAAATGGATGCATTTGGTAGTGCCGACTCTATAGAGGATAGAGGCATTATGGATCCAAAGATGTGGTGGCTTGTTCATGGAGCTTCAACACCAAATATTCAAAAAATAGCTTTGAAGCTATTGGGACAACCTTTTTCTTCTTCTTGTTGCGAGAGGAATTGGAGTACATATTCATTCATTCACTCGGTTCGTAGGAATAAGATACTTCCAACTAGGGCGGAAGACTTGGTGTATGTGCACACCAATCTTAGACTTTTATCTAGAAAGAGTGAACAATACTCAAAAGGAGAGACAAGGTTGTGGGATGTTGGTGGCGATCAATTTGATCCACTTGATGGTGCCGAGGAGCTTGAGATAGCTAGTCTTTCACTTGATGAGCCGGAGATGGAAGTCATGATTATTCAAGATGATTAATGTTGTAATGTTTTAAGATGCACCATTTCATCGTTTTAAACTATTAGGGATTGTTTAAGTTATGCTTTGTACTATTTGTCATTTAATGAAACTCTTCTCTCTTGCGTTCTAATATTTTTTTGTTACATCTAAAATATATATATATATATATATTTATAATATTTTTATATATGCCGTATCCCCCCGCACCCGAATCCCCATATTTTCAAATTTAGCGAATCCCCGTATCCCCGTACTACGCACCCGCACCCGCACCCCCGCACCCGTGCTTCTTAGGCTTGTACTGGTATATGGCACCGAGTGATGGGCGGTAAAACAGTGTCACGTTCAAAAGATGAATGTGGCGGAGATGCATATGCTACGGTGGATGTGTGGCCATAAAAGAAAGGATTGGCTCATAAATGTGGTGATTAGGGAGAAGGTAAGAGTTGCGTCTATATAAGATAAGATGATGGAGAATCAGTTAAGAGGGTTTGGTTATGTGAGACGGAGACGTGCTGATGTCTCGATGAAGAGGCTTGAAAATTGGAGAACATAGAAGATTGTAAAGGGTAAAGGAAGACCCAAGAAAACATAGATAAATGTGCTTGAAAACGATGAGGTTCCTTGGAATTGGAGAAAATGTGGCGATGAGAGAACAATATAGAGAGAAAATATATGGGTGGATAATGGAGTTCGATTCTTTTCTTCTTTTATTCTTATTTTTTTATTTTTTATTTTTTATTTTATTATTTATCATTTTATTTTTATTTTTTTCTCTAGAGTCGATTTGATTTCTCTTTACGCTTCATATTTTCATTTACGTATTTTTCTTTTTGCTATTAATTGATTTTTTTGGTCGATGATTCCAAAAGATGATTCATGTTAGCCGACCCCAAATCATTTTGGGATTAAGGCTCAAATGTTGATGTTGTGTGCCTCGCCTCTCTCAAGTGCGCGCCTTGCCTTGTGCCTTGCGTCTCAGGCGATAGGGGCCCATATCGCCTTAGTTCGCCTTTTGCCTTTAACAACTACGGTAGCAAGTTCGTATTTCCACTCAGAAAATGAGGAAGTTTTGGATGCTTTCTCACCTTACCATGCGATTTAATCATAAGCATGCCAGGACATACATATACGTTGTGTTAGCCAGAGTGATTCAACATCTTGTTAAAGAACTGTTGGAAACATCCCAGTGTCGGGGAAAAGACATTTGTTTTTATGATTAAGCAGTAAGAGAAGATAAATGATTCACATTATAAGAACATGTAAATGACAAGAAAAATGATATTTACGAAATTAAGAGGGATGAGTAGAAGTATTAAAAGATTCCAATCACCATGTAAAAGAATTGCTGTTACACATATTTCAGCAAAAAGGAATAGAAGTTATCCCAGATATACAGTTGTTACCTTTCTTATTAATTTACTTGGTAGAGATGTAACTATCTTATATAGAAGTTTACCTATTTCACAGCTGTTGAATGTCAGTACAATGTTCGAAAATGCTGTATCTTCCGAGCCAATCCAAAAAAGCAAATAATCCTCCATTTTTCGTCCTTGGGGTAATTTCCAACTCAAACCTCCTATGTTGTATTCTTGACAAGTTTCTTCAGCAATGAATTCATTCACAATTTGGCCATCAATGGAATCACATTGGTTTAAAGGTCCACGTGCTTCAGATGGGCTTATAACTGAACAGCTTACATCAGCATAAAAATGTTCTAACATGGACGTGGATCCAAGTACGCTTGAAACATTAGATGTGTGCAAATTTTTTATTTCTGGTATTGCATGCGCATATTCCAGTCCGTAAAGAACCTAGTTTTGATTAAATAAAGCAACCGACAACAAATTAAAAACCATTTTGCTATAGATTTCAGTACTTCGGCAGATTAAACAAAAATTAAATCCTTACGGAAAGTCTTGAGAAAATACAAATACTAATTGTCAACTTCTCAGAACTCATAAGTGAACATATACCAACTTCATAGATTGAAGTTTTACGTGCAGAGTGAGGAGGATTCACCATGATCTCATAAAGTAATCAAAAGCATATCTGGAATCAATATAAAACCACGAAAACCACCTTCACGACTCGCGAGGACAAAATCGTCAATATATAAAGGAGATGATAACAAAGAAATAACTGATACAAAATTATATTTTTGTGCTCATGATATATTTTACCTAGTGAACTATTTTAATTTTCCTTTCCCAAAGTTCCCATCATATTCTTTAAGATAATAATAAATAAAGTCGTTTGAGGCTAAGAGTTTAAGCTTGTAAATGAGGCGGTCGCATAATTAGGATGTTTAAGGAATTGAAGCTTTGAATCATGACCTTTTTCCCACCCATGATGAGAATACAATGTCAAATCAAAAAGGAAAATGGAAAAAGAAAACAGAAAATAGTTATTCTACACATGGGGTATGCAATACAAACTAAATACATCCTTTTGGTCCCTTCTCTATAAAATCCACACCTAGATAAGTCAATTATTCAACAATAATATCTACTCACCTAATCTCATGAGTTAGTAATTAACGTCACTAACAATCTACTCATTCATTTAGTCACAGACTTGCACGTTATATTCTTCTTTTTCGACAGATGAAGTTATCTACTATTAGAGGTTTACTATCAATCTTATTAATGATCACTGTTAACAGTCTGGTGGTGTCAAGAATGAATGTAAGTAGTCAGTTCTCATACGTTGTTATTTCCTGTTAGCAAACATACTGTGTAGATTTTAATAATACCAAGTTCTTTGAGAGGAATTTTCTAAGGGCATAAACTTAGCATAGATACTTGTCAGTTCAGCTTATGATAAAAGAAACAATGACTGCTAAGTTGATCGAAGAATATACTACTAAGTTGGTTTGCATAGTGCTGAGTGATGAAGATCTTTTACCAGTGTAGCGGAAACGATCAAATGATTTGTTGTTGTTGAGGTGGAATCAAAGTTATAAACGAGAGCAAAATTTGACGGGCACATTAAATGTTCACCTGAATGGTTTGACTTATGAGGAAAAGAAAAGGATGAGAAATTAAAGAGAACATGTTATGTTTAATTAAGTTACACTAAGTGAGTGCTGCAGAGTAGCCAAAAAAATTTGATAAGTGACAATCCATGTATCAAAATTTGTTATAGATGCAGGAACGAGAAATAGTGCTATAGTACCAAAATAGGCTTTCCACTTTTCAGCCCATGACCAAGCAAACTTCCCGCACAATTTGATGGGACGATCGAAGCTTTCTGAAAAATGAACAATGCAGGAAGTGTAGATGTCCTGAAAGGAATAAGACAAGACAAGACACAATGTTACATCATCCACTTAACAAAAGGCCCCGTATTTAATATCTAGGTTCGTTCATGGTTTCTACACAATAAGCTTAGAATAAAATCATGGTATCTCCAACCATTGTGTAATGACGCGAGTTGCTCAGAGTACATCACTTACAATGTAGACTGTATTGAACTTGAAGGCAAATTGTTTCAAGGGCCAACTCAGCTCACTTAAACTTAAAAATTCAATAATTTAAATATTTCATGACTATCTTAAAATTTTCAATAAAAAAGGAAAAAAAAAAAAAAAAAAAAGATCCAGCTATCTAACTTTTCCGTCTTGGTTGAAATGGAAAATCGAAGGGCACTCATTTGAAAGCACACACACACACTTGTAATGTCCACTTCCATATCTCATAATAACTTTTAAAATTTGAGATCATATCAATACTTTTGTACTCACGGGCTGAGGCATGTATGGCCATAATGTATGACACATTCGGCATTAACATGAGCCGCCCCTACTTCATCGACGCAGCAACTTCCATAAGTTGTATCAGCCATTACATACAACTTCACACAAGAAGTGAGCTCTTGGCGCAAAGCGTTCACAGCCCTCATCGAATCTTGTAGTAGCTCATCAGGGAACTAAGTAAAACAACAAACAAAATTCAAACAGAAAATGTTACAACAAAATACCAATTCAAAATATGTATACGCATATATATAAACACAAATATATAGATACGACGATACGTTGCCGTATCAGCTACCTGTAGAGCTACTCTGTTGAAGCTACGGCTACGAATAAATTCTGCTACGCGGGCTATCTCGTACTTGGCTCCCAAATCCATGACCAAAATAAAACAGAAATGAAGAGTAACAGCAGCAACCCTACTAAAGGAAAAGGATAATGAAGATTAATTTATCCTTCAAAAATTAGTTCGACGTATCATTTTAGGTAGCATCAAGGGTGTAGAAGAAACTCCACAAAGAAATAGTAACTATTGCTACAACAATCAAAAGGAAGGTCGGAGAAGGTACTCGCCACTCGCCAGAGCTCAGCCGACTGTTTCGTCTTAAACGGGCTGGCCCGGTTTTTGTAACCTAGTGGGTCCGGTGGGCTTTTCACTATTGAACCCATAATTTTAGGCTATGTTTATTTATAGGATTTGCGGGAATTTGGAACTTTTGCATTCCAAATTTTGAGTATCGAGCTTGGGGTGAATAATAAGAATTATTATTTATTTTAAAATTCATAATTTTTATTTTTTATTGTATATATCAAATCATATCACAAAAGTGGATAATTTTGTATTATTATATACTATCTCCCTGCCACTAATATTGACACATTTTGACTGTTTGCGGTCAATAAGTTTCAAGTTTGATTTCAAATTAGTCTCAAACTATAATGGTAAAATATTTAACAAAATTATATTATAAAACTTCAAAATTTAAAGTTTCACAATATAATTTTATTAAGTATTTTATCATTATAGTTTGAAATTAATTCATAGTTAAACTTAAAAATTATTGGCCGCAAAAAGTCAAAATGTGTCAATGGGATGGATGGAGTATTAGTTAGGTACTGTTTGGCAGTTGCTGAATGATTTAGTGCAGAATGGTTGAGAGGCCAGAATGGTTGAGAGGCTCTATATAGTTGAGTGCAGAATGAAATTTGTTGTTTGGTAACTGTTCTGAATGGTAAATCTAAATGGTAACAAATTACCATTTTTACCCTTCTGTATAAAAGTAGCGATTAAAAATCCCATTTTTCCTCCCCTTGCGTACCAAAACCTCTCATTTTTATAAATAAAAACCCTAATTTTTACAAATAATTTTGTATAATATTTTTAAATTTAATTCATTTAAAATAATAATAATAATAATAATAATAATAATTATGTATAATATTTTTAAATTTAATTCATTTAAAATAATAATAATAATTATTATTATTATTATGTATAATATTTTTAAATTTAATTCATTTGAAATAATAATAATAATTATGCATAATATTTTTTAATTTAATTCATTTAAAATAATAATAATAATTATGTATAATATTTTTTAATTTAATTCATTAGAAAATTATAATAATAATTATGTCTAATATTTTTTTGTTTAAATTCATTTAAAAATAATAATAATAATTATGAATAATAATTCTTAATTTAAGAGGAGGGGTAAATCTGGAAATTGTTTGCCTCTTAATAGTTGAGAGAGGGTAACCAAACCAAACCAAACCAAACATACCCAGTATATCCCGCTCAGAGCAGGGTCTGGGGAGGGTAAGATGTACGCAGACCATGCCCCTACTTATTACGGTAGGGAGAAGCTTTTAGTGAAGACCCCACTTAGTGCACAACAGAATCTTGTGTGATAAATACAAGGGAAAACATATGATTCGAAAAAGCTCGAGACCATACCTGAGCACATGGCTTGATCCACATGGGACTTACCTAAGCGGAATTTGGCAACTTCACTCCCGATGAACGCTGCTCTAACAAAAGAGAAGTTGGCTCTGCACACAGCTCCCTGTCAAAAATACACCACACGCAAAGACAATAGGATAAAATATACAATAAAAGTAAAAATGCAATGCTCTAGGTCAAAGCTAACCGAGACAACCCAACCCTGAGGCTCTCAACTACAGCACCGCTCCCTTCAAAAGAATCCACAACTCTGATCTTGCGCCTCCAAGCGCACCTATCAACAGTCATGGTCTCGGAAAGGTTTAAGGCCTTCAAATCTAATCTCATTTGCTCCTCTCACGTCCTCCTCGGTCTGCCTCTCCTCCTCTCCCCGACAACCATTAAACTCTCGACCCTCCTCACCGGAGTAGATGTCTGCCTCCTGCGGACGTGGCCAAACCATCTTAATCTCCCTTCCCTAACTTTCGCTGAAATGGGCGCCACTTCCAGCGCGTTCCTGAAAATCCCGTTCGCAATTCTATCTAACATTGTGCGACCACACGACCAACGTAACATTCTCATTTCGGCAACTTCCAACTTGCTCTCAAGCGACTTCTTCATCGCCCAACATTCGGAGCCATACAACATTGCAGGCTGGATTGCCGCTCTATAGAATTTACCCTTCAACTTTAGAGGGACTTTCTTGTCGCACAGGACCCGCTGCTCTCCACCTTATCCACCCCGCCTTGATGCGATGCGTGACATCATCTTCACACTCACCTTCCTTCTGAATGATCGAACCCAAATACTTGAACTTATCCGTACGGGGTACGATCTGATCCGCAATCTTAACCTCAACATCTTCCTCTTTGGCCTCACCACTAAAGTTACACCAGAGATACTCGGTCTTAGACCGGCTCACACGCAAGCCCTGGGATTCTAACTTATCCCTCCAAAGCTCCAACTTCGAGTTCACATCCCTCCTCGACTCCGCCACTAACACAATGTCGTCAGCAAAAAGCATGCACCACGGGATGCCATCTTGAATCCCTCGTGAAATGACGTCAAGGATTAGAGCGAAGAGAAGAGGGCTTAACGCCGACCCCTGGTGTAGCCCTATCTCAACTGGAAAATACTGGGTGTCACCAACTAGGGTCCTAACGCACGTCCTAGCTTGGGAGTACATGTCTTGGATCGCCCTAACGAACGGCAACGACACCCTCCTCTCTACTAGGCTCCTCCAAATAACATCGCGCGGGATGCTATCATAAGCCTTCTCTAGATCTATGAACACCATATGGAGGTCCTTACGCCGCTCTCTAAACTTCTCCATAAGGCGTCTGGCGAGATGAATGGCCTCAGTCGTGGACCTCCTTGGCATGAAGCCAAATTGGTTCTCTGAGATCTCCACTTCTCTTCTAACCCTGCATTCCACCACTCTTTCCCAAAGTTTCATAGTATGACTGAGGAGTTTAATACCCCTATAGTTACTACAACTCTGAGCATCGCCTTTGTTCTTGAAAAAAGGCACGACAATACTATGCCTCCACTCTGTCGGCATCTTAGAGCCTTTGAGGAGGATGTTGAACAGCTCTGCTAGCCACTGAACACCGACTTCCCCCAGACAAAGCCACACCTCAATAGGGATCTGATCCGGGCCTACAGCCTTAGCTCTACCCATTTTCATTAGGGCACCCTTTACTTCCTCCTTGCTGATGCTCTCACAGGAACTAAATGAACGAGCAGAAGATAGACTAACTCTTTGCACCACCGAGTCACTACCTCTAGCCTCATTGAAAAGTTCGAAAAAATACCTATTCCACCGCTCCTTAATAGCCACATCGTTCACTAACACTTGACCCAAATCATCCTTAATAAACTTAACGGGACCCAGGTCGCGCCGCCCTCTTTCCCTAACTTTCGCTAGTTTAAAAATAGCATTCGCTCCTTCTTTGGTGTCTAGGCGCTTGTACATATCCTCGTAAGCCTCACATTTATCCTTAGCCACTGCCTTCTTAGCCTCTCTTTTCGCCACCTTGTACGCTACGATCTTCAAGATTCTCTCCTCCCCATTACTAACCGACAAAAGCTCCTTAAATAGCGCTTGTTTAGCCTTAACCTCGTTTTGGACCTCCTCATTCCACCACCAAGCCTCCCTAGGTCCACTAGACCTGCCCGAAGAAACCCCTACCACCTTCTCGCCCACTCTCCTAATAGCATTGACCATGCTGGTCCACATAAGGTTAGCATCGCCTGCACGCAAAAAACCTCCTTCGCGGGTCAGAGACTCCTTGAATACTGTCGCCTTCTCACCCTTCAGATCCTTCCAGAGAATCCTAGGTCTAGCTTCTCTAACCCTGCTAACAACAGACCTCTCATGGATATATCCATAGCCAGCAGCCGGTGTTGAGAAGCACATGCTTCGCTCTGGAACACCTTGCAGTCCACGCACGCCCTAGCATCCCGACTGCGCAAAAGAAGGTATTCAATTTGCGTGTTGTGCCCCCCACTACTGAAGGTGATGAGGTGCTCAGCTCTCTTCTGAAAAACAGAGTTAGCAATTACCAACTCATGCGCAGTGGCAAACTCCAACAGTGCGGAACCTCCTGCATTCCTAACTCCGAAGCCGAAACCCCCATGCGCACTATGATAACCATCCACCCCCTCACCAATGTGCCATTGAAATCGCCCCCCAAAATAATAAATTGATCGTCCGAAATACACCCGACCAACTCATCTAAACAGACCCAAAAGGCTTCCTTATCAAGCACACCCAAACCAACATGAGGGGCATACGCACAAACCACATTAACCACCTTCTCCCCAACCACCACTCTAACGGACATAATCCTATCATTGCACCTCTTCACTTCCACGACGTTGTCCTTAAGCTCCTTAGATAAAAGAATGCCCACACCATTGCTCGAGTTAGCAAGGCCTGAATACCACAATTTATAACCGTTCACCGCCCTGAACTGCGCCCCCTTCCACCTAGTCTCCTGAATACAAGCCACATCAACCCTTCTCTTACCCAAAACATCCACAAGCTCCAAAAGCTTACCCGACAAGGTACCCAAATTCTAACTACCAACCAGCAAACAGTGCGACATCGACCAATACAAAACCCAAACGCACTACGAGAAATAAAATGGGGTAGTAAAGCCAAAAATGAAAATAAGATGGGAATGACAAAGACAATATAAAAGCCAGTAAACCGCATAAAAATCACAGTAAATGGTAGATATATGGCATACAAAAATGAAAGTTAACAGAAAAGTACAGAGGTTATTGTAACCATTAAGAGGTCATATTTTTTTTGCCAAACAGTCCTGGCCTCTTTGCGATTCAGAGGTTGGCTCTTAATGTAACCATTAAGAGCCAAACAAACAGCCCCTTAGTTGTGTTATTTAAAGATAAAAAGAAGAGAGGCGAAAGTAGTTATATTTTTAAAATATAAAAGAGAAAGAGAAAGTACAAGAGAGAGGAAGAGATATTTATATTTTTTTATATAAGAAAATAAAAGAGAGAGATGATGTGATATAAAGTAGATATATGATGTGCACAAAATTGTTGGTAGAGTCTCAAATTTGAGTTGAGAAAACTCTCTTTGGATTTTGATAAATGTGGCAAAATCACGGCAATCATCCTACAACAGTTCATATAGTGGCATCCAACAGCAATAAAGTCACACCGTTTGAAGCTTTCCATATATTAGCGTGTGATTAAGATGAGTTGGTCTTGACTATTAGCATCTATTAGCGTATTTGCATATATTGAACTGGATCGTAGTGAGATAGATTCTTCTGTACTGACTGTTAGAACATAAATCTCGCATAATTATTATTTCTTAATTATAGTATACAATATTTAATGTGAGAATCAATTTTTTAATACCAAACCATAAAATTGATAAGTTATATATCCTCATTCATAATAGTGTAAGTTATTGATACCATTTTGCTTAAAAAGACTAAAATGTCCTCCAAAAAGGTGTTGATGTTGACTTTCCTTTTTTACCTTTTAGTGATAGATTTAAGGGTATTAATGTCTTTTGGTATCAAAAACTTATACTCTTATGAATGAGGATATATAACTTGTTACTTTTATGGTTTGGTATTATAAAAGATAGAACCCTAATTTAATTATGTATTTATAATAATTATTGCTTTAATTTATCATGAGTGAGAGTCACATTGATTGCTCAATATGCTTCGTATTTTGAGCAACAATATTATTTATATGACAATTAATATTGTAACTAGAAATCGTGTCCCGCTTCGTTTAGGTTGATGATGTCCCCTTGAGGAGCTCGATAATTATTATATTAAACCGTGCAGGTGGATTTAATTCAGATGTAATAATAAGGTTCGAGTGATATTACTCTTGAACAAGCAATTAGTTAATTAAAGGTGTCAGTAGCTTAAATTAATTAATGGATATTCAATATCTTAAATATGGGAATAATATATTTAAATAAGAAGCTCCCATAAATTGGGATTTGGGTCGGAAGTGTAATATTATTCTTTATTGAATTGAATTGATATTAGTAGACTCAATCATATTAGGAATGGCTTAATATGAAAGGTTGAGTTATATAGTCATAATCCTCCTTAAGGTTCATAGAGAGCCCAAAGCCTATAAATATGATACATAGGGGGCCGGTTTTCTTTTAGCATGCTTGAGGATTTGATTTTTTTTCTTCTGTTTAATTGTAGATCTTGATATGTGTATTTGATTCTATCATTTAGATAACACATCATTTCTAGGAATGATAAAATATTACTAGAAAATAAGAAGAAAAGATCAAGAGCCTCTCTTTTTTGAACAAAATTGTCGGTCGAAAGGGTATCAAGATTCGGTAGCTCGTTGCCCACACAACATCCGGATTAAGAAGGGGATATACTCTAGAAGATTTTAAAGGAAGAAATCAAAACACCTACTTTGCTTCAAGGCAAATATCATATGATCTTATGATCTAGATTAGGGTTATTATCAATAATTATATTTTATAAACAATAATACTATTTAAATTGCTTATTAATCATAGTAATTAATTAATTAATTAATTAGCATGCCTAGATAGATCTTGTGCTTGTGGATGCAAAACACAATTATTGAATATTACCAAACTTCGCTTCTGATGTGTTTTATTTTCAACACTTCGGCCTACAACGATATCATACAGCGAAGAGATAAGACAAATCCTCAACTTATGAAAATCACACTACATCGAAGTAATTCATAGATCCATGTGTTTTGATACTATTCTATCCTACTTGAAGATGAGAAGCTTATCTTGTGTGGACTAACGAAACAAGCACCTTTTACGACCTGTGTGGGACGAAGCTGCTTATACGAACCAAGCTTCCGATTTGTCTGAGAAGAAGACGGAGTTCAAGACCAATATATGCCAATTTATGTGAACTGCAAAAGTTGTGAAGCCGAGTGTATCAATCTGCGTGAAAGATACAACTCGAGAAATGTTTAGTTAAAATTATAACTGTTTTGTACTATCTTGATTTTTATAAACAAAACTCATGTGTGGAGACCTCGTGGATGTATAAGAAGTTGTATGAATCACATTAAATATGTGTCATTTACTGTCTTACATATTTCCATCATAGAGCCTGTGGTTTTATGCTATAAACTCATTCTGGAAACCTTGTAAGCATCAAACCTACAGGAGCACACTTCGTTGCTATATCTGCAGCAACGCCTTTACAAGACTTCCACAACGCACGAATTTTATGAAATATGATACAACGTATTTGCCTCTCCCACTCTAAGATGTCATTTATGTAATATCCGCACTTTTGATTTTCAGTAATTTTATTTTTTTGGCGGAAGTCCATTTTAGCGACTCTATTGTGACCGTTTCGTCATTTTGAGAATGATTAATTCTGCACTTTTTGACATTCGAGTTCGTTTCGGTGTCGTTTTGTTGAGTTCCGTGCTTCTTAGTGACTTTTCCGCACTTGAGCTCGATTCTCACGAATCTCGTTCAAAACTATTGTTTCGAATTTTTTGTAAGTCCGTTTAACTTTGTTAGACGTGTTGTGAACTTGGATTTGGTTATTCGATCATGTATCTTGATTTTTCGGACGTATGGGTCGTTTTGTAATTTTCCAAAGTTTTGGGTATTTATTTTCATACTCGTTTTTACCTATCTTCGGTTGTCGGAATCATGTGTTTGTTTAAAGCTTAAACTTGTGTTTTGATTATTGTACTACTCATCTTGTTCGATCGTAGTAATTCGTGTTCATCGCGTTCCGCGATCCTTTTCGAATCTAACATCTGGCAGTTGTTCTGTATTGCCACATGAATAACGTACGTTACCATCATGTTTAGCGTACGCTAGAGATGCCTTCCTCACATACATATTGAATTCTTCGTTACGTATGTTAGATTATTCAGGATTTCGGGCAGTAAAGTCTGGATGACTCTTACGTACGTAAGGGCTTGAAACTTACGTACGTAACCTTACTAACGTATGTTAAGGGCTTACTGCTTACGTACGTTAGCCTCCCGCGGGTTAATATACTTGAGGGTTGACCGATTCCGGATCATTTTTATCTTCATCCTTCTTCCTTCGGTTTTGGCGATCTGGGCACCTGTGGGACGAGTTTTCGTCGGGCTTTGATGGTAGTAATCATCTCGGTGGGTCTTCTTCGTGTTCATCATCATCTAGCCTTCCTTCTTCTCCGAATCAAGGTAGGTTTATCTCGATTTAGTGATTTAATCCGAAATTGTTGATACTTTTGTTGTTATCTAGTCCTGTTGATCTTAACACGGTGTAAAATTCCATTTTCATGTTTTTTGGCGGGTTGATTCGTGTTCTTGGCCGTTTTGGGGGAAATCCTTGCACTTTCGTCGTTTGTTACTTAATTCCACGTCTTTGGGTCGTGCTATGGAATTCATTTTCATTGTTGTTATTGTTGTTTGTAGTTTATTATCACAGATTGGTGTTCGACAGAGTCGTCGGATTCGTTGTCGGTTCGAGTCGCCTCACTTCGGTCGATTCTCCGCGGTTATCATTACTTGAGGCAAGTACCTTGTTCATACATTTCTTGTTTTGTGGATATGATGATTGGTGATCGTCTTGGTGTGTTTGTTGGTTGTTTGAAATGGACTTTCAAAAGATTCGGTTTAGCCTCGTTAAAGGCTCTCTTTCAAAACTCGTATGTATTTTGTGAATGGTGTGTTTCGTAAATGATTAAGTGAATCCCATGGATATGTTTGATGTTGATGTTGCGGTTGATAATGCGTGTGTACATATATTACCTCATTTCGGTGCGCTGTGGTTTGACGTTGTGCCGTGCTAAGTGTTTGATGCCTCTGGATGAATTGTTTGGATATCCTTGTTGTACTGTGTTATGTGTGTGAATGTGTGGATACGGGCGGGGTCTTCGGTAACACATGACTTGTGATCATGTGGTCAGGATGCAATATGTGATTGATCCAACCGTGAGAGCCTAAGGATACCTACGGTGACACATGACTTGCGATCATGTGGTCAGGAGACAACAAGTGATTGATCCAACCGTGAGATGATGTGGCAAGTGATTACGGTGGTATAAGAAAACCTACGGTGACACATGAATTGTGATCATGTGGTCAGGAGACAACAAGTGATTGATCCAACCGTGAGATGATGTCACTACGCCATAAGTGCTCATAGGATCCAAATGTGCCACGTCATCAATGGGTCCCATCTTGAGGCCACGTCAGCAGTGGGGCCCACATCTACGCCACATCAGTAATTTTTTTTTGTAATACTACTTTTATAAAATACAACAGCAGCTAAAGTAAAAGGCAACACTTCATACAAATATTTTGAAATAACCATTTTAGTTTTACATGAGCCCATCCAAAATAAATCAAGGCAGCCAAAACCAACAAGGATGCCAATACAAAATACAAAGTCTCAAATTCATACAAAACAACAAACCACCAATTTAACTTCAAAAGTACCAAAACCAAACAACACCACCAATCTAACATAAAAAGTACAAAATTACTAAGTCTAAATACAAGTGATCGAAAGTTACATATTAAAATAACTGATAAGTGGTGCCGCCTTGAGTCATAGGAGTACAATTATCATTTTGATCACTTGATGTCGTTGCACAAAATTCTCCAATATCCAAGTTGAGGCCGGGATTAGCTTCTCCCACTTTCCTGTTTCACTTTTCCCTACCAAATTATTGTAAATATTTTCTATATTATCACAGATGAAGTATTTGAGTGTGAGGGATTATATATATGTACCCAGCATTGTGTGTGTTTTCCTAGCTCTGGTGGCACCATAGCAAATGCTCAATAGCATAGATATAAGTTACATAAAACAAAAAACACCAGAAGTCAGAATCTAATCAGAGAAATATATTAGCATTTCTTCTGCTTCTAGTATTATTACTTTGACCCAATGTTCACATTCAACCCATCCGACACAAAAATACCATTAAGATTTAATCGTAAACAACTACTTTTGCAAAATCGTAAGCAACTAACAAAGAAACTATGGACTATGTACAGATCTACCAAAATCAGTCGGTCATTGCTCAAAATTTAGCAGCATTTAGACAAGCACATAGCAGACACGATTGTGCACCTCAGAAACCAAAAAAATTCAAGACATCATAAGGCTTATAAAACACCTAAAAGTCACCTAAAACGAATAACATCACAACTATTACAAACACTTAAACACGCACATATACCACAAATACACACACTCCTAGCAGTAAACACGCACAACACATACACAAGTGCACACACATATATAATGTATGTATATATATATATATATATATATATGCACACACACATACCTAAACATAAACACAATCGAACACTTAAACACACACATACGCCACATACACACACAGTCCCAGCACTACACACACACACACACACACACTCCCACACTACACACATACAACAATCAAAATAAAAGGCTCTGAAGAAAAGAACAGAACAGAGGGTTTAAAAACTGGGGAAGGATAAATTTCACAATTAGGCAGACAGCTCGATGATTTGGAGGAACTCAAAATAACATTTGCCTAACTTTTCAGATAATAAAGAAAATATAATAATCAATTAATGATGAAATAAACCTAAAAACATAATCAAACCTTCAATTTTCAAGAGCAAAAAAATTGTTTATACGCTGGGATTTCTCAAAAGCATGCCAGTTTGCATACTTGTTGCGTGTAAGTTTATGAATCGCCTCACCAGCAAGCGAAAATGCACTACGCCATAAGTGCTCATAGGCAATGCTTTTAGCTAGTGTTGCCACCAAAGCGTTTCAATAGATTGCTGATTTTTGATCTTTTGAAACACTACTGAAATAGTATTGCACTATATATACATTTGGTGTTGCAAGATAAAAATGGTGTTGCGCGACGTGCAACACCTGTGATGGTGTTGCATTATATCTAATATTTTAATAATTTTTTCAAGTTATTGTCAAAAACAAAAACAATGAAATGAAATTTAAATTTTGATAATTTTTTACTCTTAAACTTTGATATATAACATATGATAAATTTAATTTAAATTATTTATATTTAATATAAACACTTATCATATTTTTTTATAATTTTAAAGTTTAATATATTATCAATATATATAATGAATTTTTAATTACGATATACGTTTTATTTTCAAAGTTTTATATATAATATAATATAAATTATAACTTATATATTTAAATTATTTAATATAAATATACATTATAAATTTTAATATTAAAATTTCAAAATTTTAAATTATAAAAAATAATACAATCCTTTTTAAAAATACTTATATAGAGTTTAATTAGGAAGAGCTATGTAAGAGTACACTTACATGGCGTTTTTAGAAAACGATGTGGTAGGTTCCGTATTTTAAGTAATATTTCTTTAATTCTTGATCCGTCAATTCAAAAGGTATGTTGAACTTTTTATTTTGGATTTGATTTGAAGGTTTAAATTCTTTTTTTGTTTAGATCTGAATGATTGCTCAAGAGTTTCCTAGTTTTTTTTTTATTGTTGCTAAGTGTATTTTGCTGGTGTGATTATATTATGTTATATGTTTTGTTATAATATTTTGGCCCAACCCAATCCGTTATAATATTTTTATTATCCCAGCCCGAACCCGACCCAAAGCCCATGGCAGCCTTTTTTAGTGGGAACCGTCCGATTGAGATTATTAATCTCCCCTTCATCATGACCGTCCGATCTCCCCTAACCCCCTAACCCTACTCCCTCTTCTCACTGCCTCCCTCATTCTCTCCTCTTATCTCTTTTGGGTTCTTCTTCTCCTCTCCCCCCGTGATTTCCCCTTGTTGTCAGTTACTTAGATATTTTGATTTTTAAGTTCGAGAATCAAGTTTGTATTTTCAGGTCTTGCTTTATCTTTAATTTTTGGAAGATCTTTCTTATTAATTTGGTTTTTTGAATGCTAGTATCCTTATCGTCATTCTTGTTAACTATTGCTTTGCAGGCTACAGTGGCAGAGATTAGAGAGATGTTTGCTGCTGTAGGATTTGTATGGGATGTAGTTATTCCTCAAAATCCTGAGACAGGGTATTCATATAAACATTTGTCTCCTGAGTCTTCAACCTTCTTTTCTTGGGCCTGCTCAAAATCATCCAAGTCCGAATCTTTTCCCACGAAGATGAACTGGGCCTGCGATTTCTCAGGATTTTGCTCGTGGGTTCGTCCAAAAATGGAATTTGAAGCCTGCAACTGTAATATCTGATGATTTTTTGTATCGAGATTCTGAGAGGAGTGCACAGGGCCGAAAAGGGTGTCGGAACCTGGGGTCTGTTTGTCATTAGGCGAACTTCTGGGGTCTCCAACACTCATATTTTCCCGAAAGAAATAGTGTGCCTGCGTTTCAAGATTGTGGGCGCATTCAACGCTGACATGGGTGTCGGAATCTGGGGTCTGTTTGTAAACAAACGAAACTTGGGGGTCCTTAGAGTAAAGATTCATGGATTTCAGGCGCTGTAGGAGAAGAACTGAGGGTGATGATCTGGTAGCAACATTGGGAGGAGGAGAGTGATGGATTCCATTTCCATTTTGTTTTTTGTTGGTAAATATTGAAGTGAGAGCAATTGTGCCTATCATGAGATTGAGGAGTACAAAGAAAACAGCAGGTGTGAACCAGCTGTTCATTGATGTTTGAGCTATTCTTTCCTTGACATGTGTTTATTGTTTACTTATTCTTTGCTTATATTTTCCTTTTATAGGTCATCTAAAGGATTTGCATTTGTTAAATTCACATCAAAGCAAGATGCCGAGAAAGTATGTTTTACTGCAAAAACCTTGATACGAAGTTTCCTATTTGGTAATGTGGTCAACTAGCTAGGAAATAGCTTGTCATATTTCTTTATTATAGATAAAGAAACCATACTGAAGAAATTTGATAAGTTTAGGATTGGTGATTGAGAGCATAGGACTTGATATACGAGAATCAGCTTATATGATGAATAACATACCTAACCTAATGTAGAGATATCTCGAGGCAGCCTGTGTTGTTGTTGCCTGATGCTATTATTCCCTAGAGGTTTGTTATAAGTTTTAATTGAAAAAATGGTCTGGCACTTGGAATCATACATGCAAAAATAATTATGAAAATATTTGTGCCATATATGGATCTGGAAAAAAGGGTAGGAAAGAGTGATTTTTTGAACTTTTGACTCCACTTCTGAGAAATTTCAACTCCTGGATCGTCATATTGGTCTTAACTCTAAAATGGTGATTTCTGACTGCATCTTTTTCCATTATTATACGATTGAGTGATTCAGATGGTTGGCAGTTCAACCATTCTTATTGCATATCCTTCTCTTTGCCCCTCTTCTTCTGAGGTGATACTATCATGGCATTATACTGGATTTATTTTGTGACCATTTTGTGACCTCTTCTAGTGGCCTGCAAAAGTACTTGAACCAACAACGCTTTCATGTTGTTGGATATGGTTGCACAACTTGTATTGGTAATTCTAGAGATCTTGACGGATCAGTTGCTTCTGCCATAGCGAACAACGGCATGTATGATTTTGTTTGATTATGTTGGTGTATAAAGATGCTTATAGAAAGCCTGATTGCAGTTCGCTTTATCTATGTTTGGTGTGTATGATGAACCTTGAATTTGATTAGGAGAATTTGAGTTGTATTATTGGTAGATGATACTTATAGATAATTGTGCTTCTAGTTGCTTGGCCTTTTTATATTGCTAAGGACCTTAGGATGAATATGGACTTGGTGTGAACCTGACCAGGATCTTCTGTATATTTATAGTTCTCTTTCATAGTTCTATTGTTGTATATTATATATTAGTTATATATATACATACTATAATATATATATATATACACGATCTGCATTACACATATATTATATTAGTTATATATTAATATGTAATACATATACGGTCAGATTTGTTATATATATATGAATATATATTCTACAGTATTGTAATATATATTACATATTAGTTATATATATACATATTATAATATATATATATATACGATCTGCATTACACATATATTATATATTAGTTATATATTAATATATAATATATATATATATATATATACAGTCAGATATTTTTGCCGATTTTTAACAAACTGGTCATGAAATGATTTTAGATCTTCAGGAAAATGGAAGTATTCTTGACCTGTATGATGAAGATATCAAGTGATATTGGAGAATTTTGTGCAATGATATCAAGTGATCAAGATGATAATGGTACTCCTATGACTCAAGACGGCACCACTTATCAGTTATTTCAATATGTAGCTTTCGATCACTTGTATTTAGACTTAGTAATTTTGTACTTTTTAAGTTAGATTGGTGGTATTGCTTGGCTTTGGTACTTTTGAAGTTAAATTGGTGGTTTGTATTTTGTACTTTGTATTGGCATCCTTGTTGGTTTTTGGCTGCCTTGGTTTATTTTGGATGGGTTGATGTAAAATAAAATGGTTATTTCAAAATATTTGTATGAAGTGTTGCCTTTTACTTTACCTAGTGTTTATTTTATAATAGTATTACAAAACAAAAAAAACTACTAATGTCGCATAGATGTGGGACCCATTACCGATGTGGCACAACTGTAGAGCCCATTGATGACGTGGCATAAATGTGGGCTGCATTGTTGACGTAGCATCAAGATGGGACCCACTGATGACGTGGCACACATGTGGGACCCACTGATGACGTGACACATGTGGACCCAATGTTTTTTTTTTAAATCGTAGGCAACATCGTTTGTTGTTGCCTTACTTGGTTATGTTGTTGCATTATAGGCGTAATGCAATACTTTTCCGTTGTTGCAGTAGAGACTAAAAGTGTTGCCTCAGGTGTCAAAGGCAACGGCCGTATTGGCAACAAGAGTTTGGTGTTGCCTTTAGCCTAAGGCATTACTTTTCGTGTCTTCTGCAACAATAAACAGACATTGCCTATGAGCACTTATGGCGTAGTGATGACTACGAATTGAAGAACTTTCTGCCAAAGAACCTACAAGTTTCACAATTTACATATCAAAGCAAAAAGAGGGCAATCACGGGGGAGATGGTCGCTGAGAGAACCAGCAAGCGAAAATGACTACGAATAGGCTCACGGGGGGATGGCCGTTGAGAAAATCGGGAGCAGAAACGGTGAGAGAAGAGGAGTTGAATGAGGGAGTTGACCGACATGAGGGGAAATCACGGGGGAGAGGAGAAGAAAACCAGAAGAGAGAAGAGGAGAGAATGAGGGAGGCGGTGAGAAGAGGGAGTAGGGTTAGGGGGTTATAAGGTGGAGATCGGACTGTTCTGATGAAGGGGAGATTACTAATTTCAATCGGACGGCTCCCACTAAAAAAGGCTGCCATGGGCTTTGGGCCGGGTTCGGACTGGAATAATAAAAATGTTATAATGGGTCGGGTTGGGCCAAAATATTATAACAAAACAGATAACATAATATAACCACACCAGCAAAATACACTTAGCAATCAATCAAATAGGGGAAAAAACTAGGAAACCCTTGAGCAATCATTCAGATCTAAATAATAAAAGAATTTAATCCTTCAAATCAAATCCAAAATAAAAGTTTCAACATACCTTTTTAATTGACGGATCGAGAATTAAAGAAATATTACTTAAAATACGGAACCAACCACAGCGTTTTCTAAAAACGCCACGTAAGTGTACTCTTACATAGCGCTTCCTAATTAAACGCTATATAAGTACTTTTAAAAAGGATTGTATTATTTTTCATTATTTAAAATTTTGAAGTTTTAATATTAAAATTTATAATGTGTATTAGACTAAATAATTTAAATTTATATAAGTTATAATTTATATTAGATTATATATCAAACTCTGAAAATAAACATATATCGTAATTTAAATTTCATAATATATATTGATAATATATTAAACTTAATTATAAAAAATATTTATAATTTTTAATTATAATACTAAAAAATATGATAAGTATTTATATTAAATAGAAATAATTTAAATCAAATTTATCATATGTTATATATCAAACTTTAAGAGTAAAAAGTTATCAAAATTTAAATTTCATTTCACTGTGTTTGTTTTTGACAATAACTTGAAAATTATTAAAAAATTAGATATAATCCAACACCATCACAGGTGTTGCACGTCGCGCAACACCATTTTTATCTTGCAACACCAAATATATATCTAGTGCAATACTATTTCAGTAGTATTTCAAAAGATCAAAAATCAGCAATCTATTGAAACGCTTTGGTGGCAACACTAGCTAAAAGCATTGCCTATGAGCACTTATGGCGTAATGTGTGGCATGTGTTCACGGTGGTATATATATATGATTTTGGATGTGTTTTGCTTTCGTATCTTGGGTGGTTATGTTTTGTCCACTTTATATCCGTCGAGGACACGTGACGTGGGCTTTGACCCTGTGAATTGTTGTTGGTTTTTATTTGAGAAAGCAAATCTTTGGGCTGTGACCCCTATTGGTTTTGGAAAGAGAAGGATTCGATAATCCTGAACGGTTTTTGTTAAAACTCCTAATGGCATTTTAAAACATCTTATAAATTGTTTCCCTTGAATTGTGATCTTTTAAATTTGGAAAGTTTTACTCAAACTCCTGCCTCGGGAAGTATTTTTCGTTATGTTTGAATCTTTGAGAATTCCTCGTTATTATTATTCTTGGAATATGATTTGTATAACTCATATTTTGCACTTTGTACTTGCACTAGCAAAATAGTGGAATTTTGCTAACTCCCGAGTAATCGGGGGGTAGATGTCTGTATTACATTCAGATTTTGGGGAGCATAACACAAGGGTGGCATAAAGGATGATGAAAGATGATCGATACTAATCACATGAGGACCCGTACGATGTCGTATTGGTTTAGTTGTACTTTATTTCTGCTGCAGTATTTTCCCCGTTGTACGGGAGTGTGTTGTATTTGACCCTGCGTGAGCATGTATTGAGATTGAGTTGTATGTTAATTGAAAGACCAAATCGGTCTAGTGAGTCATTTTAGCCTTAAAGGCGATGTTGAGATGTTTGATTTTAGTTACCAGCCTGGTAGATCTTTGAGGAAAGGGTCTACGGCGTGTAATATTCCTGAGTGGATTGAGGGTGTTACATAAATGGTATCGGAGCTTTAGGTTGTGGAAACCTAGGTTGTCGGGTCAAGTTGTGTCTGTTAAGTCTTGTCTCGTCGGATTTTGTCTGACTGAGTTGTGTCGCGGTGCGTCGTCTGAGTTTGCCGGTCGTGATTAGTATCATTGGGCGATCATCATCTTCGTGCGACATGTGGATGTAAGTCTCCCTTCTTTGTATTGTGCCTCGTGCGACACGAGCTCCTTGTATGATTATTTGTTAAGTGATGGAATCTTCATGTAGATTTTGATTTCGTGATATGTTATTATTCGACTCTCATATTTTGTTTATATGAGGGGTGGTGTCGCCGCTAATGTATTTTTGACTGTTGATTTCGTCCGCTGCGTGTGTATTTCAAAATGAGTTGCTCGTTTTGCAAGTACTATTAGAAACCTTTATGCTTAAAATGAATTGGGAATGTATATGTGTGTGATTTGCTCACTCAAGGAGGGTCCTACGAGGCCTCGGGGGAATCCGTGACTTCACTCTGGATTCACGAGTTTGTTCGCTAGCCAGTTTGGGAAGGTCCTTAGAGGCCTCAAATAGGACCAGTGGCTTCACCCCGGTCCTAGGCGATGAATGTGCGCGATTTGATTTATGCTTATGGCCAGTTCGGGAGGGTCCTTAGAGGCCCCGAATCGGATCAGTGGTTTTGCCCCGATCCTTGGCGGTTTCAACTGTGATTATTTGACTGTTTGTTTTTCGGAAAAGACATGCCTTGTTTCAATTTCGAAATAATTTGATGCATGTACTATGAAATGTGTAAGCGAATGTTGATACATGTGAGCTTTTGGGCATTCGAACCCAATGGATTTTTGAAAGTCTTAAGTATCTTAGAGAATAAACTTCGAGGCGTACTTTTAAAATGGATTATATTTTCAAGGCGCCTACTAATGAAACTACATGCTTCAAAATTCTTCTACTCTGAGGACCAAAAAATTTTGAGATATTCTCAGTAATTTAGAAAATGCATTTGCTTAGACCCGAAGGTCGAATATTCTGATTTTTACTAAAAGAAAGATGTCCTCATTTTTGTCAAAGACGGTTTCTCAAAGCCTCGATGACGCTGTTTGTATTACTTTTCTGAAACGTGATACTTAAAGATCAACTAGTGTTTCCAAATTATTTTCAAAAAGGTGGTTTTCGATTTTAAAGCTTATAATTTCTTGCTTGTGACCAGAAGGTGTGTACGATGTTAGCATTGTCGTTAGGGTGTTAGCCCTTCGAGTTGTGATTGAATTGGTGGTGTGAGCATTGAGTTGTTCACCATGCATTCATTGTATTATAGTCCTCTGTGAGAGGTATGATATTAGTACTTAATGTAACACCCCGAGATATTCGGAATTATTACAGCGCCGTAAACCCTTTAAGTAAGGATTTACAAGGCTAAATAAAAGAAATACAAATATAATTCAACCTTACAACTGAAGATCAAAATACAGAACTGGTTCAACTGATCCAAAGAGTTAACTTATACAACCATATCGAAAATGACATTATTAAAACACACGTACTCGAGTACCAAAGTGAACCAAGAAGACAAATCACAATAACAATAAACATCAACCACATCACTGAGCCATTTCATCGTCCTGTCGGTACTGTGGTTGCTTCCCCGCTCCTCGGCTACCTGAACATTAAAACAATGTCCACCCCCGAAGGGGTTAGCAAAACAATGCTAGTACAAGTATCATAATACATAAATCATCAGTGCATCATAAAACATGCAAAACGGACTTCCGTCATCGGAATCCAACGATGTGAATCCTCACGATTCCATCAACACAATACAGGGTAATCCAGCGATCCAGCGCCCTTGGTATAGATCCCCATGATGATCCCGTCGGACCAACGCATGGTGGACATTCGATCCAGCGCCCTCAGCATAGATCCCCATGATGATCCCGTCGGACCAACGCATGGTGGACATTCGATCCAGCGCCCTCAGCATAGATCCCCATGATGATCCCGTCGGACCAACGCATGGTGGACATTCGATCCAGCGCCCTCAGCATAGATCCTCATGACCCCCCTCGGATCATTTATACCATAAACCAATTATGCATACATATATGCACTTCAATATGTTCATAAATACGAACAATTAACAACGAATACCACGAGAATTTAAAGAAATAAATCTCATATTCGACAACATGAACAAAACCATATGCATGATCAAAGTTCCAATATAAATCAAACTCAACATATGATACTTGCCTCGAAAATGGCAAGAATGAAATACTCCAACAAATGACACGCGTCCGTATGCCACCGCCCCTCGATCGTCCCCTATGCAAGGCTCGGACCTAAGAAATAATAAAGAATTACTCTCAAGTCGTACGAATGTCTAACAATCCGGTTTACGGCCGCAAGCTCTAAAAATGAATTCTGCCTGAACTACTTAGCGCGCGCTACGTACTCTACGTAACGTGCGCTAAGTCTGTCTGTTAACGTACGCAAATGACCAAGTCTAGCGTACGCTAGCTGTGTATTGGCAGTCCTCTCTGATCAGCCGACTGTCCTGCCTGATGACATAACGTACGTTACGTACCAAACGTAGCGTACGTTACTCGTTCCCGATAGCGCACGTTAATATGCCTATCTTAGCATGCGCTAACTGTGCATGGCAGTTTACTACTGGGCAGAAAACTTGAGCTAAAGGTGATGAAACTCATGAAATCTTTAGTGGTAATACATGCCATCTCCGTGCATATCATGCTCATACGGTTTGTGAAAGATCTTTACGTATTAAATGACTACGAGACACAAGGATACATATCATCATTACAACACCATAATTCATCTTTGATCTTCAAGAAAATATCCTAAGTTCAATCCATTTCATGTCCCAAAATGTATGATTCCTTTATGTAAGGACATAAGAACTTGGTAATCTCCATATACTGGTCATAATCGGTTTTGAAGATACATGAATATTCTTAGGAGTCCATATACTAAAAAAGTTCAATGGATTATACGATGAATAATTGCCGAAACGTCAAAAATATCCTTCTAACATATGATGTTCGACTACTAACGAATTTAACTGACTAGATAATCCCAAATCATGATCAAAACGTCCTTCAGAATATTACTAATATTGGTGAAGAATCACCTGCCTCAAAGTAGTGAAGAACACGAAGGAACTAGAAGAAATCCAACACCGAGAGCTTGAACAACAATCTCCAATGATCTACAATCTTCGACTCGAGCTAGGATGCTGATATGAAGGGTTTAGGATGAAGAGAGTAATTCTCTAAGTCCAAAGATTCGGATGTGGGAAGTGAAAAGACTGAAAATACGAAAAAGGATGCTGTCCTATTTAAAGAAAGTGGTTATTAGCGCGCGCTAGTCCATATTCATAGCGTGCGCTAACGGCTTACTGACTACACTGTACTCAGCATTTAGCGTGCGCTATCCTCATATCAGTAGCGTGCACTACCGCGTTGACTTGGATTTTTCCCGAAAGCCGTCCAGGTTCATCCCGACATAATCCGACCGAAATCCTCAGCCGATCTCACCTACCACCCTGTCGTAATCATGCTGACTACGTATAGCGTGCGCTAATGTTCATGCACAACGTGCGCTACGGATCCAAATTAGCGTACGCTACATATAGTCGATAGCATGCGCTACATATGTAGAATCACAATTTAGATCACATTCATGAAATCATGTGCTCAACAACACCGGATCATGAAATACGGAGAATAATAATCAGATCAAAATGCAACAATTACAATATCACAAGGTTCAATTACATATCAGAAATCTCGGGTATTACATCCTTCCTCCCTAAAAAGAAGTTTCATCCCGAAACTTAAGATGAAAACAACTCTGGATATCTAGTCTTCATACTGTCCTCCATTTCCCAAGTGGTCTCTTCAACTCCGTGTCGTGACTATTGTACTTTAACCAAGTGTATTGGTTTATTCCTCAATTGTTTGATCCGACTCTCAAGTATCTTGATTGGTCTCTCTTCGAAGGTGCCGTCATTCGCTATCTCGATCTCATCGAACTCAATGATATGACTGGGATCCGGTACATACCTCCGTAGTTGGGATACGTGAAACACATTGTGAACGTGACTCAGCGATGGCGGTAAGGCCAACCTGTATGCTAAATCTCCAACTCTCTCGAGGATCTCGAATGGTCCGATATATCTCGGACTTAGCTTGCCCTTCTTCCCAAAACGGAAAATTCCTCGTGTAGGAGACACCTTCAATAGTACGTGGTCCCCTATGTCGAACTCTAGAGGGCGACGACGTACGTCTGCATAAGACTTCTGCCGACTCTGGGCAGTCAACAGTCTTTCTCGAATCAAAGCTATGTTCTCTTGAGTCTGAACTATCAATTCCGGTTCCGTCCCGATCAAATCCGAAGAATCATCCCAGCACAGGGGTGATCGGCATCTTCTCCCGTACAAAGCTTCAAATGGTGTCATCTTAATAGAAGCATGCTAACTATTATTATAGGTGAATTCAATCAACGGCAAATGAACTTCCCAATCAGTTGACCAATCCAAAGCACAAGCTCTAAGCATGTCTTCTACTGTTTGTATAGTCCTTTCGGACTGACCGTCCGTCTGAGGATGATAAGCCGTGCTAAAGTTTAGTTCGGTCCCCAAAGCCCTGTGAACTGCCTTCCAGAAGTGCGACACAAAACAACCATCTCGATCTGAAATAATGGTCTTCGGTGTCCCATGTAATTTGACTATCTTTGCAATAAATACTCGCGCCAATCTCTCGGGTCCCCAAGTATCTTTAATTCCTAGGAAATGAGCCGACTTGGTTAGTCGATCAACTACAACCCAAATCATGTTCATTCTCGTCTTGGTCCTTGGCATACTGGTGATGAAATCCATCGAGATATCCTCCGACTTCCACTCAGGGATCGGAAGCGGCTTTAACATTCCGGCAGGTCGCTGATGTTCAATCTTAACCTGCTAACAAGTCAAACACTTTGAAACGTATTCTGCTACGTCCTTCTTCATATTCCCCCATGTTGGTCCCTGAGAATGATGAAGACTGTCCTCACTGTACCAACACGAGTCTTTTCTAGCGCGCTTTGTCCTCACTCACGCGCACCTGAGAAACTTCCCAGGGGGTCACCCATCCCATAACTACTCCAGGTCAAGCACGCTTAACTTTGGAGTTTCTATGAGATAGCTACCAGAAAAGAAGATGCATCTTGTTGGTATGAGTAGTCCAAATCAATTCATTTAACCACATTCTAGTGCAGATCTCACAGGTCGAATCGCAAGCCGCGCCTCGCGCATTTTTTAAGCTCATGCAGGCAGGATGCTGGACCAAAGCCCAACAATCCCCCTCCCAGTATCTGCCAGCATTTCGGCCCCATAGTCTGGAAACCTCCGCGAACTAGATTTGATCACACAGCCCTCTAGCGGCTAGATTCATTCACACAGTCCTCCAACACTTGACATCAGCATATGTTCCACCTCCGTTTTACTTCACGCGCCAGATCTCGCCCCAAAGATACTAGATTTGATCACATAGCCCTCCAAAGACTGACAACCTCCACCGCACCAAAGATCTCGCCCGGCCAAGTGGCAATATCTGCTGCATGCCCGCCTCTCAGTTCCAACATTCTGGCAGCCTCCACTGTAGGATACTCCGAGGGAATTCGTACCCGTGACTTGCTCCGATACCAATTGTTGGTCCCTGGGAATGATGAAGACTGTCCTCACTGTACCAACACGAGTCTTTTCTCGCGCGCTTTGTCCTCACTCACGCGCACCTGAGAAACTTCCCAGGGGGTCACCCATCCCATAACTACTCCAGGTCAAGCACGCTTAACTTTGGAGTTTCTATGAGATAGCTACCAGAAAAGAAGATGCATCTTGTTGGTATGAGTAGTCCAAATCAATTCATTTAACCACATTCTAGTGCAGATCTCACAGGTCGAATCGCAAGCCGCGCCTCGCGCATTTTTTAAGCTCATGCAGGCAGGATGCTGGACCAAAGCCCAACACCCCACCAGAAGTTTTGTTTTAGATCCTTATATATCTTACTGCTGCCCGGGTGAATAGAATAAGGCGCGCTATGAGCTTCCTTCAGAATTGTCCGTCTCAAATCATCAACATCGGGAACGCAAAGTCGACTCTGAAATCTCAGAACTCCATCATCTTCTATCACGAATCCTGGGGCCTTTCCTTTCTTTACTTCGTCACATAACCGAAGGATCAGAGAATCGTTCAACTGCTTAGATTTGATCTCCTCGACTAGTGATGAAGTCAGTTCCATCACATATAGTTGCCCTTGGATTCCTGGTGCCCATACTTCAATCCCTTTGCGGATCAGTTCTCGTTGAATGCTGGTTTGGGATGTAAGCGCTTCCAAAACTCGAAGAGAAGCAGGTTTACGGCTCAATGCATCGGCTACTACGTTTGCTTTACCTGGATGATAGAGAATTTCCAAGTCGTAATCCTTGATCAATTCCAGCCACCTTCTCTGCCTCATGTTTAATTCTTTCTGACTGAAAATGTACTTGAGGCTCTTATGATCTGTAAAGATCTGACAATGAGTGCCGTACAAATAATGTCGCCAAATTTTCAAGGCAAAGACCACAGCTGCTAGCTCCAGATAGTGAGTCGGGTAATTAACTTCGTACGGTTTCAACTGCCGAAAAGCATAGGCAATCACCTTATCCTTTGCATCAATACGCATCCCAGACCCTGATTTGAAGCGTCGCTGTATACCATGAATCCATCAGCCCCATCTGGTAACGCTAATATAGGTGCTGTCGTCAGTCTCCTCTTAAGTTCGTCAAAACTAGCCTGACATTTCTCATCCCACGTGAACTTTTGAGTTTTCTATAATAGCTGAGTGAGTGGACGAGCAATTTTGGAAAATCCCTCTACAAAACGGCGATAATATCCAGCAAGTCCCAAAAAACTCCGAATTTCTTTCACGTTACTTGGAGCTTCCCATTCCAAGATTGCTTCGACTTTCTTCGGGTCCACCTGAACTCCGTCAGCTGATATCACATGCCCAAGAAAAGTTACTTCCCTAAGCCAGAACTCGCATTTGGAAAGCTTTTCATACAACTGTTCCTTCCTAAAGGTGCTCAAAACCACACGCAAATGCTCAGCGTGCTCCTCTGTGTCTTTCGAATAGATCAAGATGTCATCGATGAAGACGACCACAAATTTATCCAAGTATTCTAAGAATACCCGATTCATCAATTGCATAAATACCGCAGGAGCATTGGTAAGTCCAAATGGCATCACTACAAATTCATAATGCCTGTACCGGGATTTGAAAGCAGACTTCGGTATATCCGATTCCTTAATTCTCAACTGATGGTATCCTGATCGCAAGTCAATCTTCGAGAATACTCTTGCCCCTTGCAGTTGATCAAACAAGTCGTCGATCCGAGGTATAGGATACTTGTTCTTGATCGTCACTTTGTTGAGCTCCGTGTAATCAATACATAATCGGAGGGATCCGTCTTTCTTCCGGACAAAGAGAACGGGCGCTCCCCAAGGAGAAATGCTAGGTTGAATATAACCCTTCTGTAATAATTCCTCTAGTTGCTTCTTTAGTTCATACATCTCGGTTGGCGCCATGCGGTATGGTGCTCTGGAAATAGGAGCGGCTCCCGTCTCTAATTCGATAGTGAACTCCACTCCTCTCTGCGGAGGTAACCCAGGTAGTTCGTCAGGAAATACATCTGAGAATTCATTCACAACTGGAATAGATGAGAGCTCTACTCCTTCCTCTTTCCTCATGGCATAGCACCAAAGTCCATGACATCCCTGCTTCAGTAATTTCACGGCTTTCATTGCTTTGATCAATTTTCCCGAACTTCCCGGTCTCCATCCTCTGAATAAGTGTTCAGATCCGTCATCAGCAATGATAAAAATGACTCTCTTTCGGTAATTCAGAATAGCTCCATAACGGTTGAGCCAATCGTCTCCGCAGAATGTCAACTACAATAAGATTCGATGGCCAATCTCTCCCTCCTATAGACACTGGAAAATCTCTAGTTTCTAGGGTTCCCACAATTCTCTCTCCGCTCGGCAAACCCACAACATATGGTTCACAATCATACAAGCACGAGATTTTCAAACGATTAACACAGTTCAAAGATATAAAAGAATGCGTAGCTCCTGAATCGAATAAGACACTAACTGGTTGCAAAAGGATCTGAATCGTACCTGATGCAACAGTTGTGTTCTGATCGTCTGACTTCTTCATCTCGTAAATACGTGGAGGAACGGACCCAGCGCTGGATGCCTCTCTTTTCCCAACATTATGCTGCTGGAAACCGCTTTGCTGCGTCTGGTTTACACTAGTGTCCTTCGGAACCGATCCAGGAGTGCGATTACCAAAAGATCGAGTTGCATTTCCACAAAATGTTGCGCGATGACCTTCCTGTCCACACTCAAAGCAGGTCACAGCAGGCGCTAAACAGTCACGTCGAACATGCCCCGCTTTGCCACAGTTATAACATTTCTTCCCTGCGTCTGAAACGGTTGGTGCTGCCCGGAACTTCTTTCCACCTCGAGAAGGATGCGGAGGCCTCCTGGATGAATGAAAAGAGGACTGGCCCCTGCGAGGTCCACTACTCTTATTCTCCGTGAAGTTGCCAGACACCTTCTGTTTCTTTGCTTCCGTTTACTTCTCTACGGCCGCCTCTTTCATATCATAGGCCAATGCTTTGTCCTGATACTGTCGCAAGGTGGTACATTCAAATCCGGACATATACTGCTGAATCTCCAGCTTCATCTGCATGTAGAAATGAAAAATCCTCTCCGCCTCGGTTCTGACCAAATGGCGCACATAAGTCAGCTGGTGATTAAAAGTCTTAATCACGTCTGTCATAGATGCCTCTGAATTTTGTGGTGAGAAAAACTCCCGGACTCGGGCCTCTCTAACTGGGCGAGGACAATACTGCGCCTCCATCATTAATTTGAACTCCGTCCAGTCGACATTATGCTCCTCAGGTCGAATGGCCTCCCACCAGTCGAAAGCCTCCCCCGTCAGAAGATACTGGGCGACCGGAACCTTTCTGTCGTTGGGACAGTTAATCCCCGCAAAAATCTTCTCTAACTCCTTCAGCCAGTGATCCCAAGAAAGCGTCTCAGCAGAACCGTAAAATTTCGGAGGGTGCAATTTGACCACCTCAGTAAGCCATTTGTCTCCCCGATTATCCACGTTATGCTGCTGTCCTATTGCCGTCTGCATGCGATCAACAACTTGAGCAAACTGGTTTATCTGAGCAACCACCTGCTGAAGCACTCCCGGCACATTAGGATCTGCATTATTATTTGCTGATCCCTATTTTCCTCCAGAATGGGAATCGGTTCGACTAGCAGATATCTCCGGGGTAGACGCCGAATCCTCCTGTCTCATATTTCCACGTCCGCTTCCACGACCACGTCCGCGTCCACGACCTCCTCTCAACATACTGTAAACACAAATACTCAATATCCAGGGCAAACCTTCTAAAAGAAAGTCCATCAATGTTCACAAAACATGAATTAAATAAAACGGTAGTATTTGAGATTAGGAAACTTACAACCACGGTCCACACGACGATGCTGGCTCAGCAGTGATGTTAACCAATAATCAAATAACGTAAACAGACCCAACTAACCCAACTGCCAAGATATCCATGAATCTTAGCTCCGATACCATATTCTGTAACACCCCGAGATATTCGGAATTATTACAGCGCCGTAAACCCTTTAAGTAAGGATTTACAAGGAAAAATAAAAGAAATGCAAATATGATTCAACCTTACAACTGAAGTTCAAAATACAGAACTGGTTCAACTGATCCAAAGAGTTAACTTATACAACCATATCGAAAATGACATTATTAAAACACACGTACTCGAGTACCAAAGTGAACCAAGAAGACAAATCACAATAACAATAAACATCAACCACATCACTGAGCCATTTCATCGTCCTGTCGGTACTGTGGTTGCTTCCCCGCTCCTCGGCTACCTGAACATTAAAACAATGTCCTCCCCCGAAGGGGTTAGCAAAACAATGCTAGTACAAGTATCATAATACATAAATCATCAGTGCATCATAAAACATGCAAAACGGACTTCCGTCATCGGAATCCAACGATGTGAATCCTCACGATTCCATCAACACAATACAGGGTAATCCAGCGATCCAGCGCCCTTGGTATAGATCCCCATGATGATCCTGTCGGACCAACGCATGGTGGAAAACCCGTCCAGCGATCCAGCGCCCTCAGCATAGATCCCCATGATGATCCCGTCGGACCAACGCATGGTGGACATTCGATCCAGCGCCCTCAGCATAGATCCTCATGACCCCCCTCGGATCATTTATACCATAAACCAATTATGCATACATATATGCACTTCAATATGTTCATAAATACGAACAATTAACAACGAATACCACGAGAATTTAAAGAAATAAATCTCATATTCGACAACATGAACAAGACCATATGCATGATCAAAGTTCCAATATAAATCAAACTCAACATATGATACTTGCCTCGAAAATGGCAAGAATGAAATACTCCAACAAATGACACGCGTCCGTATGCCACCGCCCCTCGATCGTCCCCTATGCAAGGCTCGGACCTAAGAAATAATAAAGAATTACTCTCAAGTCGCATTTAATGTCTAACAATCCGGTTTACGGCCGCAAGCTCTAAAAATGAATTCGCTGAACTACTTAGCGCGCGCTACGTACTCTACGTAACGCGGCGCTAAGTCTCACTGTTAACGACGCAATGACCAAGTCTAGCGACGCTAGTTTGTATTGATCCCTCTCTCGATTAGCGATCGTCCCCGCCGATGACATAATGTACGTTACGTACCAAACGTAGCGTACGTTACTCGTTCCCGATAGCGCACGTTAATATGCCTATCTTAGCGTGCGCTAACTGTGCATGGCAGTTTACTATTGGGCAGAAAACTTGAGCTAAAGGTGATGAAACTCATGAAATCTTTAGTGTTAATACATGCCATCTCCGTGCATATCATGCTCATACGGTTTGTGAAAGATCTTTACGTATTAAATGACTACGAGACACGAGGATACATATCATCATTACAACACCATAATTCATCTTTGATCTTCAAGAAAATATCCTAAGTTCAATCCATTTCATGTCCCAAAACGTATAATTCCTTTATGTAAGGACATAAGAACTTGGTAATCTCCATATACAGGTCATAATCGGTTTTGAAGATACATGAATATGCTTAGGAGTCCATATACTAAAAATGTTCAATGGATTATACGATGAATAATTGCCGAAACGTCAAAAATATCCTTCTAACACATGATGCTCGACTACTAACGAATTTAACTGACTAGATAATCCCAAATCATGATCAAAACATCCTTCATAATATTACTAATATTGGTGAAGAATCACCTACCTCAAGGTAGTGAAGAACACGAAGAAACTAGAAGAAATCCAACACCGAGAGCTTGAACAACAAACTCCAATGATCTACAATCTTCGACTCGAGCTAGGATGCTGATATGAAGGGTTTAGGATGAATAGAGTAATTCTCTAAGTCTAAAGATTCGGATGTGGGAAGTGAAAAGACTGAAAATACGAAAAACGATGTTGTCCTATTTAAAGAAAGTGGTTATTAGCGCGCGCTAGTCCATATTCATAGCGTGCGCTAACGGCCATCGACTACACTCAGACTCTCGGCATTTAGCGTGCGCTATCCTCATATCAGTAGCGTGCACTACCGCGTTGACTTGGCTTTTTCCCGAAAGCCGTCCAGGTTCATCCCGACATAATCCGACCGAAATCCTCAGCCGATCTCACCTACCACCCTATCGTAATCATGCTGACTACGTATAGCGTGCGCTAATGTTCATGCACAGCGTGCGCTACGGATCCAAATTAGCGTACACTACATATAGTCGATAGCGTGCGCTACATACGCAGAATCACAATTTAGATCACATTCATGAAATCATGTGCTCAACAACACCGGATCATGAAATACGGAGAATAATAATCAGATCAAAATGCAACAATTACAATATCACAAGGTTCAATTACATATCAGAAATCTCGGGTATTACACTTAATGTTTGTCGCTTCATGGTGATTTGCGTGTTATCTCACCTGTGCGCGCTGTTGGAGCTTGGGTTTGTACGATTGTGTACATATGTGATTGTTTCATGATGTTTTGTAATTGTGTGCTGGTTATCATTCGAGCCGTCGAAATCACCGAATGATGCCGTCGTTGCTGTGATTTTCGTATGTGTGTTGCCTTACGATGGTAATCGTTGATGTGTTATATGTTATGATTTTCTGTTATGCTGAGTGGTTACTTATTCAGTATGCCGAGGGGCAGAGGTCGTGGTCGTGGCGATCAGACGCTTGATCGGGATCATGTTGTCGGTGATGGTGTTGGTATCAGTGTTGCTACTGTTTTGTAGCAGGTAGCTACACAGATGACTCAGTTGACTCAAGCAGCTCAGCGTAATATAGATATGACCCAGAACATTGGTGCAAATCAGTGGCTTCGAGAAGTGGTTCGTCCGTTTCGCTGGTGCCGTAGATGCATTGGGCTGGGATGGTTGGCTTTTTCAGTTGGAAAAGATTCGAGGTAGTTGATTGTCTGGAAGAGCGTAAGTTGCCTGTCGCTCAGTATCTTCTTGACAAGGATGCCGTTAATTGGTGGGAGGCTGTTAAGCCTCGAGATCGTGTTGTCATGTGGGCCGAGTTCTAGAGATTCATGAGAGATGAGTTTTGTCCGGAACCGATGAGAAATCAGAGGACTAATAAATTCTTTTTGTCAAAACCGCAAGATGTACCGCTGTCTCAAGCTATTATTGACTATAGCAAATAGCTCAGCTACGTGTAGGATCATGTCAGGACAGAGGAAGATAAGATCTGTCATTTTAGTAGGCGAATGAAGCCGGAGATTCGTCAGTACATGGCGGGTCTCACTTGTACTTCTTTGAGAGAGTATCAGAATAGGGCGTTAGCCTATGAGCTATCTGTATCATCGGCTGAGCATATGTCCGAGTCGAAGAAGTAGAAAACTGTTGGAAACCTTTTAGGAAATCAGGGGAGTGGGCCCCATGAGGCTGGGACTACGTGTCGTCATCTTAAGAAGGTTCCTCGATCGCGTGATCACGGGAAGAGTATTACCCCTGTATTGAGTAATGTGAGCAGCACGAAGACGTGTTACAACTATAGTCGAGCGGGCCATACCGCGAATAATTGTCGTTCACCGTTAGTCAGCTGTTTCGAGTGTGGCCAGGTGGGTCACCGAGCCGTTCATTGCGAGATGGTAGCTGAGAGGTTTGGGGATCGAGTTTGCGTCCCTGCTCCGAAAGGACACGGAGATTGCTAGTGTGGTTTTCGAGAATTTCGGCGTAGTCCGAATTGTTTGTGGTTGTCCTTGCGGATCGTTTTGTGTTTATTATCTATTTTTTTGACTGTGCATGTTTTCTTGTAATAAGTACCTCCTGTTTTGTGATTGTTCGGATAATTGATTTGATTGTATGTTTGATGACACTCGACACTTGTTGGTTTTATTATGTCTCTGCCTGTGCCATTCTGATGGTTGACGTTGAGAGTGATTTCACGCCGTATGTTTCTTTGCGTTTCTTGTAATGTTTCGCCGATGGGCGTAAGTTACGTGGTTCTTGTGTATCTCGTCGAGATGTTCCTGGTGGGATACTACTTTGCCCTACTTCTTTTAAGTTTCGGGACGAAACTTCTTTTAAGGACGGTAGTATGTAATATCCGCACTTTTGATTTTCGGTAATTTTCTTTTTTTGGCAGAAGCCCATGTTAGTAACTTGCTTGTGACCGTTTCGTCATTTTGAGAATGATTAATTCTGCACTTTTTGACATCCGAGTTTTTTCGGTGTCGTTTTGTTGAGTTCCGTGCTTCTTAGCGACTTTTCCGCACTTAAGCTCGATTCTCGCGAATCTCGTTCAAAACTATTGTTTCAAGTTTCCCGTAAGTCCGTTTAATTTTGTTAGATGTGTTGTGAACTTCGGTTTGGTTATTCGATCACATATCGGGATTTTTCGGACATATGGGCTATTTTGTAATTTTCCAAAGTTTTGGGTATTTGTTTTCATACTCGTTTTTACCTATCTTCGGTTGTCGGAATCATGTGCTTGTTTAAAGCTTAAACTCGTGTTTTGATTGTTGTACTACTCATCTTGTTCGACCGTAGTAATTCGTGTTCATCGCGTTCCGCGATCCTTTTCGAATCTAACATCTGGCAGCTGTTCTGTACTCCCAGATGAATAACGTACGTTACCATCATGTGTAGCGTACGCTAGCGATGCCTTCCTTACATACGTAATGCATTCTTCGTTACGTACGTTAGAGTATTCAGGATTTCGGGCAGTAGAGTCTGGATGACTCTTACGTACGTATGGGCTTGAAACTTACGTATGTAACCTTACTAGTGTACGTTGAGGGCTTACTGCTTACGTACGTTAGCCTCCCGCGGGTTTATATACTTGAGGGTTGACCGATTCTAGATCATTTTTATCTTCCTCCTCGTTCCTTCGGTTTTGGCGATCTGGGCACCTGTGGGACGAGTTTTCGTCAGGCTTTGATGGTAGTAATCATCTCGGTGGGTCTTCTTCGTGTTCATCATCATCTAGCCTTCCTTCTTTTCCGAATCAAGGTAAGGTTTTAGAACCCTATTTGAGATATTTTGGGTTTGTCTCGATTTCGTGATTTTAATCCAAAATTGTTGATCATATTATTGTTATCTAGTCCTGTTGATCTTAACCAACGGTGTAGAATTCCATTTTCATATTTTTTTCGGGTCGATTCGTGTTCTTGGCCGTTTTGGGGGAAGCCCTTGCACTTTCGTCATTTGTTCCTTAATTCCGCGGCTTTGGGTCGTGATATGTAATTTATTTTCATTATTGTTATTGTCGTTCGTAGTTTATTGTCGCGGATTGGTGTTCGACGGAGTCATCGGATTCGTTGTCGGTTCGAGTCGCCTCACTTCGGTCGATTCTCCGCGGTTATCATTACTTGAGGCAAGTACCTTGTTCATACATATCTTGTTTTGTGGATATGATGATTGGTGATCGTCTTGGTATGTTTGTTGGTTGTTTGAAATGGACTTTCAAAAGATTCGGTTTAGCCTCGTTAAAGGTTCTCTTTCAAAACTCGTATGTATTTTGCGAATGGTGTGTTTCGTAAATGATTAAGTGAATCCCGTGGATATGTTTGGTGTTGATGTTGCACTTGATAATGCGTGTATACATATATTAGCTCATTTCGGTGCACTGTGGTTTAACGTTGTGTCGTGCTAAGTGTTTGATGCCTCTGGATGAATTGTTTGGATATCCTTGTTGTACTGTGTTATGTGTGTGAATGTGTGGATATGGGTGGGCTCTACGGTGATACATGGCTTGTGATCATGTGATCAGGATGCAACAAGTGATTGATCCAACCGTGAGAGCCTAAGGATACCTACGGTGACACATGACTTGCGATCATGCGGTCATGAGACAACAAGTGATTGATCCAACCATGAGATGACATGGCAAGTGATCGCGGTGATATAAGAAAACCTACGGTGACACATGACTTTTGATCATGTGGTCAGGAGATAACAAGTGATTGATCCAACCGTGAGATGACGTGGCATGTGTTCACGGTGGTATATATATGATTTTGGATGTGTTTTGCCAGGTCGAGTACCTTGGATGTGTTACCGAGATTTCGTATCTTGGGTGGTTATGTTTTGTCGACTTTATGTCCGTCGAGGACACGTGACGTGGGCTTTGACCCTGTGAATTGTTGTTGGTTTTTATTTGAGAAAGCAAATCTTTGGGCTGTGACCCCTGTTGTTTTGGAAAGAGAAGGATTCGATAATCCTGAATGGTTTTTGATAAAACTCCCAATGGCATTTTAAAACCTCTTATAAATTGTTTCCCTTGAATCGTGATCTTTCGAATTTGGAAAGTTTACTCAAACTCTTGCCTCGGGAAGTATTTTTCATTATGTTTGAATCTTTGAGGATTCCTGGTTATTATTATTCTTCAAATATGATTTGTATGACTCGTATTTTGCACTTTGTACTTGCACTAGTGAAATAGTGGAATTTTGCTAACCTCCGAGTAATCGGTGGGTGGATGTCTGTATTGCATTCTGGTTTTGGGGAGCATAACACAGGGGTGGCATGAAGGATGATGAAAGATGATCGATACTAATCACATGAGGACCCGTACGATGTCGTATTGGTTTAGTTGTACTTTATTTCCGCTGCAGTATTTTCCCTGTTGTACGAGAGTGTGTTGTATTTGACCCCTGCGTGGGCATGTATTGAGATTGATTTGTATGTATTAATTGAAAGACCAAATCGGTCTACTGAGTCATTTTAGCCTTAAAGGCAATGTTGAGATATTTGATTTTAGTTACCAGCCTGGTAGATACTTGAGGAAAGGGTCTACAGCATGTATCCCTGAGTGGATTGGGGGTGTTACAATTTAAGTATATTGTGTAATATCCGGATAAATTGTTGGGTATTTTCGTCTGTATTTGAACACTGTATTACTCGAATTTGTGCTATCAATAATCGAAGTATGATCGTTTCCGTATTCGTATCCTCATGCACGATAATATCAACTTTTAATCCTTCGCATGCAACTATGTTGTAACGCACGCTAACAGGTAAGCATAACGTACGTTACGAGCTAGAGATAGCGTACGCTACGATCTAGACGTAGCGTACGTAAGGAGGTCAATGATTGAACACACTCGCTAGCACATGAATGGCTGGTGGTGGGCTCGGAAAGATTCCCGCGGATGAACCTGGACAGTTTTGGGGTCAACGGGTGTTAACGTACGCTAAGGTTTGTAACTAGCGTACGCTAATGTGTGTAGCTTACGTACGTAATACATAGGGTGTAACGTACGTAAGCGAGTACATAATGAGATAGTAAGCTACCATTGAACGATAGCGTACGCTAAGAATGAATGGTAGCGTGCGCTAAGTCGATTACGTACGTAAATATCTAAGGCTAACATACGTAAAGCTCAAGATATTATATATATGGACAACACCCCATTTCATTTCACTTCGTCCCTTTCACTTGTACTTCGTTTTCCTTCATTTCTAGAGAGTCTCCAACCATATAAAACACCTATAGATTACATAGACTCGATCATTTAAATTAAGAAACATCTTGGATTGGCATTCAAGCAATCGGAGTTGGATGCTACCTCTTGTCTCTGCGTTTCCTTCATATTAAGGTATGTTAATGCTACCTCAACCTTGAATTCGTGTTATTAAGGATGTTATGAACATACTACCGGGATTATTAAGCTCCATAGATGATTTTTATCCGAACATCATGTTTTTCGAAGTTGGAATGTTCATGCTTTAGTTACCCGAGTTAAGAACATTATAGTTCGAATCTTGTTATGATGAACAAGTAAGAGAAGTTTTCTGAGATTAATAAACCGTATTGTATGGTGTTTCTATAATGATCGTAGACTTAATGTTGATAACAACCTCAGATTTTCCGAACTACCTTTGAGGATTTATAATCGAGATTGGAGTAAGTCTTATGATGGGATGATTAACCTGGAATCCGAAGACATCAACACCATAGGATCATTCTGATTCACATGAGTATTATATGTGTGAATATAACGTACGTTAAGCTCTATGCATTACGTACGCTATACCCTCAGGCAAGGCAGTCGTCTGAACTGAGAAGAACTGTCAAATGCATGCTTAGCGTGCGCTAATCTTTGTAGCTTACGTGCGCTAACGTGTAGACGTAAGTACGTTACGTAGGTGTGTAACGTACGTTATGAAGAATACAGTTAGGGTTCGATCATCTTTCTATGTTTTTCCTCGTGTGATTGATTGTTTATTTAATGATAGGATATTAAGGACGAATTTCCTATGATAATCCAGTGTTGAGCCTTTCCGATCGTCGTTTCCGTTAGAGTTCTGGATTGTTCCAATCAACTGTATTTCAGTAGTATTCGCGAGAGATTACCAAGGAAAGTACCTTGATATACGAATTATAATTACGTGAAATTATTGTTGCTGAAGTGTATGAATCATGTTACGAATATCTGTATATATATATATATGTGTGTGTGTCTGGATATATGTATATATATATATACATATGGAGATAAATGTTGGGTGATTAATACCAATATTAGTCGACGTACTCAACTTAGATTAAAGTACGAATGATATTTATAGAGGTAATATGGTAATGTTTGTATTTTCGGTTGAGTTACGATATAAGGATATAATATATGTAGTGTTGATTGGTAGTGTTGAAGGCTTAATGTGTTAAGTCTTGATGAATAACGTGCGAGTTGTTGTTTATTTTGCGTAGTTACGGACTGGCGAATAAATTATGTGAATTGATGAACTGATTTGATAATTGTTGCAACGGTTGACTGTGTGCTTGGTATTTGTAACAACGTGAATACTTGTTATGAGAGACGTCATATCCAGGTGCCTCTGAGGGCGGGGCGTGTACTCCTGCCTGGTGTACGCTGCAATGAGCGGCTCCATATGATTGGTGAACACCGGTATTACTTAATGCGCGAGCAAGGGGCGGCTCCTGTGGGAGTGAACGCCGGCGCGGTGACATGTACAATGGGCGGCCAATATAGTGGAGTGAACGCCGGTACACAGGTGTGCAAGGGAGACGCCTGGCAGGCTTATTGGTAATGGATATTTGAGTGATAGCTAAGACCCTGTTACCAAATAATTTTCGTAATTCACAGTTCTTGCAACTTGTTTTAAATGTTGGTCTTGATGTAGACCGCGATTCGTGTTTTTGAAAGTTCGTTCCAACTTGTTTTAAATGTTTGTATCAGGGTTAATTAACCAAGGATATTTGATGAGATCTCCGAGGGTTAATTAATCAGGGGTCTTGAGCAGGATTTGTCGAATGAGAGGTTGTGGCTTTGATTGTACTGTGATGATTATTCTGTGTATTGGGTCGAAGACCCCGTGGGATGTTGAAATTTGATCTCGTGATGATATTATTTGAATTGGGCCGAGAACCCCGTGAGATGTTGTAATGATTCGCTTGTGATAGTGTTTTATCAATTGGGTCGAGGACCCCGAATAATGTTGTAATGGTTTTCTTGCAAATTGTTTTCCACATGCTGGGTCGAGGACCCGAGAGCTTTTGAAGTTATTTTCTAAAAGTATTCCCATTCGATTTTCAAAACCCCAAGACAGCCTGAGTCATTAATAATGTTTTCAAGCTATCTTATCAAAATACTTTTCCTTTCATAAAAATAGATTTTTAAACTAAATCTTTTGACTCCTTGGGCTTGTTTAAAGTTTCTTTGGTGTTATGTTCCGTAAAGAGAATATGACTATGTGATTATCTTTCACCTTGTGTATGCGAATGCTATTCTGTGTTGACTATGGGTATGTATGGTTTGTGTTAAGGCTTCGCGGCTGTTGAGTTTTGTGTTGTTATTGTTTGTATATCTTGTATATTATGTACTTGCACTAGCAAAACTCCAGTTTGCTAACCCCCGAGTTTTCGGGGGTGGGTGCCTGTTATGCGCTTAGGTTTTGGTAGCTCGGGAGCAGTCACGGGATTGGCTTGGAAGGAGATGGAAGACGACGATGTTAATCACACAAGATTCAGAGTCTTTTTCTTTTATTCCATCTTGGTCGGTATTTTCCCATTTGGTTGAGTATTCACCGTTGCATGGGTGTAGGTTTTGCATTTATTAAATGGAGTTGTCATCCCTTTTTGTGTGAAAGTTTATTTTTGTCATTGAGATGTAAAGTTCATTAGTTTCTGAATTGTTTAATGACCTTGTCGGTCTGCGTTGTATTTAGATTGACCCCGGTCGGTCAATCATTGTGTAGTCTAGTAGAGTTTAGCCTAGTAGATCCTTGTGAGAAGGGCCTACGGCGTGTAACATTTCCGGATGTATTCTGGGGGTGTTACATTTATGGTATTAGAGATTAGGTTTGCGAAAAACCTAGGCCGTTGGGTCAAGTCCATGTCTTGTGTAAGTCGCGCGCGTCAGAGTTGTGATTAGTATCGTGGTTCCAACATCATCTTCAAGCAATCCGTGATAGTAAGCCTCCCGAATCGTAAGTCCCCTTGTATACGTATTTGATTATACTGTGCTTAACGTGAACCAAGGGTTTGAACTTGTTAGAGATTATATTGTTTTATGATATCACCTGCGTATACGGTTCGAGTGAGAATGGTTATGTAGTATACTTCGGAAGTCGAACATATTTATGGGTTTCTGAATTTCAGTAGAATAAATCTTTGAGTGTTAATTTTATCCGCTGCGTGAGTATTTTGAAATGACTCTTGGTATTTTGCAAACTGAATTGTTATCTCATAAGACCGATTCCCTAAACCGAGTTTTGGCATTTTAGTCTTACACGTTTTAACGGTATTTTTATGACGGTATTTAATATTTTACAAATGATTTTGTGATTTTTTGAAAATGCTACCGTCATCGGCTTTTTGGCGTATTTTGAAATGATTTTGTAAATGGTTTTTAGCCTGGTAGGTTCCGGCGCAAAATCCCCGGCATGTAATATTCCCGGGCCGAATTACGAACATTTCAAAGTAGTGTTTTGAAATTTGAAATTTTCCTAACATTGTAAACCTCATGATTTAATGTAGTCATTTCAAATGGTCACATATTTTGGTGAAAAATTCTTTCGAATAAACATTTTGGTAGAAGAGGAAGGATTTTCAAAATTGTGGTATTTGGAACTCAACACTTTTGAAATATTTCAAATTAGTTACAATTCGATTTTCAATTTTCTTGTAGGCATTACTCGTAAATAAATTTTTAGAGTCATTGTATAAACTTCCTCTTCCAAAATAAAGGACAGTATTTACAAGTTTTGAGCACAACGTGACTCGACTTTTGTTTCAATTTTTTTTTTCATTAAAAGCATACGCATAATGATCGTCCTAGTCGAAGGACTGGAAATTGACTTCAGAAAATTTCGTGCTTTACGATATTACCGTTATTCTAAGGATGCTAATTAAACCTTGTCTTGATAATTGTGGTATACCGTACAACCGACTATGTGATATCAATAAACGGTACTATCTGCATTAGCATGACGAGCCTTGGCGGACGTAGACGTGATATAGGAAGTGGAAGCGGTGAGGTGGTTCGTACGACAACGATTCATGTTACGGTGAAGGAATATCAAGATCAGACGATATCCTATGAAACTGTAATATCCTCGATTTCGATTTTCGATAATTTTTTTTGGTGTAATTCCACTTTAGAACTCTATTGTGACCGTTTCGTCATTCCGAGAATGATTAATTCTACACTTTTTGTAATCCGAGTTCATCTCGGTGTCGTTCTGTTGAATTCCGTGTTCTTAAGCGACTTTTCAACGTATGAGTTCGACTTTATAAAATCACCATTAATTCTTGAAAACTCCAAAAATTCTGAATATTTTCAGTATTATAGAGCATCAAGTTAGATTTTCAATGGTTCAAACGGTGAGTCAATCGGAGGCCGGACGAAGGAGTTATGGTCGAAATAGCTAAGGGTGCACCATGTGCCTTTTTGTCTTTGGAGCGGGTCATGCCGCATGGGGCGGCCTTATGGCCGGGCCGTGGCACAAAGGCAGTGTACTGGGCAGTTTTTGGCCGTGGGCCGCGGCACACAGTACAGTTTTGCCTATTTCAGCGGATTTCATGAGAATCAAGCTCATTTCATCACTTTCCTTCTTCCTCTCCTCCTTGGGCGATTTGTGGGCGATATTTTGGGCGATTTAGCATCATCAAACTCAGATAATTTCATCTTATTCAAGTTGTTGTGTGGATCATCAAATATCTGTGGATTCATCATCCTAATCTAAGGTAAATTCTTCAATCCTTGAATTCGATTTTTGAGTTGGACCATGATGTTATGGGTGGTATAATCATGATTTATGATGGATATACGTATGATTACGAGTTTTTATGAGTTATCATCGGATTGTTGGAAGTTTTTCTCAAGAATACTTTGAAGGTTGACTTGGAATTGGGATCTTCGATTAAATGTTATCGTAAGATCGATTTGAGTATTCCTATTGGATTATCGATTGTATTGAAGGTGTTTTGTTGGATTGAATCATTTGTTTGAAGTTGGTTTTCGATACAATTGGGTTTGGTTGTTTAGGATGGGAGATTGTATTCAAGGTGTTTGTCGAAATGCCTCAATGAGTTTGGGATTTATTGTATCGACCTCTTGAATTGGTTGTGATCATGCTTGATTCGTGTATTAAACGAATTGTTGGTAATTATGTTATTCAAGGTTGTTTCGAGGACCTATAATCACTTCAAGGACGTTGCTCGTGGAAGTACTTTCTAGTCGTCGGTTTGAGGCAAGTTTTATACTTGTACTAGTCAATGAGATTAATGTCATCATATATGTGTATGAATGTGTTGTATCATTCCGAGACTTAGTCTCTTCAGGAATTCATTGATATTAAGAGATCGTTTGATACGATACCTTTCGGAAATTATGCCAAATGTTATTCTTGTTTGTTAATGGCCGATTCAAGGCATTGTGATACTCGTTATTAATGTCATTGTCGATAGCCGGTTCGCGGTATCGATGTATCAATTGTTGTTAATATTGATGTCAATTTAAGACATCGTTGAGATCATTGTTATTCCTGTTTGGATTGTCATTAAAACTGTACTGGCCGATTAAAGGCATTGGCATATTCATTTCTCACCTTCGTCGTCGGTAACAGATTAAAGGTGCCGAGGCATCCTTCATATCATTGTTATCGATTCACCGGTCTCAGGCAAATCGAAGTGTTCAATCATTCATCATATCGTTGTCATCGATTGGCCATTCTCAGGCAAATCGAAATGTTCAATCATTCACTATATCATTGTTATCGATTGACCTTTCTAAGGCAATCGAGGTATTCAATCATTCATCATATTACTCTTATCGATTGGCCGTTCTAAGGTAATCGAAGTGCTCAATCATTCATTAAATCATCCGCTGCATCATTGTTATCGGTTGGCCGTTCTAAGGCAATCGAGGTATTAAATTGGGACTGTCGAGGATGGTGCCTATCCGTGTGTTACTGTCATCGTGTTGGCCGACTCAAGGCAGCACACTATCCCTAATTGTGATACGGCTTCATGCCGTGGCTTCGGCCCTAATGGTGATACGGCTTTGTGCCGTGGCTTCGGCCCTAATGGTGATACGGCTTCATGTCGTGTCTTCGGCCCTAATGGTGATACGGCTTCGTGCCGTGGCTTCGGCCCTAATGGTGATACGGCTTCGTGTCGTGGCTTTGGCCCTAATTGTGATACAGCTTCGTGCCGTGGCTTCGGCCCTAATTGTGATACGGCTTCGTGCCGTGGCTTCGGCCCTAATTGTGATACGGCTTCGTGCCGTGGCTTCGGCCCTAATCAATAACAGCTTCGGCTGACTGGTTTGTGGGCCCTTGTGATTGTCTTGATAATTTCATTGGAGCCTTCGGGCATTGTGATTCATATTTAATTCAGCTCTGGTTTGGTTCATGTCGTGTAATTCATTGTGGTATTCTGTGATTATGATTCGCCGTTGGGCACTTATGTTCTAATCTGTCGAACAGGTATAAATAGTATGCCGTGGGCATAATATTTCACGAATGCTCAGTTCTTACCTTGGTTTGTGAGCATCTCGTATTATTATCATCATTATACCGTTTCATTCTGCCTTTGGATGCATATCATGTTATACATGTATTTGATGTTCATTATCTCGATGACTGACCCCGTGGGGGCGGAACATGTTTTCATGTTTTAGGTGCTTGCGAGGAGAGAGTTGAGACACAGGGGCATGACGATGGCGACGAGGCATTCGAGCGATACTAGTCCGAGTTGTTCATTGTTGGTCAGTCAGTTGGAGTGTACTCCAGTCTAGTCAGTTGTTGTCGTGTTGTATTACCCGAACAGATGTTCGTGGATGTTGTTGTATTTCATTTTGGCCATGTAGGCCACTTTTGTCGTTGAAATTCCTTATCGGAATATTGTGTCGGATGTCATGGTAGGGACTATGATTTTCCCTTGTTGTTTAATTTAATGTATTTTGGTCATGTTCGCCTGGTGGATCTCCTGGCGTGGGGTCCACGGCACTGTAATAACCCAATAGGATTTGGGGGTGTTACAGAAGATGGTATCGGAGAGTTTGGGTTGTGAGATACCCTGATATGTGAGTTATGTGGCTCTACCGATGCGGTAGTAGTTGGACTGTCAGGTTATGACAATCTTGTCAGTCGGGTTTTGTGAGTCGTAATATTTGTACGACTGCACGAGTCATTCATTCATCGAGTCGTCATCAGTGAAGACTAGTATCGTGAGACCTCGAATCTTCGTATGACCTGTGTAAGGACTCGATTCTCTTTATGTTCATACATTCATCATGTCATTAATTAATCATGCTTTGTTGAAACCTATATGTGATATTAGTGTTATGATTGATTCATGACTAATAGTTTTGGAGAACGTGTGACTTGTGTAAGTGTTAAGGATCATCTCATTCATCAGTTAATAATCCTCAACCATCATTTTGATCTTGTCGATCATGTTAATTCATTCATCACTCAGTTAATCTCATCACTCAATTAATTCATTCATCACTCAGTCAATCTCATCACTCAATTAATTCATTCATCACTCAATCAATCTCATTACTCAGTTAATTCATTCACCACTTAATCAATCTCATTGCTCAATTAATTCATTCATCACTAAGTCAATCTCATCACTCAATTAATTCATTCATCACTCAGTCAATCTCATTGCTCAATTAATTAATTCATCACTCAGTCAATCTCATTATTCAGTTAATTCATTCATCACTTAGTCAATCTCATTGCTCAGTTAATTCATTCATCACTCAGTCAATCTCATTGCTCAATTAATTAATTCATCACTCAGTCAATCTCATTATTCAGTTAATTCATTCATCACTTAGTCAATCTCATTGCTCAGTTAATTCATTAATCACTCAGTCAATCTCATTGCTCAGTTAATTCATTCATCACTCAGTCAATCTCATTGCTCAGTCAATTCATTCATCACTCAGTCAATCTCATTGCTCAGTTAATTCATTAATCATCCAGCCCAACTCACGGTTCAGTTGTTGACCTTGTGGATCGAATTTTCAACCTTGTTAATTTGTTCAATGTAATCATTTCAGGAATTTCATCAAATAATCATGTTACCTCATTCGATCTTTCATGTGATCTGTCATATTTCGGCGTAATGTCGACGATCATTTTATTGCATAATTAATGCGTTCATTGCGTTATAGCGTGTATGCTCATCATTATCATTCAGTAACGTAATCATAATGCGATCTTCATGCGAGATCTGTAATCATCATGTGGCTTTCCTGCTTCAGTATGGATAGATCTCTCAGAGGACGCAGGGGAGAAGGCCGCGGTGCGGGCCGAAACCCAGGACCTCATGTGAATACCCGCGCGAATGCGAGGGATAGCATTTATTCATCAGATAGCGAGGCTACTCATTCATCAGCAGATAATCAGTCGCTGTCAGGGAGTCGTACCCGATAGGCATCTCATTCGGAAGGTGTTCGGGTTGACCCATTCATATTTATGCAGGGCATGATGGCCCAGATGACTCAGATGACGCGGATGGTAGAGACCATGCAGACCTCGATGGTTCGTGGTCCACCGCAATAGGAATTCCAAGTGCCGTTTCATGGACAGACTGGAGGAGTGAATCAGATTGTTGGTGATATCTCTCGTCAAAGGCCGCCTACTTTTGAGGGTTCGTCGGAACTAGCTGATATTGTTCACTGGCTTGAACATTTTGATAAACTCTTCGACATGGTCCAGTGTCCGGAAGAGAGTAAACTGGCAGTAGCGGCTTATTACTTGATTAAGGGTGCTTATTCGTGGTGGCTTTCTGTGAAACCCGCCGATCGCGATTGTGGTTGGAGTGAGTTCAAGACCCTCATGTTAGAGAGGTATTATCCAGCTCCACTTCGTGAAGCCAAGTTATCAGAGGTTTTGAACCCCGAATCCATCGAGGACGAGGGTGTTATTGTCATTGCTGAGAAGTTTCAGGGACTACTTCAGTTTGCTTCGTCAGTTATCCATACTGAGGCGGATAAGATCAAATATTTTAGCAAGAGGCTAAATCCGCAGTTGAGGATGCAGTTGTTCAATCACAATTGTAATTCGCTTGGTGAGTTCATCGAGAAGGCTCTTGGAGCAGAGCTTTTGATGAAGGATGCTTACTCAGAAACACCCTTCAGTTTCTTCCGGTGGGGGGACTAGGATGCCAGTTCGTTCTGAGGGACATCGGGCTCCGACGTCCAAGAGGTCGTTTTCCAGTCGTCTTCATGCTGAGAAAGCATCTTCCTCTCAGACGATGAGTTCGACTGTTATTTTCTTTAACTGTGATTCAGTAGGACACATTAATACTCGATGTACGGTACCAGCTATTGTCTGTTTTCTGTGTGGGAACCCGGGACACCTTCAGAAATACTGCAGGAGTTCTAGTGCCGGTAGATCTCGAGAGGGCTCACAAGCCTCGAGGGATTTTGTTACTCCAGTCCGTACTTCATTCAAGGGGTCCTATCAGGCTTCGAGAGCCCGAGGTAAGGACATTCATCACCAGTTTTGAGCAAGTTAATTCTTGCTCGGTAGTAGGATAATCATTCATTTCATTGTCGTTCATTCATTCATATAATTCATTCATCATATACATCAATCATGTTGAGACTTGTCATTATGAAACTAATCATTCAATTCACGAGGAACAACGGTTCCAATCACTTCATTGAGACATCACTCATTACGTTATTAATTCACCTTGGCAAGTCATTCTTAATCCTTGTTGGATTTCGATTCATTATCATTCATTGTGATCATCTTGTTCTTGTGACCTTCTGGGATCATATTATGCAGTGAGTTCAGATTTGGGTCTACCTTGAATCAATGGGACTGAGGAGATCGATGATATGGACGATATCGATGTTGGGTACATTTGAGATGTAACCTTGTTTTTCGGATGACTGTATAACTCAATCCGTAATAATGTATCGTGGTTGTGGATCATTTATTGTTGATCTATTTTATAATGATCGTATTTGAGAATCTTGAGATTTTGAGATCGTTTGATGCATTTCTTTTGGTGTTGTACCGAGATTTCGTGATAATCTGGGTGATTGTTCATTGTGATTCGAGATGTCAAGTCATGGGGACTTAGGCGTGCGATAGATATGGTTCCGAGGACTATATATGCATTGTTGTTCTTCTTTGGAGGTGTGAATCAGTGTTTGTATGGGCATCCGATGCCGAAGAGAAGCGAGCTTTCAGTTCGGGTGTATCTCATTGAGTTTTCCTGGCGGGATATTGCTTCTCCCAACTTGTTTTAAGTTTCGGGACGAAACTCCTTTTAAGGGGGGTAGTATGTAATATCCTCGATTTCGATTTCCGATAATTTTTTTTTGGTGTAATTCCATATTAGCAACTCTATTGTGACCGTTTCGTCATTCCGAGAATGATTGATTCTACACTTTTTATCATCCGAGTTCATCTCGGTGTCGTTATGTTGAATTCCGTGTTCTTAAGCGACTTTTCAACGTATGATTTCGACTTTATAAATTCACCATTAATTCTTGAAAACTCCAAAAATTCTGAATCTTTTCAGTATTATAGATAATAAAGTTAGCTTTCCAATGGTTCAAACAGTGAGTCAATCGGAGTCCGGACGGAGGAGTTATGGTCGAAATAGTTAAGGGTGAACCATGTGCCTTTTTGTGCTGGAGCGGGCTATACCGCGGGCGCGGCTTATACGGGCCGGGCGCGGCACAAAGGTAGTGTCTTGGGCGATTTTGGCCGTGGGCCGCGGCACACACTCATCTGTGCCGTGGCCGCGGCACACTCATCTGTCTTGCGGCACAAGATCTGATTTTGCCTATTTGTGGTTTAATGAGAGTCAAGCTCATTTCATCACTTTCCTTCTTCCTCTCCTCCTTGGGCGATTTGTGGGCGATATTTTGGGCGATTTAGCATCATCAAACTCAGATAATTTCATCTTCTTCAAGTTGTTGTGTGGATCATCAACATATCTGTGGATTCATCATCCTAATCTAAGGTAAATTCTTCAACCCTTGAATTCGATTTTTGAGTTGGACCATGATGTTATGGGTGGTATAATCATGATTTATGATGGATATCCGTATGATTACAAGTTTTTATGAGTTATCATCGGATTGTTGGAAGTTTTTCTCAAGAATACTTTGAAGGTTGACTTGGAATTGGGATTTTCGATTAAATGTTATCGTAAGATCGATTTGAGTATTCCTATTGGATTATCGATTGTATTGAAGGTGTTTTGTTGGATTGAATCATTTGTTTGAAGTTGGTTTTCGATACAATTGGGTTTGGTTGTTTAGGATGGGAGATTGTATTCAAGGTGTTTGTCGAAATGCCTCAATGAATTTGGGATTTATTGTATCGACCTCTTGAATTGGTTGTGATCATGCTTGATTCGTGTATTAAACGAATTGTTGGTAATTGTGTTATTCAAGGTTGTTTCGAGGACCGATAATCACTTCAAGGACGTTGCTCGTGGAAGTACTTTCTAGTCGTCGGTTTGAGGCAAGTTTTATACTTGTACTAGTCAATGATATTAATGTCATCATATATGTGTATGAATGTGTTGTATCATTCCGAGACGCCAAATGTTATTCTTGTTTGTTAATGGTCGATTCAAGGCATTATGATACTCGTTATTAATGTCATTGTCGATAGCCGGTTCGCGGTATCGATGTATCGATTGTTGTTAATATTGATGTCAATTTAAGACATCGTTGAGATCATTGTTATTCCTGTTTGGTTTGTCATTAAAACTGTACTGGCCGATTAAAGGCATTGGCATATTCATTTCTCACCTTCGTCGTCGGTAACCGATTAAAGGTGCCGAGGCATCCTTCATATCATTGTTATCGATTCGCCGGTCTCAGGCAAATCGAAGTGTTCAATAATTCATCATATCGTTGTCATCGATTGGCCGTTCTCAGGCAAATTGAAATGTTCAATCATTCACTATATCATTGTTATCGATTGACCTTTCTAAGGCAATCGAGGTATTCAATCATTCATCATAGTACTCTTATCGATTGGCCGTTCTAAGGTAATCGAAGTGCTCAATCATTCATTAAATCATCCACTGCATCATTGTTATCGGTTGGCCGTTCTAAGGCAATCGAGGTATTAAATTGGGACTGTCGAGGATGGTGCCTATCCGTGTGTTACTGTCATCGTGTTGGTCGACTCAAGGCAGCACACTATCCCTAATTGTGATACGGCTTCGTGCCGTGGCTTCGGCCCTAATGGTGATACGGCTTTGTGTCGTGGCTTCGGCCCTAATGGTGATACGGCTTCGTGCCGTGTCTTTGGCCCTAATGGTGATACGTCTTCGTGCCGTGGCTTCGGCCCTAATGGTGATACGGCTTCGTGTCGTGGCTTCGGCCCTAATTGTGATACAGCTTCGTGCCGTGGCTTCGGCCCTAATTGTGATACGGCTTCGTGCCGTGGCTTCGGCCCTAATCAATATGACTTAATTTGTTTGGCTCCATGTGATTGTGATATTTGACAGCTTCGGCTGACTGGTTTGTGGGCCCTTGTGATTGTCTTGATAATTGCATTGGAGCCTTCGGGCATTGTGATTCATATTTAATTCAGCTCTGGTTTGGTTCATGTCGTGTAATTCATTGTGGTATTCTGTGATTATGATTCGCCGTTGGGCACTTATGTTCTAATCTGTCGAACATGTATAAATAGTATGCCGTGGGCATAATATTTCACGAATGCTCAGTTCTTACCTTGATTTGTGAGCATCTCGTATTATTATCATCATTGTACCGTTTCATTCTGCCTTTGGATGCATATCATGTTATACATGTATTTGATGTTCATTATCTGTATGACTGACCCCGTGGGGGTGGAACATGTTTTCAAGTTTTAGGTGCTTGCGAGGAGAGAGTTGAGACACAGGGGCATGACGATGGCGACGAGGCATTCGAGCGATACTAGTCCGAGTTGTTCATTGTTGGTCAGTCAGTTGGAGTGTACTCCAGTCTAGTCAGTTGTTGTCGTGTTGTATTACCCGAACAGATGTTCGTGGATGTTGTTGTATTTCATTTTGGCCATGTATGCCACTTTTGTCGTTGAAATTCCTTATCGGAATATTGTGTCGGATGTCATGGTCCTTGTTGTTTAATTTAATGTATTTTGGTCATGTTCGCCTGGTGGATCTCCTGGCGTGGGGTCCACGACACTGTAATAACCCAATAGGATTTGGGGGTGTTACAGAAACCTCCTCAGTGACCGAGCCAACGAGCGGAGAAAAGAGACCGAGGACATTTGGAAAATTTTTGGGCGGTGAAGAGACTAAGGTTCTCAAACCCCCACATCATTCGAATGCGTCGTCTTCGCGGTCGAGAATGAGCATTGGGAATCCCAAGCCAGCATCGGTGATTCCCGGTAAGAAGAGAGTGTGCTTCAACTGCAATTGTACGGGACATATCCATGTAAACTATCCCTCCCCACTCTTGACTTGTTATCGGTGCGGGTGTGGAGGCCATCGGGAGAAACATTGTGAGATAATTTCCGAATTGGCAAATAATGCTACTCTCTTGGTGAGCAGAGCAAGTGGCTGGAGAATGTCCCGAAACCTTATGTCTTCTGCTGAAGAGCCTAACATAGGCGAATGAAGATTTTGTACTATGTTCTAGTCGTTGCTGTTTCCAACAATCGTGACTTTGATCGTTTTTCATTTTAATTGCTTTTCGTTTCCAACTCCTGCTGTTTTAAGTTTCGGGGCTGAAATGTCTTCTTAGTATGGGGGAACGTATTACCCGTACTCTTCTTAGTATTTTCGGGGTTGGGAGACTTTCATTGTTGGTGATTCATCTGTGATCCTCTTGACAATTTTAAACTACCATGTTCTACTGAGCCTACCGTCATTCGAACGAATTTCAGAATCGATTTGTTAGACTCCGTGAATTATTGTGGTCTATCCACATCTGAACGTAATCCTTGCAAAATTTTGTTCGAAACTATTTATTCCCACTCGCGCGGTTAACATTTCCAATGTGTTATGAACTTGAATACGGTTGGTCGAGCTCGACACGCGATTTTAGTACGTCTGAGCCGTTTGTGATTTTCCTTAATTCTAGGAGCTTTTACTTCTCCACTCTAACTTCTCATGTTCACATGTAATTTATCGCCTCAATTTACGTACCAGATACTTGTTGGGTCCAATCATTGTATTTTTAGAACCTTGCATTCGCGCATTGCTCGTGATGTTTTGGGGCTGAGCAAGTAGTTATTTTTCCTTGGTTGTTCCACCACTCTACTTTAAGTTTCGGGACGAAACTTATTTTTAGAGGGAGAGTATGTAATATCCGGATAAATTGTTGGGTATTTTCGTCCGTATTTGAACACTGTATTACTCGAATTTGTGCTATCAATAATCGAAGTATGATCGTTTCCGTATTCGTATCCTCATGCACAATAATATCAACTTTTAATCCTTCACATGCAACTACATCGTAACGCACGCTAACAGGTAAGCGTAATGTACGTTACGAGCTAGAGATAGCGTACGCTACGAGCTAGACGTAGCGTACGTAAGGAGGTCAATGATTGAATAGGCTGGCTAGCACATGGACGACTGGTGGTGGGCTCGGAAAGATTCCCGCGGATGAACCTGGACAGTTTTCAGGTCAACGGGTGTTAACGTACGCTAAGGTTTGTAACTAGCGTACGCTAATGTGTGTAGCTTACGTATGTAATGCATAGGGTGTAACGTACGTAAGCGAGTACAGAATGAGACAGTAAGCTACCATTGAACGATAGCGTACGCTAAGAACGAATGGTAGCGTGCGCTAAGTCGATTACGTACGTAAATAGCTAAGGCTAACGTACGTAAAGCTCAAGATATTATATATATGGACAACACCCCATTTCATTTCACTTCGTCCTGTTCACTTGTACTTCGTTTTCCTTCATTTCTAGAGAGTCTCCAACCATATAAAACACCTATAGATTACATAGATTTGATCATTTAAATTAACAAACATCTTGGATTGGCATTCAAGAAATCGGAGTTGGATGCTACCTCTTGTCTCTGCGTTTCCTTCATATTAAGGTATGTTAATGCTACCTCAACCTTGAATTCGTGTTATTAAGGATGTTATGAACATACTACCGGGATTATTAAGCTCCATAGATGATTTTTATCCGAACATCATGTTTTTCGAAGTTGGAATGTTCATGCTTTAGTTACCCGAGTTAAGAACATTATAGTTCGAATCTTGTTATGATGAACAAGTAAGAGAAGTTTTCTGAGATTAATAAACCGTATTGTATGGTGTTTCTATAATGATCGTAGACTTAATGTTGATAACAACCTCAGATTTTCCGAACTACCTTTGAGGATTTATAATCGAGATTGGAGTAAGTCTTATGATGGGATGATTAACCTGGAATCCGAAGACATCAACACCATAGGATCATTCTGATTCACATGAGTATTATATGTGTGAATATAACGTACGTTAAGCTCTATGCATTAAATGACGCTATACCTCGTGCAAGCGGTCGTGCAATCGAGAAGAATCACAAATGCATGCTTAGCGTGCATTAATATTTGTAGCTTACGTGCGCTAACGTGCAGACATAACGTACGTTACGTAGGTGTGTAACGTATGTTATGAAGAGTACAATTAGGGTTCGGTCATCTTTCTATATTTTTCCTCGTGTGATTGATTGTTTATTTAATGATAGGATATTAAGGACGAATTTCCTACGATAATACAGTGTTGAGCCTTTTCGATCGTCGTTTCCGTTGGAGTTCCGGATTGTTCCAATCAACTGTATTTCCGGAGTATTCGCGAGAAATTACCAAGGCAAGTACCTTGACATACGAATTATAATTATGTGAAATCATTGTTGCTGAAGTGTATGAATCTTGTTACGAATATCAGTATATATATATATATATATATTTGTGTGTATGGATATATGTATAGATATATGTGTGTATATATATATATATATAAATGTTGGGTGATTAATACCAATATTAGTCGACGTACTCAACTTAGATTAAAGTACGAATGATATTTATAGAGGTAATATGGTAATGTTTGTATTTTCGGTTGAGTTACAATATAAGGATATAATATATGTAGTGTTGATTGGTAGTGTTGAAGGCTTAATGTGTTAAGTTTTGATGAATAACGTGCGAGTTGTTGTTTATTTTGCGTAGTTACAGACTAACGAATAAATTATGTGAATTGATGAACTGATTTGATAATTGTTGCAACGGTTGACTGTGTGCTTGGTATTTGTAACAACGTGAATACTTTTTATGAGAGACGTCATATCCGGGTGCCTCTGAGGGCGGGGCGTGTACTCCGGCCTGGTGTACGTTGCAATGAGCGGCTCCATATGATTGGTGAACACCGGTGTTACTTAATGCGCGAGCAAGGGGTGGCTCCTGTGGGAGTGAACGCCGGCGCGATGACATGTGCAATGGGCAACTAATATAGTGGAGTGAACGCCGGTACACAGGTGTGCAAGGGAGGCGCCTGGCAGGCTTATTGGTAACGGATATTTGAGTGATAGCTAAGACCCCGTTACCAAATAATTTTCGTAATTCACAGTTCTTGCAACTTGTTTTAAATGTTGGTCTTGATGTAGACCGCGATTCATGTTTCTGAAAGTTCGTCCCAACTTGTTTTAAATGTTGGTATCAGGGTTAATTAACCAAGGATATTTGACGAGATCTCCGAGGTTTAATTAATCAGGGGTCTTGAGCAGGATTTGTCGAATGAGAGGCTGTGCCTTTGATTGTACTGTGATGATTATTCTGTGTATTGGGTCGAGGACCCCGTGGGATGTTGAAATTTGATCTCGTGATGATATTATTTGAATTGGGCCGAGAACCCCGTGAGATGTTGTAATGATTCGCTTGTGATAGTGTTTTATCAATTGGGTCGAGGACCCCGAATAATGTTGTAATGGTTTTCTTGCAAATTGTTTTCCACATGCAGGGTCGAGGACCCGAGAGATTTTGAAGTTATTTTCTAAAAGTATTCCCTTTCGATTTTCAAAACCCCAAGACGGCCCGAGTCATTAATAATGTTTTCAAGCTATCTTATCAAAATACTTTTCTTTTTATAAAAATGGATTTTTAAACTAAATCTTTTGACTCCTTGGGCTTGTTTAAAGTTTCTTTGGTGTTATGTTCCGTAAAGAGAATATGACTATGTGATTATCTTTCACCTTGTGTATGCGAATGCTATTCTGTGTTGACTATGGGTATGTATGGTTTGTGTTAAGGTTTCGCGGCTGTTGAGTTTTGTGTTGTTATTGTTCGTATATCTTGTATATTATGTACTTGCACTAGAAAAATTCCAGTTTGCTAACCCCGAGTTTTCGGGGGGTGGGTGCCTGTTATGCGCTCAGGTTTTGGCAGCTCGGGAGCAGTCACGGGATTGGCTTGGAAGGATATGGAAGACGACGATGCTAATCACACAAGAGTCAGAGTCTTTTTCTTTTATTCCATCTTGGTCGGTATTTTCCCATTTGGTTGAGTATTCACCCTTGCACGGGTGTAGGTTTTGCATTTATTAAATGGAGTTGTCATCCCTTTTGTGTGAAAGTTTATTTTTGTCATTGAGATGTAAAGTTCATTAGTTTCTGAATTATTTAATGACCTTGTCGGTCTGCGTTGTATTTAGATTGACCCCGGTTGGTCAATCATTGTGTAGTCTAGTAGAGTTTAGCCAGGTAGATCCTTGTGAGAAGGGCCTACGACGTGTAACATTTCCGGATGTATTCTGGGGGTGTTACATATTGTGGCGAACAAGTAATATCAGGATTATTCTTAACTTGGTCCAGACCCATCAAGTTTCCAAAAACTGCATTCTTTCATTTTTTTCAAAAATCATCTCATCCATTCAACACGAATTCATCTATGATAAATAAAGTTATTATGTTTTCAATTAACGAGTTTGATGATTGGAGTATCAGAATAGAAGCCCATCTTTCTGCAATGCAACAATCTATAATCTTTGTCATAGAGAAGGGATATATCCAAATAATAAAGGTCGATACAGGTGCAAGGATGAAAGGTCAGGCATTCACGGAGATGTTGGAGAAGCCTCGAGACCAGAGGATGACTAATGTTAGGAAGCGAGCTAACTTGGAAAACATCGCCAAGAATATGTTATTTCTCACTATTGACAAAGGCACATTATCTAAGTTAAAGAGCTGTAAAACAGCCTAACAAATCTGGGATAAACTCAAGATGATATGTGAGACGTCAAGCTTTCAAAAGAATAGAAAATTTCCAATTTGACTCAAGAATTTTAGTCATCTGAAATGAAATCACCTAAAACTCTTGAGGACCTTGACCTCAGAGTTACTGGCATTATCGGTGAACTTGAAACATTAGACAAAGTATATTCTCAGAAGGAGAGAATTATAAAACTCTTTAGATCACTCCTGTTATATGGGACATAAAATTATAGCTATTTGTTTATCATATAATCTTAATAATATTTTTACTTTGATCTCTACTCTGATTGTTAGGAATATGCCGTCGAATGCCACTCGGAGGATGAGAGAATGAGAGCATCGTATTTTAATTATGAACATCAATCGGATAAGACATTTATATTGTAATATTATTACATATCATTGGTATCATTATTTGGTATATAAATAATAGTCTTGCATTTGAGAGCAAACATTCCACTCCTTATGAAGATAAAGAGACAGGTACTGGAAGTGTTTAGAGCTCGAGTGCTTAAATGGTTCGCAAGTCGATAAAACTTAACTGTTCGTTAAGTTTAGATAAGACTTGTATAATGTGTACTTTGACATGCAAAGTGCATCTATTCACTAAGTATTAGTGGGAGCATACATTATAGGTATGCTAATGAGATGAGTATACTCAGACTCGACTCACCTCAATTCGGTTACATAGATTTCACTCTAGGATAGTCACTGACTGAATTGAAAGGTTGTGATAGGTATAAGTGAACCTTGACATGAGAATTCAGTAGAAGATGTGCTTGTGATATTAAATTAGTCACTAGATTAGTTCGATCCAATTACCGTCTGGTAAGGTCAACCTCGAAGTGCAACTTGGTGGACAAGTAGCAGTCTCTATTGAATATCAAGATAAGATTCTTTAACCCGTAAGTGAACAGGCAGATTATCTATGCGATTAGTGGCAAATGAGATCATAAGTCTTTGGCCAAAGCATTTAGAGCTAGTTGTATTTGACATATGAGAACTCGCTGATCTCAGTTTGCACTAATAAATGCATATAATCAAGTTACAATTGGCTTTGATATTGTCGTGACCCTAATACTTGATCGGGACATATGATTGAAGGGTTTTTACGTATACGGTATTCATAATATAAAAGTTTTGAAATGATCCCTATCATTCGTTCTCCGTTTGGTTATAGTGTAGGCCACAGGACTAGCTAGGTGGTGCTAACACTCTTTGAATCCTCCCAATGCTAACTGAGATGAACCTATAGAGTCGCGGCACAAGATAGACGACATATTATATTTAGCTTATTATCTCTTGTTAATATTGGACATTAGATGTCTAAAATAATTTATTAAATAAATTAAATCGGTCTCGTGAATTAAATAAATTATTTGGTAATTAATTTTATTCATATTATTTTTTAAAAAATTATATTTATTATAATTAATTAGATTAATTAGTTGTATTAATATATGGTGAAACATATAAATGTGTATCTATCAGACAAGACATACGAATGTCCGTTTCAAGGACCGAAACGAACCAAAACCTCATAATTGAGGCTCCCCCCGAACATAGTGACTTATCACCATGTTCTGGCATGGTGTTGATTAGATGAGATTATGTCGTGGCATATACTATACACTTGGTGTATAATATAATGTTTTGATCATGACATCTTATGGCATGTTGTGGAGGATATTATAAAGATGAAGACTTCATCCTCCTCCCTTAAGTGCATTTCAGCCGAACCATATAGAGGAAAGGGAGAGAATTTTTTTTCAAGTCTTAAACTTGTGTTTAAGTGAATTTTGAGAGAGAAAAAATATATTTATCACTTAGAGTGTGTAAAATAAATATAGTAAGCTATTTATATCTACTTATAGCAGTATTTTCCGAGAATAAAAATATAAAAATTTATTCAGTCATCTTCCGATGCGTGGTACGTGGAGACACAGTGCTTTGGTGCTTGGAATTTACAAAGCTTGGACAATTTAGAATTGCGATGAACATAAAATTTAATCAAAAGTCTTCAAGAGTATGATTTCTAAATTAATTCTTTGAATAATTTTATTCGTATATACGATTCGTGATCGATCTTGTTAAGGAGTTCGGTTAATTGATTGGATCAATTTTATTATTCTGCTGTGCCTGCATTTTTAGGTCCTTAATTCTAACAGTAATATCGGAGCGAGGTCTATGCGATCGTATAAATGATAATCGCATTTGGAATGCTTGATTGAATATTTTTATGATTTGGAATCATGATTATTTTAATCGTTAATATTTAATTGGTTATTAAAATAGGGAGAAAACTTGTTTTGCCCTTTTGTATATAGCAATATTCTTTTTTGTCCCAAGTTTAGTAACAACTCTTTTAATACCCAAATTGTCGAAATTGATCTTTACTCGAATAAAATTCGAGTCATATATTGTAATTTCGAGTAACATAATTTCGAGTCAACTTAAAAAAAAACAATATCGAGGAAGGTTGAAAATATGGGTTACCGGAGTCCGAAATTTCGGGTTACACGAGTCCAATTCGTGTCACCCGAATACAATTCGGGACATGTAAATAAAAAAAAGTCTCCCGAATTCATTCGGGAGATGTAAAAAAAAAAAAAAAAATGGGTTACACGAGTCCAATTCGTGTCACCCAAATACAATTCGGGAGATGTAAAAAAAAAAAGAAAAAAAAAACGGGTTACACGAGTCGAATTCGTGTCACCCGAATACCATTCGTGTCACACGAATTGACCTTTCTTTCTTTTTTTCTTTTTTTTTTTTTGTTTTTTCATACCTCCCGAATGAATTCGGGAGACATAATTTTTTTATTTTCTTTTCATCTCCCGTTCATTCGGGAGACCACTTTTTTTTTTTTTTTTTTTTTTTTTATATTTTACATCTCCCGAATGAATCGGGAGACATGTCTTTTTCTTTTTTTTTCTTTCTTTTTTTTTTCTTAATTCGGGTGACACAAATTGGACTCGTGTAACCCTTTTTTTTTTTTTACATCTCCCGAATGAATTCGGAAGACTTTTTTTTATTTACATGTCCCGAATTGTATTCGGGTGACACGAATTGGACTCGTGTAACCCGAAATTTCGGACTCCGGTAACCCATATTTTCAACCTTCCTCGATATTGTTTTTTTTAAGTTGACTCGAAATTATGTTACTCGAAATTACAATATATGACTCGAATTTTATTCGAGTAAAGGTCAGTTTCGACAATTTGGGTATCAAAAGAGTTGTTACTAAACTTGGGACAAAAAAGAATATTGCTATATACAAAAGGGCAAAACAAGCTATTTCTACTATTAAAAAATTATTTTTCATGATTTTGTGTTACGATATAAATCTATTTTTCTTTTAAAAAAACTGATTATACGTGTAATTTAAAAATTACAGAAATATTATTTTTGAATTCGAGACGAAAAGACGAGCCGGAAAAGTGACCGGACCCGGCAACTCGAGGCTGCCGGCAGCAAGCTACCTGCTCTCGGCAGGCAGCAGCCAAGAGTGCTGGGCCTCTCGGCCAAGGCCCCGACAGTTGTTCCCGGCCGCGGACTTGGCGGGCGTTGTGTCTATTTTTTATATTTTATATTTAGAAAATTAATTTCTCACCATTTAAATTAGATTTAATTTAACTAAAATAAAAATATGATACTTTATTTTTTAAGGGAAATAATTTAATGAAATAGCAAATTAAAATTAGGTTGTGTGAATTATTGATTAATTCTAATAGATAGACTAATTTTATATTGATTGGATCAATATATTAAATTAATAATTTATGCCGTTACTTTAATGTATTTATTGCATTTATTTCGTTATGGTGATGTAGTTCATGAACGTAGTTTTGAATCTTTATTCGATGGGAGTTGTAAAGGCCGTTTTGAGCCAATTTATTTTTATTAAAAAGTTTACACAGGATGCAATTTTCAACAACTAAATTAGCTATGACAAAGAGCCAAGGACGAACCGCCACGAAGACGAAGAGACATGTAATTTGATTACTTGTATTTTTTTACTGGGTCGATGATGACTCGGTACTTCGGAAAGGTCCATGAACTGCATGTTGGTAGATTTAAGTTGTGGATATTTTCATATTGTATGACAAACGAAGAAACCGATAAGCCACGCTTATAAACAGAATAATATGCAAAGTGTAACATATAATCGTGTAATGCTCCCACTTACAAATACTAAGTTATACGGATTACAAGGTATCATATCCTCCGTAAAACTCATGGAAAATTGAAATTTTGACAGAAATACTATTCTTTCAAGTATGTCGTTTATTTTCGGTATTTTGGTACATAATAAAATACTAAAAAAGTTTCTTACCGGTATATCGATTTTTTTAAGATTTTTGGTAGTTTCGTATTTTGGTAAGACCAGTATATACCGACACCTAAAAAAGTTTAGTATATACAGAAATTACGGTATGGTATTGGTATGGACCGAAAGCCATAACAAATTCTGATATACCAAATTTTGGTATACCGAAACTTTCAGTACGATATCAGATTCAATCTTGTTATACCAAAAATTTCGGTACAGTATACAATATTGATAAATATTTTCGGTACTGTACGGTATACCACCCCTGGCTAAGTGAATACCACTCATAGTATCACTATATAGATATTATTCCTCTACTCCTTTCCCAATTCACGCAAGAGGTTCTTCAACCATGTAATCTCTTTACTATCTTCAATCACTGCCACATACTCGGCCTCTATCGTAGAAAATGTCATAACTTTACAAAATTCTTTTACCACCAAAAGTAAACACATACCCGGTTGTACTCCTTCTATTATCAAGATCACTCCCTACTAAATCAGCATCAACATATCCTATCGATGTAACGTCTTTATCTTTGAAACATAAGGCTCACTCTGGGGTACCCTACAAGTACCGAAGGATCCATTTCTTCTAGAAAGCAGGTCGCCATGTAGTATCATCAACAGCTCTGGGAAACCAATCGGAGACCCAGAAAGCAAGCTGTAAGGTCGAAGAAAATGGCTCCACCTCCTAGACAACAATCATACTGGAATAATAACCCTAGATTTTACATGCATAATAATCAAGGTTACAGCGACTACGTATATGCCCCATGTAGACATCGAAAAACAGGACCAAATGTAACCTACAACAAACCAATTGTTATTAGGCAAATATGGGTACCTAAAGGCACTAACACACATGGACCCAACAATCAAAGGGTACCTAAATCTAATACGAACATACGGCATACTGAATATGTATACTCCTTCCAACAATATTCTCAAATACAATTGTCGACCAAGTACGACAATTATACTAATACGGATGTCTTAGTCCTTCAATTATTTCATCCATACTGTACAGGTTCCACGCTGTACAACATAACTCGGATAAAATAACATTAAACAATAGTAGTAGAAATTCCGGATATTACATACTACACCACTTAAAATAAGTTTCATCCTCGAAACTTGCAATCCGTCATAGAAAAACCAACAAACCGTTCAACCAAAATATTCCGAAACCATCACAATAGCGATCAATCATCATCATTAACGAATAACCAAAACAGTATACTTACAAATGCGCAAAGTCGACGATCTCCTGAAATACTAGCTAGTGACTTCACTGTTAAGCCTCAATACGCTTACAATCACAATTCCATGAGTCTCAACAAAATATATTTCATCTTCGGATGAAATAATTTATCCGTGTCAAATCCCGTCTGCCTGATCGCACAATCAAGTCCCAATTCTGATAAAACGAATAATACACGATACATCTGTGAAACAACTGCCCAAAACAATGACACAAATCCCGAAACATCAACACAAAATTTGAACGCTCATATGATCATTAATAATGATCAATCAGCAACTTAACCGAGAATATCATCAACATGATAAACTTCAATATGACCAACCAAAGGTCAAAACACAACTGAGAATATCATCAACATGATAAACTCCAATATAACCAACGAATGATCAACGATGATCAAGAATACCTTCACACGGTAGTTCCAACACGATCAATATATAACCACAGAGACAGATATACGGACGAATAAAATTCTCAAAACGTTACACAAATCACATACACTGGATCTCAAAGAAACACACCCGACTGTTGAACATACCCTTCGGCATATGAACAACCAATCACAAACCGACGAACATACCCAATCATACATGGAGTGGGAACGACCAATCAATATCAAAAACAACCATCCTGGGGTCACCATCCCCAAATCTATACTTACAAAGAAATCATTCAAAAATCACTATGGTAAAATCGCGCTACTACCACACCAATAGAGCCACATAGCACATACACCCCGGTTTCACAAAACCCGACGTTCCAAAATCACACCCTGTACATGAAACTACAACACGCAACATATTTCTCTTATCCAATCAATCAACTGATCATTCCTGGATAATCAAACTACCATACTAAAGTTCAGATCTCTTTTCATCGTACCATACTGATGTATTATCCAGTTTGTGAGTTACATTCATAACTTCACCATGATATGCACTATGCACTAAATGCGTATGTATATCAATGACATTTTCAAAACCAGTTTGAAATCATATAGTCTTGTCATGAAGACGAATTTTCGAAAGTTCTTTAAAAAATTTCAAAACTCAAAACATAAATTTTCGTAAGAACACGAAATCAATTTTCGAAAAATGAAATCGGCTAGCTTACGTCAAGTACTCGATGACAATCCTTTTCGAATACACGCGATTAAATAAAATGAAATTATGCAAATGATTGACCACATCCATACTCCTGTATACCATTTAGGCTCGTTACCAATCCACTGACATCTCAACGGAAAACCACATGATAGAGTTCCAAAATCTCAATATATAGACTCCGATAAAAACTCCTTTTTCCAAATATGACTCGCCACGTCGACCATTAACCCATCCCGAATCACTTCAACTATGTTATGACAAAACATTGAAACAAATCAACACAGCGAAAGACTTCCCGAAAAGTTTCATTTGAACAAGTAAACCAAAACCCCGAGAGGTAGTAATCAAATAGATAAATGATTGGTAAAGTGTTTTACAAATCTCGGGAGTTTTAGAAAACGGAAAAACCTTTTAGAAATACTAGGGTCTCAGCCTAATCCCGTTCCACATTACAAGAAGTTTAAAAAAAAGTAGAACCCCTTTTGGACCCCAAGTCCTGAGTTATAAAACTATTTCAAATCGATTGGGTCTCGGCCCAAAAATCATTTTCCGTAAACCATCCGTGAAACATTCATTTTGAAAAGTATCATTTTCAAATGCTCAAAAACAGTTCATATATCTCAAAATGAATTAACATAACTACATGTTCTTCTCAACCATCCACAATATTCCCCTAAATATATAACTCCGTTTTCCCAGTTTCACCGACATATTGATTTCCAAATCATAACTTCTCAAAATCATCAATCCTGTCCCAACTCTGTCACCTTATACTGTAACGCTTAATATTCTGCTGAATCTCAAAGCATATCAACTTAGAACGGCAATAAATTTCAATGCAATTCAAGAATCCAAATACTTACAGATCGTGAAGCCGACGATTCCCCGTGATACTGGCACATGTCTCAACTCTAGAAAATACTCGACATGGATATTTTCAAAACACACATTTTGCAAACTCAGTTCAACTCGAGAACACAGTACATCTCTATTCGAAGAAACACATTAATACTATTCGGAAAAGTTTACAATAACCCCAGTACCACACTGGTAAATCACATAACGCACAAGCCCGAGTGACCACAAAACCCAGGGCTCTAGAATTCGTCAATCGACAACTCGAATGATGTGATAAAAACATGACCCGACTCAACCCAACTGCTTAGGTTTTCTCAACCTAAGCTCTGATACCATATTCTGTAACACCCCAGAGCCATCTAGGAATATTACAGCGCCGTGGGCCCCGACACGGAACCCACAAGGCTAAAAGATATTTTCGCAAATATTTACAAATGCCCAAGAGGCTAACGACGGTATTATCTATTAAAAACATTCGAAGACTTTATAAAACCCGTTAATCAAAACCATCGTAAAATCTCATTTGAAAGGACAAGGCTAAACAACCGAAACTCAATAGTTTAGAAAATGATTTTTCCGAGTAACTTAAATTACCAGATACCAAAGGGCCATAAAAAAAATACTCACACAGCGGAAAATACTGTAGCAGTGGAATATAAGAACTAATCAGGAAACTCAATACACAAATACATGCCCTAGCCAATATCCTCCGGAAAGCTTATCTCTTCATGACCGGTACAAGCTCGATATCCAAAGAACCTAAAAAGAAAGCCCACGACGGGGTCAGCCATAATATCCAACAATGATAACAATCACATTTCGTCAATAATTACATACCAATGAAATTACTAAGTAAAAATACGACTAATGTAATCTTACCGCCGTAACTTTACTTACTCGAATAATCCTCATCAAAATAACCATTATCATATTGTACATCTGGTAATCTCGATTAACCAATAAACTCAAACCTAACATCTGTATTGTTCATTGAACAATACTCAAGATTATCAGAATATCATCACTAACTTATGATAAAGAAAAATACCAGCTCTAACCAATTCGATCCATCAGATAACATCATCAAATCCCAACACGATAATCGATTGTCCATCAAAATACAAATACCAAAGGAAATATGGAAGATACCTCGAGATACGCAATGCCACGATGAATTATGTCAGTCTAATCTGAGATCTGACCAATACAACATACGGACATGGTCCTAACATAAGACTTACAAATGCACACTCATATGACGACATCAATATGCCCACGATAACAACAACAATGTATACTTATGGAAATCCGATGATCCAGCGCACACAGCATAGATCCCAAGATGATCCTGAAAGACCAACACGAAGTGGATAACCCATAATATACATATGCACAACAACACATGGTAATCCAACGATCCAGCGCACACAACATAGATTTCCCATGATGATCCCGTCGGACCAACGCATGGTGGAAATACCTGTCCAACGATCCAAGGCACACAACTATAGATATCTCATGATGATCCCGTCGGACCAACGCATGGTGGACATACAATAACAATGCACAAATGCATATTAACAACAATACACAAATGCATGAGAACAACAATACACAATGTATCACAACATGATCGACACTAAATGACAAAAATGATTAGAGTACTTGCCCCGAGTCCTTCGAGAGCGATCTCAATATCAAAAACATCACTAACGATTATCCTCCATATTCGATGGTCCAAAATGTCACGGACGGTAGATAATTCATATCTTCGTCTATACCACAATGTATCCTCGATACCCAAGTATACCAATAACAAAAGTAAATCTTATATGTTATGATTTAAATTCCCAAAATCTGAAAACAACGTACTATCCCAAATCTCCAGTGTTCACAATTATAATCATTGCTATACGAATTATAAACGAATGAAATCGAAACCATTCATTAAATATTATAAACTGTGCAAGTAATAACCTGCGTCGATACCAACACGATGATGATGAAGCCGCTACAAATTCCATTTCCTTCGTCTACGAGCTCCTCAGCCCCGACTAAAGCAATCTAAGAACATTCTCAAACACAACTGCAAAGCATGATTCTAATCACCGATCAATAATCTCAACCTATTACAATAATCGATTAACACACATTCGATAATAATCAACAACTGATATAACCAATCAATACGGTTCTACAATATCTCGGTTAAACATAGTCTGAACAATCCAACTAAAATCAGCATGAATTCATAACCACAACACGATATATTACACTGTCTATTGACATAGCGCACGTTAATCACTTAACGTAGCGTGCACTAAGTCGCTTCAGTTAGCGTGCGCTAGCCAGTAATTCTAGCGTGCGCTAATGACATGCAGTTGCATGCATTACATGTACCGATCAACATATGGCGATTATAAATACGAATGTAAAGGAAATCATACTCCAAGATCAATCATAATCTATCCAAATTCAACCTCATCATCATGATCCATATCTTGTCAAGAACACTAAGTGATTCGAAGCCATGTTCATAGCTATCAAAACAACGAAATTCGATATCCTTTAACATATAAACAATCATCCAACTCATAATCCAAGTCATATATATTCATATATTATTTTCTTCCTCAATATAAACATCACGAAACCCGAAGAATCATACTCACCGCCATGTTCACCATCATAAGAAGAAATCAACAATAACAACATCAAAAACCCGAATATCAACAACAACATCAACATAACTCGATAATTCATCTCAAAATTATACTCATCAACTCATATACATGACGATTATCAACTCAAGAACACCAATACTTAACTCAAGACGAAATCCCAAAGGTGAAGAGTAATTACCTCTTTTGAAGAAATGGATTGAATCCATTCTCAACCACTTCCAAACTCCAAATGTTGTTATGGACGATTAACTCCACCATAATACAGTGTTTGGAACCTCAACATCTCTCTAAGAACTCTCTCTATCGGTTGCAAGGAAGGAATGGACGAAAATGAAGAATAATGGCCAACTGCACATATATATACTGTACATTACTAGCGTGCGCTACCTTCACAAAATAGCGTGCGTTAACATGCTTAGTGTGTGCTAACTTTCCTTGTTAGCCTGCGCTATCGTAGACAAGAGGCTACTGCCTTACTTTGAACAATGATTTACGTACGCAATGCCCATGCAATAACATACGCAAATCCGCTGTTTAGCATACGCAAGCGTTCGACCATAGCGTGTGCTAATCATAGTTGACTTGCTACAGTCTGCACCTACCCCGAAGATGCCCATGACCCCACATGCCAAAAGCACCCGACAAAGCAAAGATTCCCTTTTGTCCGATCTACCATTAGCGTGGGCTAACCTTAGGATTTAGCGTGCACTAGTCCTTCATGACAACCATCCGTTGACCTTATCGGCACCGGGTTCACACGCCGAAAGTAACCTGACAAAGCCAAGATTCCGATCTGATATTAGCGTGCGCTAACCATATGCATTAGCGTGCGCTAAATGCAGATAATAATCGGCCTGCGCCTACCTGTCAGCCACCTTCCGAACCTTATCCAGAATGTCTTACGTGCGTTAGGGGTCCTCCTTAGCGTACGTAATTCAAACCTCTTAGCATGCGCTAAGTATACATCGTAGCATGCGCTAACGTGGCTGTACTTAGCCATTTTCATCTATTCTTGTCCAACATCTCGACATACAGAATACGAACATATGGCATACTAAATACATATGCTCCTTCCAACAATATTCTCAAATACAATTGTCGATCAAGTATGACAATTATACTAATACGGATGTCTCAGTCCTTCAATTATTTTATCCATATTGTATAGCTTCATCACTGTACAACATAACTCGGATAAAATAACATTAAATAATAGAAGTAAAAATTTCGGATATTACACACCTCTCATGCCATAAGAAAAATTTCACCCTGCCATATGTGTATCTTCCTGACTTCTGTTGCCGGGTAGTTGAGAACCAGAGATGAGCTTTCGAAATGTTCACTAATCTACGCTTTAGAATGATGGTAGCCATCATGTCCGGAGAAAAGGTAAACTGGTGCCAAATACTACTGAAGAGGATTCATGAAGAGGCTGCCAAACCTGAAACCGCCAAGAAATCTTTCAGCCTCATCTTGAAGTACATCCTCATCCACTGCGGAGTGAAACAATCTGCCGATGCCAAGAAGATTGGCCCTGGAAAATTCATTGGTGGAATGAAATCTATTGCGTTCAACAAGTCGCCCCTGATTTCTAAAAGACCCAGACCTCATAGCATCCTGATCTCAAGTGACCCGAGGGACATCACTGTGAGAGTCTCAAGCGAGGAAAAGAAGATAAAGAGGACCATCTCTGACAACAAGTCACCTCATGATGTAGAGAAGAAGAAGAAAAACACCAAGAAGTCTTCTAAGGCCGAGCCTACAGTCACTACAGTGGTCACTGTAGATGTTCCCACTGCTACTATAGCTTAACCAATCCCACAGGGCGCAACCTATCTGGAAGAAGCAGTTTCTGCTGAAACAGTAAATCATGAGCCTATGGTGGCTATGACGGATGACCAACTGCTTGCCAAGTTGGAAGGATCTGGCGAGTCAGTTGCCCCTTTGGAGCCGAAAGCCGCTATCCTAAGACGATTCCCACCCCTGTACGGAGTCCCTCTCCCCACAGGGTACCATCCCCTATTCGGGATCCCTCTCTGAAATAGGCTCCCATATTTGTTGAGGATCCCATCCACGTGGTAGATCCAACTATTGTATGGAGTCCCTCCCCAACTGAGATAATAAATACAACCCTCCTCCTGGTTCAAATTGAAGAAGATTTCGAATGCTTCAAAATCTGGAAGTCTTACAGGATCGCCCTGTACGACACGCTGTACCACTGGGCTGACTGGAAGAATGAGGAAGTATTTGCTCTAGAGGTCACGGACACACAGAATGTCGATGTCCTGAGTGATTAGGTCAATTGGAGTGCCTTTTTAAAGGTGTTGGGGGCTTGGTTACAATGAATAGTCAGATTTAGGGAATGGGAACAGTTTTTAAAATGAATGAACATGATGCATCTTAATATAACTGGTACATCAAATCTATCTATTTTGAAATTGATTATATGCCCCACACTGTGACACATTACAACCTCCATTATGCATGGTTATAAAATTTAAAAATTTCAATTTCAAGATTTCAAGGCCTTAATATCCATGTGTTTCTTTAAGAGTAAGTACTGAAGCATTTTAATTTCAGACGATGCACATAGTCATAAAGTGGTTTTAAAAGGTTAAGTACATAGAATCTGATATATATAATTTGATACGATTAAACAATCCTACAACTTATTTGCTGTATCAGCAAAAATACATCATTCCCCTTAATTGGTGCATACATGATTCAAGTCTTACATCAATTGGGGATCAACAAAGTATTAAAGTGTCCTACAATATTTTCTCTTAATTAATGTACATTATAACCTTGCTGTACTGAGAGGCTTGGTGCAAATGCCCGTAATTTGAACGTTTATGTGGACTTTATTGTTACATACATTTTTTCTCGACATGATTCCTTATAAAATGATGCTTCATAGTCAATACAATATTGTGAGTTATTGTGATTGCACTCATACTATCACACATGAATGGAGTCTCTGTAACATTAATATCGTAGTCCTGTATCTATTGTTACATCCAGAGACTCTGCGTACAACAACTTCGAGCAGCATAATATTCTGACTCAGTCGTTTTAAGCGAGTTAGCCAATTACTTCTTACTAAACCAGGACACGAGTCTTGAACAAAGAAGTGACAAGTTCCACTTATACTCTTCCTTTCCCATTTGCAGCCTCCGATATCTGAATCATTGTGGCATACCATGTCAAATCCTCCTTCCTTAGGATTCCACAATCCTACATTAATTTTTCATTTGTTGTACCTATATATTCTCTTGTCTATAGTGAAGTGTGATTCTTTTGGTGCTATAGTGAATTACATATCGGTCCTGCTAGCTGTTAGGTAAAGAAGTGAGCCTATTATCTTCCTATAGAGTGATCGATCTACTGGCTTTCCAGCTTTATCTGAGCTTATATACATGGAAGTGCTCATTGGAGTTGGTAAGGTCTTCTAGGAATTCATCCCGAACTTTGTAAGCAACTCCTTGATGTACATATCTTGATTGATGAAGATTCTTCTAGGTACCTCCTTCACATGCAAGCCTAAGAATTTATTAAGTTCCCCCATCATGCTCATTTTAAAATTTATTTCGCATGAGATGAGAGAACATCTTGCACAAATATTGGTATTTAAAACCAAAAATAATATCATCAGCATATAACTTTATCATTAATAGGCTGTCGCCTTCCAGTATCTTGAAAAGATTCTTGTCTACAACGCCGTTCTCAAATCCACTATTGATAAGATACAACGACATGGTCTCATACCATGCTCTTGGTGCCTGCTTAAGTCCATACATGGATTTGCAGACTTGGTCACCATTATCTAAATTGACAAATGCTGGCGGTTGCTTGACATATACTTCTTCGGTTGAGTCTCCATTCAAAATGCACTCTTACCTTCCATTTAATAGACAATGAAGTTCTTGTGACCTGCAAAACAAAGCTTCTAGTGTGGCTACATGAGCGAATGTCGCATCATAACCGATTCTTTCTTCCTGTTTGTAGCCTTTCCTGACTAGTCTAGACTTATTCCTTATCAACAGTCCATTTTCATCCTTCTTTTTTTAAACACTTATTTTGTCCCAATGACAGCTTGATGGGTCGGTCTAGGAACTAAGTACCAAACATTGTTCCTTACAAAATGATTTAGCTCATCCTTCATTGAGGTAATCCAATGTGAGTTATCTGACCTTCGCCCATTGATAATGGTTCTGTATGCGCTAGGAATACATCTATGGCGCACATAGATAGTCTTTACAACTCTGTTGTAATCTTCCATACATGGAACTGAGTTGTGTCTACTTTTGACTCTATATCTTCCTGAACTTACAATATATTTCCTTATGTACTACTATGTGCTCTTTCTCTAGTACAACTCCTGCATCAACATTACCGACCATCAGTTCCTGTGAGTGATCTCTTAACCATCACATGTTAGACTCCATCTCCATATTTCTTGTTGTGTCCTATTGGGTTGTAGGTGCAGTTTCTGGTTCTACAGCTACATCTTTGATTCTTACATCTATGGGATTGATTTCTAATGAGGTGGCAGGTGGGATCAGGGTTAGTGTTTGGACGACTTGAGTTACTTCGTCTAATCCTGTGGGATTATAATGCGACTCATCGAATACTACATGGACTGACTCCTCAATGGTCAGTTTTCTCTTATTAAAGACCTTGTAGGCATTGCTAACATTTAAATAGTCTACGAACTCTCCTTCATCAAATTTCTCATTGAAGGTCTTGAGTTGATCCTTCACGTTGTTGAGCATATAACACCTGCAACAAAAAAATATGAAAATATGCAATAATAGAAGTTCGATCATTCCATACCTCATAAGGAATTTTGTTCATACCTCTGACATAGTCCGTCAGCTTGTTGATATCTCATCTCATGTCACCGAATCTGACCATTGGTCCTCGACCTTTCAACATAGTCTTTCGACGTAGTCCTTCTTATTTATATCATATAGACATATGAAGTAGATTTAGGTACCCAATGTTTAGTAGGTCCTTAGTTAGTTGTGCCTTTAGATACCCGTTTACTGTGGGTCTTCTTAGGTCATTTCTTGCGAGATATATGTGTGGCAGGCACATATTCGTTGTATGTATGGTAATTATGCATGTAAAAACTGAGAATTGTGGTTCATGTATGGTTGTTGTCTCGAAGGTTCTTTTCTGTATTTGCTTCTGAGCTAGCCACCTGGTTATCCAGTTGGCTTCCCAGGGTTGTTGCTGATATTGAGGGCAACATGTCTGTGTGTAGACTGCCTGGGCTGTTGTACCCACTGTTGAGGTGTGTATGCCTTGACTGATTTTTCCAATAATGTCGAGGTACAACATTTATATATTGTTGTTTGTGATGATGTTGGTATGCGGGTGGAGCATAATGTCTTTGTTGGGCACTTCATTTGTTCATCGGTCTCGGTAGTCCACAAGGTTGTGCTTTCTGCTGCTTATAATACAAACTTGGTGGCAGCACATCAGTCTTCGTGTGTTGTATGGTAAAGTTTTAGCTTTGCCTTTGTACTTGGTTATATGGGCGGTTCTTGGCATCTCCTAGGTCTGGATACTAATTGTAGGTTCAACCCCCTTGACAAAGACCGTACAGGATGGTCCATACGAGTTGGATAATGAGATGTATCATAGGCCACATTTATCTGAACATAATATCAGGAATTTCTACTACTGTTGTTTAATGTTATTTTATCCGAGTTATGTTGTACAGCGTGGAATCTGTACAGTATGGATAAAATAAATGAAGGACTCAAACATCTGTATTGGTATAATTGTCGTACTTGGTCGACAATTGCAGTTGAGGATATTGTGTATCGTATGAGAATATTATTGGAAGTAGTACACGTATTCAGTATGCCGTATGTTCGTATTCTGTATGTTGGCACGTTGGACAAAAATAGCTGAAAATGGCTAAGTACAGCCACATTAGCGCACGCTACGATGCATACTTAGCGTACGCTAATGTACAAGGATTACGTATGTTAAGAAGGACAGGTAACGTACGTAAGGTGTACAAATATTACGTACGTTAAGCGGACATATTAACGTACGTAAAGTTCATATCGGACAGATCAGACTATGGTTGATAGGTGGGTCCCATAGTTGGCAGCTTTCGGCGAAGAACGTGCATGGGCGAGTCAACTCTTGGTTAACGTACGCTACAAGAAGTGCATTACGTACGTTAAGTGGAGATTTACTATAGCAAGTCGACGTACGTATTACGTACGCTATGAAAGAAGTATTACGTACGTAAGCGAGTGAACAAAAAATGTCAGTGAGTTCTGGGATGATGTTATGTACGCTATGTTGGGCGTGTAGCGTACGCTATGGAGCATTACGTACGTTAATGGTGAGTGATAACGTACGTAATGAGCGATGCAGTTTTTAAAATGAAGTTCGTTCTTTCATTTCTTCACGAGAGAAAAACCATTTCTTCCTCCAAACTCGTCCCTTCGAGTATGTTAGTGAGATTTAACCTCTTCTATCTTGATTATGATCTTGGAAACATAGATTAGAGGCTTGGATGTGAAGATATCAATGATTCTTGAGTTTGATTGCGTTATTCATGTTCTTGAGGTATGTTGATGAACTCTGCACCTTGAATTCGGATTTTGATGTTATCGTTGATGAATGATTCGTATGAAGATGATTATGGTGTTGTTATTACGATTCTTGAGGCTCTATGAATTATATGTTGAATGACATTATGGTTTATGTCTTCAATTATGTTATTTGTTATAAACATGATTATGGAATCATGGTGTTCTTGATGTTCTTGGTATATTTATCACATCAAAGAGGAAAATGTGATAGGATACATAATGGTTTTAAGTATAATCATGGATTGGAGGATTAAAACCAATGCTATGTTGATTGTAGTGGTAGAATTCGTATGTTCTTGTTGAAATACGAATCCTGATTACAGTTTTGAACCCGGGAAGATTATAGTTTAATCTTATAACAAGATTCTCAATTGTATTGAACTATTTGGGGAGTTCGTATTGCCGATTATGCCGATAGTATTGTCCTACTATGAAATTTATATTTATAACAAGGAGGAATCGTGTTAATTCGTATGAATTCGGAATAGAGTATGTTATGTAATCCTTGTTATCAAGATGAGTTGATCGTTGATATGATTATCGAATTATGGAGACGTATCGTGGTTATGAGTTCATGATAGATTGATTCGGGTTGTTCGGATTTATGTTTAATCGGGATAATTGTGGAACTGTTGGGTTTATTGATCGATTGTATTAATTGTTACGTATGATTATAGAGTTGCGGTTTATATTATAGATATGAGTTCGTATTTGTTGAGTTGGATTATTTGGTTTTGTATATGATCGAGGAATTGTTGTGCCGTTGAGTTTGATTGATTGGTTATATCGGGAATTGATTATTATCGAATATGTGTTAATTGATTACTTCAATAGTGTGATCATCGATCGTCGGTTATAATCGTCGACTAGAGAGTGTGTTGTAGTCGTGTTCGAGAACGTTCGTGAATCGCTTTGTTCGGGAGTCGAGGAGCTTGTAGACGATGACAAGAAATTGGTAACAGCTTCATCATCATCGTGTCGGTATCGAGGCAAGTTATTACTTGCTCAGTTTATAATATTTAATGAATGGTTTACGTTTCATTCGTTTATAATTCGTATAGGAATGATTATAATTGTGAACACAGGAGATTTGGGATTATAAATTGTTTTTGGATTTTAGGAATTTAAATCATAATGTATATGATTTACTTTTGTTATTGGTATACTTGGGTATCGAGGATACGTTGTGATAAAGTCGAAGACATGAATTATCTACCGTCCGTGACATTTTGGACCGTCGAATATTGAGGATAATTGTTGGTGATGGTTTTGACATCGAGATTGCTCTCGAAGGACTCGGGGCAAGTAATATATCATTTTTGTCATTTTGTGTCGATCATGTTGTGATGCGTTCATGTATCATTGTTGTCGTGCATTGTGTATTATTGTTATATGCATTTGTGCATTGTTGTCATATGTCCATGTCATGTTGGTTCGACGGGATCATCAGGGGATCTATGCAAGCGTGCGCTGGATCATCGGACAGTTTTTCCACCACGGGTTGGTCTGACGGGATCATCGTGGGATCTAGTCAGTGAACGCTGGATCATCGGATTACCTATGTGTTGTTATTGTGCATATGTATATTATGGGTTTGCCATAAGTATACATTGTTGTTATTGTTGTGAGCATATTGACGTTGTCATATGAGTATGCATTTGTAGGTCTTATGTTAAGACCGTGTCCGTATGATGTATTGATCTGATCTCGGATTAGACTGACATGATTGTCGTGGTATTGTGCATCTCGAGGTATGTTCCATTTTTCCCTTGGTATTTGTCTTTGATGGACAATCAATTATCGTGTTGAGATATGATGATGTTACCCGATGGATTGGGTTGGACAGAGTTAGTGAATTTCGTAACAGTGAGTTATGATAATGTTTTGAGAACCTTGGGAATTGTTGAGAGATAGTACAAATATTTCGGTATTAGCTTATTGTATTGTTAATGATACGAATCGTGGATTTTCGTAGAGTTACGACGGTAAGATTACATTGGTCGTATTCTTACTTAGTATTTCCATTGGTATGTAATTATTGACGTGATGTGATTGTTATCATTGTTGAGTATTATGGCTGACCCTGTCGTGGGCTTTATTTTTAGGATATTGGATATCAAGCTTGTAGCGGTCATGAAGAGATGAGCTTCCCGGAGGATACTGGCTAGGGCATGTATTTGTGTATTGAGTTTCCTGATCAGTTCTTGTATTCCGCTGCTAGAGTATTTTAATTGTTTGTTTTTTCCGCTGCGTGAGTATTTTTAAATGGCCTTTTGGTATCTGGCAACTTAGGTTACTTTGGCAATTGTTTTCTAAACTATTTTGTTGGTACGTATAAGTGATAGCTTAACATATGTTGTTTTTAAACTGTTGAGTTTTGGCATTTCAGGCCTTGTGGTTTCAAATGAAATTTTACGACAGTTTGATAAACGAGTTTTATAAAGTCTTGGAATGTTTTTAAAATATAGTACCGTCGTTCGCCTCTTAGGCGTTTGTAAATATTTGCGAAAATTTCTTTTAGCCTTGTGGGTTCCATCTCGGGGCCCACGGCGCTGTAATATTCCTGGATGGCTCTGGGGGTGTTACAGAATATGGTATTAGAGTTTAGGTTGTGAAAACCTAGGCAGTCGGGTCGAGTTGGGTCGTGTTTTGTCGCATCATTCGAGTTGTCGATTGACTAATGTTAAAGCCGTGAGTTTTTGTTGTTCACTCGGGCTTGTGCGTTATGTGATTTACCAGTGTAGTACTGGGGTTGTTGCAAACTTTTTCAAATGGTATTAACGTGTTTCTTCGGATAGAGCTGTGTTGTGTTCTCGAGTTGAGTAGAGTTTGCAAAATGTGTGTTTTAAAAATATCTGTGTCGAGTAATTTATAGAGTTGAGACATGTGCCAGTATCATGGGGAATCATCGGCTTCACGATCTGTAAGTATTTAGATTTTTGAATTGCATTAAGATTTATTGCCATTCTAAGTTGATATGCTTTGAGATTCAGAAAGATGTTATGCGTTACAGTATGAGGTGACAGAGTTGGGACATGATTGATGATCTTGAGAAGTTAGGATTTTGGAAATCAATATGCCGGTTAAGTTTTGGAATGGAGTTGTGTATTCGGGAGAATAAATGTGGATTGTTGAGAAGAACATGTAGTCATGTTAGTTCATTTTGAGATATATGAAACTGTTTTTGAGCATTTGAAAAGGATACTTTTCAAAATGAATGTTTCACGGATGTTTTACCAGAAAATGATTTTTGGGCCGAGATCCAATCAATTTTGAAATAGTTTTGTAACTCAGGACTTGGGGTCCGAAAATAGTTTTCAACTTTTTAAACTTCTTGTAATGTGGAATGGGATATGGGTTGAGACCCTATTGTTTCAAAAGGCTTTTTTGTTTCCTAAAACTCCCGAGATTTGTAAAACACTTTACCAATCGTTTATCTATTTTATTACTACCTTTCGGGGTTTTGATTTACTTGTTCAAATGAGACTTCTCGGGTAGTCTTTCGTTGTGTTCGATTCATCAATTGTTCAATGTTTTGTCATAACATAATTGAGGTGATCCAAGATGGGTTAATGGTCGACCTTGCGAGTCATATGTGGAAAAGGAGTTTATTGGAGTCTATATAATTAGATTTTGGAACTCTATCGTATGGTTTTCCGATGGAATATCAGTGGATATTGGTGACGAACCGAATTGGTATACAGGAGTATGGATGTGGTCAATCATTTGCATAGTTTTCATTTTAAAACTTCGAAATCGTGTGGATTCGAAGGAAACTATTATCGAATACTTAGCATTAGCAAGCCAGTTTAATTTTTCGAAAATTGATTTTATGCTCTTACCAAAATTTATGTTTTGAGCTTTGAAATTTTTGAAAGAACTTTCGAAAATCTGTCTTCTTGATGAGACTATATGATTTCAAACTGGTTTTGAAAATATGATTGATATACATATGCATTTAGTGCATAGTGCATATCATGGTGAAGTTATGAGTATGACTCACAAATTGGATAAGACATCAGTATGGTACAATGAATAGAGATTCGAACTTCAGTATGGTAGTTTGATTATTCAGGTATGATCGGTTGATCAGATAAGAAAAATATGTTGTGTATTGTAGATTCGGGTACAGTATATGATTTTGGAACTTCGGGTTTTGTGAAACCGAGACATATGTGCTATGTGGCTCTATTAGAACGGTAGTAGCGCGATTTCACTATAGCGATTTTTGAATAATTCCATTGTAAGTGTGAATTTGGGGATGGTGACCCCAGGACGGTTGTTTTGGATAATGATTGGTCATTCCCACTCTATGTATGATTGGTTATGTTCGTCGGTTTGTGATTGGGTGTTCGTATGCCGAGGGGTATGTTCACCAGTCGGGTGTGTTTCATTGAGATCCACTGTATGTGATTTGTGTAACGTTTCGAGAATGTTATTCATCCGTATATCTGTCTCTGTGATCCTATGTTTATCGTGTTGGAGCTTACCTTGTGAAGGTATTCTCGATTATCATTGATCGTTCGTTGGTTATATTGGAGGTTATCATGTTGATGATATTCTCAGTTGTGTTTTTGACCTTTGGTTGGTCGTATTGGAATTTATCATGTCAATGATATTCTCGGTTAATTTGTTGATTGATCATTTTTAACGATCGTATGAGCGTTCAGACGTTGTGTTGATGATTCGGGAATGATTGTCATTATTTTTGGCAGTTGTTTCACAGATGTATCGTGTATTATTGGTTTTATCGGAATTGAGACTTGATTGTACGATCTACGGATATATTAATTAATCCGAAGATGATATATTGTGTTGAGACTCATGGAATTGTGATTGTAAGCGTATTGAGGCTTTACAGTGAAGTCACTTGGCAGTACCTCGGGAGATTGTCGACTTCACATTTGTAAGTATGCTATTTTGGTTACCCAGTAATAATGATGATTTATCGTTGTCGTGGTGATTTTGGGATATTTTGGTTGAACGGTTTGTTTCTTTATGACGGATTGCAAGTTTCGAGGACGAAACTTATTTAAGTGGTGTAGTATGTAATATCCGGAATTTCTACTACTGTTGTTTAATGTTATTTTATCCGAGTTATGTTGTACAGCGTGGAATCTGTACAGTATGGATAAATAAATGAAGGACTGCCACATCTGTATTGGTATAATTGTCGTACTTAGTCGACAATTGCAGTTGAGGATATTGTGTATCGTATGAGAATATTATTGGAAGTAGTATATGTATTCGGTATGCCGTATGTTCATATTCTCTATGTTGGGACGTTGGAGAAGAATAGCTGAAAATGGCTAAGTACAGCCACATTAGCGCACGCTACGATACTTAGCGTACGTTAATGCACAAGGATTACGTACGTTAAGAAGGATAGTTAACGTACGTAAGGTGTACAAATATTACGTACGTTAAGCGGACATGTTAACGTACGTAAAGTTCATATCAGACAAATCACGCTATGGCCGACAGGTGGGTCCCGTGGTCGACAGCTTTCGGCGAAGAACGTGCATGGGCGAGTCAACTCTTGGTTAATGTATGCTACATGAATTGCATTACGTACGTTAAGTGGAGATTTACTATAGCAAGTCAACGTACGTATTACGTATGCTATGAAGGAAGTATTACGTACGTAAGCGAGTGAACGAAAAAAGTCAGTGAGTTCTGGGATGATGTTACGTATGCTATGTTGGACATATAGCGTACGCTATGGAGCATTACGTACGTTAATGGTGAGTGATAACGTGCGTAATGAGCGATGCAGTTTATAAAATGAAGTTCGTTCTTTCATTTCTTCACGAGAGAAAAACCATTTCTTTCTCCAAACTCATCCCTCCGAGTATGTTAGTGAGATTTAACCTCTTCTATCTTGATTATGATCTTGGAAACATGGATTAGAGGCTTGGATGTGAAGATATCAATGATTCTTGAAGAGTTTGATTGTGTTATTCATGTTCTTGAGGTATGTTGATGAACTCTACACCTTGAATTCGGATTTTGATGTTATCATTGATGAATGATTCGTCTGAAAGTTACGATTCTTGAGGCTATATGAATTATATGTTGAAGGATACTATGGTTTATGTCTTCAATTATGTTATTTGTTATAAACATGATTATGGAATCATGGTGTTCTTGATGTTCTTGGTATATTTATCACATCAAAGAGGAAAATGTGATAGGATACATAATGGTTTTAAGTATAATCATGGATTGGAGGATTAAAACCAATGCTATGTTGATTGTAGCGGTAGAATTCATATGTTCTTGACGAAATACTAATCATGATAACAGTTTTGAATCCGGGAAGATTATAGTTTAATCTTATAACAAGATTCTCAATGGTATTGAACTATTTGGGTAGTTCGTATTGCCGATTATGCCGATAATATTGTCCTACTATGAAATTTATATTTATAACAAGGAGGAATCGTGTTAATTCGTACGAATTTGGAATAGAGTTTGTTATGTAATCCTTGTTATCAAGATGAGTTGATCGTTGATATGATTATCGAATTATGGAGACGTATCGTGGGTATGAGTTCATGATTGATTGATTAGGGTTGTTCGGAGTTATGTTTAATCGAGATAATTGTGGAACCGTTGGGTTTATTGATCGGTTGTATTAATTGTTAAGTATGATTATCGAGTTGCGGTTTGTATTGTAGATATGAGTTCGTATTTGTTGAGTTAGATTATTTGGCTTTGTATATGATCGAGGAATTGTTGAGCCGTTGAGTTTGATTGATTGGTTATATCGGGAATTGATTATTATCGAATATGTGTTAATTGATTACTTCAATAAGGTGTGATCATCGATTGTCGGTTATAATCGTCAACTAGAGAGTGTGTTGCGGTCGTGTTCGAGAATGTTCATGAATCGCTTTGGTCGGGTGCCGAGGAGCTTGTAGACGATGACAAGGAATTGGTAATGGCTTCATCATCATCTTGTCGGTATCGAGGCAAGTTATTACTTGCTCAGTTTATAATATTTAATGAATGGTTTCCATTTCATTCGTTTATAATTCGTATAGCAATGACTATAGTTGTGAACATAGGAGATTTGGGATTATAAATTGTTTTCGGATTTTGGGAATTTAAATCATAATGTATATGATTTACTTTTGTTATTGGTATACTTGGGTATCGAGGATACATTGTGATAAAGACGAAGACATAAATTATCTACCGTCCGTGACATTTTGGACCATAGAATATTGAGGATAATTTTTGGTGATGGTTTTGACATCGAGATTGCTCTCGAAGGACTTGGGGCAAGTAATATATCATTTTTGTCATTTTATGTCGATCATGTTGTGATGCATTTGTGTATCGTTGTTGTCGTGCATTGTGTATCATTGTTATATGCATTTGTGCATTGTTGTCATATGTCCACCTCGTGTTGGTCCGACGGGATCATCGGGGGATCTATGCTAGCGTGCGCTAGATCATCGGACAGGTTTTTCCACCACGGGTTAGTCTGACGGGATTATCGTGGTATCTAGGCAGTGAACGCTGGATCATCGGATTACCTATGTGTTGTTATTGTTCATATGTATATTATGGGTTTGCCATAAGTATACATTGTTGTTATTGTTGTGAGCATATTGACATTGTCATATGAGTATGCATTTGTTGGTCTTGTGTTAAGACCGTGTTCGTATGATGTATTGATCTGATCTCGGATTAAACTGACGTGATTGTCGTGGTATTGTGCATCTCGAGGTATGTTCCATATTTCCCTTGGTATTTGTCTTTGATGGACAATCGATTATCTTGAGATGTGATGATGTTACCTGATGGATTGGTTTGGACAGAGTTAGTGAATTTCATAACAGTGAGTTATGAGAATGTTTTGAGAACCTTGGGCATTGTTGAGATATAGTACAGATATTTCGGTGTTAGCTTATTGTATTGTTAAGGATACGAATCGTGGATTTTCGTAGAGTTACGATGGTAAGATTACATTGGTCGTATTCTTACTTAGTATTTCCAGTGGTATGTAATTATTGACGTGATGTGATTGTTATCATTGTTGAGTATTATGGCTGACCCCGTCGTGGGCTTTATTTTTAGAATATTAGATATCGAGCTTGTAGCGGTCGTGAAGAGATGAGCTTCCCGGAGGATACAGGCTAGGGCATGTATTTGTGTATTGAGTTTCCTGATATGTTCTTGTATTCCGCTGCTAGAATATTTTAATTGTTTGTGTTTTTTTGCTGCGTGAGTATTTCTAAATGGTCTTTTGGTATCTGGAAACTTAGGTTACTTTGGCAATCGTTTCCTAAACTATTTTGTTGGTACGTGTAAGCGATAACTTAACGTATGTTGTTTTTAAACTGTTGAGTTTTGGCATTTCGGGCCTTGTGGTTTCAAATGAGATTTTACGACGGTTTGATAAACGAGTTTTATAAAGTCTTCGAATGTTTTTAAAAGATAGTACCGTCGTTCACCTCTTAGGCGTTTGTAAATGTTTGCGAAAATCTCTTTTAGCCTTCTGGGTTCCATCACGGGGTCCACGGCACTGTAATATTCCTGGATGGCTCTGGGGGTGTTACAGAGATATCTTCCATCCTCTTATAATACTTTTCAAATGATTTTAGGATGGTCTCTAGCTCTCCTTCTAATTTCTCGAGGAGCTGTACTTTGTTTTCAGTAGACCATAATCGTTTGTCTTACTCTGATCGTGAGATGTTATTTTATTCAATTCGAGAGTAAGTTGAAGATTGATCTCCATGAGTTTTTCACTTTACACCTTGCTATTTTTACAATCTAAAGACATATTTTCGAAATTAATTTTTAGCAAGTCGTTTTCATTCTTAAGCTCTAGATTTGAAAGCGAGAGTTGTATATTCTCTTGTTTTAAACTCATTCATCATTTTTTCAAAGGTGACATGCTTACAGGATGACTATCATTAAAAGAGGTTGAGCCTCATCTTCTTCCTCATTAGCCATCATACACATGCATGCTTTTCATCGTCATAGAAGTTGCTATGGGTTACAGCCTGTAGGCATTCTTCTGTTTTGTTTGCTATTGGCATTAACTCTAGTTCTCTATTGACTGCCTTCAGTTTGTTTCGCCAAATCTATCGTCTCTCATCCCTTTTCTAGTCACTCATCTTCAGTTAGCTTGTGGACTTCGGGATGTGGACACCTGTTTGTAACAACCCCATCCCGGGTCGGAACTGTTATAGCACAGTGGATCCATTTCGGGAATCCACAAGGTAAGACCCTGTCTAACACACATACACACACAATGACCAATCAGGTCAAACATAAAACCAAAACAACAGACGTCAACCGGCAAGGTCGAAGATACAACACATCCACAACATCACGACAAGGTCGAACATGACCACAGTCACAACCATCTCAACATGCAAATAACACACTCCAAGACAGTTCCCAAGCCTACACATGGGCATAACTCAACAGTAACAGTACTCACGAGTACATATACAAACCAAGACCAAAACGACACGAATAAAACGGTAATGACTACCTGAGGCATAATCACTGCTGCTCATCGTCCTCGTGCCCCTCATGCGCCTGCTCGCCATGAAGATATGTACCTGAATAGACAAAAAGGTACTCACCCCTAAAGGAGTCAGCAAACATTCGGTGCAAGTACTTGATAATAGGAATATGCATAATGTGCAATAAAAGAAATATTACAATGACTGATTATATTAGCGTATATCCAGAAGAAGGACATTCTCACCCAGTACCAGTGCCTCAACATTATTGTGACAACAACATCATCGTGCAAAAATACTTCAACATCATCATCACAATCCAAAAGCATAAGCAGTACCACATCACGTCATTATTCCAGAATAATACATATATCATATATTAATAACCACATAGGCTATACTGATATGAGGTTTGCACCCCATCATATCCCAGAGGCCTCGTCAGACCATCCCTGGTTGTATAACCCATCGAGTGATACGAGGTTCGCACCCCATCGTACCCCAGAGCCCTCGTCAGGGCATTCCCCGGATTTACTCGACCACAAACCACAATTTCACAACATTGGTACACCTTAAAAAGTATCATATTCCAGTCATATCATTCCACATTTTGCAAAATGTTGTCACGTAACTTTGACGACGCAAGTCTCAAATCATTATCCAAAACTTTCAGAAACTTTGCTTTTCAATCGTATTTGAAATAACTTTTCGAGGCATCCTCGATAAATCATTTATAAAATGATATCATTCTATAAAACAGTAATCAAGATCAGTCATCAAGTACTTACAGAAAATCTTTCTCAAATCATTTTAAAAAAAATATTTTAAATCTTTTCGAAACACCATTTATTTCAAAATCATTTTCAAACACTAAAAATCGTTAATTTGATTGAAAATTCCTTTTCGAATCATTTCAAAATATTAACGTAGAATTGCTGAATTTATAGTATGAACAAAACCAACAAAAATCACAGTTTATACATATTCAATTCCAATATATACATAAAGCACGATCAAATACGTGTCTGGCAACTTTAGGGACAAGCATGTTTCAAATGGTTTGTAATTAGGGTTCGAAACCCTGGACTTCAGACCTAAACGAATAATATGAGGTAATAGATATTAGGGATACTTATTCTAATCGAAATAACATCGAAAACCTTAATTGAATCTCTTAGGGAATTTTTATCGAACACTTCACAGCGGTATCCGATTACGATGATTCGAACGAAAATTTTAATTTTTGTTCCGCTAGAATCGATAAGAACAGCCCCAGGATACTCGATACATAATCATTGACGAATTCTAAACAGTACTTCATCAAGAATTTAGAAAAATGAGTTTAGGGTTCAGGGTCAGATTACATCCAATCCGGCGAAAACCGCTGAAATCGGCTGAAGATGACTTGCTAATTTGATTCTCGGGCGTTGATTACGCGTTTAAAGTGCTCGAAACCAGACCGGAATGGAATTCCAAGGTGAAAGCCGAAGCCTCTATTCTTCCCGCTGCTTTTAATGTAAAAATATGACTAAAGTTCGCCATTTACCCCCCAAAACCCGTATGGTCGGTTATAGGGGTAATTTAGTAACTTCGTCATGACAGATTGATACTCTTGTCTTATTTCGATTATAACCTGCCCGTTCGGGCTCCGAATGACTCGCTGTTTATTCCATTGGAAAGATAACTCAATGATCTAAAACGCTGTAAAATTGTAGAATTTTTGGATTCTTTTGAGATTTATGGTGACTGATCAAAGTCGGTCGTGCCGCACAGCGCCTTCTAGAAAGGTAGACGTTTTTTTTATTGACTCCCTCGTGGTAATCCATTTATATTATGAATTGTCCTATCACATCCCGGGACCCCTCCGCCGTAGCATGATATTGTCCGCTCTGGGCGCTCTCCTCTGAGCTGGCCCTCACGGTTTTGTTTCTGGGAACCCAGCGAGTAGCTTCCCAGGGGGTCACCCAACCTGAGATTGCTCTCGCCTCGAGCACGCTTAACTTCGGAGTTCTCATCACCCCGAAGCCACTGGGCTCCCAAAAGGCCTCATGCTATAGGGTGTCACGACACACTCAAATAAGGCACTTCGCCCGCTCTCTGCTAGTCGGTGTGGGATATCACAATCCGCCCCTCCTCAAAGGACCCGACGCCCTCGTCGACACACTCGCACGACACAGCAGAGTGGCTACGATACCAAATTGTCACGTCCCGGGACCCCTCCACCGTAGCATGATATTGTCCGCTCTGGGCACTCTCCTCTGAGTTGGCCCTCACGGTTTTGTTTCTGGGAGCCCAACGAGCAGCTTCCCAGGAGGTCACCCATCCTGAGACTGCTCCTCGCACCAGCACGCTTAACTTCGGAGTTCTCATCACCCCGAAGCCACTGGGCTCCCAAAAGGCCTCATGCTATAGGGTGTCACGACACGCTCAAATAAGGCACTTCGCCCGCTCTCTGCTAGTCGGTGTGGGATATCACATGTCCAATAATATAATACTCGAAACAAGAATTGTAAATATTGAGGTTGATCAAACGATCTGGTCACAGTCACAGTATGATACAGGAACGTTATCAACACACGGTAACAATATTGCAACTCTATTATGTATTGATAATAAAGTTGTGGTAGAATGGAACAACAAGTCTAATAGAACAATACGAAAGGTTGCATAAGTTCAACAAAACGATAAAAGAATTCATAAAACGGGTCGAAAATTAGAAGTTATTTAGAGGTAAAAATCTGGGGTCTCACATCCTCTCCCCCTAAAAACAAGTTTCGTCCCGAAACTTAGGATGCAATGGGAAGAATGTTACAAGTCTGTCGTACTGATTGATAACAAAATTTCGAACTCAATGTCAAGTAAAATCACAGGGAAATAATTGAGGGAGGTTTTGAGGCTGAAAATCAACATAGAAAATAATTTTGAATATTACACCCTGTATGGGTCGACTCCTCAGGCTGGGTACAGGATATGACCATATCCCATAGATAATTTCGTCGAAATCTTGTTCCTGGCAGTTCATGGTTTTATACGAGTTCAAACAATTCTCAAAATGATAAAAATGCTCTGAAGCAGTGGTCGGATGAAGAAGTAATCTCTGAGGTGAAATAGGTAAATTCGGGATATTCCAATGAGGTTATTGTTTTCATAATACAAGGGTTGAGGTCTCAGAATTATAGCAACGGTCATCGAGTTCGAAACATTGCTAAGACTCTACTGGTGGGCGATAAGTTCGCGAAACTGGGTTTATCCCGATTGTCCACTTTACCTGGAAAAGTCCCGTATCTCCTGGTCGTCAACGTCTGAGTTCTGCTAGGTGCACTTACCTCTAAAGGCTCACGAATAGAGATCTATCACCGAGGTTTACTCGACATACACACAAAATATGAGTAAAAGAGGACAATAATATCATGATAAGAGTCGGTTTCAAATTAAAGGTTCCGCCTGATATAAGAATTGGTTGGCTCCATATGTGAAACGAGAGAGGCATTATACGCACAAAAGGGAATATCGGGCAAAATGGGTCTAAATAATAATACATCATATTTTCACTTAAAGAATCAGATAACAAGATATCGATTATGAATTCCCTCCTTAGGTTTATATTCACATGTTCTTTTCGAAAAGTTTCTAACACAAACATCAATTTCTCAAAATAAAATGTCCAACTAACAATACTTTATTTATCATCATATATTACTATTATTTTCGTAAGATGAATCAGGAAAGAATTTTCAATCTCGCTGTCCCGACTAGATCATCGTGTCATAGTTATATTATCAAACCTTACTTTGCATGATTAACTATAAGGTTAGTTTCAAAAAGTTCGAACAAGATTAAAATTCTTTAGGTGACAGAGTTTGATTCTTGAAAAGAAAATTGAAGATCACGTTCTTTACCAAAAAATTCAGAAGTTCTTGCTGTCACCGTGAAAATAGTATCTATTGAAATTTTATATAACAATTTACTCTTATTCAGATAGTATGCTTGCACAATGTGCAGCACTTGACATGCTTGTCTCATTTCTCTAGTAGGTCAAAAAGTCATCAACAAACGATAACCATGAGCTCATCGAAATTACTCGATAAGGTTTGAATTCATCAAGTTTGCAAATATGACCAAAGTACTAGTTAGGCCAAAAAGATATATTCACAAACTCGTGGTATTCATATTTGATGTCAAGATATGATAGAAATCTCTTATATATTAGTCATCAAGGCCCGCGAACAGAAAGAAATGAAGATGAATCAAAAGAAAAGGAAACTGACGGGAAGAAGCAGGCATTACGGTTCATAGATCTGATGTTCTATTACGGCCGTAAGTAAAGTTTCGTTATGGACGTAACATGTCTAGAGTCTTCAGCTAACCGCCATCATTATGGCCATAACAGGTGATGTATAACGGTCGTAACATGGCATTATTCTGACAATCAAGTCGCTTGCTCACAACCGGTATCAAGTATAGTTAAGCTTTGCTACTCTCAAGCCTCGTCACGTAGCATCCGTGGCTGGTATATCTTCGCCTCAACAATATCATCATTTTCATAGCTCGTATCATTTCCCCAAAAATACTCGGTTCTCGTTCGATGATTCATGATCGCTTTATATTGTCCAACTGGTCCTCATCGTGGATTAAATCCTCGCCTAGTACCTCAACGTCAGTAGAATTCATAAATCAATCATTGTTATAGATACGCACAGGCAATTACGAGTCTTGCGATTCCCCACAATCCGATCTCTACCTGACATGTCTATAATAAAGGGCTACCAAGAAAATAAGTCGTCTAGGTTCAACTCGACGCACATAAGACCAACATATCAAAGAGAGGGTGGTACAATAACAAAAGCTGATCTCAGCTTAAATATTTCAATTAGGTATAAGGAAAAGAACTTGCTTCTCAAGAAAGGTAAACTAAGGTCCAAAATATGGAAGAAAGCAGAAAAATGTTTAAAGCACCAAAAAGAGAATCATCCGCAATGGGTTGGAATGTTAATATGTTGCATCACGACTGAAGCGATGAGATCACAAAGCTCTAATTTTGAACTCATTCTCTTAGTCGTTACACATCAACAACGTCGCACGTAAATAATCCACGCTCAACCATTCATGTGACCCTTTTATACGTTGTAGCTATGATGCATCTCTTACTCCCGGTACATGGGCTCGTATATTTGCTTTTTAGAAATATTTTTTTTTACATTCACATGTTATGTTTACATGTATATACTCCCGCCGAGGAGCTCTTAGTGCATAAATCAATTCTCTATTTTAACTTTGAAAACATTCGGTTTGAAAAGTACAAAAATTCGCCGTCTATCGATGCCATTTCTTAATTCTCGTTGTTTATAAAAGAACTCAAAAGATACGTCTCATCAAAATCATGTTGCAATATAACTGAATCTGCATGACAAATCTGCACGTCGTACATCTAAATCTAAAATCCGAAATTAGATCTACAGGATGTCATAAGAATCAAAATTTCGAAATTAATTTTTTTTATTAAAAATGGCATGCTATATTTTTCAAAGATTCTGAAAACCTTTGTTGTTATCTAAAAGAAACTGGTTATAACATGGTTTTTAAAAGTATCTTACTCGCATTTAAATAAATACACGAGCCTAAGTACCACTGAGCATTTCAACCCGACAGTGACTTCGCTACCTCGAAGGACTTGTCTTATCTCATTGAGATCTGGAATCACCATTCCAACGAGTAGAATCTCGCAGGTATTAAATTCGAATAAAAGATCGACATGATTTATTACTGTTCTCAAGGAATTTTATTCTTGGTAACCATCACCATACGCCAGTATACACAAAATCCTCAAACGTATAGGGAAAGGAAAAGTAATGAACACAGTTCGAACGAGATCAAAGAACAAACAGGTTACCCTAGTTTCTCACTGGATTTAGATGGGATCAGAATAAAATCAATGGGCATGATTCCAATGAAATACAGTTCACAAGAGGGCCGCTTATCTTAATACAAAGTCCAGAAAGTTTCAGAAAAGAGACTAAAACAAGTTTAGAAAGGAAATTAAGAGTTAGGGAGACTTACAGCGCAGGCCACAAGAGACGATGGCATTCAGTGATATTTCTCAACACAAACAACAACCGACAACACGACACGACAAAACAGACCCAACAACCGAAGGCCAAGGTATTCAGAAACCTAGGCTACAATACCATATTCTATAACAACCCCATCTCGGGTTGGAACTGTTATAGCACAGTGGATCCAATTCGGGGATCCACAAGGCAAGACCTATCTAACACACATACACACATAATGACCAATCAGGTCAAACATAAAACCAAAACAACATACGTCAACCGGCAAGGTCGAAGATACAACACATCCAAAACATCACGACAAGGTCGAACATGACCACAGTCACAACCAACTCAACATACAGATAACACACTCCAAGACAGTTTCCAAGCCCACACACGGGCATAACATCAACAATAACAGTGCTCGCGAGTACATATACAAACCAAGACCAAAACAACATGAATAAATCAGAAACGACTACCTGAGGAAATATCACTGATGCTCATCATCCTCGTGCCCCTCCTGCGCCTGCTCGCCATGACGATGCGTACCGGAATACAAAAAAAAAACCCTGAAGGAGTCAGCAAACAGCCGGTGCAAGTACTTGATAACAGGAATATGTATAATGTGCAATAAAAGAAATATTGTGATGATTGATTATATCAGTGTATCAAGAAAAAAGACATTCTCACCCAGTACCAGCGCCTCAACAGTACTGTGACAACAACATCATCGTGCAAAAATAATTCAACATCATCATCTCAATCCAAGAGCATAAGCAGTACCATGTCACGTCATTATTCAGGAATAATACATATAACACATTTCAATAACCACAAGGGCCATATTGATACGAGGTTCAAACCTCATCGTATCCCAGAGACCTCGTCAAACTGTCCCGGTTGTATAACCCGTCGATTGATACGAGGTTCGCACCCCATCGTACCCCAGAACCCTCGTCAGGGCATTCCCCGACTTTACTCGACCACAAATCACAATTACGCGTTTAAACTGCTCAAAGTCGGGCCAGAATGGAATTCCAAGGTGAGGTCGAAGCCCTCTATTCTCCCGATGCTTTTCATGAAAAAATATGGCTAAAGTTTGCCATTTATCCCCAAAAACCCGTAAGGTCGGTTATAGGGGTAATTTAGTAACTTCGCCGTGACAAAGTGACACCCTTGTCTTATTTCGATCATAACTTGCTCGTTCGGGCTCAGAATGACTCTCCGTTTATTCCATTAGAAAGATAACTCAATAATATACAATTCTGTACAAGTTAGAATATTTGGATTATTCTGGAATTTATGGTGACTGATCAAAGTCGGTCCTGGCGCACAGCGCCTTCTAGAAAGGTCCACGTTTGTTTTTATTGACTCCCTTGTGGTACTCTATTTATATTATAAATTTTCCAAAAATATAATACTCGAAACAAGAATTGTAAATCTTGAAGTTGATCAAACGATCCGGTCAAGGTCGCATTATGATACATGAACGTTATCAACACACGGTAACAATAATAACATATAACGATATCGCAATTCTATTATGTATTGATAATAAAGTTGTGGTAGAACAGAACAACAAGTCTAATAGAAAAATATGAGAGGTCGCGTAAGATAACAATACGACAAAAGAATTCATAAAACGGGTCGAAAATTAGAGGTTATTTAGGGATAAATCTGGGGTCTCACAGTGTTGATATAGTGTCTCGAATTCCTTCAGTTATAGCACAAATTAGTATCTCATGTAGGTGTAATTCTGTATTCACCTTATTTGATAGCTCCGGCTTGTAGGGAGCCTTTACGAATTTATTCATAAACTTCCATAACTTTGCATGAGAAGAGCTATCTCGTCGTGTGGCGTCTCTTAATCATCATCTCCTGTTGTTTTGGATGTGTTGGGATTGGAGCTGTGTTTTATATCGGATACAACCGCCAATGTTGTAGTCTGGGCAGGTGATTCTTCTGCCTTCTCTCTTTTATCAATATCATACATAAAAGATTTCAAGTCAGTGTTGGGATCCAGGGCCTAAAAACAAAGGCGTGACGGAATAATAAAACTAATCCAATCAATTAATTGAACCCCTGAACAAGATCGCTCAAGCATCGTCTATATGAATAAAATAATTCAAAGAATGAAGTTAGAAATCATACCCTTGAAGACCTTTGATTAAATGTTATGTTGATCATAATTTCAAACTGTTCAAGATTTGCAAACCCCGAGCATCGAAAGCATCGTGCCTCTACGTATCACGCGTTAGAAGATGACCGAATTTTTTTTATCTTCTTATTCTCGAATAATACGGCTAGAAATGGATAGAAATAGCTTACTATATTTATTCTACACACTCTAAATGATAAATATAATTTTTCTCTCTCAAAATACACTTAAACACAAGTTTAAGACTTGAGAAGTTTTTTCCCTTTTATCTCTATGGTTCGGGCGAAATGCATTGTAGGGAGGAGGATGAAGTTTTCATCTTTATAAAACAACTCATCTACAACATTACATAAGACGTCATGATCAAAACATTATATTATACACCAAGTGTATAATATAAGCCCCTCACATAATCTCATCTAATCAACATCAGCCAAAACATGGTGATTACTCACCATGTGGGGGATAGGGGGGACAGGCCTCAATGATGAGGTTTTGGTTCCTTTCGATATTTGAAACGGACCATCGTGTGTCTATTCTCATAGATACACCTTGATACGTTTCAATATAAATTAATACAATTAATTAATGTAATTAATTAATTATATTAAATAGAATTTCTCTAAGAAATTATACAATTAATTACCCAATAATTTATTTAATTCAGAGACCGATTTAATTTTCCTAATAGATTATATTAGACATATAACGTCCAATATTAACTAAGAGAGAATAAGCTAAACATAATATGTCGTCTAAACTGTGTCGCAACTCTGTAGGTTCGTTTCAGTTAGCATTGGAAGGATCTAAAGAGCGTTAGCACCACCTAGCCAGTCTCGTACCCTAAACTGTAACCCAACTTAAAACGAATGATAGGGATCATTCCAAAGCCTTTACGTTATGAATACCGTATATGTATAAGCCTTTCAACCATATGTCCCGATCAAGTATTAGGGTCACGGCAATGTCAATTCTATTGTAACTTGACTCTATGTATTTGTTAGTTCAAACTGAGATCACCGAGCTCTTGTGTATCAAATAAAACTATCTCTAAATGCTTTGGCCAAAGACTTATGATCTGATTTGCCACTAACAGCATAGAACATCTACCTAGTCACTTACAAGAGAAAGAATCATATCTTGATATTCAGTAGAAACTGCTTCTTACTGTTGGGATTCCGAAAATAAAACGAAATACGCAGTGGAAATAAATACGAATCCCAAACAGGATCGATCAAGTAACGTATATACGAAAAAATAAATACAAAGATAAAGATTCATACCCTTGAAGCCTTTGAAATAAATCTTCGTAAAATGTAGACGATGATCACGATCCCGTCCCGAACACGAAATCCCTTCGTTCCAAGCACCGAAACTTCGAAGCCTCTACTTCACACGCGTCGGAAGTTGCCCAGAAAATTCAACGTTACTCCGTTCTCCAAGAACACGGCTAGGAAGTTACCATAGGAATTTTCTCTCTATTTTTTTCTTGAATTTCTTTCACCTCTAAGATGAAAATTGAAAAAAAAAAAATTCTCTCCCTTCCTCACAAAAAACTCTCGGCCAGAATTTTTGGAGCAGCAGATCAGTTTGTGTGTGTGTGTGTGTGTGTGTTGTCACAAGTCCACTTATGAGTTGATGTGTTGATGATTATATATCTACAAAAAAACAACTCACATGTAGATATAATAAAATCATCAAGCATCTTAACACATGAAGACTTAAACAAGACATCCACAACACACATGCAAGCAATAATACCATGTGAGGTAGGGAAGAGGTGGCCCATTTAGGAAATTTCCTAGAAACGATCCGAGCCACTCGGCTCGTGTATCAGACGTTCGTCAAACGACTCCGTTAAATACACTCCGTTTAATCACCAATGTATTTATATTAATTAATTAATCTAATTAATTAATAATATCAAATACAAATATATTTCTCTAAGAAATATAATTTATGAATTAAATTAATTATCCGGTAACTTAATTTTAATTCATAAGACCGCTATTTTGATTTATCTAATAAATCATAATTAGATATCCAATATCTAATATTAATAGAGAGATAATAAATTCACATTTATCTGTCAACGCTCCTGATGCGCGACTCCGTAGGTCCGTCTCAGCCGGCATTGGGAGGAACTAATGAGTGCGGCAAGACTTAGCGACTAGCGGCCGCATCAGAAACCCCGATCGAGAACGAATGAAGGGATCATTCCAGAACCATTATGTCGTGAATACTATATACGTATAGACCCTTTATCGATGTCGGTCAAGTCTTCGGGTCACGGTAAAGTCAAACCCTACTATTGACTAGACTCTATACATGTGTTAATGCAAATCAAGACCGACTGATTAATAGTGTATCTAATACGACTATATCAGAATGCTTTGGCCAAAGACTCATGATCTTATTTGCCATTAACCGTATAGGACATACGCCTGCTCACTAATAGGAGATAGAATCCTTTCTTGGCATACAGTAAAGACTGCTACCTGCCCGTATAGTCCGCACTTCGAGGTCGACTCAGCAATTAAGCAAATGAGTCTAACTACTCTAATGACAAACTAAACGTCACATGCACATCTTCTACTGAATCCTCAAGTCAAAGGTCCACGTACACTATCACAACCTTTTGATTCGTCATCGACTCTCCGAGAGTGAATACCGTGTGACTGAATCGAGTATGAGTCGTGTTCGAGTATACTGGTCCCACCAATATACTTTATAACTATGCTATCAAGACGTGCACACGTCCTAGCATCAGTTATACAAGTATTATTAAAACTTAATGCCCATTTAAGTTTATTGACTTGCGAACGATTTACGTAAATAAACTTTAAACACTTCCAGTGCATTTTCTCTTATCCCATACCGAGAATGGAATGTTCAGTTTATTTACATGGACTTCACTTCAATGTTTACCAAGTCAAGAATACAATTGAAATACAATAAACAGTGAATGAATCGAATTGCCTTTTTATTATTTATTCCATAATTACAAGTACAATGCCCCTACTCTCTTATCCCCTGAGTGGAATTCGAGGGCATATTCTTAACAATCTCCCACTTGCACTCAATGCCACACATCATGATATCCAATACCCATGTTCTTCAGATGTCTTTCTAAGACGGCCTGAGATAATGGCTTAGTCAGCGGGTCAGAGACATTGTCTTCTGAGTCTACTCTTTGCAGTGAAACATATCCTTTTTCCACCATCTTTCGAACGATGTGGTACTTTATCTCTATATGCTTGGTGTTGTGGTGAGCCCTCGGCTCCTTGGCTTGGGCGACAGCTCCATCATTATCACAGAATAGTGATATAGGCAACTCCGCGTTAGGCACCACTTGAAGTTCTTGTATAAACTTCTGCATCCAAAATGCTTCTTTGCTAGCCTCTGAGGCAGCTTGATACTCTGCTTGGCAGGTGGAATCTGCAGTAGAGGTTTGCTTGGAGCTTCTCCAAGATACTGCTCCTCTATTGAGAGTAAATAAATACCCAGATGTCGACTTAGAGTCGTCATTGTCTCCTTGAAAATCAGAATCGGTGAATCCAATCACCTTCAGTTCTCCACCACCGTAAGTAAGAACCAAATCTCTAGTTCTTCTTAAGTACTTAAGAATGTTCTTTATGGAAGTCCAATGTTCCCTTCCCGGGTTTGCTTGAAATCGACTTACCATACTCACAACATAGGCTAAGTCTGGTCTCGTACACAACATAGCGTACATGAGGCTACCCACTGCCGAAGCATAGGGTACCTTACTCATCTCTCTCTTATCTTCCTCACTTTGAGGACACATTTTCGTGGTGAGATGAATTCCATGTCGCATGGGAAGGAAACCTCTTTTAGATTCATCCATCTTGAATCTTCTCAGGATTTTATCTATATAGAGAGCTTGGGAAAGTCCTATCATTCTTCGCGGTCTATCTCTGTAAAGACGGATCCCTAGAATATAGGAAGCTTCTCCCAAGTCTTTCATGGAGAACGTTTTAGAAAGCTAAGCTTTCACAGTGCTGAGCATTGCTATGTTATTTCCTATAAGTAGAATATCATCTACATATAGTACTAAGAACGCAATGTTGCTCCCACTGACCTTTTTGTAAACACACGGTTCCTCCTCATTTCGTATGAAGTCAAAGTCCTTAATCGCTTCACAAATCAAAGGTTCCAACTCCGAGAAGCTTGCTTCGGACCATAAATGGCTCGTTGACTTACACACTTTATGAATATTAGCTTTGGACACAAAACCCTTATACATTCCATATAGATTTCCTCCTCGAGGTATCCATTTAGAAAAGCTGTTTTGACGTCCATTTGCCATATTTCATAATCATAATAGGCAGCAATGGCAAGCATCATGCGAATCGACTTTATCATAGCTACGGGCGAGAAGGTATCATGATAATCGATCCCTTCCCTTTGGGTATAACCCTTTGCCACAAGCCTGGCCTTATAGGCATCAACCTTGCCATCCCCATCAGTCTTTCTCTTATAGATCCATTTATTTCCAATAGTCCTCATACCAGTTGGAAGATCTACTAGAGTCCAGACCTGATTGGTATGCATCGAGTCTATCTCAGCTTCCATTGCTTCTTGCCATTTATCGGAGTCTACATCCACTATCGCTTGGTCATAGGTGACAGGGTCGTTTTCACTGCTATCAGGTGTGTCGTGGAGACCCAGTTCCTCGACATGTGTATAGCCATACCTCTCGTAAGTGAGATACCCTATCGACCTTCAAGTGGAGGTTGTGTTACAATAGGTTCGGTTCTTGATCCCCGATCGATGTCTCCTTAGGAGTTTCATTATGCTCTTCCAAAGAGATATTTCTACCCGAGCCACCTTCTGAATGAATTCATCCTCAAGGAAATGCGCTTGTAATGCCACAACGACCTATGGTCTTGGCATGTAGAATAGATAACCCATCGAGTCCTCTGGGTATCCTATGAAACGTCCTTTTATGGACCTCGCTTCGGTTTGTCCACCTTAGCCTTTTTGACATAGGTGGACATCCCCAAATCCTTATGTGATTAAGGCTTGGTTTCTTACCCTTCCACATCTCATGCGGAGTGATAGGAGCATTTGGAAGGACATCTATTAAGGATATAGGCGGCGGTTAGTAAGGCATACCCCCACGGTATATAGGTAAATCAGTGTAATTTAACATGGAGCGAACCATGTCCAACAAAGTCCGATTTCTCCTTTACGAAACACCATTTAAGCGTGGGGTTCTGGAGGCGTGAATTGTGAAACTATTCCATGTTCCTAAAGGAACTCATCAAACTCGTGCTCATATATTCGCCACCTCGGTCCGACCAAGTGCTTTGATATGACATCCGGTTTGTTTTTCAACTAGGGCCTTAAATTCTTTGAATTTAGCAAAGGCTTGATTTATGTTTCATTAAGTACACAATCCCATACCTAGTATGATCATCCGTGAGCGTTATGAAATATTGATATCCATCTCGAGCTACTTCTAAAGCACCACAAACATCGGTATGCACCAATCCAAGTTTATCGGCGGCCCTTTCAAAAGTCCTGTGAAGGGGAACTTAGTCATTTGCCTCTAAGGCAAGATTCATAAGTTGGATAGGGTTCTACACCCAATGGACTTAAAAGTCTATCTTTTTCCATTTTACGAACCTTGTCTCGACCAATATGACCAAGTCTAAGGTGCCATTTAAGAGCTTGATTAGTATCTTGCCTACCACGTTTCCTAGTTATAGTGTTCACCTTTGTTTTATTTTGCATGTTCGGATGATATAAACCATTCAACAATGTATTGCTCCAACCAATTTATTTGAAAATAAATTTTACAACCGCCATTGCCAATGAAGAAACAAAATCCTTTAGGTCCAAGACCGGAATGGATACAATATTTTATGCCCCTTGGGCAAAACAAGTACTTCATCTAATGTCAAAATAAAACCAGATTCTAAACCCGGAAGGATTGATCCAATATCGGTTGCCTCGACACTTTGTCCGCTTCCAACGGTGATCATTATTTCCCGACTTCAAGTTTTCTACTTCGTTCCAGATCCCGATTCATAGTACAAATGTGAGAAGTGGCACTGAATCGAGAATCCATGAAGAAGAATATACTGAGCGAAACAATTAGTTTCAAAAACAAAAGTTCTGCACGATGCGCCATTAATCTTGGGACAAGTCCTTCGCCAAATGTGACTCACCGCATTCAAGGCATTTGTCCGTAGGTTTTGGACCGCCTACCTTTTGAACCTTTCGGGCCTTGCCTTTTCCTTTTTGCACCCCTTTCTTGGGTTTGTACTGCTCGTAGGTCTTTTTCTTCTTGTTCTTTGACCTCTTAGTCCAGAAGAAATCACAAGAGCAGCCTCTCTCGGTTTAGTCTTCATGTTAGACTACGCCGTCACCAGTTTATTCATTAGCCCAGCTAATGTGCATGTAATTTCATTACAGTTGAAATTCATTACAAACTGCGTGAAAGAGTCAGGTAGAGATTGAAGGATGAGATCAATTTGAAGGGATAAATCCATATTAAAGTTGAGCACCTCGAGCCTCTCAATCATAGAGATCATCTTGAGGACGTGGTCTCCCACTTTCTCCCCTTCTTTCATCCTAGCATCGAACAAGCGCCCGATATCTCATATCTAGCATCCTACTGTGCTCTCCATAAAGTTCGGTCAAGTGTGCGAGAATGCCAGCGCGAAGTAATTTTCTCGTGCGCTCTCTGCAGCTCATTAGTCATTGAGCCCATCATAAAGCCACGGACTAGCACGTCATCCTTGACCCATTTTTCATGGACGTCAATATCTTCCTGATTACCCCTAGTCCGGATTGGAGTCGGTGGAATGTCCGCCTCCAAGACGTATCCCAGAGACTCCATACTGAGTACAATCATCAGATTCCGCAACCAGTCAACAAAGTTGGGGCCAGTTAGGAGATTCTTTTCAAGTAGTATTGCAAGTGGGTTTTTAGCCATTTTAGAGAGATTCAATTTCATTTTCTGCAAAGATTTAGACAAGATTAAATTAGTGACTTGTTTAATTATGACCGAGTATAGAATTTAAGGGCTTGTATAATTCTTGTCTCGGCTCCCACTAATTTTATCGGAATTATACACTCCCATGTTATAATCCGGAAATCATGGTTAGATCGACTTCTTAGTGGTGATCAAGTTCTTTACAAATTTTAACAGACGCAACCTATCAGGTTTCTTGCCAATTAATTTCTGTAAAGTGGTGTCTAACACCAACCCGTCTAACGGATTATTTGATCTTCTTTTTACCCTAGTCTTCATGCCCTCTACCTTTCAGGTTTCTTGGCAATCCAGACTATCTAAGTTGTTGTCCATATTCGTGTATCTTTTTGACTATTGAATCTCACCGGCAACCTATCGGGTTTCTAGGGGCGAAATTTATCACCAACCGAAGGCATCTAATGCACTCAAGAATTTTTCAACCTCTACCAAATGTACTACCCCGATAACTCTAAGCATAGCACACCGGCTCGGGTATCAATTTTCTATGAGTTTGATGGAGGGTAGGAAACCTCGTAACCTTTTTGAAACTTAGTCTGTTTGTAGTCGGAGAATTTCGCGATTAATGTTACACTTTGCACATTAATTCAATTATACGCGTTTGTTGGTTTGTCAATCATTCAAAATGAAAATGTAAAACAAGAACCTAGTTACTACCAACATATAGTTCATGGACCTAATTCCTAAATCTTGGGCGCGAATGACCCAATAAAAAAGCAGTCTTGATTCTTCGTCTTCTCGGTCGGTTGTCTTCGGTCTTCGTCATACCCAAAATAATAATTACATCATTGAAAAATTGCATCCTATACAAGTTTTTCTAGTAAATATAAATAGGCTCAAAACGGCCTTTACAACCCAATCGAATCGAACAAATCAAAAACTAAGTCCACGAGCTATATCACCATCACATAAGGATTCCATACAACATGTAATGGCAATGAAATTAAACAATTAATTTTTAATATAAATTAATCTAATTAATCTATAAATTAATCTATTCAATTTCTACTATATTAATCCAATTAATATAAAGTGGCATTAAAATTAAATAATCAATTAATATATTAATCCAATCAATATAAAATTAATCTATTCAATTTTAATGGTATTAATCCAATTAATACTAATAATCGTCATTTTAATTCGTTCGAAGTAATCCAGCCAAAATAATATTCTCGTTTAATTTATTTCCCTTAACACAAAAAAATATTCCAAATATTAATTTAGTCAAATTAAAATCCAATTTAAATTTTGGGAAATAATTACAACGAAATATAAACTTAAAACGGAGTCCTGACAATCCGGTTTTAGGCCCACCCGCGGCCCGATTCAAAATCGGGCCAAAACCCGAGGGTGCTGCCGAGCCAAGCTTGGCACTGCCGAGTCTCGATCGGCAGGCATCGGCCGCCTATCGGCACTGGCGCCGAGACATGGCCGAGCATGCTCGGCAACACGGGCAGTGACAGTGGCCGCCAAGACCACTGCCGGCAGCCCCGTTTCTTCATTTTTTGGCCCGTTTCCAAAAACGTGATGCTACAACGAACAATTTAAAATCTACGATTATTCCAAACATGATTCTAAATCATAATCATCATCCAAAAGCATTCAAAATGCACAAATAATCGTATATACGGAAACATTGACCTCGCTCCGATACCACTGTTGGGATTCCGAAAATAAAACGAAATACGCAGTGGAAATTAATACGAATCCCAAACAGGATCGATCAAGTAACGTATATACGAAAAAATAAATACAAAGATAAAGATTCATACCCTTGAAGCCTTTGAAATAAATCTTCGTAAAATGTAGACAATGATCACGATCCCGTCCCGAACACGGAATTCCTTCGTTCCAAGCACCGAAACTTCGAAGCCTCTACTTCACACGCATCGGAAGTTGCCCGGAAAATTCAACGTTACTCCGTTCTCCAAGAACACGGCTAGGAAGTTACCATAGGAATTTTCTCTCTATTTTTTTCTTGAATTTCTTTCACCTCTAAGATGAAAATTGAAAAAAAAAAATTTCTCTCCCTTCCTCACAAAAAACTCTCGGCCAGAATTTTTGGAGCAGCAGATCAGTTTTTTTTTTTGTGTGTGTGTTGTCACAAGTCCACTTATGAGTTGATGTGTTGATGATTATATATCTACAAAAAAAACTCACATGTAGATATAATAAAATCATCAAGCATCTTAACACATGAAGACTTAAACAAGACAACCACAACACACATGTAATACCTGGTCGTAATGCATTCATTATCATTCAGTAATTATCAGTCAGTAATTGTCACTTAGTAATTTTTTCACTCATTAGTAATCATTCATCATTCATGATTCATTCATTTGCGTTCATTGTGGGCGTGTTGTAACCATGTACCAGTTACCGATCGTCATTTCATCCCCGTTTACGGATCGACACGGGAGCATTATCATTATCATTGTGATTGGTAGTCTTGTGCTGGAAGTTTCATCTTTGGACTTGTTCACTTTCACATACGTATGGTATGTCGGATCATTCATCAATCGTAGCGAGGAATCAGAGTTGTCGGATTTTCATCTTGTCCAGCAACGAGTTACGGCCATAAGAATGGTAAGTTACGGCCGTAACAGGTGTTCATTGGTTTCAGGCCATTATGGACGAACGGGACTTACGGCCGTAAGGTTGAGGCATACGGCCGTAAGTTGAGCAGGTACGGCCGTAAGGCTTGGCCGGTTACGGCCGTACGAGTCAAGCAGGGTGTCCGGGTGTTTTGGCCGAAGGGCGAGTTACGGCCGTAAGAGGGGCAGGATACGGCCGTAAGGAGTGTTCGTGTTTTTCAGGATGTGTCGGACGAGAGGGACTTACGGCCGTAAGGGTTGCGGCATACGGCCGTAAGATGAGGAAGGTACGGCCGTAAGGCTTGGCCGGATACGGCCGTACGTTACAGGCAGGGTGCCTGGCCATTTTCGACGAAGGGGGCTTACGCCCGTAAGTTTGGCCGGATACGGCCGTATCATTCGAGTTACGCCCGTAAGGTGTGCGGGTACGGCCGTAAGGATGTCGGCAGATGTTTTAGACGAGGGCGAGTTACGCCCGTAAGTCAGGGCGGATACGGCCGTAAGGCTGTCGGCAGGTTTTTGGACGAAGCCGAGTTACGGCCGTATGAGTTGGCTGGTTACGGCCGTAAGGCCGTTGGCCTGGAATGTTACGGCCGTAAGAAGGCCGAGTTACGGCCGTAACTTTCGGCAATTTATATATGTCTTGGACGGGACTTTTCCTCATTTTTCTCATTTCCTTCATCTTGTCCGAGAGAGAGAGAGCTTGAGGGAGATATTTTGTCATCATCAATCACTTGTGTGTTCGGATTTCATCATCTTGATTCGTTGGGAAGCTTGGATAGTCGATTTAACACGTTTTCATCGGATCGAAGTGTTTGGATCTTCAAAGGTAATATTCTTCAACATCTTGGATTTCGATTTTGTATTGAGATATGATGTTTTAGCCGTTAAAATCATGTTGTATGAAGTGATGTATGCATGATTATGAATATGTATGATTATTCATTGGATTATTGAAGGATTATTCAAGAACACTTTGAATATTAAGTTGGATTTGGGGGTTTTCGATTAATTGTCGTTGTAATCACGATTTTGGATATTCATAACGGATTATTGATGGTATTGAAGATGTTTTGTTGGTTTGAAACACTTCTTGGGGATTTGATGTTGGTATTTTTGAAGTTTGGTTATGAACAATCTAAGTTGGCCACAAAGTGTTCGATATAATGCCCCAATGAACTTGGTTTAGTCGTTTTGACGCCTTGAGTTCGTTATAATCGTGTTTGATTCGTTTATTGAGCGGATTGTTGGTAATTGTGTTATTCAAGGTTGTTCGAGCGACCGACACTTCATTTAGGATGTTTGTTCGTGGAAGGACATTCTTCATCGGTATTGTGTAAGTTAATTATTACTCAGTTAAAAGGATATTCATTTCCTTTTGTTGTTGTTCATTCATAATCATAACTCATTCATCATTGTATTAACCGTATCAAAACTTGTCATTGTCAATTAATCACTTCAGTCACAAGGAACGACGGTTCCAATCATTTCATTGAGCTGTTATTCATTTCACTATCATTTCATCTCGATGAGTCATTATTCGTTTTCGATGTCACTTTTGTTATATCGTGGCATTCCGGGTCATACTGGCGTGTCGGTTGGTATGTGTAGGATTTTCATGTCGGGCACATTTAAGTCGTGTGTTGGTTGTTGGCCTCACATTGGATTGTGCACACGAGTCGATTGCTTCGTGAGACTGATTAGGTACAAGACCACACGTGTATTCGATCGATACTCGTTGGTGGCTTGTGCACGGACACATTTCCATCCCGGGCGTAGTGTGGCGCCACCCTTTGAGCCGTACTGTTAGTTGATTCATACAACATGTTTGATTGCGTATGTTTTCAACAAGACTGGGTTATAGTCTAACCGATTCATTTTGATCGAACTTGTGGTTTATACTACATATATATGATTGTGTTTATTCAACTCTTGAGGATTGTTGTTACGTATGGCCCGGCCATTTGAGGATTTTGTTTTGTGTCATGGCAAGGCAAAAGCACGGGAATAGCATCTTGACGTCGAGTCAGTGATACTAGTAGGGGGGCCCGATCTTTCAGTTATTCATGTTGTTGTCCTTTAATTTCCGCTGCAGACTTTCATTTGGATACTCCGTTTCATTTAGTGTTGTGTATTTTATCTTCATATAAAATATACTAGTATTCGGTATTGTCCTGGTGTGTTGTACTTAAACTCCTCATCGGAGTATTTGGGTAATATAATGTGGTTCGGTACTACAATTATATTACTTAATTCATCATTTTCATTCGCCGGGTGGGTCCCAGTCGGGGATTCACGGCACTGTAATATCCGCCTAGTTTGGGGTGTTACAGAGTTGGTATCGGAGCGTGGTTTTGAATACTACCTTCCGAGTCATGTCTCATTTGAAATCATCATCATCAGACTAGTATCATTGGACTTCCGCATCACGTGTGACCTGTGCAAATGCCGAGCCAATCAGACCGAAAGAACTGTAAGATTTCTAACGCCATGGTATAATTTCTGGCAATAATCGTTCATTCATCATTCATCAATTAACAATCCTCAAACATCATCATTCATTATGATTAGGACGATCATGTTAACTCATTAATTACTCAATTCATTTCATTATTCAGTTGTCGAGCTGGACGATCATATTATTAATCATGTTAAATTGTCCAAGATAATTATTTCAAGAATTTCATCAGATAATCATGTCACTTCAGTAAATCATTCATGTAATAACTAAGTTAGAGCATGTATGCTCATTCTCATCATCTCATGACATAATCATAACGTGATATTCATGCGGGAAATATAATCATTATGCGACCTTCCTACTTCAGTATGGAGAGAGCTGTCAGGGGATGCACGGGGAGAGGCCGCGGTGCGGGCCGAAACTCGGGAAATAATCACCCGCTGTCTGGAAATCGTGCCCAGGACTCGGCTCGATCAGAAGATGTTCGGGTTGATCCACTCACTTTTATGCAGGCCATGATGACCCATGTGCAATTGCTCAATCATCATTGCGCCACTCTGGCCGGATTAATCGAGAGAACTCTCCCGTATGAGCCGGCTGCTAAGGAAATTGCTGAACAACAACCTTCATCATCGCCAAGAAATCAACGAAGTGTAATCAATCCGAAGCGATCGATCAACCTTCAAGAAGCCTCGTGTGAGTCCTATCGTTTCTGAGCGACCTCCTACGGCGCATAATCGTGCGGGATCTCAGTCCCGAGCGGCCAGTTCGGCCATCACCTGTTTCAATTGTGGAACGCCGGGTCATGTAACATCCCCAAAACCGTATGGGAATATTACACGCCGTAAACCCTTTCCGCAAGGATCTACCAGGCTAAACGTCCATAAACAACCAAATGCTTGCCCGGCCAGGGGCAAACAACATAATAATACAGACTGTTAAGGTCATATACACATAAACACACAGACCGATGGGGTCACACAACTCTATCAACAGGACTGACTCACAACATTACCCACACAGGGGTCGAAATACAATCTGCGGAAGGCTGAATCAACTCTAACAATACAACTAAACTCTACCAACTCTCAACTCTTGATTAGTATCGCGACTCGTCATCCTCTTGTGCCAATCTGTGTTGCTCCCCAGATACTGCATGTACAGACGCAAAACAGACATCCACACCCCGAATACTAGGGGGTTAGTAAAACTCCACTGTTTTACTAGTGCAAGTATCAAACCATACGAAATGTAACAAGCAAATAGCAACTACAAATTTAATACGGAAATCAATTATCAAAATGTTCCCGAGAAGTTTTAGAATTTCGAACTCAAATAAGAGATATTTGAAAAGGAACACATCATCTCGGGGATTTTTAAAGCAGAAATTCTTTTGGACCTCGAGTCCCAATTTACAAAACCTTTTCGTAAACATTAGGGCCTTACATACTAAATAATATATCATTATGAGTCCGAGATCCATATTTAAAATGTTACCCGAACAATCACTGCTACACGATCATTGTTCGTACACATCATGTACCGAACTCCGGAGGCCTCGACGGACCTTACCCGGACCACACACACTGTTCGTACACATCATGTACCGAACTCCGGAGGCCTCAACGGTCCCTACCCGGCCACACATACTGTTCGTACACATCATGTACCGAACTCCGGAGGCCTCAACGGACCCTACCCGGCCACAACATCATTCGTACACATCATGTACCGAACTCCATAGGCCTCGTCAGACCCTACCTGGATCACACACCTTGTCCGTACACGTCATGTACCGGACTCCAGAGGCCTCGTCAGACCCTACCTGGATCACACACTTTGTTCGTACACATCATGTACCGAACTCCAGAGGCCTCGTCAGACCCTACCTGGAACACACACACATCGACACGACACAATTCATAATCATTAAATGTCAAGCCATTCCACATTACAATGAAATGTACAATCAAGTATGTAAACCAAAACAACATAAATATCATGATCATCACAACGACTCTTAACCAACATAACACACATTCGGTACACAATACATTGAACAACCACGTGTACAACCATCTCATATGTACATCGCAATCCTGCACAAATGGCACAACGCCTAACACGGATACCAATATATCACTATTATCACAAAGCCTTCAAATTTGGAAAACACAACCAACTCAAGCGGAACATATTTACGGAGGCAAGCAAAATCGTCATACATATCATACGTAATTACTAGTCGCAAGATACAAGTCGTATAATAAGATACTTGCCTTAATAACCGCTCCGAACGCTCAGAAGAACACGATTCGGCCAGGAAGCTCGAACCCCAAAGAAGGCAACGAGCGGAAGGGTTCCGACTCGAGTTCTTCACAAGAATTCGTTCCTAAGTCACAACGATATCAATTCAATCACAATTCTACAGCGTATGGAACTTCCCAAGTTCTACCCATTGAAGCATTTTATCGGACACTATGAGGGCATAGGCGATTTGATCGATTATTCAAAGAAATACTCAAATTCGTTCCACAAAACTTCAAGGGTATTGAATGATTACGAGTTTACAATCAAGTTCTAACAATAATATGAATCAAAGCGAAGCAAATCGGCCAAAACACCAAGAAACCTCAAGAACACCCAAAACCAAAAGTTTAGGTGTTCTTACCTTGATCCGGTGGAAGATGATGTTAATCTATGATTCCAACTTCCAAAACATGTTGCTCTATGTCATATACATCCAAATCCATCCATTATTGTGAAGAAAGCGAAGAAAGCGAAGAAAAAGGGTGCAAATGGCGGATGACTCGGTCGAGGCCCTTAAATAGCCGACCACGGCGGCCGCTTACGTCGTGTCGGCCCGAGGCCTACGTCATGTCGGCGAGGCCTACGTCGTAATCGGCCATGGCGAACTCTGGACCGATTACGCCGAACATGTTACGTGCGTAACCGGAAGGTCATTACGTCACGTAGCGGCATTACGGCCGTTCGCCGGGCCATTACGGCCGTTACGCGGCCAGCACGGCGGCCAGGCCTCGGTCGATCCGACGGTCGAAAAATCCGAAACTCCGACACGAGCGTAAACGAAAACACGATTATGAAGTACTCGCAAAGACGAATCCGAATACTAAGAGAACACCCGATTCCGACCACCCGAGGGCTCGAAATTCGACAACGAAAGTAATTACCCCAAACTTTGGGAAATTACGAAAATGGCCCAAAACGTCCGAAATACCTGATACACGATCGAAACACCAAACCGAAGCTTACAACATGAATAATAACATTAAAGGAACTTCCGAGAAACTCGAAACAACAGTTTCGGACGAGATTCGCGAGAATCAAACTCAAGTGCGGAAAAGTCATTTAAGAACATGAAACTCAACAAAACGATACCGAAACGAACTCGGATGACAAAAAGTGTAGAATTAAATATTCTCAGAATGACGAAAAGGTTAAAAGCGAGTCGTCGAAACGGACCTCCGCCGAAAAATGAAAATTACTGGAAATCCGAAATTGCGGATATTACATTCTACCCTCCTTAAAAGAAGTTTCGTCCCGAAACTTAAAATAAGTAGGGAGAAGCAATATCCCAACAGGAAACCTCAACGAGATACACAAGAAATGCATAACTTTCGCCCATTGGCGAAACGTTACAAGCAATGCGAAAGAATATACAGCGTGAAAACACGCCTCACGACGATCATAACAACACCACCGGCAATGATTCAAAACAATAACAATCAATTAACGACGCATCACATACCACATCATATGCACACATTTAATCAAAGAAACGTACGCGACAATAAGTCGCACCCGACTAAAACGGCTATGCGACAGAAACAAATAGAGTATTACGATAGAAATCATTCCGATCCTCATCAACAAGAAAATGTCCGACGTCAAAACACAAACAATTCAAGATAACAGAAAATGAGAATACCGGATATTACATTCCATCATACAAAAAATAAGTTTCGTCCCGAAACTTAAACTAAGGTTATCACAGTGATACGAAACAAAATATAACGACACATAATAAAATACCATGCTCATGACCTCGTGGTCCACTGACACGCCTCCGTAGGTTCAACAACTAAACGGGAACTTACACAGAACAAAATATCATTCAACAAGTTCCAAATGTAAAAGCGTCACAAAAAAAAAAAACATCTCTACACGCGAAACAATCCGTGTAACAAGTACCAAAAACACCATCACTAGACATCACTGGGCCCTCCGGAAGTAGGAATAGAATTCCGGTCCCTTATCATCTCGACAACAATCTCGCAGTACTGAACTCTATGCCCCTCGTGTCCACAATTATAACAAGTCACTGGCGGTTTCTTACAATGCGCGCGTTCATGGCCTAGAACGTTACAGTTGAAACACCTAGGAGCATTACCAGAACTCAAAGACACCGACTTGGGTCTTTTGGGTTCTCTAACTGACTGAGAAGGTCCCATACTCGTCTGATACGAGGGTTGAGGTGTGGGAATCCCAATTCCCTTACTTCCCGATGCGTCATCGGAAATCTTCTGCTTTTTCGCTACCGATACGGACTCGGTAGACATTATAGCCATCTCAAACGCCAAGGCTCGATCCTGATAGTCCCTCAGGGTTGTACACATAAAAGGAGCCATACACTGCCAAATCTGAGGTTTCATACGCATATCGAAATAACGAACCTTATCCGCCTCACTTTTCACCTGATCCCGAACATAACACAGATGTCGATTATAATCGACTATCGCCTGGGACATCGACACGTCTCTGGGCGTAGCCGAGAAAAACTCGACAATCCTACGCTCTTTAACAGGCGGCGGACAATACTCGGCCTCCATGGGAGTTTTGAATTCAGTCCAAGTAGCGGTACGATCACTAGGCGCTACGGCCTCCCACCAGTCTGCAGCTTCCATGTCGAGTAGGTATTGAGCAATAGGCACTCTTCTCTCATCGGGGCAAGCTACAGCATCAAATGTTCTGTCCAACTGGAAGAGCCAATTCTCCCAGCCTAACGAGTCCGAAGAACCTACAAAACGGGGCGGGTGCATTCTCATCACATCTCGTAACCACTTACCAGCTCCGTTATCTTCATCCGGAATCCGTCTCGGTGTACGGTCTGATTCATATGCGCCAACCGGTCGGTCACACGGCGAAGGATGGTGGCGGCGCCAATATCAACATTACCTGCGGATGATTGCTGCGATCACGGCGGCGACTACGACCACGTCCTCGGCCACGGCCTCTCGGCATCTTGGGCCGGACGACCAATAAAAATAACACATCGAACAAATATCACAACGTCAAGATAAGATAATAAATAGCGACGTTAAAACATCAACTCCAAGTCATCACACAAGTGCACGAACTAACACGTAATTTTAGAACTTCATAAAAATAATCCACACATCACATCAATGAGATGTTTAGATTTTACCAAATCAAGCGGTCAAAACCACACACGTATCGCAGGATCAAACACTAACAACAAAAATAAAATGTTTAGAGGTATTCAAATGATAAAATTTTAAAATTCTCAAGTTTGAAAAAAATTGGTGAAATGAAATTTTTGAAAACACTTATAATACCTCGGTCGTTTAATTAAAACCATGTATCTCATTATCAAAGCTGTTTTGATTGAAGCTATTTGCAAAACAACACATTGAGGCTTCAATCTTTTAAGCTACGATATCGTCAAAATGACCTTATCGTATATCATTATCTTTGCTAGCGTTATACGGGGTAACAACATGTTACCACGCCATCCATCAACGATATATCAACAGAGATTAAATAATCAAGGGGCACGGGTACAACCGTAATAACAAATTTCTACTGTCGGTCAAAGTTAACGGCCAGTAGTAACAACATGCGATTACGCGTAACAACTCGAGCTTACGGCCGTAATGGAAAACATCTTACGTAGTAACATCTAAAGCTGAGAATTGTCTGATAGCCCAACACACAAACACATAACATTTAAATTCCGAAAATTAGGGTCGTTTTGCAAAACAAGATTTTTCCAAAAATTTTGATTTCCACAAAAATGCTTAAATCAATAGTCTTTAAGGAAAAACGTTTTCAAAGCTACCCGTAGCGGGTATAATTACAACAATCCAAAATAGTCGATATTAAAACCACATGCCCAAATGACAAACAGGGTCGCCAATTCAATCACATACATCTCATGGCATCAAGTTTAAACACACAGCAAAATCATTCATCGGAGTTTCCCACAAACTCTACCGTAAAACCCATCAAGGTTCACAACTTTCACACCATACCAACCCACATGGTGGTTCAAGGGCCAAACATCAATACATCTAGTTCTATACACGTACAGCGTATCCAAGTATCGAATACAACTTCATTACACAACACCGTGTAAATAAAATTATGCACCACAAATATCACACATAAATAAAATCATGAACACAGATATTATGCATAAAAGAGGAGACTTACGTCCACAGGCCGCACGAAGATGACGGTCGCCCACGATACTAATCTCATCCGACAACATATCCAACACGTTGTGACTGCGCACAACTCAACTTGTCACTGACGACTCGAACGACAAGACAACACAATACTCGACAAATCACGACTTGACTCGACCCGACAGCCTAGGTTTCCGCAACCTAAGCTCCGATACCATAATTGTAACATCCCCAAAACCGTATGGGAATATTACACACCGTAAACCCTTTCCGCAAGGATCTACCAGGCTAAACGTCCATAAACAACCAAATGCTTGCCCGGCCAGGGGCAAACAACATAATAATACAGACTGTTAAGGTCATATACACATAAACACACAGACCGATGGGGTCACACAACTCTATCAACAGGACTGACTCACAACATTACCCACACAGGGGTCGAAATACAATACTGAGAAAGTGAATCAACTCTAACAATACAACTAAACTCTACCAACTCTCAACTCTTGATTAGTATCGCACTCGTCATCCTCTTGTGCCAATCCTGTTGCTCCCCGAATGCATGTACGGGCCTTAAGCAGACATCCACCCCGAATACTTGGGGGTTAGTAAAACTCCTGTTTTACTAGTGCAAGTATCAAACCATACGAAATGTAACAAGCAAATAGCAACTACGAATTTAATATGGAAATCAATTATCAAAATGTTCAGAAGTTTTAGAATTTCGAACTCAAATAAGAGATATTTGAAAAGGAACACATCATCTCGGGGATTTTTAAAGCGAAATTCTTTTGGACCTCGAGTCCCAATTTACAAAACCTTTTCGTAAACATTAGGGCCTTAGCCCGATTCTCGTTCAAAGCATACTAAATAATATATCATTATGAGTCCGAGATCCATATTTAAAATGTTACCCGAACAATCATGCTACACGATCATTGTTCGTACACATCATGTACCGAACTCCGAGGCCTCGACGGACCTTACCGGACCACACACACTGTTCGTACACATCATGTACCGAACTCCGAGGCCTCAACGGTCCCTACCCGGCCACACACACTGTTCGTACACATCATTTACCGAACTCCGGAGGCCTCAAAGTAAACTACCAGGCCAAAACATCGTTCGTACACATCATGTACCGAACTCCGGAGGCCTCGTCGGACCCTACCGGATCACACACCTTATGCATTACACGTCATGTACCGGACTCGAGGCCTCGTCGGACCCTACGGATCACACACTTTGTTCGTACACATCATGTACCGAACTCCAGAGGCCTCGTCAGACCCTACCTGGAACACACACACATAGACACGACACAATTCATAATCATTAAATGTCAAGCCATTCCACATTACAATGAAATGTACAATCAAGTATGTAAACCAAAACAACACAAATATCATGATCATCACAACGACTCTTAACCAACATAACACACATTCGGTACACAATACATTGAACAACCACGTGTACAACCATCTCATATGTACATCGCAATCCTGCACAAATGGCACAACGCCTAACACGGATACCAATATATCACTATTATCACAAAGCTTTCAAATTTCGGAAAACACAACCAACTCAAACGGAACATATTTACGGAGGCAAGCAAAATCGTCATACATATCATACGTAATTACTAGTCGCAAGATACAAGTCGTATAATAAGATACTTGCCTTAATAACCGCTACCGAACGCTCCGAAGAACACGGTTCGACCGCGAAGCTCGAACCCCAAAGAAGGCAACGAACGGAAGGGTTCCGACTCGAGTTCTTCACAAGAATTCGTTCCTAAGTCACAACGATATCAATTCAATCAAAATTCTACGAAAACGTATGGAACTTCCCAAGTTCTACCCATTGAAGCATTTTATCGGACACTATGAGGGCATAGGCCAATTTGATCGATTATTCAAAGAAATACTCAAATTCGTTCCACAAAACTTCAAGGGTATTGAATGATTACGAGTTTACAATCAAGTTCTAACAATAATATGAATCAAAACGAAGCAAATCGGCTAAAACACCAAGAAACCTCAAGAACACCCAAAAACCAAAAGTTTAGGTGTTCTTACCTTCGATCCGGGTGGAAGATGATGTTAATCTATGATTCCAACTTCCAAAACATGTTGCTCTATGTCATATCCATACAAATCCATCCATTATTGACGAAGAAACGCGAAGAAACGAAGAAAAAAGGTGAAAATGGCCGGATGACTCGGTCCAGGCCCTTAAATAGCCGACCCTGGCCGGCCGCTTACGTACGTAATCGGCCAAGGCCTACGTGCATGTCGGCGAGCCGAACTCTGGACCGATTGCCGAACATGTTACGTGCGTAGCGGAAGGCATTGCGTCGTAACCGGCATTACGGCCGTTCTGCCGGGCCATTACGGCCATTACGGCCGGGCACGGCGGCCAGGCCTCGGTCGATCCGACGGTCGAAAAATCCGAAACTCCGACACGAGCGTGGCGAAAACACGATTATGAAGTACTCGCAAAGACGAATCTGAATACTAAGAGAACACCCGATTCCGACCACCCGAGGGCTCGAAATTCGACAACGAAAGTAATTACCCCAAACTTTGGGAAATTACGAAAATGGCCCAAAACGTCCGAAATACCTGATACACGATCGAAACACCAAACCGAAGCTTACAACATGAATAATAACATTAAAGGAACTTCCGAGAAACTCGAAACAACAGTTTCGGACGAGATTCGCGAGAATCGAACTCAAGTGCGGAAAAGTCATTTAAGAACACGAAACTCAACAAAACGATGCAAAGCGAACTCGGATGACAAAAAGTGTAGAATTAAATATTCTCAGAATGACGAAATGGTCAAAAGCGAGTCGTCGAAACGGACCTCCGCCGAAAAATGAAAATTACTGGAAATCCGAAATTGCGGATATTACAGGTCATTACAGCACTGAGTGTCTGAAACCGTCTATCGCGTGCTATAATTGTGGGAATTTTGGGCATAAGGCCCATTTTTGCCGAAAAGACTCCAAGTCGGCTCCGACGGCATCTCAGGCCCCGAAACAATTAGCGATTCAGAATAAGACTGCTCTGTCAACGTCGTTTAAGACAATGGAAGCAAATAAAGTTGGAGCTCGTATTTATCAGTCGGGAGCGTCCAGTTCGGGGGTCGGCAAGTCCCGGATTCATGTGATGAAGAGGATCGACGATCCGGTGGCCCGAATGATCTCAGGTATACTCGTAATTTTATTTCAACCTGTGTGTACCTTTTGATACTGGTGCACCGCATTCATTCATTTTCGAATCATGTTTGAATGGACTTATTTTGGGATAGTCCTATTGCTTGTGGACCTCATACCATCGGTCTACCTGACGATGGAAGAATTTTCGGAAATCATACCGAGGTAAGCTTAGTGACCGCGATTGGTTGGTGGACCTAATCGTGGTGAATTTATCTTAGGACGATGTAATATTGGGTATTAGTTGGATTGATCGTCTTGATTCTATCCTCAATGTTTGTAAGCGTTTGGTCGCTATCTTTCCGTCGTTAGTTGTCGAATGTGTGCTTCAGGGAAGTAATCCCCATTGTTCCAGAAGAATTATTATTATGACGAAAGCAGAGAAATTCCGCAATCGAGTTATTCAATCATTACATCATTTTCATCGATTGGCCTTTCTAAGGCAATCGAGTTATTCAATCATTCATTGTATCATTATCATCGATTGGCCTTTCTAAGGCAATCGAGTTATTCAATCATTCATTACATCATTTTCATCGATTGGCCTTTCTAAGGCAATCGAGTTATTCAATCATTCATTGTATCATTTTCATCGATTGGCCTTTCTAAGGCAATCGAGTTATTCAATCATTCATTACATCATTTTCATCGATTGGCCTTTCTAAGGCAATCGAGTTATTCAATCATTCATTGCATCATTTCCATCGATTGGCCTTTCTAAGGCAATCGAGCTATTCAATCATTCATTGTATCATTTCCATCGATTGGCCTTTCTAAGACAATCGAGTCATTCAATCATTCATTGTATCATTTTCATCGATTGGCCTTTCTAAGGCAATCGAGTTATTCAAACATTCATTGTATCATTTTCATCGATTGGCCTTTATAAGGCAATCGAGTTATTCAATCATTCATTGTATCACTTTTTATCGATTGACCATTCTAGGGCAATCGAAATATTCAATCATTCGTGGTATCATTGTCATCGATTGACGATGTATTTACAGACGAGTTATCTGGTTGCCTTCACATAGAGTAGTGGAATTCAGGAGTGAGTTGGAGCCGGTACGTCCCCGTTATCGAAGGCACCGTATCGGATGGCCCCGACCAGAATGCAGGAGTTGAAGATTTAACTTGAGGAATAGTTCGAGAAAGGTTATCTCCGACCGAGTGCGTCCCCGTGAGGAGCACCAGTGTGATCTGTCAAGGAGAAGGATGGCACGTCTCGTGTGTGTTTTAATTATCAGGAGTTGAACAGGGTGATGATCAAGATTAGTATCCTCTACCCCCTATTGATGATCTCTTAGATCAACTTCAGGGAGCTTCAATATTTTCCTAGGTCGACTGAAGATCTGGATATCATCAGCTGCGAATTCAAGAGTCGGGTATCGCAAGGACGGCGTTTCGTACACGCTATGGTCATTATGAGTTCGTAGTTATGCCATTCGGGATAACTAATGCACCTGCGGTATTCATGGAGTTAATGAATCGGGTTTTCATCGACTTTTTTTGGATCAGTTTGTTGTTGTCTTCATCGATGACATTTTGATTTATTCTCGTGATCGAGAGGAACACGAGGTACATCTTCATCAGGTTCTCGACGTGTTGAGACACGAGCAACTTTATGGAAAGTTTTCCAATTGTGAGTTCTGGATGTCCGAAGTGACTTTTCTCGGACATGTAATTTCATCAGACAAAGTTCGTGTCGACCCTCAGAAGACGGAGGCTATCCGAGATTGACAACCTCCGAAAGATGTTAAGGAAATCCGAGGTTTCCTCGGATCAGCTGGTTAATTATCCGACCCACAACTTGGAGCTAGCAGCCGTGGTTTTCGCGTTGGAAATTTGGCGTCGTTACCTTTATGGCGTCACCTGTCAGATCTTCACTGATCACAAGAGTTGAAGTATATATTTACTCAGAAGGAGTTAAATATGCGACAAAGACGGTGGTTGGAACTAATCAAAGATTATGATATCGAGATCCTTTACCACCCGGGCAAGGCGAACATTGTCGCCGACGCCTTGAGTCGTAAGTCCGTTCAGGAGCAGATGCTTGCTCGTTTATCAGTTCAGAAGGAGATTCAGCAGGAATTCCTTAGACCCGAGATCGAGGTCTGGCATCAGCGACTGGCGAGTATGCTGAAACCGCTCCCTATTACAGAATGGAAGTGGGAAGACATTTCAATGGATTTCATCACGAGAGTGCCGACGAGTCGTCGGGGCATGAATACAATCTGGGTGATCGTGGAGCGCTTAACTAAGTCAGCTCATTTCCTTGAGATTAAGGATACGCGGGGTTCCGTGAGACTGGCCCAGCTGTTCATCAAAGAGATAGTGAGATTGCACGGTACTCCTAAGAGTATCGTTTCTGATCGTGACGGGCGATTCGTGTCTCATTTTGGAAATCAGTTCATCATGCTATGGGAACTCAGCTTAATCTCATTACCGTTTTTCATCCTCAGTCCGACGGACAATCAGAGAGGACTATTCAGACATTGGAGGACATGTTGAGGGCATGCGTCCTCGATTAGAAGACGATTGGGAAGCCCAATTACCGTTGATTGAGTTCACGTACAATTATAGTTGGCATGCTGCGATGAAGATAGCACCTTACGAGGCCTTGTACGGTCGTCGTTGTCGATCTCCCTTGTGTTGGGATGACCCATCAGAGTCAATCGGCACCGAGCCCGATATGCTTATAGCCGCCTGGGAGAAGGTAGCTTTGATCAGGAGTCGTCTGTTGACCGCTCAGAGTCGATAGAAATATTATGCAGATAATCGTCGACCACTAGAGTTCGAGATGGGTGACCACGTTTTGGTCAAGGTATCCCCGAGTCAAGGTATCTTCCGTTTCGGAAAATGGGGGAAGTTGAGTCCGAGATTCATTGGACCGTCTGAGATTTTGGATCAAGTAGGCGAGTTAGCTTATCGATTGGCTTTACCTCTGGCGTTGAGCCAAATTCTTAATGTATTGCACGTCTCGCAGTTGCGGAAGTATGTTGCCAACCCGAGTCACATACTTCAGTTCGACTAAATCGAGATCGCGGATGATCATTCGTACGAGGAGCATCCTGTACGAGTTTTAGAACGGTGAATCAAACAGTTGAGGAACAAGACGATTCCTTTGGTCAAGATTCACTAGTCTAGACACGGAGTCGAAAAGGCTAATTGGGGAACCGAAGAGAGTATGCGGGAGAGTCATCCCGAGTTGTTTGGCCCTTAGTTTCGGGGACGAAACTCATTTTAAGGGGGGGAGTATGTAATACCTGGTCGTAATGCATTCATTATCATTCAGTAATTATCAGTCAGTAATTGTCACTTAGTAATTTTTTCACTCATTAGTAATCATTCATCATTCATGATTCATTCATTTGCGTTCATTGTGGGCGTGTTGTAACCATGTACCAGTTACCGATCGTCATTTCATCTCCGTTTATGGATCGAGACGGAAGCATTATCATTATCATTGTGATTGGTAGTCTTGTGCTGGAAGTTTCATCTTTGGACTTGTTCACTTTCACATACGTATGGTATGTCGGATCATTCATCAATCGTAGCGAGGAATCAGAGTTATCGGATTTTCATCTTGTCCAGCAACGAGTTACGGCCATAAGAATGGTAAGTTACGGCCGTAAAAGGTGTTCATTGGTTTCAGGCCATTATGGACGAACGGGACTTACGGCCGTAAGGTTGAGGCATACGGCCGTAAGTTGAGCAGGTACGGCCGTAAGGCTTGGCCGGTTACGGCCATACGAGTCAAGCAGGGTGTCCGGGTGTTTTGGCCGAAGGGCGAGTTACGGCCGTAAGAGGGGCAGGATACGGCCGTAAGGAGTGTTCGTGTTTTTCAGGATGTGTCGGAAAAGAGGGACTTACGGCCGTAAGGGTTGCAGCATACAGCCGTAAGATGAGGAAGGTACGGCCGTAAGGCTTGGCCGGATACGGCCGTACGTTACAGGCAGGGTGCCTGGCCATTTTCGACGAAGGGGGCTTACGCCCGTAAGTTTGGCCGGATACGGCCGTATCATTCGAGTTATGCCCGTAAGGTGTGCGGGTACGGTCGTAAGGATGTCGGCAGATGTTTTAGACGAGGGCGAGTTACGCCGTAAGTCGGCGAATCTGGCCGTAAAGTGTCGGAGTTTTGGACGAAGCCGAGTTACGGCCGTATGAGTTGGCCGGTTACGGCCGTAAGGCCGTTGGCCTGGAATGTTACGGCCGTAAGAAGGCCGAGTTACGGCCGTAACTTTCGGCAGTTTATATATGTCTTGGACATGACTTTTCCTCATTTTTCTCATTTCCTTCATCTTGTCCGAGAGAGAGAGAGAGCTTGAGGGAGATATTTTGTCATCATCAATCACTTGTGTGTTTGGATTTCATCATCTTGATTCGTTGGGAAGCTTGGATAGTCGATTTAACACGTTTTCATCGGATCGAAGTGTTTGGATCTTCAAAGGTAATATTCTTCAACATCTTGGATTTCGATTTTGTATTGAGATATGATGTTTTAGCCGTTAAAATCATGTTGTATGAAGTGATGTACGCATGATTATGAATATGTATGATTATTCATTGGATTATTGAAGGATTATTCAAGAACACTTTGAATATTAAGTTGGATTTGGGGGTTTTCGATTAATTGTCGTTGTAATCACGATTTTGGATATTCATAACGGATTATTGATGGTATTGAAGATGTTTTGTTGGTTTGAAACACTTCTTGGGGATTTGATGTTGGTATTTTTGAAGTTTGGTTATGAACAATCTAAGTTGGCCACAAAGTGTTCGATATAATGCCCCAATGAACTTGGTTTAGTCGTTTTGACGCCTTGAGTTCGTTATAATCGTGTTTGATTCGTTTAGTGAGCAGATTGTTGGTAATTGTGTTATTCAAGGTTGTTCGAGCGACCGACACTTCATTTAGGACGTTTGTTCGTGGAAGGACATTCTTCATCGGTATTGTGTAAGTTAATTCTTACTCAGTTAAAAGGATATTCATTTCCTTTTGTTGTTGTTCATTCATAATCATAACTCATTCATCATTGTATTAACCGTATCAAAATTTGTCATTGTCAATTAATCACTTGATCACAGCAGCGGTTCCAATCATTTCATTGAGCTGTCATTCATTTCACTATCATTTCATCTCGGTGAGTCATTATTCGTTTTCGATGTCACTTTTGTTATATCGTGGCATTCCGGGTCATACTGGCGTGCCGGTTGGTATGTGTAGGATTTTCATGTCGGGCACATTTAAGTCGTGTGTTGGTTGTTGGCCTCACATTGTATTGTGCACACGAGTCGATTGCTTCGTGAGACTGATTAGGTACAAGACCACACGTGTATTCGATCGATACTCGTTGGTGGCTTGTGCACGGACACATTTCCATCCCGGGCGTAGTGTGGCGCCACCCTTTGAGCCGTACTGTTAGTTGATTCATACAGCATGTTTGATTGCGTATGTTTTCAACAAGACTGGGTTATAATCTAACCGATTCATTTTGATCGAACTTGTGGTTTATACTATATATATATATGATTGTGTTTATTCAACTCTTGAGGATTGTTGTTACGTATGGCGACCCATTTGGGATTTTGTTTTTGGTCATGGCAAGGCAAAAGCACGGGAATAAAGCATCTTGACGTCGAGAGTCCTGGTGATACTAGTAGGGGCCCGATCTTTGATTATTCATGTTGTTGTCCTTTAATTTCCGCTGCAGACTTTCATTTGGATACTCCGTTTCATTCAGTGTTGTGTATTTTATCTTCATATAAAATATACTAGTATTCGGTATTGTCCTGGTGTGTTGTACTTAAACTCCTCATCGGAGTATTTGGGTAATATAATGTGGTTCGGTACTACAATTATATTACTTAATTCATCATTTTCATTCGCCGGGTGGGTCCCAGTCGGGGATTCACGGCACTGTAATATCCGCCTAGTTTGGGGTGTTACAACACATCCAAGCAATAATACCATGTGAGGTAGGGAAGGGGCGGCCCATTTAGGAAATTTCCTAGAAACGATCCGAGCCACTCGGCTCGTGTATCGGACGTTCGTCTCCGTTTTATCACCAATGTATTTATATTAATTAATTAATCTAATTAATTAATAATATCAAATACAAATATATTTCTCTAAGAAATATAATTTATGAATTAAATTAATTACCCGGTAACTTAATTTTAATTATAAGACCGCTATTTTGATTTATCTAATAAATCATAATTAGATATCCAATATCTAATATTAATAGAGAGATAATAAATTCACATTTATCCGTCAACGCTCCTGATGTGCGACTCCGTAGGTCCGTCTCAGCCGGCATTGGGAGGAACCAATGAGTGCGGGCAGCACTTAGCCAGCCTAGCGGGCCGCACTGTAAACCCCGACTGAGAACGAATGAAGGGATCATTCCAGAACCATTATGTCGTGAATACTATATACGTATAGACCCTTTATCAGATGTCCCGGTCAAGTCTTTGGGTCACGGTAAAGTCAAACCCTACTATTGACTAGACTCTATACATGTGTTAATGCAAATCAAGACCGACTGATTAATAGTGTATCTAATACGACTATATCAGAATGCTTTGGCCAAAGACTCATGATCTTATTTGCCATTAACCGTATAGGACATACGCCTGCTCACTAACAGGAGATAGAATCCTTTCTTGGCATACAGTAAAGACTGCTACCTGCCCGTATAGTCCGCACTTCGAGGTCGACTCAACAATTAAGCAAATGAGTCTAACTACTCTAATGACAAACTAAACGTCACAGGCACATCTTCTACTGAATCCTCAAGTCAAAGGTCCACGTACACTATCACAACCTTTTGATTCGTCATCGACTCTCCGAGAGTGAATACCGTGTGACTGAATCGAGTATGAGTCGTGTTCGAGTATATTGGTCCCACCAATGTACTTTATAACTATGCTATCAAGACGTGCACACGTCCTAGCATCAGTTATACAAGTCTTATTAAAACTTAATGCCCATTTAAGTTTATTGACTTGCGAACGATTTACGTAAATAAACTTTAAACACTTCCAGTGCATTTTCTCTTATACCATAACGAGAATGGAATGTTCAGTTTATTTACATGGACTTCACTTCAATATTTACCAAGTCAAGAATGCAATTGAAATACAATAAACAGTGAATGAATCGAATTGCCTTTTTATTATTTATTCCATAATTACAAGTACAATGCCCCTACTCTCTCATCCCCTGAGTGGCATTCGAGGGCATATTCCTAACACTTACCCACCCAGTTGGACTTCGAGATAGACCCCACTAGTCGGTGATTGAATCAAACTACTCTAGTGACTAACTTAATGTCACAAGCACATCTCCTACTGAATCCTCAAGTCAAAGGTTCACATATACCTATCACAACCTTTCGATTCAGTCATTGACTATCCCAGAGTGAAATCCATGTGATCGAATTGAGGTGAGTCGAGTCTGAAAATACTAATATCATTAGCATATCTATATCTTGTGCTCCCACTAACACTTAGTGAAGACAGGCACTCTGCATGTCAAAGTACACGTTATACAAGTCTTGTCTAAACTTAACGAGCAGTTAAGTTTTACTGACTTGCGAACTATTTAAGCATTCAAGCCCTAAACACTTTTAGTGCCTATCTCCTTATCTTCATAAAGAGTGAAATGTTTGCTTTCAAATGCAAGGACTATTATTCTATATACCAAATTATGATGACAATGATATACAATAATGTAGCAATGGTAAATGCTTATTCAATTGATGTTCATAATTACATTGCAATGCTCTCACTCTCTCATCCTCTAAGTGGCATTCGAGGGCATATTCCTAACAATCTCCCACTTGAACTCAATACCACAAACTATGGTATCTAATACCTATATTCTCCATATGTCGCCCTAAGACCATCTGAGAGAGTGGCTTGGTCAGTGGCTCAACGACGTTATTTGTTGTGTCTACTCTCTACAGTGTAATATTTCCCTTCTTAACCATTTCTCTAACAAAATGATATTTTCTCTCAATATGTTTGGTGTTGTTTTGAGCCCTAGGCTCCTTAGTCTGTGCAATAGCTCCGCCGTTGTCGCAAAACAACACCACGGGCCGCTCGGCATCAGGAACCACTTAAAGTTCCATAGTAAATTTCTTAATCCAAAATGCTTCCTTAGCAGCCTCCATGACTGCCTGATATTCGGCTTGACATATGGAAATTGCAGTTGCGATTTGCTTGGAAATGCCAATAGACATACCTCTAACGTAAATGAGAAGCTTTGCTGGACATGTGAAGTTGCGTTTGTATTTTAGAAGGTTTGGTTCCAATATCTTGTACATGTGCCTCATTTGGTGTTTCTTTTAGTTCTTCCAAAGAAACATTTTTACCTGTGCCTCCTTCCTGAATGAACTCATCTTCAAGGAAGTGTGCCTATATAGAAATGATGATTCTATTGTTGAAAATAAAACGCAGCGGAAGCGAAGTTGGGAAAAATTTGATTAAAGCATTTTACGCATCCACGAGCGCAAAACCTATTTAAGAATGATAATTAATTAACTACTAAGATTAATAAGCAATTTAAATATTATTTATTATTAATTAAATAATTATGTTGGTAAATACAATATCCTAATCTAGATCAAAGATCATAGGATATTGCCTTTTGAAGCGTAGTGGTTGATTGCTCCTTGATCTTCTTGTATTTCTACCTAGATCTTTTAGAGTATGATCTGCCAATCCGGACGTTGTGTGGGCAGCGAGCTACCAAATCTTGCTTGGACAAAAGTGGATCGGCCGAAATCTTGTCTCTCACAACTCTTTATTTTCTTTTCTTCAAGTAATTCCGATATGTAGCAAGAATTAAAGTGTTATCTCAATTGTGGAATCAAAGACACAAGTCAAGATCTACAATTAAACACTAAGAAGAAAAAATCAAAATTTCTTGTGTATGAAGTACTAATTTCGTCCAAATCTCATAATATCCCTATTTGTAAGCTTTTGGACTACTCTAGGGATCTTAAGGATGGTTAGGGTTAGGACTCCTAGTGCAACCCAACTTTCCATATTAATCCATTTTCTAATATGGTTGAGTTCACTAATATAAATTCAGTCCACTAAATAATTAATATTGCACTTCCAACCCAAATCCCAATTTACAAATTGGGTTGCTTATTTAGATATATTATTTCCCGCATTTAAGATATCGAATTTCCATTAATTAATTTAAGCTACTGACAGCTTCAATTAATTAATATCTTATCCAAGAGTAGTACCACTCGAACCTTATTATAATATCGGAATTAAATCAACCTGTAGGGTTTAATATAATAATCATTATCGAGCCCCTCAATGGGACATCATCAACCCACACGAGTCGGGACATGATTTTTAGTAATAATAATAATTATCATATAAATAATATTATTGCACAAGATACGAAGCTTATTGAGTCAATCACTTTGACTCTCACCCATGGTGAATCAAAACAATAAATATTATAAATACACAATTAAATATTATATACTTAGAATTAAGAAATAATAATTATCCGAGATTTACGTTCTTCTTACAGTCAGTACAGAAGCTACTATCTCACTTTGATCCAGTTCAACGTATGCAAATACGTTAATGCATGCTAATAGTCAAGACCAACTAATCTCAAGCATACACTACAACCTTTCACATAATTTGTCTAATAATTATATAGGTTGTGAACTATTATATTATTTTATAAGGCATCGATAATGTGATCTTTCGTGTGATACCAACACACCATATTATCTACAATATAAAATAATTAGACATTTCATTTGCATAACCATAACGTGAATAAATATGCAAAATATGTGATTAAATATAATTAATATTCTCATAGGTAGTTACAGGAAAATAAGGTAATACAATTATAAAGTATGTTTTGCAGTATACAACCCTAACAATCTCCCACTTATACTCAAAGCACGCTTTTAAGTATACTACTCTATTACATAGTCTCTCATTTCTCCCACTTATACTCAAAGCAATGTTGTCATACATCGTAATCCCATTCCTTCCACATGCCTTTCAAAAACTTTTGAGGGTAGGCCTTTCGTGAAAGGATCAGCAAGATTATCTTCCGATGCAACCCTGGCTACAACTACGTCTCCTTCCTTTACGAAGTGTAATATGATGTGGTACTTGCAGTTGATATGTTTACTTGCTTTGTGGGCTCGTGGTTCCCTCGAATTTGCGACTGCTCCTGTATTATCACAATAAAGTGTAATACCCCTTGGCAAATCGGGAATCACATCTAAGTCCTACAGAAAGTACTTGAGCCATACCTCCTCCTTGGCTGCCTTAGAGACTGCCACGTACTCGACTTCTATGGTAGAGTCCGAGATGCATTTCTGCTTCACACTCCTCCAATTAATGGATCCACCTCCCAGGTTAAACACATAACTTGGAGTAGAATTGTACTTTTCTTTGTCTGATGAAAAATCTGAGTCAGCATAACCCACCGGACACAGGTCGCTGATTGATATACTAGCATATACTCCATAGCCCTTGTCAGGTACTTGAGTATGTGCTTGACAGCAATCCAGTGTCCTGGTCCTGGGTTCGAATGATATCTAGCAGCCATGCCGACGGCATGAAAGATATCTGGTCTAGTGCAAAGCATAACATACATGAGGCTTCCCAGAACTGACGTATAAGGGATCAGCTTCATGTCATCTATCTCCTTTTGTATCTTGGGACATATATCCTTAGATAGTTGAATTCCATGTCTGTAAAGTCGAAAACCTTTCTTGGAATTCTCCATGCTAAACCGCTTTAGCACTGTATCGATATAAGATGCCTGAGATAGGCACAACATCCTTTTATTCCATTCACGAAAGATCCTAATCCCAAGGATGTGTCGTGCTTCTCCCAAATCCTTCATATCGAACTGCTCAGATAGCCATACCCGAACATCCGATAATTCCTTCACGTTGTTTCCAATCCAAATGATATCATCTACATACAGTACAAGAAACACCAACACGTTTCCATCGCATTTATTATACACACAACTCTCACTCGGACATTGTACGAATCCATATGACTGGATAACCTCGTCAAAATCGAGTGTTCCAAGATCTAGATGCTAAGTCCATAAATGGATCTCTTAAGCTTACACACTAAGTGCTCTTCTCCTTCAGCAATGCATCCCTCTGGTTGGCGCAAGTAGATTTCCTTGTCTAGACTCCCATTCAAGATCTTGACATCCATTTGTCAAATCTCCAGATCCAAATGCACAGTTATAGCTAAAAGAATCCAGATTGACTTAAGCATGGCTACTGGTGAAAAGGTTTCATCATAATTGATACCCTCTTTCTGAGTGTAACCTTTCGCAACAAGCCTAAGTTTGAAGGTTTCAACTGTCCCCTCACCTTCTTTCTTTCGCTTGTAGACCCACTTACTCCCAATGGCTTGTACCCCATCAGGTAGTTCTACTAGCTCATCACACTTGATTGGAATCCATAGATCCCATTTTTGATTCAATTGCTATTTGCCAGGAGTCGGCATCTTTATCTTATATTGTCTCCTTGTAAGTCCATAGATATTATTCATCTTCGCCTGGGATCGTGTTCGAAGACTGTCCCATGCTTATGAATCGTTCCGGTTGACGATTTTGAAGGCACCAGATTTAGAATGTACGATGCTGTTTCTAAGACGTATCCCCAAAACAAAATAGGTAAATTCGAATAACTCATCATTGATCTAACCATTTCCAAAAGAGTTTTATTCCTTCTCTCAGCAACACCATTTTATTGTGGAGTTCCTGGCGCAGTAAGCTGGGACGAAATCCTCCCATTTGCCAAGAAATCTAAAAACTCTCCACTAAGGTATTCACCACCATGATCAGATCGTAGTGACTTGATACTCTTCCCATGACGCTAGACCTGGAAAACGGGCGGGCTCGGCCCAAACGGGCCGGACATAAAATGGGCGGGCTTTTTTTGGGCCAGGCCAAAAAGACCCGTTTTTTTCTGGGCCAAAATTATTAGGCCCGTGGCCCGCCCCGAGCGGGCTCGGCCCGGCCCGCGGGCCTAGACATTTTTTTTTGAAAATATTAATTCTGAAATAAATATACAAATATTTTTCGATCTTTAATTACATTATTTACTACACTACCATAATCAAAAGACAAATATACAAATATTTTTATTTGATCAATATATCATTTATCACTACTAATTTCTTATAAAATCACAAAATAATATTATTATTGATATGAGATACTACAAAGTAATCACAAAGTCCCAAAAAAAATAAAATTACATCAATAATTAACATATAGAAGTATTATAATCTAACAAACAAGGAAAAAAAATTAAATATTATAATTACACGTTACATAAATTAAATAAAAAAAAAGGGCTGGGCCGGGCGGGCCGGGCCTCTACGGGCGGGCCAAATCTGGGCCGGGCCAAAAAGGCCCGGGTTTTTTTGGGCTAATAATATGCAGCCCAATGCCCGCCCAAAAATGGGCGGGCTGGCCCGGCCCACGGGCCTGGGCCTATTTTGCTCGGTCTACATGACGCTTCTCCGTTTAAGCCTTGAAGTATCTGAACTTGTGAAAGACTTTAGACTTAACTCGCATCAAATAGATATATCCATATCTTGAATATTCATCTATAAATGTGATGAAGTATTCAAAACTATCCCAAGCCTGGACGTTCATTGGACCACATACATCTATATGAACCAATTCCAACACATTATGAGCAAGTTTCCCTTGGTCTTAAAAAACTTTTTGGTCATCTTACCTACCAGACAGAATTCACAAATAGGAAATGACTCAACTTGAAGGTCATCCAATGGGTCATTATCTACCAATCTTTGAATCCTCCTAAGGTTTACACGACCTAACTGCAAATGCCACAGATATGTTTGGTTTATGCTCGAAGATTCTTTTCTCTTTTTATGTTTAGACAAAGAGTTAAGCGATTTATGTTTATACATAGGAGTTTGTGCAGTATTAATGACATACAGTCCATCAGTAAAAATATCTTTGGAAATATATTCACCATTTTTTCTTCTAATAATAGCATCATCATCAAAAGAAACTAAATAACCATCATATTTTAATTTAGAAACCGAAATTAAATTCATTTTAAAATCTAGTACTAATAATACATAATTAAGGACTAATATTTTGTCATTAATTTTCAACTGCACAACTCCCACTGCAACAGCCATAAGCCTGGAATAATCGCCCCAGTTGATGGTGATCTCTCCCACACTAAGCTGCTTGGTTACCTTAAAACCATGCGAGTCAAAGCAAACATGATCAGTGGAGCCTGAATCAACTATCCACGATGTGGAAGAACAAGTTGCCAAACAGGTTTTGACTACTAATGCACGAGACATACCTTTCTTAAGAGCAGGGCAATCCGCTTTAAAATATCCTTTCTGAACGCATTTGTAGCACTTTCCCTTTGGCTTTTTGTTCGCCTCGGGCTGAGGAGCCTTGCTCTTCACCTTGAGAGTTGCCACTTGCTTCTGGCCCACTTGTTTGTTCTTTTCCCCCCACTTAGGTTTAGAAGTTAAAACACCAGTTACCGCAAGAACTGATACCCTTGTCTGAAGAGACCTTCTGCAGCTTGAAGTTCTGTCAGCAATTCCGCCAAGGTATACTCCCTACAATTCATATTGTAGTTAAGCGGAACTTCTCAAAGCTCCTAGGTAAGCTGCCTTGGATGATATTGACCTGAGTTTCTGCATCGATAGTAGCTCCTAAGATATCAAGTTTGTTTAGATGAGAAATCATCTTTAGAACATGATCCCTTACCGGGGTTCCTTCAGGTATTTGGGTCGTCATCAAGACCCTCATAGCATTTTTCCTAGCCGCCCGGTTCTGATGACCAAATATCTTGCCGAGATTTTTCATCATTTCTGCGGCCATGCCCATACTCTGATGTTGATGCTGCAATACATTTGCTATAGAAGCCAAGATGTAACAGCGAGCCATCTCATCAGATCTCTTCCATCTGCAGAATTCTTTCACCTCATCGGGTGTCCAATCCGAATCTGGATCCAATAGGCATTCCTCAGTTAGAACAAACTTGTGTTCTTCAGCAGTCAGGACAATATTAAGATTACGTTTCCAATCATCAAAATTAGTGTCATCTAGTTTGTTTTCTTTGAGAATTACAGTAAGTGGATTGAAAGACATCTGAGATAAAAGTAAAAACATTCATCACATAATGCATAGTAAAATATATTGAAAATCCTCGAAAACACAATATATATGCTAGCAACCAACACCTCGAAAAACCCGTATATGCAAGCCACGATCGTGTGGACGTTTACACATATTTTTCAAGTAGAGTTTTACATCTTTAATTTTATTATCTAGTCAATTTATGTTATGACAAGTAAAATTAATCGGTGGTTCCTCTTGGCCATGTATTAATTAACATAGATTCGGATGGGGAGCTTATTAATTAATACACCTAAGCGAACACCATAATTTAACAACCTTAAAATATTATCTTTTAAATAATAGTCCTACAGATGGAGGTCTTATCATAAAAAATAATATTTACCTTTTGTTATCATTTGAAATATAAAACTAGTGAACCTATAATTATCACATCTGATATGGAGGAAGTCCCTAATGTCAACGCGCATGCTAATTACTTCACAATTAAAATTAATTATGGAGGCTAATTTGATTTTATTTTTAAAAATATAAATTAATTTAATCACTTAGTTATTTTAGCCTTAAGGTTTTTAGTTTTCTCATCCTAACATGCAAGAAACACATCACGCATACATTCATACTTGCCATATATCAAAACAGTAAAAACTAAAATAAAGCATGGATAATTAAGTTATACAATTATCATGGTCTTATTCCTTGAATTGAATCCGAGAAAATCTTCGACTCGATTTCTCCCACTGGATCAAGCATCTCGTCACTCCTCCCTAGTTGGGCCATGAATTTCCAAAATTAAAGTTTCACTTTTATGCAGAATTAATTATATAAAAAAATTAATTTTAAATCCGGACTCTCCAGCGGCCGCAACGAACGACGGTGAAATTGACCAGACTAAAAATTGGACGGCTCGACCCGAACCGGTGAACCGGCCCCAAACAGGCTGCCCACGGCCCATGTCACCTTTCGGCGAGCGATCGTATCTTTGCTCGGCGGCGCCACATGCGATGTTCGGCCGCGGGCATCCGGTGATCCGGTGTCCGGTTCTACTCTACTTTTTCGTGACTTCGTCTTCTCCGAGTTCGATTACAATTTTACATAAAATAAAATAAATAGAGTTTATAGCAAGATTACACAAAAAAATAAGATCCTAGATCTACTTTACGAATTTTCTCACGGGAAAAACCATTACATGCCTCAAAACCGGGCCAAACCAACAATTGTATAAATAATAAAAATAAATTAATAAACCATTTAAATAACCATGATAATTGGATCATATTCCTTGCAAAAACACATCTAGCAAAATACTCCAACATCAAATTACATGAATATTTAAATTGCTATCAATTAATTACCAAAATTAATTAAAATAGCAAAGCCTAAAAATCTATCTCCGATACCAATTGTTGGAAATAAAATGCAGCGGAAGTGAAGTTGGGAAAAATTTGATTAAAGCATTTTATGCATCCACGAGCACAAAACCTATTTAGGCATGCTAATTAATTAACTACTAAGATTAATAAACAATTTAAATACTATTTATTATTTATTAAATAAATATGTTGGTAAATACAATATCCTAATATAGATCAAAGATCATAAGATATTACCTTTTGAAGTGTAGTGGTTGATTGATCCTTGATCTTCTTGTATTTCTACCTTTATATCTTCTAGAGTATGATCCGCCTTAATCCAGACGTTGTGTGAATCATGCTTGGACAAAAGTGGATCGGCCGAAATCTTGTCTCTCACAACTCTCGATTTTCTTTTCTTTAAGTAATTCCTCTAGGTCACAAGGCGTTAGGTATAAGTCTAGAGAGAGGTCAATAGACTTATAAAATCTTTTGCTTAAATAACTATTTTCAAAAACATGGCTGAAATGAATGCAGCTTAGGTTATTCATCTGATAATAATGCAGGTAACCTTTATCAGTTGTAAAATAGTTTTGAGGAATGACAACTGACTTTGAATGCAACAGTTAATATGGATGCAACAGTTAAGTATGATGTTGAAAGCAGTAAATCACACAACACTTTTATAGTGGTTTTAGAGGTAGGGTAATCCTCTACTAGTCCGCTTCTCTCTAAACTAGTTGGAGATAAATTTACTATAACTTCCAACTAGTGAAATTAATGTTACAATGAATCTTGTTACAATAGCTTCCAACCAGTGGAAACTCGTGGCTGTTGCAACTCCTTCCCTTGGTTGCTTAACACCTCTTGATCGAAAACCCGTGGATGCCTCAACAAGTCGCAAGCTGACTATCACCTTCCAATCAAGAACCCGTGGATGTTTTACAACCTCTCACTTTCAAGAACCTCATTCAAGAAAGTACCCCTTACTCAAATTTTAAGACAAGAGCGTTGTCTTCTCCAACTTAAGAGCTTCTCTGTATATGACTTTTAAAAACTAGCTGTTCACGATGCTATAGATTTGCTTTGATTGCTTTGATTGCTTTATTTTCTTGTAAGTATTGTTCGTATCGTACTTCTGCTCAATATTTATTTAGATATTTATAGCATGATCCTTGAGCTTCTTCATAGCCGTTGCATCTTGTAATAATTTTGTCCGTTGGAGAGTGGACTTCACTATTTATCTGTTCATCTCTTTGCAAGGCTTTGTCTCTTTCTTCAAATCTGACCGTTTGAAGATGTATCTTCCTGTTGTGCCGCTTTTCTTGATTACTATAATTAGAAAGTCTTCAGGGTGCGAATCTCTAGGAATAAAATATTCCTTAACTTCGGCTGATATCTTGCGCTGACTAAAACCTCGGCTGATATCTTGCGTTGACTAAAACCTCGGCTGATAATATGCCTGTTCTATACTTAGCCAATTTTCTTCTTGATCAACATGATCGATACTTAGCCTAATCTTTTAAAGGCATGTAGAAGATACTCGTTAGTTTTTTCTTTATAATGCTAGGTACGTACACTGAAGTAATCTTGAATACAAGTATGACATCATCAAAAACTGAAAATTATATTCCTAACAAATTCCCCCTATTTTGATGATGGCAAAACGTAATGATCAATTGTAATAAAATCATCATACAGACAAGTAAAATACTGAAATGTAAAAACTTAGTCTAGTTGAGACAACTAGTGGTTGTCATTCAAGTCGACTGAAAATGAACTTTCATTATTTTGGACTTACAGTGCAATTCTTCAATGAAAGATTACAACATAAATTGCAAGTAAAAAATTACAAGTGATTGAAAAAATTTAAGATCTCCCTCCTCTTCCTCTTCTTTTGGTTCTTGCTGGAGAGAGAGACCTTAGTGGCACTGCTCCTATCCACCTTTTTGTAATTGGGATAAGCCCATATTTCTTTTTGACTATTGAAGAAGCAAACTCTTGTTCTTCTGGTGAGGGGTATTTGTTTTCAATATATACTTGTCTGATTTATTTTTGAAGAGCAACCTCATCCAGTTCTCCATTTATTAGAGTGTGTGCTTCTTCAGGTCTGAAGTCTGGAATCATTGGGTATGCATTGAATTTCTTCTCAGCATGCTTCTTCAAAATTTCCCATAGATTGGGCCAATTGAGCTCCATGAAGTCTATGAAAATCTGCTGTGGGGAGCAGTCAGGATCTTGAATGATTTCTCATAAGTAGTATTTTTCTATAAATTGCTTCCTTGCTGTTCCCCACATTGGTTCAGCTTCAACAGGCAAGAATTCCTCCACATAGTATAATTCTTTCCCTTCCCGCTAAAGTGGCTGAAGAAGATCATGCCTGATTCTTCTCTTCTTAGCTGCTGGACCTTCTTCTTGTGATGCAGCTGTGGTTTTTCTCTTCTGATAAGTTGAAGTTCCAGTCTCTGGGAAATGGATGATTTGAGGTGGTGCACTTCTGTTAACTAGGGTTAATGCCTCATGCTTCCTTTTAGTCCTCATTTCTTCCCCCTTTCTCAAAGCATCAATAATCTGTGTCAGCTCCTCCTCCACCTTATGCATGAAGTCTGTCATGCCAAGAGGCATCCTTGCAGATGAAGGTGGTGGAGAGGGTTCCTTCTTGTTTAACAGGGAGTCCATCTTGGTGTTTAAGGACAGCAGGTGGGGTTCCACCTTTGTTGCCAGAAGATTTGCAACTGTTTCCTCAACTATGGCTCTGACCATTTCAGTGAAGTTATGAGGCAGCTGATATGCAGACGCCTCTTCCTGATGAGTGTTTTCAGCTGAGCTCTCCTGTGCAGCTGACTTTTGAGTGATGGATTTATCAGTTGAGATTCTCATGTCAGCTTCTTTTTGATCAGTTGAGGTTTTGGCTTGCTGATCCCCTTGTGTCTCTGATTTCTCAGCTTCTGAGGGCTGAGCTGAGCTGGAGGCCTGATCAGGTGCATCCTGATCATGGTCCTCATCATCCTTTTTCTCCTCTGTTACTTCATTATCTTCTTATGCTTTTTCTTCTTCCTTCTCTTCCTCCTTTTTTTCTCTTCTTCTCTGTCTTCTACTTTGTCTTTTTCAACTTCTTCTTTTTTCCTTCTCCTTTTCAATAACTTCTTTTTCTCTCTCCTTTTCAACAACTTCTTTTTCTCCTTCATCCCGCTTTTCTTCATCATCAAGAGTCTTCCCTTGAGCTACTCCTTCCATAATATCAAAAATAAACTGGTCCATATTTTGTTTGAAGTTTGATATGAACCAATTTTATATGAAATAAATATCCCATGGAATCTCTCGGATATACTATGAAATGATCTTTTACAGACCTAACTTCCAACTTCTCTACTTTAGTCTTCTTAACATAAGGATGTCAACCCCAAATCCTAATGTGATTAAGACATTGCTTCCTACCTCCCCACATATCATGTGGAGTCTTAGGAGCAGATCTGGAAGGATAGTTGTTCAAGATATGTGCAGCAGTAAGGAGCGCGTACCCTCACAGGTAAATTGGTAGATCATTATAGTCAAGCATAGATCGAACCATATCCAACAAGGTTCGGTTCTTTTTTTCTGACACATCGTTCAATTGTGGAGTAGTTGGAGGTGTAAATTGCGACACTGTTCCTAGTTCAAGAACTCATCAAACTCGGTACTCATATACTCGCCCTGTTTAGTTTTCAACTAGGGCTTTAAATTCTTTGAATTTATCAAAAGCTTCATATTTATGTTTCATTAAGTATACGAACCCATACCTAGCATGGTCATCTATGAATGTAATGGAATAATGAAAACCATCTCATGCTACTTCAAAAGGGCTACATATGCCGGTATGGATCAGTTCAAGTTTTTCAGCAACTCTTTCAAAAGTATTTATGAAGGGTAACTTAGTTATTTTGCCTTGAAAACAAGATTAACAAGTTGGATAGGGATCCGATCCAAATAGACACAGAAGCCCACCTTTCTCCATTTTATGAACCTTGGTCTGACTAGCATGACTAAGTCTAAGATGGCACTTAAGCACTTCATTTGTGTCATCCCTACAATGCTTCCTAGTTATAGTGTTCACAGTAGTTTTATTCTTTAAATTTAAATGATATAATCCATTCAATAATGTAGGAGTATCAACTAATTTATTCCTAAAGCAAATTCGACAAGACCCATCTCCAGTGAAGAAATGAAATCCCTTACGGTACATGACTAGAATTGATACACTATTTTGTGCCCCTTGGACAAAACTTATACATCATCCAAAGTAATAATAAAGATAGATTCTAAACCTAGCATAAGTGATCCGATGTCAGTAGCCTCGACACTATACCCGCAGCCGACTGTCACCATCACTTCTCTAGCTCCAAACATAGTACTTCGTTCCAAATCCTGATTCATTGTACATATATGAGAACTCACACCAGAACCAAGTATCCAAAAAGTAGAATAAACAGTTACAGAACAATTCGTTTTCAAAACTAGCAACTCCGTACATGAAGGTGCATTGCAGTCAAGTTTTGGACAGTTCCTCCTCCAGTGGTCTAGCTTACCGCAGTTGAGGCACACATATATTTCTTGCCCTCCTTACTCTGAGGAAATATTGGGGCCTTGCCCTTATCTTTATGTACCCGACCTTTGGGATTGTACTGCTTCTTTTCTTTTTTCTTCTTGTTGGGCCCTGAAAAATTACAAGTGCATCCTCATCCGGCTTAGTCTTCATCTAAAACTATACCGTACTCAATTTGTTTATCAGCCCAGCTATGTTGCGAACAATTTCTTGCAACTAAAGTTCATTACAAGCTGAGAGAATGAGTTATGAGGTGACTGTAGGATAAGGTCAGTCTGGAGTAATTTTGTATCCTGAAATCAAGAGCCTTCAATCTTTCGATCATGGATATCATTTTGAGGACGTGGTCCCAATTTTCTGACCTTCCTTCATCCGAGCACCAAACACCTGCTTCAATATTTCATACCGAATAGTTCGACTGTGCTTCCTATAGAGCTCAACAAGATGTGCCAGAATTGCCCTCGAATAGGGCATTTTCTCATGGGCCCTCTGAAGCTCATTTTTCGTTGAGGCCATCATAAAACCATGGATCCTAACATAATCTTTAACCCATTTCCATGGACATCAACTTCTTCCTGATTAGCCCTGGTCCCTGTATTTTTGATAACGGTTGTTAGCCTTCGGACTTTAACAGCGATTTTTCTCATAACCGCTGTTAAAGTTTTATGATATTTACAATATATGCCACCGCACAAATTTAACAGCGGTTTTTACATAAATACTGTTAAAAGTACGCTGTTAAATGGCCATTTTGTTGTAGTGAATTGATTATAATCCGCATATCATTTAAAAACACTACACCAAGTCTAAATCCCACATAAAACCAAACCAACCTAACATGAGTATATTAACTGATATTTAATAAATACAACTAAAATACAACATACATATATAAATATATGTATAAAAATTGGTCAAAGCAAGGAGAAATTAGGTGTCATTTTCTACATCCTTCCATGACACATGTTCACCTCTCACAACACTTCGACCACACCTCACCTCCACCTCATACCTATAAATACCTTCACCTTACTATCTCCTCCTTTATTTCAACACACATAAAAAAAACCAACACATAGAGTGAGGTAGAGATCAGCCATGAGTTAAGGAGGAAGAGGAGGAAGAGAAGAAGAAGAAAAAGATTTTACCTATTGTTCATCACACTAAGGTAAAAACCTCAACCCTTCACCTACTTTTATTTTTATTTATAAATCTTGACTTAGAAATAAACTAACCATCTTTGGACTCTTTCTTTGATCAACCACACATATTCAAGGAGGGGAATTATCTTGTCTAAATCCATCATCTGTAACATCTATACCAAGAATTCAAAAGTGGCTAAAAATATTTTATCTTTCTTTTATTTAAAATTTGATATAAATGTTGGTGCATGCAAATGCTAAATTCTTGAATGTTCATGTTTGACTTAGAAATAACATTTTATCATTATGCATGTACTTTTTTCATTTTAAATGACTCGCTTGTAATCGTTCTGATACTTTAAAACTACTTTATTCTGTATTTTTTGGCGCTCAAACGAGATTGAGGCTATTTTATTCAAAAATGTGAATTGTGGTGACTTTTTATGTATTTAGACTCGAATTGTGTAGTTTTTCTCGGACTTGTTGTTTCGTTGTTTCTGCAATGTCATTATATATATATATATATTTAAACATGTTATGATCTTGATTGTTCGATCTTGAATCGTGGTTTCTGTATGTTTAGGTCGTTATGTAACTTTCCAAAGTTTTGGGCATTGACTTTGATGCTTGTTTTTCCTTACCTTCGGGTGGACAAAATCATGTGTTGGTTTGGCGATTGGATTCGTCGTTAGAAATTTTTCATAAGCTCTTCATTATTTTCTTCGTACTTTCGGTTGTTGCTCGATTCTTTTTATAGGTTGCACATACCTGCTTTCAGCAGTAGAGTTACGGCCGTAACTTTTATGCTTTGTACGGCCATTGATTTTAGATGTTACGGTCGTAACATCAGCTTCTTTCCGGTCGTGAGTTTACCTTTGCTACGACCGTAATTAGGGTGTGTTTGAAATCGGGCAATCCAATAATCTACTTACGGTCGTAGAAATAGCTTCTTACTGCTATATATCTCGCATGTTACGGCCGTAAGCTCCATTCGCTACGGTCGCAATACATGTCAGCTTTTATACCTAGGGGTGATACTTGAGGAGGATTTCAACTGGGTTTTTCCCAACTTCAATTAGGAGGTGATTTAGAGCATCATAACATGGATCTATCATCAAGTTATCCATCTTTCATCTTTAAATCAAGGTATAACCCTTAGAATCCTAGTTTTTGGTATTTGAGGTTTTGGGGTTGATTATGCTCTTTTAATTCGACTTAACTTAGATTAGTGATAGATTATCGATGATATAATCGTAGTACGATTCCTTTGTTATTCCATGGTTTAGTTGTTGACGTTTTCCCATTTGGTCGAGTTGGTCAAGATGTCCGTTAAAATATTATAGATGGGGATTCGGGTGTTCTATAATTTTCCCTCAGACAATTGTTAATTGAGTATTGATATGATACTAGGGTTGAATCCCTTTCGAAGGACTTGAGCCGAAACCCTTCCATTCGTCGTTTCTTCATGTTCTAGCAATCAAGGCAAATATTTAATTATATGTAATGTGTTTGGTGCATTTATACATATTGAAACATACTTGCACATATGAGCTAAAACTTTGAATAGGTTAAAAGAGAGTGCACAGTGAATAAATATAGAAGTACTTAGTTGTGTATAAAAGTCAAATGATTTTTGGGATAAAGACCCAAATGTACAAAGAGGTGGTTTTATCTAAAAAAATAAAAACTTTAATTACTTCTTAAAACACATTTTTACCCGAATCATCTAATATACCCTTACTATATATAGCTCATTACCCACAAACCCTAAACATTATCCCACTTTGAACTCTGCCCCCCGCCCCCTCCTCTCTCTGTAAACCACCATCCCCCATCTTTCTCTTCTCTCCCTCTCTCTGTTATTCGCGACGCCTCCCTATCTCTTTTTTCTTTTCTTTTTTTCTTTTTTCTTTCTTTGTTTTACAAAAGACTGAGTGCATCTATATCATAGAAATGGTAAGATGAGATTTTCTTTTTTTTTTCTCTTTCTTTTCTCTTTTTTTTCTGGCAAGACTTCATGCGCCGCCGCCGGTCATATCATCTCCATCGTACCGTATCCACCGCACCATAAGCTGCATCGTCGCCCTCAAGTGCCTCCTCGTCGTCCTCTACGTCATCCAGTACGGCCCTTCATCCTCCAGGACCATATCTCTATTTTTCTCGGTTGATGACCACTTCGTTTGGTAGAGAAATGTGTTTTACATCTAAAGAGGAAAACACCTTAATGTTTTTTTGGTTGCTTTTTTCCCTCTTTGATTTTCTCTACAATTTTGGAATCTAAATTAGGTTAATTTTTTATATTAGATTTTGTTTTTCCTTGTTCATCTTTTGAGAATTTCTATGTTATAATTTTTTGGAGCTCTATTTATTTTTAAGTTATACTATATATTTTTGGAGGATATTCACCTGTGTGAGTTTTGTAATTTTTCGAGGAGAAAATAATTTTTATTTTTTGATCATTTCTTAAATTACTAAACAATTTTTTGGATTACCAATTGGTTACTCAAAATACGAGTCTATAATTTGGAATACTTGTCCGTATACGTGGGTAATTCTGTTAATAAGTCGGACGGTGGTAATTGGAAGTGGCCAACGACGGTCAAAAACCCTTTGGTATGCTATTGCCATATGGTATTTTGGATACATGTAGGTAATTTGAATTATCAATTAGTAATTCTTTTCAACAGTCAGCCTGTGCCGGCTGACAGTGGTCAACGACTCTTGGCAGTAAAAAAAATAAAAAGAACCACGGCAGCTGCTGGATGTCGATTGGTCGGAGGTGGTCGCCTAGTGGTCGGTCGGCCGGCAATGTTCAGTCGACCAGATGTCAATTTGCGTAAAATGTCCCGTTATTTTTTAAATTTGCAGCAAGGGTATAAATGTAAGATACAAAATAAAATTATTTTAATAATGTGTCTTAACTACCACAAGACTTGTGTTTTAGGTAACAAATTTAAAGTAAATATTATTTGGGTCAAAAAGTTTTAAAGAATGTACCTTTGGGTCATTTCTCCCTTTTTTTGTCTTTTCCATTTATTTTCTATTTTAAAATTTAAAAACTAACAATCACTTTTCTAGAATGCTTACACACTCCCTTATTAATATTGCTTTAAGTGTTTACATATTTTTGTGTAAAATGACCTCATATTTCCACTTATATTAAATATTTTATCATTTTTACACTATATATATAGGGGGATATATTAGCTACACCTTGATGTAGGCAATTAGCTACATCAAAATGTAGGTCACAAGTCGTCCAGGAATAAGTCTAGAGGGGGGGGTGAATAGACTTATTGAAACTCTTAAACTCTTTTTCACAAAGAGTAAGTTTCTTCAGCTGATAGATATGCAAATGACTTAGAGTCATTTGTTCTCAATACGTCGAAGTCGGTGATGACGAATACAAAACAACTAATGAAACACTTAACAATGAATGCAAAGCTTAAAGTATGATGCTATAAAACAAGAAATACGCAGCGGTATAGTGGTCTCAGAGGTGGGGTAATCCTCTACTAATCCACTTTTCTCCAAGCCAGTTGGAGATGAATTCACTATAATTGTCAAACAGTGATAAATATTACAGTGATTCAACCAAATTACAACAGCTTCCAACCAGTGGAAATCCTTGCCATTGCAACTCCCTTGACTGCCTTGCACCTCTTGATCCACGATCCTTGGATGCCTTTACAGTCTTGAACTTCAACCAGTGAAATACCCCGAACTCAGGATTAAAGACACGAGTTTTTGTCTTCTCCAACTAAGAACTTCTTCAAGTATGAACTTTTGAGAACTGCTCTTTTCACGATGCTATAGTTCGCTTATAGATTGCTTTGAATGCTTTGATTGCCTGAGATTATGTTCGCACCGGTAGTTGCTCAACTTCAAATCTTCGGATATATATAGGTGTTGATCCTTGAGCATTCTTCATAGCCGTTGCAAATCCTGTAACAAATCAGTCCGTTGGAGAGAGACTTCTTTGTTTATTCTTTTCTGAACGTTGCAAGGCTGGATTCCCATATTTTAATCCATCGCCCGACCGTTGTGAAGACTTTGCATGTGAGGCGCCGTATCTTTTGAATATAGTAAGATTAAAGTCTTCAGTGGTAGGCCTGGATGAATTTTTAATTCATATCCTTTACGGGAATCTCTCCAATATGTCTCTTCACGTTGCATGTGACTTTCCGTAATTTTTGACTTTTCAACGCATGATGACGTGGACTTGGAGTACTTGGATGATCTTAAGTAGGCTGATGAACAGTCATCTTCTCTGCAGTTTTGGACTTCTCTGATGGTGGCTGGTTGGGACTCGCCTGATCAGGTGACTTATCTGAAGTCACTTGACTGCAGTCTGGTCAAATATTTCTGATAATTTTTGTTGACCAAAACTTCTCTGACTTGACTCGACTGTACTTCTCTGATGAACTCAGCTGTACTTTTGTACTTTGCCGATTTTGAGCCTAACTTATTTTGGCCTATAGAAGATACTCATTTGGTTTATCTTTACATTTTGCCAAGTATTAAACTTAACATAATTTGGCCTATGAAAGATACTCATTTGGTTCTTCCTTACATTTTTTCCAAGTAATAAATATTTGAATTATATTAATGACATCATCAAAATCTAACAAGTATTCCTAACACAAAAACCTCATTACCACCACTTTTTAGCTTTAAATGATAATTAAGGGTTATTTGCGTAAATTTAATACTAAATGAACTATCAAATGATAATAACTGACGGTAAAGTTTCTTTTAAAACATTATAAGTTAAACATAAGTACTTAGGGAACAAATTAAATAATTTATTTCATATGCCAATAATATCACAAAAGTGAAAAGCCACCAAACAATCTTTGAAATTGCATTAGAGATCGAAAATAAAACGACAAAGTGTTTGTAAGTTTATCTAAGAAGAGAAATATTAGCCAATGGCTAAATAGCAAAAAACACTAACAAATAGCCTCTACTAACCATCTCTTATTATCATGACGTATCATCCTTTCTTTTGCGCTTCATTCATCTGCAATAACAAGATGATTCAAGTTAGTAATGTGCATCACAACAACATATGTATATACAGAATGTAAGCATACTTTTCTTGTTTTAAATCCACCTGAATAATGGCCAAGTTCTCCATAATACCCACATTTTCTTTGTTTCTGTGCCTCCATCGCCACTTCTATGCCTGACTTTATTCGTGTAGCAACCTTTGTGCGCCCTTTTGTACTCACAAGAACAATGGGATCCTTGACTGGAATATGTTGCGACACGTTGTCTTGTGTTGTAGATGGTACACTACAACTAAGATTAGTATTCATCTCTACTCGAGTCTTCTTTCTTTTATGTTGCTCATCCAAAATACCATCCAAAAAATAATTAACGCTTTTGATTTCAGTAGGAAAATCTCTTCCATCCTCAAGTACTTTGTTAAATTATGCTCGAAGAGACCACAAAGTTAATAAATTGACTTCTTTATTACAATCAACATTACTACCTCTTAATCCAATTCAAATACTTCCTACTATATATGCCGATTTCATCGTCCCCCTTGGTAGTATATATATTGCTTTGGAATTACAGTTATAGATTTTCTCCTCATGATATAAAGTATATGCTTGCACAAGATTCCATATGTTTCAAACTTTGCGCATGAACAAGTAGCAAAAAAATCCGAACTTGCGTTGCATTCGACAATTTTCCAATTCTCTTTGTTGCCATTCAAATATCCAACACGATATTTTACGAAATAAGAATCCTTGCTTAATTTTTCATGACCACAATCAAAGCTAGCTATCCACTCTTTCTTGAACACTTCATATATATTTCTAGTATAATATTCGGATGCCATTGCTTCAATTGGATGATCATCATGTAAAGTAGGCTTTGAATTTATAGTTCTAAAATCTTGGTCTGCTTCGGCACACCTTCGGGAACTTATTGCTTTGTCATATTGTACTACAAAACCATTTAACATGGTTTTAGCATTCACAAAACCATCGAAAAAAGAAGGCATGCTTTCGCTTTTTCTACTAGTAGTCATGCCGGCGAAAAATGTGTCTTTCAAATATGCTTTTATTCAATGATGACGCAATTCATACATGTTTGCCAACCAACTATCATCCCTTATGTCATATTTCTCCTTTAGTTCTTTCCATTCTGATTCAAAATCCTGTACATTTTTTGCTTTTCACCCACTTATTATATGTATCTTTAAAATCATCGTATCGAGATCGTAGTGATTGAAGATGTTCCATAACATGTTTTTAGATGTGCCATGCACAAAAATGATGCCTTGATTTCGGAAAAACCTTAGCAATTGCATTACCCATAGCTAAGTCTTGGTCCGTGATGATAGAAACAGGGGGACACTCGTGCATACAATTTAGAAAGTTCTTAAATAACCATGTAAACGTTGTCTCAGTCTCATTTTGCAACAATGCGCCACCGAACAAAATAGACTGGCCATGGTGATTTACTCCAACAAATGGAGCAAACGGAAAACTAAATTTGTTTGTCCTATAAGTAGTATCAAATATAACAACGTCACCAAAATTACAATAAGAGGATCTGGATCTCCCATCCGCGCAAAAGACACTTTTTAATGTTCCATCTTTACTCAAGTCCATTGCAAAGTAAAAATCTTGATCAGTCTCGGGTTTTTCTTGAAAATGCATAATAATTCCATGACACTCTTTGCCTAAATTATATTTCCTTTTGTTGCTAACAATATTAAAACATTGAGCTCGACTAAGTTTATCCTCATCGTTGCCTCTAAATGCATTAACTATTTTAGTGATTTCAGCAGGTTTCATACCAGCTTTTGTCAACAAACTTACCACATCTTTACATTCATTAGAACCATGAAAAATGTTGTGAGATCGTTGCTTAAGTACTTGTGATGGAAGATCAAGAGTATGATTATGTTCAGCCCTAAATCTATCCACAAGCCATAGTCCTTGCTTCAAAGTGACTTGAATCATAGCCCTACACCCTGTTCGTGTAATACAACGACGTTTCACATCATCTGTTAACCGTCTCTTATCATTCATATTTTTAGGGCCTTGTTTGTTACATACAAGTTCCCTTCTATAAATCTCATCAGTTTCCTTGCATCTATGAACTCGGTGTTTTCGAATTCCAAAACCCTTAGATAAACCATACTCATTATAAAAATCATAAAAAGCTTTTAGGCTTTCAAATATTTTTCCCATGATAAGGTACCTGATAGATTCATTGAAAATATTTGTTGGCTCCATCTCTTCTTCATCATGCACAACGAAACCATCATTCTTGAAATTATGTGTCCATATTTGTTCCTCTTCGTCCTCTATTCCATTTAGATAGACACAATATTAACAAAACAAACATAAAGGCAACAAAAAATTTTGAATTTTTAACAAAAACAATATGAATGAACCCGATAAACATTGCTCTTCGTTGATGGAGGCATCCATAAAAAAAGGTTAGAATCTTTGAATAAACTATTGAGATTAAATGTGATTGCAATATAAAATGAAACAATGAAAATAAAAATAAAAAAATAACAACAGATTTGATTGTTTGACTTAATCTTTAACGTGGTACTGACGGTAAAATTTAGCGGAAAATTGCGAATTCTACATGGCATTGGCGGGATTAAAATATTTTTAACAATATGGAAAGTGTGATAAGGTTTCATAATCATTCATTCATTTAGTATTAAATTTACGCAAATAACCCTTAACTATCATTTAAAGCTAAAAAGTGGTGGTAACTGGTAATGAGGTTTTTGGTGTAGCTAATTGCCTACTTGTTCATGCGCAAAGTTTGAAACATATGAAATCTTGTGCAAGCATATACTTTATATTATGAGGAGAAAATCTATAACTGTAATTCCAAAGCAATATATACTACCAAGGTGGACGATGAAATCGGCATATATAGTTGGAAGTATTGGAATTAGATTAAGAGGTAGTAATGTTGATTGTAATAAAGAAGTCAATTTATTAACTTTGTGGTCTCTTCGAGCAAAATTTAACAAAGTACTTGAGGATGGAAGAGATTTTCCTACTGAAATCAAGAGCGTTAATTCTTTTTTGAATGGTATTTTGGATGAGCAACATAAAAGAAAGAAGACTCGAGTAGAGATGAATACTAACTTTAGTTGTAGTATACCATCTACAACACAAGACAACATGTCGCAACATATTCTAGTCAAGGATCTCATTGTTCCTGTGAGTACAAAAGGGCCCCCAAAGGTTGCTACACGAATAAAGTCGGGCATAGAAGTGGCGATGGAGGCAAAGAAACAAAGAAAATATGGGTATTGTGGATAACTTGGCCATTATTCAAGTGGATGTAAAACAAGAAAGGTATGCTTACATTCTATATATACATAGGTTGTTGTGTGGCACATTACTAACTTGAATCATCTTGTTATTGCATATGAATGAAGCGCAAAAGAAAGGATGATACGACATGATAATAAGAGATGGTTAGTAGAGGCTATTTGTTAGTGTTTTTTGCTATTTAGCCATTGGCTAATATTTCTCTTCTTAGATAAACTTACAAACACTTTGTCGTTTTATTTTCGATATGTAATGCAATTTCAAAGATTGTTTGGTGGTTTTTCACTTTTGTGAAATAAATTAGTTAATTTGTTCCCTAAGTACCTATACTTAACTTACAATGTTTTAAAAGAAACTTGGCCGTCAATTATTATCATTTGATAGTTCATTTAGTATTAAATTTACACAAATAATCCTTAACTATCATTTAGAGCTAAAAAGTTGGGGGATAGAGGTTTTTGGTGTAGCTAAGGTGTAGCTAATATATATATATATATATATATATATATAATATATAGGGCAGGTATATCATCTTTACATCATCATTCCTCATTCATTATACACAACCAAAAAAAAGAACACGAGCAAAAAGCCGAGAGTTCCCATCAAGAACTTTCTTCCAATGGCAGCCGTCTCATTTTCCAGAGTCACAACATCACTCAGCATAAACCCAACATCAGCACTAAAATCGACTTCTCTTTCTCCCTCCAGCTCAGTTTTCTTCAGCTACAAGATCAACAATCGGGCCGGGCTCGGGCTTTCCCTGGATCCGCTCAGAAGAGCTAAGAAAAGAGGACTATCTTGCAACTCCCTTTTCGGGCTTGGAGTTCCGGAGCTCGTCGTTATTGCAGGCGTGGCTGCGCTCGTTTTCGGGCCGAAAAAGTTGCCTGAAGTTGGCCGAAGTATTGGCAAGACTGTCAAGAGCTTTCAACAGGTCTTACCTCTATTTTTCTTGATTTTTTTCTTTTTTCTCTCTTCTTTCCAGAGGGGGCTTTTCCTTTGTTTTCTTGCTTTGACGTTTTGTTATTATGAGCTGATTGTTTTCTGGGATATGAAGATGTCCTAATGGTTAGGTTAGAAATTGATTGGAAAGTGTTAAAGACAAGAACCAATATTCTCCTCTGGAAAAAGAGAATAAGATATTTTGGAATTTTATTTTGGTTGTTTCACAGTGCCTTGTGTTGATATAATGGATTAGGAAAACATTGTATAGGTTTTAGTTTTGACAAAACGGGATGTAATAGGAGATAGAGCTTGCTATTTGTTTTTTGTTTTTTGGTAATCTCATTAGGTTGAAAAATGATGCAAGAACATGAACTTATCCAGTACGACGATGATAGCTGTTTCCAAGTTGGAATTAGTAGTGGTTAATAGAATTGGGGAGGGTGGGCAATTTATATCATGGACACGGTCACGTCGTGGACTTGGGTTCATTTTATTTTCTTTTAGGGTTTAATTTCAGCCTTTGAGAATTCAATTTCTGTTTTTTAGGGTTTACTTTTTAGTATTTCATTTTTTTTTTCTAGGGTTCATTTTCAGTTCTTTAGGATTTACTTTTAGTATTTTCAGGTTTTAGGGTTTATAATCAGTTTTTTGAGGTGTTATTTGTAATATTTTCAGCTTTTAGGCTTCATTTTTAGTTTTTAGGGTTTACTTTTTAGTATTTTCAGTCTTTGGGGTTCATGTTACATCGTAAACTCGGGTCCATGATATAACAATCCTGAATTCTGCTACAAACTAGAAGAAACAAAGACTCATAAGATGAGATTTAAGCAGAGATCGCTTGGAGGAGGAGTCCATCCATAGAAGACTTAAAAATAATGAAGACTAGAAGGACCATTTCAAACGTACTACCGAGTAATGGAACAATGGCAGCTCACACTAAGTTCCTAAATCCCAAAAAACTTCACAAGTTTTACTTTAGTGGTCTCACTGCTTAAGTATGTGAGAAGTAGCTGAACATGATAGCTTTTTCTAAGTGCTTGGGAAGAGCTGAAATATTTGTCATGGACAAACAAACCCGATTCTTCTAAATCTTACAAATAAATGCCTTTGGGAAATTGGAATGACCAACACACCAGTGTGTATTATGTCATTGGCTCTGTTAATACTGCAGTTTAATTATATTAGTGAACTGATGACTGTTAATCATATCATGGTTGTCAAGTCGTCGACCAGTCGGAAACCACTGACGATTGGGTCACTTGACTAGAGGAAAGTTGGATAGTCGATTGACTGGTCGACTAGTCGGCGACTAGTCAACGACTTGACAACCATGGCTTAAACCTATGATAGATTTTATGTGTTGAATCTTGTGTTGAACTTAATGTTATCTTTAAAGACATTCGATAAGGTATTTCAAATTTTATATTACATGTTGTAATTTATGTCTATCACATGTATAAATATATATATCTATAATTTATTATTTTTGACTTACCGACTAGTCAACGACAAGTCACTCAGTCGGGCCTCTGTCGACTCAACTCGACTTACCGACTTGACAATCATGAATTATATACGTGTGCCAAGACACCAATTTATTTAAGTAAAATATCTCATCCGCTTGTAATTAATTTGCTAGCATTTCCGTTTTTTATTGTGGAATCATGTGAAGCTAGTATTATATTGTGTTGAGGCTACGAACTCTAATGGAAGATTTATTATTCTACCATAGTACATTGTCATTGATAATTGGAAATGAGTATTAGATACCACCAAATGCTATGAATTGTATGATTGTTTATACGCAATTTCTTCGAAGGTAAATTAACAAATTTTCTCATCTGTTATCCATAAATATAAATCAGATAGTTGTATATGGCCTCTGTCATTTTCCAGAACAATCGTCATGTACTAATATCATTTCTGTTAATTCCTCCAGTAGCTAGTCCTAGTTATATACTATAAAACAAGAAAAAGAAATCGTGTGTACTTCATAGACGATATTCAGACATTATATGCATCAGTCCATTGAAATTCTAAAGGGATTTACTCGTTGAGAATACTTCTCTGCGTATTCTGAATATCAAGTCGTATTAAGGGCCATAGTCAGAACTCCACATTATGTGTCTTAATTGATTGGCTTACTTTGAAACATGAATCGAAGATAAACGTCTTCTATGTAACCAGTATTGTTACTCATAGCATTGTACTGTAGAAGTAGTTAGTAACTTATAACTTGTTATCATTGTATCCACTCCTTGTTATAATTGAATGGATCTGTGTTTTTGTTGGTAAAAGTTTCGGGTTGGTTTAAGTCAAATTCTTAACTTTGCTTATCTTAACAGAAAAATCTGAACCACACATAATTCAGGTGCATCGATTTGCCTTAACCATTGGTGGTGAATAATTTTTTTTGGCTAACCCTATCGTTAACATATGTCCTTAAAACACCGACTCTGGAGACGAAATATGCACGATTATGGTCATCTAGCTAAAAGAAGGAAAGCAAAAAAGGAGGTTAATAATCTCTAAAAAAGAATTGGGAGTTAAATATCCCAATATAATCGCGATTCTTTGGACAAATTTGATATCAAATTCTGATATATTTTCACTGTTGCATTTGCATTCAGACTCTAGCATCCACATAAATGTGCTTTTAACTGGTTCTTATTTTATTTTCTTCCCCAAGCGCATATGAAAAGTTAGTACGTAGTTAATCACAGATGTTTTATCGTAGGCGGCGAAGGAATTCGAGACGGAGCTGAAGAAGGATGCGGAGCCTGCTGCAGAGGCGTCTAGTGAGAAGATTACGACTGCCAGTGAGGAGTAGCAGCAACAAGGAGAAGCTAATAAAGTCCCCAGGGTGAAAAGAGACTTCTTAAAGTTTTATATGTATGTTGGTGTGGTGTATTTGGAATTTGTTGTACCTATTTTTTTTTTTTTTTTTATGTGCACAAGAAAATTGGGTACAAAAACGGTTGAGTGACTATTGTGGTTATTAAACTATTTCGCGTCAAAGGATGATTAGGAACCATTATGTTGCGATTTAAAACGTATAAGCAGCGCTCAATGAAAAAACTATCCCACTTTTTTGATGATCTATAAAAGTGTTGATTTATAGAAGGACTTTTAGTGGTTTAAGGTCCAGAGATTTGGAAAATAGAAAACTACTCTCCCACAGCATCTCCAATGGGAGGAAGAAGTTGGAGAAGGAATGGTTTGGGGTAAGTGAAAGGAGGAAGGAAAAAGGAAGGAGAAAGTAAAATCAAAACTAGAAGTAAGATTGTGTAGTGGGCTCTTTTTTTTGTTTAGATCATTGTTCTTTTTCAGTTTTTTCAGTTTTTTTTATTTTTTTTCTGTTTTTAATCTTTTATTATAATTATTCTTTATTTTTGTATTTTCGTTATGTTTTCTGTTTCCGGTTTTATTTTTTTATTTTTTCATTGTACAAATTTTGAGTGAAAAATATTCATTATTGTTTAATATTTTTAGTTTTAATTATATTTATTTGTCCGCAATAATTTAATTTTATGTTAATTAAAAATATAAAATTTAATAAACATGAAACTTAATTCAGTGAGAACATTTTTTTGGTGAGGAAAATTAGTGAGAACATGGAGTGAATAAATGAAATATTGAGCAAGTGAGTTGTGGGATTCATAATGACGTAAGCAAAAATTAATGTTGAGGAAGTGTATCGTTGTGGGTAAAAGTGAAAAGAAGTAAAAATGATGATGTGTCTGCCAGAATATCAGCAAAAACTAAAAATGAAGAAGTAACAATTGGAGATGTTCCCAGATTAGGATGTAAAATTAGTAGACTATTGTGCTCCCAGTCACCTTCTTATACACATGCACGTTTATCTTCTCCCATTAACCTTTTTATGCACACGCAATTCGTTCTCGGTTTGATGAAATCAAATTTTTTGACTGTTTATCAAAACAAAAATTTCAGTTCCAATAAGCTTTCTTCAATTCATAAATGGGCTTCTAAAGCCTGCAAACTTTCTGATGGATGAGCCGATTTAAGAGAATCATGTTTTATATGATATCATATATTATTATTAAAGAACTTACTATTTATTAATTAGGATATTTATTATCTTTATTATTTACTATTTTATTTCTTGTTCACTAGCGCCTGCTCTTTGACTTATTTTTGATTTTCGATTGGGCGATTCGAGTCCGTTGATTCTGGGCCTGGCCCATTCATTCGATTCGGTTAATTCAATTCAGTTCAGATCAGTTCAATTATTATTATTATTAATAATAATTATCTTCATTACTATTATGTTATTGTTGTTGATTACTATTATTATTACTAATAATATTTATTATATTAATAATAATATTCATTATTGTTGTTGATTACTATTATTATTACTATTATTATTATTTATCGTTATTATCATTGTTATTATTATTAGTTATTATCGTTATTGTTATTAATATCATTAATATTATTATAATACAATAATGTGGGATTAGTAATAATAGGTATTTTAGAAAAAAAGACATTTACAAGAATTATCAGTGGTCCTAAGAATAATCAGTTAACATTGTCCACTGCTAGTGAGAATTAAAAGTCATTAGTATTGGGATTCGGTGCCTAAATCGAAGGCCCAACGGAAGCGGTAAAACGAAAATTAATTCGATCCGAATCCCTACGAGGATCGATCGAGCTACGTATATAGGAATATATAAGCAAAAACACAAGAGATGTAGGAAACTCACCCCTGTAGTCCGTTGATTAAATGGATTCCTTCTCTTGAGCTATTCCCCGAGCTTTAATTGTAAACCCCTACGATCCAATGTGCTCCAAGCCCTTGAATGAACCAACGTCGAAAATACAACACCTCTACTTGCCACGCGCTGGAGAAACGAACGGGATGACGATCACCTTGCTATCCTCCAAGGATACGGCTAGAGCTAGGATGATGAAGCCTTTGATTATAACATTCTAAGTGTATAATCTATATCTCTTAAAATCTCTCGATGTTCCAAGAACAACCAAGAACCAAAATGAAAAAAAGGAAGAAGAAGACTTTGAGAAAAATAATTTTTCTCTCTCTATGCTCTACACTCACGGATGGAATCAAAAATGGGTGCGTAAGAGTTGGTCTTATTTCCCTTTTATTTTAACTCCCCCACATGTACAACTCATCTAATGAGAATCAAACCCCACCAATTCAATGATCATGCATTAAAGAATGGAACAAGAGTCCAAATGGAAAGTGGATGGAAATGTGGGGGGATGGCCCATGTAGAAATCAGACAAGTTCGGTTCGTTTCGGACTCCCGTGAGTTCAAACAGATAAACTTCGATTTCGTTCCGATGTATTTATATCATTTAATTAATCCAATTAATTAAACATATCAAATACAAAATAACATAATTAATTTCTCCAAGAAATAATTATATTCATGCATTGAATTAATCACCCAGTGATATATTTAATTCATTAGGCCGCAAATCAATTTATCCAATAAATTGATTTAGACATCCAATGTCCCAATTTAGATATCCAATATCTAATATTCATAATGAGATAATAAGCTCGATTCATTTCGTTGTCAATCCTATTGCGCGACTCGGTAGGTCCGTCTCAGTCAGCAATGGGAGGAACCAAAGAGTAGTAGCACCACCTAGCCTGCCTGGCGGCCTACACTGTACCCTAACTGAGAACGAATGATGGGGTCATTCAAGAACCATTCTGTCGTGAATACCAGTATACGTATAAACCCTTCTTTCAAATGTCCCGATCAAGTAACAGGGTCACGGTCAGTCAAACACTACTATGAAAACAGGATACGACATCGGTTTTTTTAGTTGTTTCACATCGGTTATAAAACCGATGTCGTATCTACCGATGTCGTTTTTTTACATCGGTTTTTAACCGATGTGAATTTACATCGGTTTTCAACCGATGTAAATATCTCTTAATTCACATCGGTTTCAACCGATGTTAATAACACTAAGTTCACATCGGTTTATAACCGATGTTAATTTACATCGGTTTCAACCGATGTTAATAACACTAAGTTCACATCGGTTATAAACCGATGTGAATTTACATCGGTTTCAACCGATGTTAATAATACTTAGTTCACATCGGTTTATAACCGATGTGAATTACATCGGTTTCAACCGATGTTAATAATACTTAGTTCACATCGGTTTATAACCGATGTGAATTTACATCGGTTTCAACCGATGTTAATAATGCTTAGTTCACATCGGTTCCCAGAATTGCCCAGTCAATTCCTGTATAAAAAAATTGGCCCAACCTACACCAATAATTTTTTCTGATCAGAAACGAAAACAACCAAACATCTCAAACGAAAACCAACCAAACAACATCTCAAACAACAACCAACCAAACATAATTTTTAAGCAACAAATGTATTATGAACTATGAAGCAAAGAATTTTGTAACTATCTCAACGGTTTACAACAAGCATTATCAACTAACTACAAAATAAAAATACACATCCTTATAAAAGTCCCGAAAACTTTTAACTTCATGAACTTACCGATTCGAGAATAACAAGAACCAACCGCTTGTATGTCATAGAAAAATCTAAACAAATTTGGTAAGAAAATATTTCGCCATTGCGTTCAATTTCTTTAATGCTCTCTTCAGAAGCGCTTGAGTATCACTAAATATCTGTCATATAATTTATGAAAATACTTTTCAAGATAAAAACAAAAAATATGATTAATTTGACTTGATAAAATTACCTCCATCCAATTTTCTCGCAATCCCACGAACTATGGTCCGCATCCAGCTCATGACATAATATCCACACTCCCAACCACCATTTTGTTTATTACACTAAAAAAGAAATATTAAAAATTGCAATCGAAAAGAATATTTGTCAAGCAAGATAAAATCACACAAAATTATACGTAAGTTTTGGGATTGAAATTTTACTTACTTTGGGATAAATCCATTGAATGACTCGCTGATTTACTCGTGTGCGCACCATCCAACACTCTCAATGAGGTCACAATACTAGAAGTAAGGAAAACATAATTGTGTTATGAATAGTACAAGAAGTCACAGGATTATAAGACAGTCAACTAAATCAAGGTAGGCTAAAATCACTGAAATGGATATGCTAGTGACAAGTGATGAATATGAAGATGATATTCGGCACCCATCTCTTGTATATTCATCATGGGTCCATGTTTCATCATAGACCTGGGCACAAGACCAATTGAGGCTATATAATATAAACCCATTTTGTTTGGTTATCCACAATTAAACACATTAAGCATCTACATATTAATTGAGGCTTCAGACTTCTTATTACCCAATTATCCACAATGGTTAAACACATTGAGGCTTCAGACTTCTTATCAGACATCTACAATTAAACACAAGACCAATTGAGGCTATATAATATAAACCCTGGGCAAAGTATGTTGCTCCTATTTCAGCGCCTCTACTACGTTGCACCTTTAGTAAAGAAGGAATGCAAAGCAGCACAACATATTCAGTCAGACAAAACGAGCAAACAGAACAGAACACAAAATAACTAAGAGAGATTCACAGCTTTCTATTAGTTCCACAGGTCCTCGAGAACATCCAAACCTAGAAGGCCACATTTGGAAGGAAATGATGTATTTGTTGATTTTGGAGAAGGCCAATATAACAAGAAAAATCATGTAGCCAACAAGAAGCAGATACTGCGCTTAACAAAAAAACTGAATAGAAATGTATAAATCATTCTATCTTTATTCATTTCACTTCTTCAGAAGCTTACCTCTGCACTATGAATTTGATATCCTGATCGGGCTTACGATGTAATGAACAAAACCACACGGCAGTCCCTTGCTTAGGTAAAATTACCAAGAGTTGCCAATGTCTCCTGCATTTTGAAAAGAAACAAGCTAATTTTGATAAACAAGTTATAAAATTTCTTATTTAACCAAAAGTGTTGCATTGTTTAAAATCTGACGCTAATTGTTAGGTCGTTGTACTTACTCGTGGTGATAAGCTCCTAGAAAAATCTGCTTTTGAATCTCGGATATGTCGTAGAATGTACGATGTGGCTTCAGACTTCTTATTACCCATACTTTGTATGGACTGAGGCTCAAGGAATCCATACAAATTATCATTCATCGTGTCTACGATTAATGATTTTAGGTACCTAATATCCAATAAAAAAAAGTTTAACTTTTGATAACTATAAATTAAATGCAGATTATTATCAGAGTTGTATAACCGATTGACACTATAAAATCACAATTTGTTCACTGACTTTAGCAAAAGTGTTTAATGTATGTAATAATCATCAACAACATTGAATCTCAATTAACACTATCATCATGATAAAGCTACGTTTCACAGAAGAACGATTTAACAAAATCTCAGACATAACACTAACATAAACTCATATTATTAAAAATTAGTTATAAAATTTACTTACGTGATCCAGAGTTGCATAACTGAGATGCTAAGCCAATCATTCCCGTGAAAGATTTCTAAAACATCGGTGTGGCATATGTACAATGGCACCTCAGTATCAACTACGCCAAAGAAATCACCCAACGGCACCCGCAAAGGATTCTTATAAAGGGATGGGGAAATTTTAAGCAATTCCAAAATTGGATCTTGTACGGATTCTGAATCATCAACCGGTCGAACTCGCTTCTTTTTTGGTTGCACAATATCCTTAAAAAATATGAAATAATATAAAAGTAAGGACATCGGATATAAAACAATAGAACTCTTTAAATGGGATGAGAACTCACAAGGCCAAAGCATGAAATCAGTGTGGAGGCACAAAACCAGCGGATCTTTTTGGGAAAAAGGAATAACAAACACCATAGGAAGGAATACTCCGAAGAGGCCTCTAGATAAATACATATAAATCTGTACAAATATTTCATAACATATTCACACATATAATAAACGAACGATTAGAGGTAGTTGTATTTACATGTACAACGACTGCCCGCAAATTTTAGGCCGAACTTTTAAAAGATGTCACGAACGTACAGACATAAGGTTGTGTTGAAATTTTTTATAGGAACAGAAAGCTACAGCCTTGATTAGTCAGGTTTCTTTTTTGCATGTACCTGCATTTTTTTTAATTAGTCAGGTTTCTTTTTTATAAATCAGAAGGTTTCTTTTTTATAAAAATTGTATCACAACATGTACCTGCATTTTTTTTAATTAGTCAGGTTTCTTTTTTGCATACGGCACGAATAAACTAAAAATTACACAAACAGACACGCCACCTAGGAAGTACAGAACACCAAATTATCTCGTAATTTTGAAGCAAAGAAATGTAAAATCCTGGCAAAGAACGATTGAAGACAACGGCGATTAAATCGTAATGAAAACAGAGCAAGAGAAACAATGTTTTAGAACAAGAATATAATAATAACTACATAATATTAATCACAAAAAAAATGAGGGCAGACCACATTTAAATCTCTACATATATTTCATAATAGATTCACGCATACAAACGAACGATTAGAGGTACGTGACGTTGTCATCAAAGAACCAACAACAACACCAACAACAATTCTGTTGGGATTCGGTGCCTAAAACGAAGGCCCAGCGGAAGCGGTAAAACGAAAATTTATTCGATCCGAATCCCTACGAGGATCGATCGAGCTACGTATATACGAATATCAAAAACGAAAAGCAAGAGTCGTAAGAAACTAACCCTCGAAGTCCGTTGATTAAATGGTAACCTTCTCTTGAGCTATTCCCCAAGCTTTAGTTTGATCTCTACGAGTTCAATCCGCTCCAAGCCCTTGAACGATCCAACGCCGAAAGCACCGCGTCTCTACTTGCCACGCGCCGGAAAAACGAACGGAATGACAACACCTTGCTATCCTCCGAGGATACGGCTAGAGCTAGGTGATGAAGCTTGTTATAGATATTAATATCACTCTAAGTGTATGAATATCTATCTCTCTCAATATTTCCTCACAAAATATCTCTAAGAAGTTGTGAAGAAGATGAATGAAGAAGATGAATAATGAAGATGATGAAGAAGACTTCTATCTCTCTCTCCTCTTCAACCTCACGTTGGAAATGGAATCAAGTAAGTGGGAGAGTTTGTCAAAGACATCATCTTATATTATTTCCACCCTCATGTTTACAACTCATGTAACATGAAGTCTTGTCCCACCAAGTCATTACCATCACTTAATAAATGGAAGAAAAGACAATGGGAAAGTGGGTGGAAGCATAATGGGGCGGCTATCATGAAAAACGAATGAGTTCGGTTCGCTTTGACTCCCGTGAGTCCAAACAGATAAACTCCGATTCTGCTCCGATGTATTTGTGTCGATTAATTAATCCAATTAATTAAACATATCAAACACAAAATAACATAATTAATTTCTCCAAGAAATAATTATATTCATGAATTAAATTAATCACCAGGATATATTTAATCCATTAAGCCGTAAATCAATTTATCCGATAAATCGATTTAAACATCCAATGTCCCAAATTTAGATATCCAATATCCAATATTCATAATGAGAGAATTAGCTCAATTCATTCCGTCGTCAATCCTAATGCGCGACTCGGTAGGTCCGTCTCGACCAAGAATGGGAGGAACTAAAGAGTAGTAGCACCACCTAGCCACCGGTGGCCTACACTGCACTCTCGACTAAGAACGAATGATTGGGATCATTCAAGAACCATTCTATCGTGAATACCAAGATACGTATAAACCCTTCTTTCAAATGTCCCGATCAAGTTATAGGGTCACGGTACCAAACCCTATCTCGTACTTGACGCTATGCATGCGTTAATGCAAATCGAGATCATCGAGCCGTGTATCTAATACAACTAGCTCCAATGCTTTGCCAAAGACTCATGATCTCATCTCGCCAATAACCGCATAGGACATATAACCCGCTAACTAACGGGAGAAAGAATTCTATCTTGGTATTCAAGAGGACTCGCTACTTGCCTGTTAAGATGCACGCCGAGGTTGACCCCGCCTTCCGCTTACAGGTGGTCGAACTACTCTAATGAAAATCTTGACGTCACAAGCACATCCCTACTAAATCCTCAAGTCGAAGGTTCACGAATACCTATCACAACCTTTCAATTCCGTCATTGATCGTCCTGAGTGAAATCCATGTGACGAATCGAGGGTGAGTCGGTTCGAGTACACTAATCCAATTAGCATACCTATAACGTGTGCTCCCACTAACCATTAGTGTTCGACAGCACTCTCCATGTCAAAGAACATGTCATACAAGTCTTCACATAAACTTAACGCCTACCAAGTTTCATCGACTTGCGAACGATTAAGTATTTGAGCTATAACCTTTCCAGTGCCAACCCCTTATCCAATAAGGAGTGGAACGTTTTGCTCTCAAATACACGGACTAGTTTCTATATGTTTATTTACGAGTTAGGAATGCCAAGAACTACCAAAGAAATAAAGAAACATTCATTTGCCTTATATAAATGGTTTACATAATTACAAGTACAATGCCCTCTCTCAACAACCTCTGAGTGGCATTCGAGGGCATACTCCTAACAATTTCCCACTTGCACTCAATGCCACACACTATGGTATCTAATACCCATGTTCTCTAGATGACGCTCCAAGCTAGTCTGAGAAAGTGGCTTGGTCAGTGGATCGGCGACGTTGTCGGCCGAGTCTACTCTGTGTAGTACAATGTATCCCTTGCGAACAAATTCTATTACGAGATGATACTTCCTCTCAATATGTTTGGTGTCACAGTGAAACCTCGGCCTTGGCTCGCGCTACACTCTCCGTTGTCGCAAAGATGCCGGAATAGCAATTTCAAAGACATGGTATCATTTGAAGTTCTCCCATAAACTTCTTAATCCGTAACCCTTCCTTGAAGCCTCCGAGGCCGCTTGATACTCACCGACAGTGGAATCAAGAGCCGCGCTTTGCTTGGCACTACGCCAAGATACCGCTCCTCCATTAAGAGTAAATATGTAGCCGAAGTGGACATCGAGTCGTCCTTCGCTTGGAAGTCCGAATCGCTGAATCCCACCACATCCAAATCTCCACCGCCATACATAAGAACCATATCTCTCGCTCTTCTCAAGTACTTGAGAACGTTCTTTACAAGCACTCCAATGTTCCCTACCCGGGTTTGCTCGAAACCTACTCACCACGCTTACGGCATGCGCGATGTCGTCTTGTACACAACATAGCATACATAAGGTTATCCACGGCCGAAGCATATGGTATATTACTCATTTCCTTGCGTTGTTCCTCACGTTGAGGACACATCTTCAAGGTGAGTAATATTCCATGTTGCATCGGTAGTAACCCTCTTTATGAATCATCCATCTTAAAACGCTTTAAGATCTTATCTAGATAGAGGGCTAGGGAAAGGCCTATTGTTCTCTTCGCTCTATCCCAGAGAGCCGAATACCAAGAATATAGGTTGCTTCTCCCAAGTCTTTCATGGAGAAATTACTCAAAGCCAAGCTTTCGTAATCGAGCATTCCCACATCATTTCCTATTAGTAGAATGTCATCTACATATAGTACTAAGAATGCGATCTTGCTCCCACTAACCTTCTTGTATACACAAGGTTCCTCTTCATTTTGCACGAAGTCAAACTCTTTGACCGCCTCGTCAAAACGAAGGTTCCAACTACGCGACGCTTGCTTCAGTCCATAAATGGAACGCTGAAGCTTGCACACTTTCTGAATATCGACTTCAGACACAAAGCCTTTATGTAACATCCCCAAAACCGTATGGGAATATTACACGCCGTAAACCCTTTCCGCAAGGATCTACCAGGCTAAACGTCCATAAACAACCAAATGCTTGCCCGGCCAGGGTCAAACAATATAATAATACAGACCGTTAAGGTCACTTACACATAAACACACAGACCGATGAGGTCACACAACTCTATCAACAGGACTGACTAACAACATTACCCACACAGGGGTCGAAATACAATACAGCGGAAGACTGAATCAACTCTAAACTCTACCAACTTTCAACTCTTGATTAGTATCGCAGCTCGTCATCCCCTTGTGCTAATCCTGTGACTGCTCCCGAACTCCGCATGTACCGGACGCAGTATCAGACATCCACCCCGAATACTCGGGGTTAGTAAAACTCCACTGCTTTACTAGTGCAAGTATCAAACCATACGAAATGTAACAACCAAATACCAACCACTAATATAATACGCAAATCGATTAACAAAATGTTCCCGAGAAGTTTTAGAATTTCGAACTCAAGTAAGAGATATTTGAAAAGGAACACATCATCTCGGGATTTTTAAAGCGTAAATTCTTTTCGACCTCGAGTCCCAATTTACAAAACCTTTTCGTAAACATTAGGGCCTTAGCCCGATTCTCGCTTTCAAAGCATACTAAATAATATATCATTATGAGTCCGAGATCCATATTTAAAATGTTACCCGAACAATCATCTACACGATCACCGTTCGTACACATCATGTACCGAACTCCGAGGCCTCGACGGACCTTACCCGACCACACACACCGCTCGTACACATCATGTACCGAACTACGGAGGCCTCAACGGACCCTACCCGAACCACACACACTGTTCGTACACATCATGTACCGAACTCCGGAGGCCTCAACGGACCCTACCCGAACCACACACACTGATCGGACACCACATGGACCGAACTCCGGAGGCCTCAACCGACCCTACCCGGCTACAACATCGTTCGTACACATCAAGTACCGAACTCCGCAGGCCTCGTCGACCCTACCCGGATCACACACCTTGTCCGTACACGTCATGTACCGACCCGCAGGCCTCGTCAGACCCTACCTGGTTCACACACTTTGTTCGTACACATCATGTACCGAACTCCAGAGGCCTCGTCAGACCCTACCTGGAACACACACACATCGACACGACACAATTCATAATCATTAAATGTCAAGCCATTCCACATTACACTGAAATGTACAATCAAGTATGTAAACCAAAACAACACAAATATCATGATCATCACAACGACTCTTAACCAACACAACACACATTCGGTACACAATACATTGAACAAACACGTGTACAACCATCTCATATGTACATCGCAATCCTGCACAAATGGCACAACGCCTAACACGTATACCAATATATCACTATTATCACAAAGCCTTCAAATTTCGGAAACCACAACCAACTCAACGGAACATATTTACGGAGGCAAGCAAAATCGTCATACAAATCATACGTAATTACTATTCACAAGATACAAGTCGTATAATAAGATACTTGCCTCGATAACCGCTACCGAACGCTCCGAAGAACACGGTTCGACCTAAAGCTTGACTCAAGAAGACAACGAACGGAAGGGTTACAACTCGAGTTCTTCACAAGAATTCGACCCTAACAACATATAATCAATAAATCATCGATCATACGAGGAAGAATAATGGTAGAACGCTCGAATTCTCTTTGTGACATTTTATCGAACACCTTCAAGGCGTCGATAAAATACTCAATAAAACGACAAATCCGTGGCAATCCAACCGTGGAATAACAAGGAATTAGATATAATACATCTAAATAATCATCAATCCATCATAATCCTAAGTTAAATCGGATTAAACGGACAATTCGAACAAAATCCCCAAAACTATATTTTAAGAAAACTTGCCTTGATTCGGTCGATCGGAGCAAGTTATGGAAGGATTAATCGATGTTATGAACTCCAAAACTTCATGGATTTAACCCCTAACAACATCCCTCCATGATCATCAAAGCTCCAGCAAGGAAGAGGATGAAACGAGTGAGAAAATGAGGAAAAACCCGATCGGCCATATTTATAGCTCACGGACACGGCGCAAAGAAACGCCTGCATGGGCCGTGTGTCTCGGCCGTGTCTCGGCAGCTGCAGTCTGGCCGACCGGCGCAGACACGGCGCATGCAGGCTGCCAGGCCGTGTTGCATGTGTCCGGGCAGCCCTTCCGCATGCATCAAAAATTACGTCCGAACGACCCCGAAACCCAAACCTGAATACGAATCGAAGTTACGGTTACGAAGTACTCGCAAAGATGAATCTAAGAGCTAATAGAACACACGATTCCGACCACCCGAAGGCTCGGAATTCGACAACGGAAGTAATTACCCAAAACTTTGGGAAATTACGAAAATGGCCCAAAACGTCCGAAAATCACGATACGCAATCGAAACACCAAACCAAAGCTCGCAACATGAATAATAACATTAAATGAACTTACGAGAAATTCGAAACAACAGTTTCGGACGAGATTCGCAAGAATCGAACTCAAGTGCGGAAAAGTCGCTAAAAAGCTCGGAACTCAACAAAACGATACCGAAACGAACTCGGATGACAAAAAGTGCAGAATTAATCATTCTCGAAATGACGAAACGGTCATGAGCGAGTCGTCAAAACGGGCTCCGGCCGAAAAAGAAATTTACCGAAAATCGAAAATTGCGGATATTACATTCTACCCTCCTTAAAAGAAGTTTCGTCCCGAAACTTAAAACAAGTAGGGAGAAGCAATATCCCGCCAAGAAAACTCAACGAGATACACAAGAACCGAAAAAAAATTCGCGCCCAACGGCGAAACATTACAAGCAATACGAAAGAATATACAGCGTGAAAACACGCCTCACGACGACCAACACGACGCCACCGGTAGAGACATAATAAAATCAACAAGTGACAAGCGTCATCAAATAGATAATACAATCGAGTCGATTATCTGAACAATCACAAAACACAACGAACAAAAATCAATACGATTGACCAACCCAACGGTTCATCAATCAAAACGCGAGCCAAACGCTGAACAAATACGGAATTCCACCGCCCAAGGGTTGGAAGATCGAAAACGAGACTAATTTCCCGAACTTAAGGGAATTACGAAGGAGTCAGAACGTTCAACAATAACGAAATGAGATCAACAAAAACCGAACAATCAATGATCAACCACAACGATCGAGTCAACAAAAATCGAATAATCATGTTCGGATCACGAAGAACAATAAGGTTCAACCGATAAACTCCGAAGTTCACATCTCGACTCAAGACAAAACATGATCCGGTAAAAACAACAAGATGCGCACTCACATAAGATCCACAGGAAAGGGAATAACAATTGAAAAGTCATAACGACAAACGAGTTATTCCGAAACAATACCACCCTCGTTCGATCAACAAAAGCAAGGGATAGGGAAGTTCGTAAAATGTTAACGAGCATAAACGAGTCGACAGAGTCGAAACACAGGAGTTCCAAATCCGATCCACTTCAATAAAAGAATTAGTAGAACTAACAGATGTTACTTCCGAACAAGATTCACAAAAATCGAACCAAATTCGAAAAGTCACAATGATAACCAGATCGACCCACAACAAGATCACAGTTCGTCGACGATGAAACCGAAATACGTAACACGCTCGTAAAGTATCAACGAACACGAGCGAGTCGATAGACATGAGAAAGGGGAAATGCGTAAGTCAAAACGATACGGCATTACATTCGACCTCTTATAAAAGAAATGTCGTTCCCGCAACTCACAACAATCGGAGTAAGGTGACAACACAAAAGCAAACGGCGTAAACATCTCCCATTGGCCTCTCGAGCCGATCCTCATATCTCGTATTGAAGTTCGCGCCCGAAAGACTCGGAACTCAACTCGCAAAACTCGGATCCTATGTCTCTGGGTCCACACTTGAAAAGCGTTACATGCATAAGAAGGACAATTTGCACGTATATGCCCCCGCACAATACGCTCAAATGCCTCGGCTCGGCATATCGAAAATACAGATGCTAGATACAATAGAACATAACACCGCAAAACAACATACCGGAGATGCCAACTCAGCATAACAAAGAATCATAACACATATCATATACAGCGATTACCATCGTAAAGTAATACACACACAAACACTACAACAACGACGGTATCGTTCGGCGACCTCAACGGCCCGAACAATAATCAGCACATAATTACAAACATTATGAAACAATCACACATGTACACAAACGTACAAACCCAAGCTTCAACATCTCACACTCGTGCGACAACACACAAATCGCCACGAGGTGATAAACAAGAACACTACCACACCTCTCACAGAGGGCTAGTACATAATTGCGTGGCAACGCCTCAACGCTCATGCCACCAATTCGATCATACTCGGAGGAACATCAAAACGACAAAGCAAAAATCATACATACATTCCCAAACGCAAACGGGAATTGATAGGTTTAAAAGAAATAAAAACCACCTTTTGAAAATAATTTAGAAAAACACCGGTTGATCTTGAGTATCACCTTTCAAAAAAGTACAAACGTGAAACATCGTTATCGAGACTTTGGAAAACCATTTCGCATTTGAGAAAAATGAGGACACTTTCTCTTAGTGGAAAACTTTCAGAATATTCGACCCTGTCTAAGTAAAAGTGTTTATAAAACATTGAAAAATATCTCAAAACATTTTGGTCCTCGAGGTAGAAGAATTCTGAAACATATCGTGGCACCTTGAAAGTACCACGAGAAAACAATTCATTTTAAACGTACGTCTCGAAATTTATTTCTAGGATACTCAAGGTTTTCAAAGATAATTCAATGGGCTAGAATGCCCAAAAATCTCAGGTAATTACACGGAACATTATAGCGCCGTGGGTCCCGCGCCGGAACCCACCAGGCTAAAAACCATTTACAAAACGCCAAAAAGGTCGATGACGGTAATATTTTACAATGTCCGAAGTATTTCAAAACACGTTTTTCAAATACTGTCTGATTGTGTCATTTGATAATACACGGCCCATTTGTCAAAATTTAACAAATTTTAAAAAATCCATATAAACCATGGTTTGACCGCACCACCAAAATATTTTCCAAAAATCGATTTCTACAAAATTCTCCATCTGTAAAGTCCTTCAGGAAACATTCTCAAACTTACCCATAGCGGATAAAAATTACAACATTCCAAAAACAGTCGAATTTAAAACCATATGCCCAAATGGCAAACAGGGTCGCCAATTCAATCACATACATCTCATGGCATCAAGTTTAAACACACAGCAAAATCATTCATCGGAGTTTCTCACAAACTCTACCGTAAAACCCATCAAGGTTCACAACTTTCACACCATACCAACCACGTGGTGGTTCAAGGGCCAAACATCAATACATCCAGTTCTATACACGTACAGCGTATCCAAGTATCGAATACAACTTCATTACACAACACCGTGTAAATAAAATTATGCACCACAAATATCACACATAAATGAAATCATGAACACAGATATTATGCATAAAAGAGGAGACTTACATCCACAGGCCGCACGGAGACGACGGTCGCCCACGATACTAATCTCATCCGACAACATATCCAACGCGTTGTGACTACGCACAACTCAACTTGTCACCTGACGACTCGAACGACAAGACAACACATTACTCGACAAATCACAACTCGACTCGACCCGACAGCCTAGGTTTCCGCAACCTAAGCTCTGATACCATAAATGTAACACCCCCAAAACCGTATGGGAATATTACACGCCGTAAACCCTTTCCGCAAGGATCTACCAGCAAACGTCCATAAACAACCAAATGCTTGCCGGCCAGTGGTCAAACAATATAATAATACTGCACTGCTAAGGTCACTTACACATAAACACACAGACCGATGAGGTCACACAACTCTATCAACAGGACTGACTAACAACATTACCCACACAGGGGTCGAAATACAATACAGCGGAAGACTGAATCAACTCTAAACTCTACCAACTTTCAACTCTTGATTAGTATCGCAGCTCGTCATCCCCTTGTGCTAATCCTGTGACTGCTCCCCTGAACCTGCATGTACCTGGACGCAGAACAGACATCCACCCCCCGAATACTCGGGGGTTAGTAAAACTCCACTGTTTTACTAGTGCAAGTATCAAACCATACGAAATGTAACAAGCAAATAGCAACTACGAATTTAATACGCAAATCGATTATCAAAATGTTCCTGAGAAGTTTTAGAATTTCGAACTCAAGTAAGAGATATTTGAAAAGGAACACATCATCTCGGGGATTTTTAAAGGTAAATTCTTTCGACCTCGAGTCCCAATTTACAAAACCTTTTCGTAAACATTAGGCCTTAGCCCGATTCTCGTTTCAAAGCATACTAAATAATATATCATTATGAGTCCGAGATCCATATTTAAAATGTTACCCGAACAATCATCGCTACGATCACCGTTTCGTACACATCATGTACCGAACTCCGAGGCCTCGACGGACCTTACCCGACCACACACACCGCTCGTACACATCATGTACCGAACTACGGAGGCCTCAACGGACCCTACCCGAACCACACACACTGCTCGTACACATCATGTACCGAACTCCGAGGCCTCAACGACCCTACCCGAACCACACACACTGCTCGTACACATCATGTACCGAACTCCGAGGCCTCAACGGACCCTACCCGGCTACAACATCGTTCGTACACATCATGTACCGAACTCCGCAGGCCTCGCCGACCCTACCGATCACACACCTTGTCCGTACACGTCATGTACCGGACTCCGAGGCCTCGCCGACCCTACCGGTTCACACACTTTGTTCGTACACATCATGTACCGAACTCCGCAGGCCTCGCTGACTCTACCCGAACACACACACATCGACACGACACAATTCATAATCATTAAATGTCAAGCCATTCCACATTACACTGAAATGTACAATCAAGTATGTAAACCAAAACAACACAAATATCATGATCATCACAACGACTCTTAACCAACACAACACACATTCGGTACACAATACATTGAACAAACACGTGTACAACCATCTCATATGTACATCGCAATCCCGCACAAATGGCACAACGCCTAACACGTATACCAATATATCACTATTATCACAAAGCCTTCAAATTTCTAAACCACAACCAACTCAACGGAACATATTTACGAGGCAAGCAAAATCGTCATACAAATCATACGTAATTACTATTCACAAGATACAAGTCGTATAATAAGATACTTGCCTCGATAACCGCTACCGAACGCTCCGAAGAACACCTGCTCGACCGAAAGCTCTGACTCAAGAAGACAACGAACGGAAGGGTTACAACTCGAGTTCTTCACAAGAATTCGACCCTAACAACATATAATCAATAAATCATCGATCATACGAGGAAGAATAATGGTAGAACGCTCGAATTCTCTTTGTGACATTTTATCGAACACCTTCAAGGCGTCGATAAAATACTCAATAAAACGACAAATCCGTGGCAATCCAACCGTGTAATAACAAGGAATTAGATATAATACATCTAAATAATCATCAATCCATCATAATCCTAAGTTAAATCGGATTAAACGGACAATTCGAACAAAATCCCCAAAACTATATTTTAAGAAAACTTGCCTTGATTCGGTCGATCGGAGCAAGTTATGGAAGGATTAATCGATGTTATGAACTCCAAAACTTCATGGATTTAACCCCTAACAACATCCCTCCATGATCATCAAAGCTCCAGCCGCGGAAGAGGATGAAACGAGTGAGAAAAATGAGGAAAAACCCGACTGCTCGGCCATATTTATAGCTCACCGGACACGGCAAGAAAGAACGGCCTGCATAAACGCCGTGTCTCGGCCGTGTCTCGCAGGCTGCCAGTCCTGGCCGACCCGGCGCAGACACGACGCACGCAGGCTGCCAGGCCGTGTGTTGCATGTGTCCGGGCAGTGCCCTTCCGCATGCATCAAAATTACGTCCGAACGACTCAAACCCAAACTCCGAATACGAATCGAAGTTACGGTTACGAAGTACTCGCAAAGATGAATCTAAGAGCTAATAGAACACACGATTCCGACCACCCGAAGGCTCGGAATTCGACAACGGAAGTAATTACCCAAAACTTTGGGAAATTACGAAAATGGCCCAAAACGTCCGAAAATCACGATACGCAATCGAAACACCAAACCAAAGCTCGCAACATGAATAATAACATTAAATGAACTTACGAGAAATTCGAAACAACAGTTTCGGACGAGATTCGCAAGAATCGAACTCAAGTGCGGAAAAGTCGCTAAAAAGCTCGGAACTCAACAAAACGATACCGAAACGAACTCGGATGACAAAAAGTGCAGAATTAATCATTCTCGAAATGACGAAACGGTCATGAGCGAGTCGTCAAAACGGGCTCCGGCCGAAAAAGAAATTTACCGAAAATCGAAAATTGCGGATATTACACTTTAGGCTGCTCCATATAGATTTCCTCCTCGAGGAATCCATTAAGGAAAGCCGTCTTTACGTCCATTTGCCATATCTCATAATCGTGGTAGGCAGCTATAGCAAGCATCATGCGAATAGACTTGATCATGGCTACGCGAAGGTATCGTGGTAATCGATCCCTTCCTTCCAGGTATAACCCTTTGCCACAAGCCCGGCCTTATAGGCGTCAACCTTGCCATCACCATCGCCTTTCTCTTGTAGATCCACTTGTTCCCACAGGCAATATGCCCTTGGGGCGGTCTACTAGAGTCCGCACTGATTGACATGCATCGAGTCTATCTCGCCTTCCATAGCTTCACGCCATTTCGCGAGTCTACATCCACCATCGCTTGGTCATAGGTTGTTGGGTCGGTCTCTTGGCTATCACTTGGAACCTCATGGAGACCTGGGCCTCCAAGTGCACAAGCCCATACCTCTCGTAAATGAGACACCCTACTAGACCTACGAGGTGGTTGTACTTGTGTTTCGTAAAGTTCGGTTCCAGTTCTTGCACAGTGTCTCTCGAGGAGTTTCATTGTATTCTTCTAAAGAAATACTTCTACCTCGCTCCGCCTTCCCGAATGAACTCATCTTCCAGAAGTGTGCTTGTAAAGCAACAACGATCCTTCGATCTTCGGGCATGTAGAATAGATATCCCATCGTCCTGCACGGAATCCTATGAAACGTCCCTTCGCAGACCTAGCTTCCAACTTTTCCACCTTAGTCTTCTTGACATAGGCGGGACATCCCCAAATCCTAATGTGATTAAGACTTGGTTTCCTTCCTTCCCACATCTCATGCGGAGTTTTAGGAACGGATTTGGAAGGACATCTGCTTCAAGATATACGCGGCGTCAGAGTGCATACCCCCTGTAAATCGGCAAGTCAAGATAGCTCAAGATGGAACGGACCATGTTCAACAGGTCCGGTTCCTTCTTTCGACACACCATTTAACCGAGGAGTACCGGAGGTGTTAGTTGTGAAACTATTCCATGTTCCTTAAGGAACTCGTCAAACTCCGTACTCATATACTCGCCACCTCGGTCCGACAAGTGCTTTGATATGATTACCGGTTTGTTTCTCGACTGTGGCCTTGAATTCCCGGAATTTCTCAAAGGCCTCGATTTATGTTTCATTAAGTATACATAACCATACCTAGTATGATCATCGCAAACGTAATGAAATATTTATATCCGTCACGTGTCGCTTCTAAAGCACCACATACGCTCGGTATGGATTAATCCCGCTTTATTAGCGGCTCTTTCAAAAGTCCTGAAGGGGGACTTAGTCATTTTGCCTTTAAGGCAAGATTCACAAGTAGGAAAGGGATCCGATCCCAATGGACCCATAAGTCCATCTTTTCCATCTTGTAAACCTTGGTCCGACCAATATGACCAAGTCTAAGATGCCATTTCAAAACTTGATTGGTTTCATCCCTACCACGTTTTCTAGTCATAGTATTCACAACTACTTTGTTGCGAGATTTAGATGATACAATCCATTCAACAATGTAGCAAAGACTACTAGTTTATTTCTAAAATAAATTTTGCAGAACCATCACCAATGAAAATGAAAAGCCTTTTCGGTCCATGACCGAATGGATACAATGTTTTGTGCCCCTTGGGCAAAACAAGTACATCTTCTAAAGTCAAAACAAAGCCGGATTCTAAACCCAAAAGAAGTGATCCTATGTCGGCCGCCTCGACACTATGCCCGCTTCCGACCGTGATCATAACTTCTCCACTCCAAGCTTCCTACTTTGTTCCGCATCCCGATTCACGGTACAAATATGAGAACTAGCACCGTAATCCAAGATTCAGAAGTAGAAAATACAAGAGCGAACAATTTGTTTCCAAAACTAAAAGTTCTCAGACTAAGTGCCATGAAGAATCGGACAGCCTCTAGCCCAAAGGCCCACCACCGCACTTGAGACAATCATCCTTCTTCTTCTTGTTCTTTGGAACCATCGGGGCCTTGCCCTTTCCCTTAAGGTCCTTGGCTTGTGGTCCACTCCGCTTCTTGGTCTTTTTCTTCTTATTCTTAGACTCAAGTCCAAGAAATCACAAGTGCACTCCTTCATCCGCGGTCTTCATCCGAGATCGAGCGGTCACCAGCTTGTTCATTAGCCCGGCTAAATTACATGCAATCTCATTGCGCTTGAAGTTCATAACAAACCGTGAGAAGGAATCGTGGAGAGACCGTAGGATAAGGTCGGTTTGGAGAGAAGTATCCATTTTAAAATCAAGAGCCTCCAATCTCTCGATCATGGATATCATTTTGAGGACGTGTTCCCCAACTTTCTCACCTTCCTTCATCCTTGCACCGAACAGTTGCTTGGATATCTCATATCTAGCGCTCACGTGCTCACCATAAAGCTCGGTTAAGTGAGATAGAATCGCCTAGCGAAGTCATTTTCTCATGAGCTCTCTCAAGCTCATTAGACATGGAAGCCATCATATAAGCACGGACTTTCACGTCATCCTTAACCCACTTTTCGTGGTTTTCAATCTCTTCCCGATTGGCTCGAGTCCGCATAGGAGGCGCCGGAATGTCCGTCTCCAAGACGTATCCCAAAGGCTCTATACCGAGGACAATCATCGGACATGGAGCCAATCCACAAAGTTAAGTCCCATTAAGGTGTTCTTTTCGAGTAGAATTGGGAGTGGATTCATTGTCATATTGAGATTTGTCTGCATTAAGTATAACAGATTAATTAGTGACTCATTCAATTATGTTGAGTATAGAATTTAAGGTCTTTTCTATTCTTGTTACCCAGCTCCCACTATTTTTATCGGAATAACACACTCCCATGTGATATCCGGAAGTATCGTCGCTCTACTTCATAGTGGTGATCGAGTTCTTTATAAATCTTAATAGAGGGCAACCGAACAGGTTTCTAGTCTATTAATTTTCATAAAGTGGTGTCCAACACCAACCCATCTAATGGATGATTCGATCTTCTTTTTTCCCTTTGTTCACTCCCCTCAACCTATATGATTTCTATGGTTCGTGAACAAGTTAAGTTTATACCATCGACGCAAATCAGTTTCACAATTGAATCTTATCCGGCAACCTATCAGGTTTCTAGGGATAAAATTTGCTCCAACCGAAGGCATCCAATGCGCCTCGGTAATTTATCCGTCCTCCCCGAACGACTACCCCGATAACTCTAAGCATAGCACATCCGGTTTGGATTTCAATTTCAAAACTCGATGGAGGGAAGGAAAACCTTGAAACCTTATAAACTTAATTATTTATAGTGGGAGAATTTTCGAGATTAACGTTACACTTTGCACATTAATCATATTAGCGCGTTTGAGGCATTAATACAATATGAAAAAAACCATTGACAACCTAGTTGCTACCAACATGTGGTTCATGGACCGTTCCTAGAAAACAAAAACTTCGTAATCTAATTACAAGTCTTCGTCTTGAATCTTCGTCTTCTCGAAATGGATCTTCCTCCGGTCTTCGTCATTACATATAAATTTTACATCGAAAATTGCATCCTAGATACAAACATTTCTAGTAAAATAAATAGCTCAAAACGGCCTTTACAACCCAATCGAATAAAACGAACGATTCAAATCTAAGTCCACGAACCACATCCCCATTCAAAACCATTCATCCAATAAATATTATATAAATGGAAAGCGAGAGATACATTGATCCAATCAACAATATGAACCGATCCAATCGATTCACACATCGGTAATTTGATAACGCTCAAAATAATTGATCGACCATAAATATTCCAATTAATCAAATTTCCCTTATAAAATGAAATACCATAAATCATTTTAATCATATTAAATCCAATTTAACATGCGGGAGATTAATTTTCAAGAATACACGAAAAATCGAGCCGGGTTAAACGCCAAAGATGACCGAGTCACCTCGACTCTACCGGCCACGCTGGCTTGGCCGAGTCACGCTCGAAGAACTGCCAGACACGACCGAGTCCTAGGACACGGCCGGGTCGCCCGGGATGACTTGGTAGATCGTTGACACGACCGTGTCATCCAGACACGGCCGAGTCACTTTCGGCCAGACACGCCCGTGTCTCCCGACACGGCCGGGTCTCCGTGCAGGCTCGGCCACATCGCTGACACGACCGTGTCACCAGGACACGGCCGAGTCATTCTCGCCAAAATACCCTTTTTGTCTAAAAAGTCGTCCGACGACGATTCGGGGCTAGATTTTCGACCGGATATCCAATATCAATATTTTACGACTTTCATATCTTCAATATAAATCATATTTCCCAGAAATTTAAGATTTATATTTAGACATAAACTTACGAAAAATACAATTATTACGAACGAAAAACATATACCACGATTATGACTAAAATGATTCCAAATCATTCACCATCTAATCGAGCATTCCAAATGCCAATATCGTATATACGATCGCAAGACCTACGCTCCGATACCACTGTTGGGATTCGGTGCCTAAAACGAAGGCCCAGCGGAAGCGGTAAAACGAAAATTAATTCGATCTGAATCCCTACGAGGATCGATCGAGCTACGTATATACGAATATCAAAAACAAAAAGCAAGAGTCGTAAGAAACTAACCCTCGAAGTCCGTTGATTAAATGGTAACCTTCTCTTGAGCTATTCCCCAAGCTTTAGTTTGATCTCTACGAGTTCAATCAGCCCCAAGCCCTTGAACGATCCAACGCCGAAAGCACCGCGTCTCTACTTGCCACGCGCCGGAAAAACGAACGGAATGACAACACCTTGCTATCCTCCGAGGATACGGCTAGAGCTAGGTGATGAAGCTTGTTATAGATATTAATATCACTCTAAGTGTATGAATATCTATCTCTCTCAATATTTCCTCACAAAATATCTCTAAGAAGTTGTGAAGAAGATGAATGAAGAAGATGAATAATGAAGATGATGAAGAAGACTTCTATCTCTCTCTCCTCTTCAACCTCACGTTGGAAATGGAATCAAGTAAGTGGGAGAGTTTGTCAAAGACATCATCTTATATTATTTCCACCCTCATGTTTACAACTCATGTAACATGAAGTCTTGTCCCACCAAGTCATTATCATCACTTAATAAATGGAAGAAAAGACAATGGGAAAGTGGGTGGAAGCATAATGGGGCGGCTATCATGAAAAATGAATGAGTTCGGTCTGCTTCGACTCCCGTGAGTCCAAACAGATAAACTCCGATTCTGCTCCGATGTATTTGTGTCGATTAATTAATCCAATTAATTAAACATATCAAACACAAAATAACATAATTAATTTCTCCAAGAAATAATTATATTCATGAATTAAATTAATCACCCAAAGGATATATTTAATCCATTAAGCCGTAAATCAATTTATCCGATAAATCGATTTAAACATCCAATGTCCCAAATTTAGATATCCAATATCCAATATTCATAATGAGAGAATTAGCTCAATTCATTCCGTCGTCAATCCTAATGCGCGACTCGGTAGGTCCGTCTCGACAAGAATGGGAGGAACCAAAGAGTAGTAGCACCACCTAGCTGACTGGTGGCCTACACTGCACTCCCGACTAAGAACGAATGATTGGGATCATTCAAGAACCATTCGTCGTGAATACCAAGATACGTATAAACCCTTCTTTCAAATGTCCCGATCAAGTTATAGGGTCACGGCCACCAAACCCTATCTCGTACTTGACGCTATGCATGCGTTAATGCAAATCGAGATCATCGAGTGCCGTGTATCTAATACAACTAGCTCCAATGCTTTGGCCAAAGACTCATGATCTCATCCGCCAATAACCGCATAGGACATATAACCCGCTCACTAACGGGAGAAAGAATTCTATCTTGGTATTGATGGGACTCGCTACTTGCCCGTTAAGATGCACGTCGAGGTTGACCCCGCCTTCCGATTTACTGGTCGAACTACTCTAATGAAAATCTTGACGTCACAAGCACATCCCTACTAAATCCTCAAGTCGAAGGTTCACGAATACCTATCACAACCTTTCGATTCCGTCATTGACTGTCCCGGAGTGAAATCCATGTGACGAATCGAGGGTGAGTCGGTTCGAGTACACTAATCCAATTAGCATACCTATAACGTGTGCTCCCACTAACCATTAGTGTTCGACAGGCACTCTCCATGTCAAAGAACACGTCATACAAGTCTTCACATAAACTTAACGCCCAGTCAAGTTTCATCGACTTGCGAACGATTAAGTATTTGAGCTATAACCTTTCTAGTGCCGACCCTCTTATCCAATAAGGAGTGGAACGTTTTGCTCTCAAATACACGGACTAGTTTCTATATGTTTATTTACGAGTTAGGAATGCCAGTAACTACCAGTAAATAAAGAAACATTCATTTGCCTTATATAAATGGTTTACATAATTACAAGTACAATGCCCTCTCTCAACAACCTCTGAGTGGCATTCGAGGGCATACTCCTAACAAATTCAACAACCACAGGGCAAAGACAAAGGGATTTTGATAGAAGAACCTGTAGTGAAATCTTTGTCAATGAAAGCTCAACAAGCTCAACTCATAACAGATGAAGAGAAATGTATACCCCTTATATCCGACTATTATTAGTTATTCTATTTCTATTTAATAAAATGTATACTTTTTCTAATAAAGACAAAAGGAAGAAATACCTGTGCTAAAACAGATTTGATTAGACGCCTTGGCCATGCAATAAAACCACCTACGGCTTGCCCCACTAAACTTACCTCCGACGTGGGAACCGGGACTGGAGCATCAGGGTCTCGAACATCTTCAACCATCACTCTAGCTAAATCACCAGATAGAGGCACACCGTGTAAGGTTGGCCCCCCCTCAATAACTCTCCCAAGGGCTACCAGACGAGGAGGATGCTCATCGATATACAACTCAACTCGATCGACCTTGTCCACGTTTTTCTCCTCCCCTAAGGGGTTTGCAGCGACAATACAACTCCCCTTTGTGCTGACACGTAGAGGAGGTGTGTCATTATGTACTGGAGTATGTTGAGATTGATTCAATGATTCCAAAGCGGGGCCAAACTGCTTCATTAAGTTTTGTGTGACTTCGTGTGTAATCTCTTGTGTTAGGCACTTCAAAAATTCTGGACTTACTGATGATGTTGCCGACCCACGAGAACGACCTCCAAAGTACTCTCGAATGCCCACACCGAATCCAACACCACGAACACGACCCGGGTGCTCTGGTCGCCCAACTGCAGCTGCTAATATATCCTTGCGACCCTCGTTAACAAAGGAACCCTGTGAGCACTGCTCCTCAAACTCATCCTACAACAAATAAAGATAGAGCATTTGAATAACTTGTAAAACAATCATATATTTAAATAAAAATTAATAACAACAAGTCAAACAGTGAAATGGTCTTTAAGCATTTAGAGCTTTCTAGTTATTGAACGAATGAGTTATTGTGATTTAAGTTTTTTATTTTTTTGATGATAACATTATTGTACTTGTAATAATCTTCAGCCATCTGCATGTAATCAAATAACTCATCATTAAGAGAAAATAGAAAAAACGAGTGCCTGAGTACCTAAAATAATACACTAACCTAAAATTATATAATTTTTTGACTTTAAAAAATGTAATTATTTCATGCTAATTTTTAAGGAATTCCTTCAAAAAAAAATTAAAGAAATTCAAAATATATTTTGTCACATATATTTTATGAATTTCTGAATAATTTAAAATATTCAGTTAATTTTCTGATTTTTTAGATCAAATTTGAAATTCAAAAATAATTTCAGATTTTTTAAATCATTTCTGAATTTAAATATTTTTTTTAATATTTTTATATTTTATTAACGAAAAATGAACGCCGTTAATTTTTTTGCGGAAATTCAACGGAAGAGGATTTTATGCAGGGGTGTTTGTTTGGTGCATTTTAGCTTAAACACAGAGAGTTTTATTATGTACATATAGGAAAAGCAGAACAAAATTAATAACTTACAATTCTCTTAGCGATCTCGCGTGCTGCATCAGATGTCATCTCACCCGATTTCTTAATTCGACCCAACTTATATTTTTGGTGGCGTGTCGGAGGAGATGGAGGATCAACAATTGTATCAGCACTGCATTTTTGGCTTCCTCTTGCCGTTGCTTTAGTTTACTTTCCATGATCTTCTCTTCAAGCCAATCATAACCTCCACGAGACATCGTATGGGAGCCGTGTTCGCTTTTGGATGTCCCGTGCTTTTTTCCTTTTACCTGTGATTATGAAGAGAATCACTAACACAAGAATAACAATACACAAGTATTGCAAGAGACAATAAAACTCGATTTACCTCCCAAGAAGGATCTAGTCTAATCTTTTTGAATTCGTCCCAATCGCCTCCGAGATATTGTATTTTTCACAAGGAGACATGTCCTCGTATGCACCATATACCCAAATACGTGTCAATTCTGATTTAAACTGTCTCCACTTTAAGCCCACTGATTGCAATATCTTATCTTTCAATTGTTCGTTATTGCTAATATCAAAGTTGGACTAACAATAACAATGAAAATTAAAGAATTAGGCAATAATAATAATACGGTAAAATATCTTAAAATGTCCAAACATGAAGTTAAGTGGATAAGGTTTTACTGAACATACCAAAACATCCTGCCAAATCATATTCTTATCCGATTCTGGTACTTCTAACCATCTAGGGTGCAAAATAGAAACATTATCTCGAGCAAGTTTTCCCAAATACGTGCTTAACTTCACTTTATGAGCTCTTTTGGTTTTTCCTGTGACCTTATCGAGGTCAAGCGGTAATTTTTTTCCATCCACTCGTGTTTTTGTCATATCTCTACATCGTGTCGATTGTCTAGTTTTTCTCGATATTGTAATATCTGCAAATTTTCGATTTTCGGTAAATTTCTTTTATTGGTCGGAGTCTGTTTTGACGACTCTCTCATGACCGTTTCGTCATTCGGAGAATATTTAATTCTGCACTTTTGTCAACCGAGTTCGTTTCGGTGCTGCTTTGTTGAGTTCCGTGCTTTTTAGCGACTTTTCCGCGCTTGAGTTCGGTTCTTGCGAATCTCGCTCAAACTGGCTGCTTGGGGTTTTTCGTAAGTTCATTTAACGTTGTTATACGTGTTGTGAGCTTCGGTTTGATTATTCGTTGTCGTATGGTGATTTTCGGGCATTTGGGCCATTTTCGTAATTTCCCAAAGTTTGGGGTAATTACCTTCCGTTGTCGAATTTCGAGCCTTCGGGTGGTCGGAATCGTGTGTTCTACTAGCTCTTAGATTCGTCTTTGTGAGTACTTCGTAACCGTATCTTCGGTTCGTATTCAGGTTCGGGTTTCGGTGTCGTTTTGTTGAATTCAGGATTTCTAAACGACTTTTCTAAGTATGAGTTCGACTTTGTTGGATCACCATTAATTTTTGGTAACTCCAAAAATTCTGAATCTTTGCAATATTATAGAGCATCGAGTTAACTTTCCAATGGTTTGAACGGTGAGTCAATCGGAGTCCGGACGAGAGAGTTATGGTCGTTTTAGCTCACCCGCTCGTTATTGGCCGATCACTGCCGGCCGAACTCGGCCGTGTCGTCCGACACGGCCCGTGCCGTACTCGTCCGGATAGGCCGGAAGTCTCTGCCTCAGACCCGACCGTGTCGCCTGCACGGCCGAGCCAACTCTTCCGGATAAGTTTAAGCGATCGCTTGAGGCCCGACCGTGTTCCAGACACGGCCGAGTCATTGCCGAGCGCCGCGGACGGGTCACTATCGGAAGGCGCGACCGTGTCTAGCAGACACGGCCGAGTCCTCGCTGCCATCGCGCGCCACGACCGTGTCAGCGGACACGGCCGAGTCTGTCACCTATTTAAGGCCCAAAGAATGGGTTTTTCTTCATTTTTCTCACTCGTTTCTTCCTCTTCCGTACGGAGCTTTGATGGTCATGGAGGGATGTTGTTAGAGGTTAAATCCATGAAGTTTTGAAGTTCATAACATCGATTAATCCTTCCATAACTTGCTCCGATCGACCGAATCAAGGCAAGTTTTCCTAAATTATAGTTTTGGGGATTTTGTTCGATTTGTCCGTTTAATCCGTTTTAACTCAGAATATTGATGGATTGATGATTGTTTAGATATATCATATCTAATTCCTTGTTATTCCACGGTTGGATTGCCACGAATTTGTCGTTTTATTGAGTATTTTATCGACGCCTTGAAGGTGTTCGATAAAATGTCACAAAGAGAATTCGAGCGTTCTACGATTATTTTCTTCCGCTTATGATCGATGATTTATTGATTATATGTAATTAGGTCGAATTCTTGTGAAGAACTCGAGTCGGAACCCTTCCGTTCGTTGTCTCCTTCGGTCCGAGCTTACCGGTCGAACCGTGTTCATCGGAGCGTTTGGTAGCGGTTATTAATGCAAGTATCTTATTATAAGACTAATATCATGTGAATAGTAATTACGTATGATTTGTATGACGACTTTTCTTGCCTCCGTAAATATGTTCCGCTTTGAGTAGGTTGTGTTTTCCAAATTTGAAGGCTTTGTGATAATAGTGATATATTGGTATCCGTGTTAGGCGTTGTGCCATTTGTGCGGATTGCGATGTACATATGAGATGGTTGCACACGTGGTTGTTCAATGTATTGTGTACCGAATGTGTGTTATGTTGGTTAAATGTCGTTGATTGATGATAGTTGTTGCGAGTGTCGAGGTTGTGTTATGTGCGTGCAACGCACGATTTTGTGGTGATCAAGGTGATTGATTAATTGTGCTCATTGTTGTATGTAATGTGAATGTGAATATGTGTGTGACCGCTAAGTTCACTCGTGTTGGTTCGACGGGACCTACGAGGATTCGTGGGTGGACTACGGATCGAACTTAGTGAGGTATCGAGGTCCAATCGTGCGGGTCTCGACGAGGCCTACGATAACGCATGGCATGGACCATGAGTTTCGGACACAAGGCCCAACCGGGTGAGCTCGACGGGGCTTACGGTGACACGTGGCGGTGGACTACGGTGTCGGGACTGTGTGTGTGATTGTTGTGATTGATATAGTCCGTGGGTTGTTATGCCTACGGAGACACGTGATGTGGATCACGGTGTCGGGATTGGTTATGTTTAGTTAATAGTCCGTATGGGTTGTTGAACCTACGGAGACACGTGATGGATCACGGTGTCGGAATTGATTATGTTTGTTTAATTGTGCGTGATGTAGTCCGTGCGGGTTGTTGAACCTACGGAGACACGTGATGGTGGATCACGGTGTCATGAGCATGATACTTTCAAATCAAAGTATTTAAAGGAAAAGTTTTAAGAAAGAACGTTGGGCCGAGCCCCACGAGATTTATGGAAATGTTTCAGATTGTAAATCTGTTGAATTATGAAACAAGTTTTGGGTTAAGGCCCTAATCTTTACGAAAAGGTTTTGTAAATTAGGACTCGAGGTCCAAAAGAATTTCGCTTTAAAAATCCCGAGATGATGTGTTCCTTTTCAAATATCTCTTACTTGAGTTCGAAATTCTAAAACTTCTGGGAACATTCGATAATTGATTTCCGTATTAAATTCGTAGTTGCTATTTGCTTGTTACATTTCGTATGGTTTGATACTTGCACTAGTAAAACAAAGGAGTTTACTAACCCCCGAGTATTCGGGGTGGATGTCTGCTTTGCGTCCGTACATGCAGATTCGGGGAGCAACACAGGATTGGCACAAGAGGATGACGAGTGCGATACTAATCATGAGTCGAGAGTTGTTTTGATGCTTGTTGTGTTGTCGAGTTGATTTCGGTCTTCCGTCAGATTGTATTTCGACCCCGTGTGGGTAATGTTATTTAAGTCGCTTTGTCGATTGGGTTGTGTGACCTCATGGCCCGTGTATTCACGTGTAAGTGACCATATCGGTCTGTATCATTTTATTGTTTGACCCTGGCTGGGCAAGCATTTGGTGGTTTATGGTTGTTTAGCCTGGTAGATCCTTGTGGAAAGGGTCTATGGCGTGTAATATTCCCTTATGGTTTTGGGGGTGTTACATTTCTGGTATCGGAGCTTAGGTTGCGGAAACCTAGCCGTCGCCGAGTCAGTCGTGATTTGTCGAGTAATGTGTTGTCATGTCGCTTTGAGTCATCAGTGACAAGTTGAGTTGTGCGTAGTCACAACGTGTCGGTTATGTTGTCGGACGAGATTAGTATCGTGGGCGACCGTCACCTCCGTGCGACTGTGGATGTAAGTCTCCTCTTTTATGCGAAGTACTGTGTATCTCGATTTTATCTTAGTGAGTTAATTGCGGTGCATGATTTTCTTTACACAGTATTGTGTAATATAATTGTGTTTAGTACTTGTGGCATATAGTATGTGTATAGAACTGAGCACATTATTGTTTTATCTTTGAACCACCGGGTGGTGTGGTATGGTGTGGAAGTTGTAAACCTTGATGGATTTCGAAAAGGTATCGACGACAGAGTTTTATTTTGAAAACCGATTCCTTTAACCGAGTTTTGGCGTTATGGCCTTGAACGTTTTGGCAAAATTCTTGTGACGGTACTTAGTATTTTGTAAATGGCTTATGTGAGTTTTTGAAATATTACCGTCATCGGCCTTTTTAACGTTGTAAATGGTTTTAGCCTGGTGAGTTCCGGCGCGGGACCCACAATGCTATAATGTTCCGTGTTATTACCTGAGATTTTTGGGCATTCTAGCCCATTGAATTATCTTTGAAAACCTTGAGTATCGTAGAAATAAATTTCGAGACGTACGTTTAAAATGAATTGTTTTCTCATGGTACTTCCAAGGTGCCACGATATGTTTCCGAATTCTTCTACCTCGAGGACCAAAATGTTTTGAGATATTTTTCAATGTTTTATAAACACTTTTACTTAGACCCGAGGGTCGAATATTTCCGAAAGTTTTTCACGAAAAGAAAGTGTCCTCATTTTTATCGAATGCGAAATGGTTTTCCAAAGTCTCGATAACGATGTTTCACGTTTGTACTTTTTTTGAAAGGTGATACTCAAGATCAACCGGTGTTTTTCTAAATTATTTTCAAAAGGAGGTTTTCGTTTTTTTTAAAAACCTATCCATTCCCGTTTGAGGGCTGGGTATGTATGTATGATGTTCACGTTGTCGTTATGATGTTTGCTCCAGTATGATCGAATTGGTGCCATGAACGCCGAGGCGTAGCCACGCATTTCTTGTACTAGCCCTCCGTGAGAGGTGTGAACCGGTGTTTACTGCTTTATCGCCTCGTGGCGATTTGCGTGTTGTCACACGAGTGTGAGATGTTGAAGCTTGGGTTTGTACGCTTGTGTACATGTGTGATTGTTTCATAATGTTTGTAATTATGTCTGATTATCGTTCGAATCGTTGGTGTCGCCGAACGATCATCGTTGTTGTAGTGGTTGTGTGTGTATTACTTTTCGATGGTAATCGTTGTATATGATATGTGTTATGATTCTTTATTATGCCGAGTTGGCATCTCCAAGATGTTGTTTTGCGGTGTTATGTTCCATTGTATCTAGCATCGTATTTTCGATATGCCGAGCCGAGGCATTTCGAACGTATTGCCGGGGCATGTGCGTGCCAATTGTCCTTCTCGCGCAACGCTTTTCAAGTGTGGACCCGAGAGACACAGGATCCGCTTTTGCGAGTTGGGTTCCGAGTCTTTCGGGCGCGAACTTCAAGATAGATATGAGGATCGGATCGAGAGGCCCATGGGATATATTTCGACGTTTGCTTTTGTGTTGTCACCTTACTCCGGTTGTTGTGAGTTGTGGGAACGACATTTCTTTTATAAGAGGTCGAATGTAATGCCCGTATCGTTTTGACTTCGCATTTCCTCTTTCTCGTGTCTATCGACTCGCCGTGTTCGTTGATACTTTATGAACTTGTTCTCAGATTTCGGTTTCATCGCTCGAACGAACTGTGATCTTGTTGTGAGTCGATCCGGTTATCGATGTGACTTTTCGGGTTCGATTCGATTCTTGTGAACCTTGTTCGGGAGTGACCTCATATGGTTCCATTAGTTCTTTTATTCGAAGTGGATCGGATTTGGAACTCTTGTGTTTTCGACTCTGTCGACTCATTATGTTCGTTGACATTTCTGAGCTTGTCCTGCCCCTTGCTTTTGTTGATCGAACGAGTGTGGTATTGTTTTGGAATAACTCATTTGTCGTTGTGACTTTTCAATCGCTATTCCCTTCCCTGTGGATCTTATGGGAATGCACGTCTTGTTGTTCTCACCAGATCATCCTGGGAGTTGTTGTTTGAATTTTCTTATCCTTCGTGTTTCGAACATGATTGTTCGATTTTTGTTGTCTCGATCGTTGTGGTTCGATCGTTTGTTTGTTCGGTTTTGTTCTCGTTTCGTGATTGTTGAGCATTCAGGCTCCTTCCTAATTCCCTTAAGTTCGGGAAATTAGTCTCGTTTTCGATCTTCCAACCCTTGGGCGGTGGGATTCCGTATTTGTTCAGCGGTTGGCTCGCGTTTTGATTGATGTACCGTTGGGTTGGTCAATCATATTGATTTTCGTTCGTTGTGTTTTGTGATTGTCGGATAATTGACTTGGCTATATTATCCGATTGATGACGCTTGTCATTTGTTGGTTTTATTATATCCCTAACGGCGACGTTGTGTTGGTCGCCGTGGGCGTGTTTTCACGCCGTATATTCCTTTGCGTTGTTAGTAACATTTCGCCGTTGGGCGTTAGTTACGCATTCTTGTGTATCTTGTTGAGTTTTCTGGCGGAATATTTCTTTCCCTACTTGTTTTAAGTTTCGGAACGAAACTTCTTTTAAGGAGGGTAGAATGTAATATCTGCCAAATTTTCGATTTTCGGTAAATTTCTTTTATTGGTCTGAGTCTGTTTGTGACTCTCTCATGACCGCTTCGTCATTCGGAGAATATTTAATTCGCACTTTTGTCAACCGAGTTCGTTTGGTCTTGCTTTGTTGAGTTCCGTGCTTTTTAGCGACTTTTCCGCGCTTGAGTTCGGTTCTTGCGAATCTCGCTCAAATCGTTTGGGGTTTTCGTAAGTTAATTTAACGTTGTTATACGTGTTGTGAGCTTCGGTTTGATTATTCGTTGTCGTATGGTGATTTTCGGGCATTTGGGCCATTTTCGTAATTTCCCAAAGTTTGGGGTAATTACCTTCCGTTGTCGAATTTCGAGCCTTCGGGTGGTCGGAATCGTGTGTTCTACTAGCTCTTAGATTCGTCTTTGTGAGTACTTCGTAACCGTATCTTCGGTTCGTATTCGTGTTCGGGTTTGGTGTCGTTTTGTTGAATTCAGGATTTCTAAACGACTTTTCTAAGTATGAGTTCGACTTTGTTGGATCACCATTAATTTTTGGTAACTCCAAAAATTCTGAATCTTTGCAATATTATAGAGCATCGAGTTAACTTTCCAATGGTTCGAACGGTGAGTCAATCGGAGTCCGGACGAGAGAGTTATGGTCGTTTTAGCTCACCCGCTCGTTATTGGCCGATCACTGCCGGCCGAACTCGGCCGTGTCGTCCGACACGGCCCGTGCCGTACTCGTCCGGATAAGCCGGAAGTCTCTGCCTCAGGACCCGACCGTCGTGCAGCACGGCCGAGCCGAACTCTTCCGGATAAGCGAGCGGCGCGAGAGGCCCGACCGTGTTCCAGGACACGGTCGAGTCATTGCCGAGCGCCGCGGACGGGTCACTATCGGAAGGCGCGACCGTGTCTAGCAGGACACGGTCGAGTCCCTGCCGGCCACTGCGCGCCACGACCGTGTCAGGCGGACACGGTCGAGTCTGTCAGCCTATTTAAGGCCCAGCAGTCGGGTTTTTCTTCATTTTTCTCACTCGTTTCTTCCTCTTCCGCGGCTGGAGCTTTGATGGTCATGGAGGGATGTTGTTAGAGGTTAAATCCATGAAGTTTTGAAGTTCATAACATCGATTAATCCTTCCATAACTTGCTCCGATCGACCGAATCAAGGCAAGTTTTCCTAAATTATAGTTTTGGGGATTTTGTTCGATTTGTCCGTTTAATCCGTTTTAACTCAGAATATTGATGGATTGATGATTGTTTAGATATATCATATCTAATTCCTTGTTATTCCACGGTTGGATTGCCACGGATTTGTCGTTTTATTGAGTATTTTATCGACGCCTTGAAGGTGTTCGATAAAATGTCACAAAGAGAATTCGAGCGTTCTACGATTATTTTCTTCCGCTTATGATCGATGATTTATTGATTATATGTAATTAGGGTCGAATTCTTGTGAAGAACTCGAGTCGGAACCCTTCCGTTCGTTGTCTCCTTCGGGGTCCGAGCTTCCCGATCGAACCGTGTTCATCGGAGCGTTTGGTAGCGGTTATTAAGGCAAGTATCTTATTATACGACTTGTATCTTGTGAATAGTAATTACGTATGATTTGTATGACGACTTTTCTTGCCTCCGTAAATATGTTCCGTTTGAGTAGGTTGTGTTTTCCGAAATTTGAAGGCTTTGTGATAATAGTGATATATTGGTATCCGTGTTAGGCGTTGTGCCATTTGTGCAGGATTGCGATGTACATATGAGATGGTTGCACACGTGGTTGTTCAATGTATTGTGTACCGAATGTGTGTTATGTTGGTTAAATGTCGTTGATTGATGATAGTTGTTGCGAGTGTCGAGGTTGTGTTATGTGCGTGCAACGTACGATTTTGTGGTGATCAAGGTGATTGATTAATTGTGCTCATTGTTGTATGTAATGTGAATGTGAATATGTGTGTGACCGCTAAGTTCACTCGTGTTGGTTCGACGGGACCTACGAGGATTCGTGGCTGTGGACTACGGGATCAGAACTTAGTGAGGTACTGAGGTCCAATCGTGCGGGTCTGACGAGGCCTACGATAACGCATGGCAGTGGACCATGAGTTTCGGACACAGTGCGTCCAACCGGGTGAGCTCGACGGGGCTTACGGTGACACGTGGCAGTGGACTACGGTGTCAGGACTGTGTGTGTGATTGTTGTGATTGATATAGTCCGTGTGGGTTGTTATGCCTACGGAGACACGTGACAGTGGATCACGGTGTCGGGATTGGTTATGTTTAGTTAATAGTCCGTATGGGTTGTTGAACCTACGGAGACACGTGACAGTGGATCACGGTGTCGGAATTGATTATGTTTGTTTAATTGTGCGTGATGTAGTCCGTGCGGGTTGTTGAACCTACGGAGACACGTGACAGTGGATCACGGTGTCATGAGCATGATACTTTCAAATCAAAGTATTTAAAGGAAAAGTTTTAAGAAAGAACGTTGGGCGAGCCCACGAGATTTATGGAAATGTTTCGGTATTGTAAACTGTTGAATTATGAAACAAGTTTTGGGTTAAGGCCCTAATGTTTACGAAAAGGTTTTGTAAATTAGGACTCGAGGTCCGAAAGAATTTCGCTTTAAAAATCCCGAGATGATGTGTTCCTTTTCAAATATCTCTTACTTGAGTTCGAAATTCTAAAACTTCTCGGGAACATTCTGATAATTGATTTCCGTATTAAATTCGTAGTTGCTATTTGCTTGTTACATTTCGTATGGTTTGATACTTGCACTAGTAAAACAGTGGAGTTTTACTAACCCCCGAGTATTCGGGGGGTGGATGTCTGTTTTGCGTCCAGGTACATGCAGATTCAGGGGAGCAGTCACAGGATTGGCACAAGAGGATGACGAGCTGCGATACTAATCATGAGTCGAGAGTTGTTTTGATGCTTGTTGTGTTGTCAGAGTTGATTTCAGTCTTCCGCTGTATTGTATTTCGACCCCTGTGTGGGTAATGTTATTTAAGTCAGTTTTGTCGATTGGGTTGTGTGACCTCATCGGTCTGTGTATTCACGTGTAAGTGACCATATCGGTCTGTATCATTTTATTGTTTGACCCTGGCTGGGCAAGCATTTGGTTGTTTATGGTTGTTTAGCCTGGTAGATCCTTGTGGAAAGGGTCTACGGCGTGTAATATTCCCTTATGGTTTTGGGGGTGTTACAGATATAGTCTCTGCTGGAGAAGTGGAACGAGATCTCGGTGGAGTAGACATGTGTCTGTTTAGTAATAAGTTAATAAGAAGATCATAAGCAATGAAATAAAAGAAATTCATTTTTAAGCTATAGACATGTGGAAATATATTTATTGTGACTAACTTTTAAAATCAATCAAGACTTTTAAAACCAATCATGACTTTTAAAATCCATTAATGGCACTAAGATTTTCAAGAGCAACACTAATAATCACAAACACCACTAACTAAAGTGGCAACATTAATCCGTTAACTAACGGTAGTAACTTAGAAGAGCGGCATTAACGAATTAAAGCGTGATATTAATAAACAAACGAGCAACATTAAAACAAACGAGCGGCATTCTAAGAATTTCTTGCACAACGCTTGCGACTAGAGAAAAGGAAAACAGGGAATGCAATTCCGATGAAAATAACATGTAAGTCATGTCATCAGAAGAAGCATAGCAATTAATGCAGCAAATAATAACGATTACTTCTTATGTAGAACACGAGCACTACTATATATATATCCACATTTATATACATATGGATTTATGCACCAAACACATATCGTTGTTCAATCTCCTTCCTGAGATTTTTCAATTTATCAACTCTTCAATCATAGATGTATCATTCACCATGTGCCATGACTTCATTCAATAACAATTATACAGAGCACAAGACAATAGACTTCTACCACAAACAACACTTAAAGTTGATGGACAGAGAGAATGGACAAAAGGGCAAGATTTAATGCAGAAATCAACAAAGAAACAGCAAACATAGTCTTAAACAACATTCGTAAGCTCAACGACATTTCAAGAAAGTGACAATTTTGCCATACCACAGTATCTTATGCATACGGATATGATATTCTGTCAAATTTGGATAAGGTTTCAGGTAATGCATATTAAGGATTTCAAGACTCCATTAAGACTACAAACAAGAGAAGTTCAATTTTAAGACCAGATAACTTGTTTAAAAGAGAGGATTTTGTTAGTTATCTGGACATTGCATAAAACAGCCACTCAAATCTATAAAGCAAACAATCAAAATCAAACCAATGCAATCATTTGGAGTAACATTTCTTGAGAGTTAGAAGAAATCTCAATTCTTCCCGACTTGTCTCTAGCACACTCTTAACTTCCTGAACCATGATATGCCTGGTAAATTTTAACATTCAGCAAGAACTGATCCCCCTAAAAATGTCTTGAAGGGCATTATATTCTGAAATATACTTAATAAATAAGAGAAACTTGCAATTAATATTTGTTTTATGTGTTTCGTCTCACATTTTCTCCGCTTTTCATTTATTCTCCATCTCTATTCTTTCATGCTTCCACCTTTTCATTTCCCCAATCCCTTTTCATCCTTTTCCCAATCTTTGTCATAATTCTAATATGGCTTTTCATTCGTGTATCTTTGGCTATATTGTCTGTCGTCAAGGTAAATAGAATTCTAGGGCATATAATATAATCCTTAGAATTCCAATTGGTGCCTGAGCCCAGTGGAATACTCAGGTTGTCTCTTCTCAACTTTTCAGTTCAATATAAATCATATATTTTATTCTGTACTTAAAAACCAGAGTTTCCGAGAATTAATCAACAAAAATAAAATTGGAGCATATCCAAGTGTGAAAATGTCTCCACTCACCTCATGCACCAAGCGCTGATATGTTTCGGTAACATTATGCATCCTCCACCTAGATAGATCAATAATATTTATTCCAGAAGTCCAAGAACAAGAATTTTCATCGAAACTGCTACTTGGCAGGTAAGTTTTCAGGTGAAACAACTTCACTGCACATGACTGCATGGCCCCATTCACTTTCGCCCCCATGTCAAGGTTCCACAGGGCTGACATATCTCTTTGAACAATGATATCATCATCTAAAACTACAACTTTCTCTAAAGATTGAAAAATCTCAGGAAGGAGATAACTGGACAAGGTAATCAAATAAATAATTAATTTACAAAAAAAACATCCATCATTCATTCATTCACATATTACACATATTAAACATTCATTCCCAAGATTGTAAACTGAAATCACGTTTAACATTACACATATTAAATATTAGAAAATAACAAAATAAAAATCCAAAGGTAAAAGCCTAGTTTATATAAGAACGTTCTCCCATATGCCTTCATCATGATCATGACGAGTAGCATGTACATCATCCACTTCATTTTCTTCCATCATAGAAGGCATGCGTGCAACAGTCTCATAATTTTCAAGTGTTGAGCCTTCATTTTCATGAGTAACATCCATGCTTCTACCTTGAAGCACCACTGACCATCTTTCATCACATGGATCGTTGATATAAAACACCTGTTTTGCTTGACATGCCATGATGAAAGGCTCGTCCATACAAGCTACCTTGCGAAGGTCTACCAATGTAAATCCCAACTCATCAATTCGCAAACCTGTGTTATTATCAACCCACTTACACTTAAAAACAGGCACTCAAAATATGACATAATCAACCTCCCAAATATCTTCAACGACTCCAAAGTAAGTTACAGATGCCATAACAGGATTTTTATCTTTAGAACTAGAAAAGTGCATGGACTCGGCCTGAAGAGTGACCCCACTGTTTTGAACAGTACTCTTGTCATCCTATGACTTTGTGTAGAAGGAGCAATTATTGATATCATATCCACTCCAAGTAATGACATCAAACTTAGGCCCGTGTGCCAACCATTTTAATGTATCGGAAGCACTATTATCAAGACTAATTTTTTCTTTAAACCACTTTAAGAAAGTTTTGTTATGCTCGTTCAACAACCATTTTTCCTTCATGCGAGGATAATTCATCTTTAGAAGATTTTTGTGAGCAGTCAAGTAAGGGAGGACCTCTTCAGTGTTATTTAATATATACAAATGCGCTTGAAACACTTCGTCTCGACTCTTAGTTTGGACTTTCACACCGCGAGTTCCCTTACCTTCATGTCTCCCATCATGACGAGGCTTCGGTAGCCCTACAGCTTCTATCTTTGACAAGTAATCTGTACAAAACTCAATAGCTTCTTCGGCAATGTATCTCTCGACAATAGATGCTTCCGGATGATGTGGATTTTTGGTATACCCTTTTAAGATCTTCATGTACCACTCAACAGGATACATCCACCTTAAATAAACGGGACCACATACTCTAATTTCCCTTACTAAATGAACAATTAAGTGAACCGTGATGTCAAAAAATGAAGGAGGAAAATACATCTCTAATTGACATAAGATAACGGAAGCCTCTTTTTCCCACTCATCCAACTTCATAGGGTCAACCACTTTGCTGCATACCGCATTAAAGAAATAGCACAAGCGAGTTATGGCATGTCTTACCTTTTTAGGTAAGATGCCACGTATGGCCACCGCCAGGAGTTGTTGCATTAATACATGACAATCATGAGATTTCAATCCAACTAACTTCAGATCTTGCAATGACACAAGACTCTTGATATTGGAAGAATATCCCTGCGGCACTTTCATGCCCCGTAGACACTGGAAAAAACTTGTTCTCTCTTTTTTTGATAAAGTGTGACATGCTGGAGGCAAATAGGTACGTTTACCTACTAATTGTGGATGTAGCTCTGGTCGTATACCCATCTAAAGCAAATCTTGTCGAGCCTTCACATTATCTTTCGTCTTGCCTTTAATGTTCAACAGTGTACCAATTACACTATCACACACATTCTTCTCCACATGCATAACATCAATACAATGCCTAACATCTAGATGGGACCAGTATGGTAGATCAAAGAATATCGACCTCTTCTTCCAGATATTTTTCTCAATAGCCTTCTTCTTGGTCTTCCCAAATATAGTATTGATGTTTTTAACCCGATCATAAACCTGTTTACCCGTCAAGGGTGTAGGTGCAGTTCCATCCTCCTGAGATCCGTTAAAAGCTTTTTTTAATCTACGATAAGGGTGATAACGTTCAAGAAACCTTCGATGTCGAGTGTAAGCAGTCTTTTGCCCATGCTTTAGTTGTATGTAACTTGTGTTTTCTTCACATATAGGACATGCGTGATGCCCCTTAACACCATACCCACTCACATTTCCATATGCTGGAAAGTCGTTAATGGTGCAAAATAACAATGCACGCAACTTGAAACTTTGTTGACGATACCCATCAAACACGTTTATCCCTTCCTTCCATAACATTGTCAAGTCTTCAATCAAAGGACTTAGATAAACATCTATGTCATTTCCTGGTTGTCTTGGGCCTGAAATCATCATAGATAACATAACATTATTCCGTTTCATGCACAACCAATCAGGTAGATTGTAAATCACAAGCATAACCGGCCATGAACTATGCTTACAACTCATGTTACCAAATGGATTCATCCCATCTGTAGCAAGTCCGAGTCTAAGATTTCTTGGCTCATTCCCAAAACTGAAACAAGTTATCAATTTTCTTCCATTGTAAAGAATCAATGGGATGGCGAAGCATCCATCACATTTTCTCCCATCCGCATGCCATATGAGGTTCTTCGCATCATCTGCATTAGCAAACAATCGCTTAAACCTTGGAATTATTGGAAGATACCATAACACCTTCGCAGGGGAACCTCGTTTTGTGCTATCACCACTAAAATCATCAGACTTGGATTTGTACCTCGATACCCCGCATGTGGGACACTTATGTAATGTTTCAAACTCTTTTCTATATAATATGCAATCATTGGGGCATGCGTGTATTTTCTTGTACTCCATTCCCATCGGACACAATATCTTCTTTGCCTCATAATTACGATTCGGTAATGTGTTATTTTCTGGAAGCATCTCCGTCAACAGTTCAAGCAATTCGGTAAAGCTTTTATCACTCCATCCATTTCTTGCCTTCAGATTAACCAGTTTTAACACTGCTGACAACCGTGTAAAGAGTTTACATCCTGGCCACAAAGGTATCTCTGAATCACTTTTCAATGTATCATACACATGTGCTCGTTGAAAAGATTCTTGACCAACATCACGAATCATGTCTTCAACTCGATCATATGTATCCACATCAATGTCATGAGTGTCTTTCGAGTGCTCACTTGAAAAGTCCATCAATTCACCATGCCATGTCCATATTTTATAATTCTTGTTAATTCCATCACAAAGAAGATGTTCTCGAATCTTGCCAACTTCATGTCTTCTTCCATTCACATAATTGATACAAGGACAATAATACTTTTGATCGGGTTCTGGTCGATTTTTTTGTGCAAATTCTAGAAATTGTTCAACTCCATTCTCATATTCAACACTTATTCGACTAGCTTTCATCCAAACTCGATCCATTTTAAGACTGTTAGATCAATTTGGACAAACAAAATAGTTTCAAAAACAAATGACGAGAAGATATTCAAAACGAAAGTAACATCTAACAAGAATGTAACTAGTAAGATTCCGCAAGAATGTAACTATTATGGTATTATGTTTGTTTTGACACTGGGTTGCACAACAATGATATGTTATGTATGCATTTTATAAAATGTTATATCGCCCGTACATGTTTGTATAAAGATTTAGTTGGTAAAATATAGTTTTGTCGATGTTGACTATCAATAGTCGTAATATACACTTTTAGCGACTAAACAAGTATAAAACATTTTGAAAAGTATCCGACTTGACTAATATGTATATATAAAACATTACAACTTTTATTTCGTCCGTTTCAGTTAATTCCGATGTTAAGGCGTCCAAAAATGACTTTGAAGTTAATTTTCAGCATAAACTAAAAGCTATCAATAGTGTAAAAATATATATTTTCAGCATATCTTTTGATAGACCATAACTTCTTCATTTTTAAGAGTTACGACGTGCGCGAGCACTACTTTTAAAGGTAAAAACATGATTTACACTTTTATAAGTTTTCCCCTTCTCGGACTAGAAACGGGTTAAAAAACAGTCCGAAATGGGTTGGTGACGCCGGTTAAGTCAGGGGAGCGAAGATCCTTTCTATCTAGTTGAACCAGTACGAACTTACCCGTATCCTACTTTCAATTTCAAAAAGAGCTTTGGGCGATCAGGGATAAAGAAAAAGGGTTCAGGCCGGCCAGGTACTATCAAACTAGCAGTAGAAGGCATAAGAATGCTCTTAGGAAAGCAGGCTAATTCGCAAGAGAGCTTGAAGTGACTCCCCGATACGAATTTTTAAGTGTTCAAATAAAACCATTCGCCAAGCTTCAAATTCATGCACACAAAAACAAAGAAGGAAAACCAGACCATAGAATCAAAAGTGCAACGAAAAGTACAAAGAATTGAGTTACCTCTGGAGAATACATTGCCGTGATATCTGCTGTTCGCTTGTTGGGGAACTGGCGGCTCTCTTTCTAGTGTGGTTAATCGGAGACGACGACCAAAAACACCCTAGGTCTTTACACTAAAACGGCGTAATACTCAATCATGTTCTCACCGCGTTTATCCCTAAATTTGGCTGCCGGGAGGTTTCACCTTTGAGGGATTGATGAAACGGGGATGATGGATGATGTAGAGCGATTGAGATTAGGGATGATGAAGGAACAAATTATCGTTTTCTTGGACAAGTTTGGAGAAGAAAGATGAAAGGGGAAGGTTCGTTGAGTGTTGAAGACAAATGAAAGGAGAAGACTGCTGCCTGCGTAGGGTTGAAAAAAAATATAGACGTTCCACATCGGTTACACATTAAAACCGATGTTAAACTACTGCTATTCACATAGGTTTCTCAAAAAACCGATGTGAATATCTGATATTCACATCGGTTTCTAAAAAACTGATGTTAAACTACTGATATTCACATCGGTTTTTACAAAACCGATGTTAAAAAACTGAAATTCACATCAGTTCTTCTAAGAACCGATGTTAACGTTTAAAAAAATTACAATTACACCACCGTCTTTTTTTTAAATCGTTTTTCTTAAAACCGATGTAAATTGGGCGATGTTGAATCCTATTTTCCTAGTAGTGAAACCCTATCTGTAGTTGACGCAATGCATACGTTAATGCAAATCAAGATCATCGAGCTCTCGTGTATCCAATACAACTAGCTCCAATGCTTTGGCCAAAGACTTATGATCTCATCTGCCAATAACCGCATAAGACATATAACCCGCTCACTAACGGGAGAAAGAATTCTATCTTGGCATCCAGTAGGACCTGCTACTTGCCGGTCAAGATGCACGTCGAGGTTGACCCCCGCCTCTCGGTTTATAGGGTCGAACTACTCTAATGAAAATCTTGACGTCACAAGCACATCCCTACTAAATCCTCAAGTCGAAGGTTCACGAATACCTATCACAACCTTTCGATTCCGTCATTGACTGTCCCGAAGTGAAATCCGTGCGACGAATTGAGGGTGTGTCGGTTCGAGTATACTAATCTAATTAGTATACCTATAATGTGTGCTCCCACTAACCATTAGTGTTCGACATGCACTCTCCATGTTAAAGAACACATCATACAAGTCTTTACATAAACTTAACGCCCAGTCAAGTTTTATCGACTTGCGAACGATTAAGTATTTGAGATATAAACCTTTCCAGTGCGACCCCCTTATCCAATAAGGAGTGGAACGTTTTGCTCTCAAATATACGGACTAGTTTCTATATGTATATTTACGAGTTAGGAATGCTAGTAACTACCAGTAAATAAAGAAACAGTCATTGCCTTATATCAATAGTTTACATAATTACAAGTACAATGCCCTCACTCAACATCCTCTGAGTGGCATTCGAGGGCATACTCCTAACAATCTCCCACTTGCACTCAATGCCACACACTATGGTATCTAATACCCATGTTCTACAGATGACGCTCTAAGCTAGTCTGAGAAAGTGGCTTGGTCAGTGGATCAGCGACGTTGTCGGCCGAGTCTACTCTGTGCAGCACAATGTTTCCCTTGCGAACAAATTCTCTTACGAGATGATACTTCCTCTCAATATGTTTGGTGCTGTTGTGAAACCTCGGCTCCTTGGCCTGCGCTACAGCTCCGTCGTTGTTGCGATGCAGTAGCAGCAGTGACTCAGCACATGGTATCACTTGAAGTTCTCCTAGAAACTTCTTAATCCAGAACCCTTCCTTGGAAGCCTCCGAGGCTTCTTGATACTCAGCCTGACAGGTGGAATCAGCATTCGCGCTTTGCTTGGCGCTACGTCAAGATACTGCTCCTCCATTAAGAGTAAATACGTAGCTAGAAGTAGACATCGAGTCGTCCTTCTGTCCCTGGAAGTCCGAATCAGTGAATCCCACCACATCCAATTCTCCACCGCCATACATCAAAACCATATCTCTAGTCCTTCTCAAGTACTTGAGAACGTTCTTTACGGCAGTCCAATGTTCCCTACCTGGGTTTGCCTGAAACCTAATCACCACGCTAACAGCATGCGCAATGTCAGGTCTCGTACACAACATAGCATACATAAGGCTACCCACGGCCGAAGCATATGGTATATTACTCATTTCCCGTTGTTGTTTCTCATTTTGAGGACACATCTTCGAGGTGAGTTTTATTCCGTGTCGCATCGGAAGGAACCCTCTTTTAGAATCATCCATCTTAAACCGCTTTAAGATCTTATCTATATAGAGGGCTTGGGAAAGACCTATTGTTCTCTTTGCTCTATCCCGGTAGAGCCGAATACCAAGAATATAGGTTGCTTCTCCATGTCTTTCATGGAGAAATTACTCGAAAGCCAATCTTTCACAGAACTGAGCATTCCCACATCATTTCCTATTAGTATAATGTCATCCACATATAGTACTAAGAATGCGATCTTGCTCCCACTAACCCTATTGTATACACAAGGTTCCTCTTCATTTTGCACGAAGTCAAACTCTTTGACTGCCTCGTCAAAACGAAGGTTCCAACTACGCGATGCTTGCTTCAGTCCATAAATGGAACGCTGAAGCTTGCACACTTTCTGAATATCGACCTCGGACACAAAGCCTTTAGGCTGCTCCATATAGATTTCCTCCTCGAGGAATCCGTTAAGGAAAGCCGTCTTTACGTCCATTTGCCATATCTCATAATCGTGGTAGGTAGCTATAGCAAGCATCATGCGAATAGACTTGATCATAGCTATGGGCGAGAAGGTATCGTGATAATCGATCCCTTCCTTTTGGGTATAACCCTTTGCCACAAGCCTGGCCTTATAGGCGTCAACCTTGCCATCACCATCGGTCTTTCTCTTGTAGATCCACTTGTTCCCAATAGGCACTATACTATGCCCTTGGGGCGGTCTACTAGAGTCCAGACCTGATTAACATGCATCGAGTCTATCTCAGCTTCCATAGCTTCGCGCCATTTCGCGGAGTCTACATCCACCATCGCTTGGTCATAGGTCGTTGGGTCGGTCTCTTGGCTATCACTTGGAACCTTATGGAGACACAGCTCCTCCAAGTGCACAAGCCCATACCTCTCAGGTAAATGAGACACCCTACTAGACCTACGAGGTGGTTGTACTTGTGTTTCAGAAGGTTCGGTTCCAGTTTCTTGCACAGGTGTCTCTTGAGGAGTTTCATTGTATTCTTCTAAAGAAATACTTCTACCTGCTCCGCCTTCCTGAATGAACTCATCTTCCAGGAAGTGTGCTTGTAAAGCAACAACGATCTTTCGATCTTCGGGCATGTAGAATAGATACCCCATCGTCCCAGACGGAAATCCAATGAAACGTCCCTTCGCGGACCTCGCTTCCAACTTTTCCACCTTAGTCTTCTTGACATAGGCGGGACATCCCCAAATCCTAATATGATTAAGACTTGGTTTTCTACCCTCCCACATCTCATGTGGAGTTTTAGGAATGGATTTGGAAGGACATCTGTTCAAGATGTAAGCGGCAGTCAGGTGTAACACCCCCATATTTAACCGGAAATATTACAGCGCCATGGGCCCCGAAATGGAACCCACAGGCTAAAAGAAATTTTCGCAAACATTTACAAATGTCCAAGAGGCCAACGACGGTACTATCTTTAAAACATTAGAAGACCATATAAAATCTGTTTAGCAAAACCGTCGTAAAATCTCGTTTTAAAAAGGGCGAGGCCAAACGGCCGAAACTCAATAGTTCAGAAAACGATTTCCAAAGTAACTCAAGTTACCAGAAACGAAAGATCGTTTCAAAATACTCACGCAGCGGAAAAGACAATAGTTAAAAGTACTCTAGCAGCAGAATAAAACAACTGATCAGGAACTCAATACAAAAACATGCCCTAGCCAGTATCCTCCGGGAAGCTCATCTCTTCACGACCGCTACAAGCTCGATATCCAAAGAACCTAAAAATAAAGCCCACGACGGGGTCATCCATAATATCCAACGATGATAACCGTCACATCACATTAATAATTACATACCAATGAGAATACAAAATAAGAATACGACCAATGTAATCTTATCGTTATAACTCTACCAAAATTCATATCTCGTACTGTGTCTCACACAATACCTCAAAATCCTCAAAACGTCATCATAACTCACTGTTACGAAACTCCACTAACTCTATCCAACCCAAATCCATCGGGTGATATTATCAAGTCTCAACACAAAAACCGATTGTCCATCAAAGACAGATATCAAGGGAAATACGGAACATACCTCGGGATGCACAATACCACGACAATCATATCAGTCTAATCCCAGATCAGAACAATGCAACATACGGGCACGGTCCTAACACAAGACCTACACATGCATACTCATATGACAACGTCAATATGATCACAACTATAACAATAATGTATACTCAATGGAAATCCGACGATCCAGCGCCCTCAGCATAGATCCTCTTGATGATCCTATCAGATCATCATAAGATGAATAACCAACAATAGACATATGAACAATAACACATGACAAAATCAATGATGCGAATTCACAAGATTCCATCAACACAATACTGGTAATCCAACGATCCAGCGCCCTCAGCATAGATCCCCATGATGATCCCGTCGAACCAACGCATGGTGGAAAACCTGTCCAACGATCCAGCGCCCTCAGCATAGATCCCCATGATGATCCCGTCGAACCAACACATGATGGACATCCGATCCAGCGCCCTCAGCATAGATCCTCATGATCCCTTCGGATCATTTACAACATAAACAATATAATCATGCATACACATATGCAACTCAATATGTTCATCAACATGAACGACATATGAATCAAAACATGAACGACACTATGATGACACAACTAGGACAACTTCATGTACAACAACATGAATGACAACCTGCATGATCAACAACATCAACACTAAACCGAATCAAACTAAGATACTGTCACGAATCCTTCAGGAGAAATCTCAATGTCAAATCATCACCGGCGATTATCCTCGATGCTCGGCGATCCAAACGTACAATGAACTATAGATACTCATATCCTCGTCTTTATCGCAACGTAACCTCGATACCCGAACATACCAATAACTGAGATAAAGCATATACATTATGATTTACCTCCCAGAATCGGAAGAACGATATACAATCCAAATACCCAGAGTTTACAATAATAATCATCGCTATATGCATTATAAACGAAATGAAACTGAAACCATTCATTAAATATTATAAATGAGCAAGTAATAACTTGCCTCGATACCGATACCACGAAGCTGTTACCGAACCCATTGCCTTTGTCTACGAGCTCCTCAGCCCCGATCCAAAGCAACACAACGGTCGTAATCCACGTTCAATTATCGCAACCTAATGCAATAATCAAATGACAACACATCCGATAATAATCAACAACCGGCAAAACCAACTAATCGAACTCAACAGTTCAATAAAAACCTCGAATAAACGCAGTCTGAACAAACCAAATCAAACCATCACGCATTCATAATCACAACACAAAAATACTGCACTGTCTGCCTATTTAGCGCACGTTAAACGCATAACGTAGCGTGCACTAAGTTGCTCCCGTTAGCGTGCGCTAGCTAGTAAGCTTAGCGTGCGCTAATGCTGTACAGTGGCATGCATTCCAAGCATCGTCTAGCACTTCCATCATATCAATGATCAACTCATCTCGATATTAAGGATTTCATAACATATTCGATTCCAACTTTTATCTTTAAACACGAATCAACAAGATTCCTTCTTGTTCATATTTGGTAAATTCATAGAACAATTTACCGGTTATTATCATGAATAATCATATTCCAAAGTCATCCGTAACCTTTCCAATTTCCAGTTCTTATTCATAACAATCATGACATATATAATTCAATAGTTCTTCACAAACACGAATTATCCGAATTCACGTTCATGATCCATAAAATGACATAATCCGATGTGTTCTAACATCTAAAAATCCTTATTCATCATGTTCTTCGACATACGATTCATATAACTTCAAGAATCACAACAGCACCACCATAATCGTTACCATACGAAGTGACCAACGACAAAACATCAAAAATCCAAATTGAAGAAGGGAATTACATCAACATATCTCTTGTATTCCATCCAAAACCATACGAAACATATCAATACTCATATATTGATAACAACACTAACTTAGTTCGGTAATCCAACTCGTTATCATGCTCATCAACTCGAATATATGATAATCATCAACTCAAGAACATCAATAATCAATCCAAACGAAATCCAAAGAGTGAAGAACTATTACCTTGTATAGACGAACCATGAAGGAGAACAATCAACTTCATTCCAAGAATCATCAATAATTTCAAGAGCAAGACTTTAATCCATGTTCCTCAGCTTAATCTTTGTTAAAGATCATCATCTCTCAGTGTTTGGAACCTCAAACTTCTCTCTAAAAACTCTCTCTCTCGGTTGCAAGGAAGGAATGAACGGAATGAAGGATAATGCCCAACTACACATATATATATATACTGTATATTATTAACGTACGCTAACGTCCTCATTTAACGTACATTACATGCTTAGCGTGCGCTAACTCTCTTTCGTTAGCGTGCGCTATCGCGGTCCATAGGCTACTGACTGGCTTCGTACATGTGCTTACATACGTAATGCCCATGCATTAGCGTACGCAACTTACACTGTCTAGCGTACGCAAGTCCTTACATTTAGCGTGCGCTAATACCAGTTGACGTGCTACAGTCTACACCTACCACGAAGATGCTCGTGACCCACATGCCGAAAGCAACCAATAAAGCCAAGATTCCCTGTTGACCGATCTGATTAGCGTGCGCTATAAATATACATTAGCGTGTGCTAATAGTTCACAATAAACATCCGTTGACCTTGTCGGTACATGCGCCGAAAGTGACCGGGTCCACACATAGATTCCTTCTGATATGTTCTGCACTAGCGTGCGCTGCCTTTTACCTTTAGCGTGCGCTAAACTAGTACGATAGCGTGCGATATACATGATTATTAGCGTGCGCTGATAATGCTACACTTATCCATTTTCAGCTACTCTTGTCCAATGTCTCAACATTCAGAATACGAACATATGGCATACTGAATACATATACTCAACACATTATATCCTTAAATACAATTGTCGAAGAAATACAACAATTATACCAATACTGACATCTCAGTCCTTCATTTATTTTATCCATACTGTACAGATTCCACGCTGTACAACATAACTCAGATAAAATACTGTTAGACAACTGTAGTAGAAATTTCGGATATTACATTCGACACCACTTAAAATAAGTTTCGGCCTCGAAACTTGCAATTCGTCATAGAAACAAACAAACAACCCGTTTAACAAAAAAATATCCCAAAGCCATCACGACAACGATCGATCATCATCATCAATACCGAACAACCAAAACAGCATACTTACCAATGCGCAAAGTCGACGATCTCCTGAGATACTAGCAAGTGACCTCACTGTAAAGCCTTGATACGCTTACAATCACATTCCATGAATCTCAACAAAATATATCATCTTCGGATGACATAATTTATCCGTGTCAAATCCTGTCTGCCTGATTACCCAATCAAGTCTAAATCCTGCTAAAAATCAATAATGCACGATACATCTGTGAAACAACTACCTAAATCAACGACACAAATCCCGAAACATCGGCACAAAGTTCGAACACTCAGATGATCACCAGCAATGATCAACCAATAAATTAATCGATAATATCATCGACATGATAAACTCTAATACGACCAATCCAAAGGTCAACACGCAGCTGAGAATATCATCAACATGATAAACTCCAATATGACCAACCAGAGGTCAAAACACAATCGAGAATATCATCATCATGATAAACTCCGATATTACCAACGAACGATCAGTGATAATCGAGAATACCTTCACACAGTAAACTTCGGCACGATCAACACAGAACCACAGAAACTGATACACGAAAGAATAACATTCTCAAAACGACACACCAATCACATACAGTGGATCTCAATAAACATACCCGACTAGTGAACATACTCCCGGCATACGAACAACCAATCGTAAATCGGCGAACATACCAAATAATACATGGAGTGGAAACGACCAATCAATACCCAAAACAACCATCCTGGGGTCACCATCCCCAAATCCGCACTTACAAGGGAATCATTCAAAAATCACTATGATAAAATCGTGCTACTACCATACCAATGGAATCACATAGCACATATGTCCCGGTTTCGAAAAATCCAAAGTTCCAAAATCATATTCTGTACCTGAATCTTCAATATGCAGCATATTTCTCTTATCCGATAAATCAACCGATCATCCCTTAATAACCAAACTACCATACTGAAGTTCGAATCTCTATTCATCATTCCATACTGATGTCTTATCCAGTTTGTGAGTCTCGCTCAGAACTTCACCGCGATATTCATTATGCACTAAATGCGTATGTACATCAATCACATTTTCAAGACCAGTTTGAAATCATATAGTCTCGTCAAGAAGACAAATTTTCGAAAGTTCTTTCAAAAATTTCAAAACTCAAAACATAAATTTTCGTAAGACCACGAAATCAATTTTAAAAATTAAATCGGCTCGCTGGTGTCAAGTTCTCGATAAAAATTCTTTTCGAATACACATGATTAAATAAAATGGAATTTATGCAAATGCTTGTCCATATCCATACTCCTTTATACCACTTCGGCTTGTCACCAAATCCATTGACATTCCAACGGAAACCACACGATCGAGTTCTAAAACCTCAATATATAGACTCCGACTCTAGAAAAGACTCGACACAGATATTTTCAAAACACACATTTTGCAAACTCAGTTCAACTCGAGAACACAACACAGCTCTATCTGAAGAAACACGTTAACACCATTTGAAAAAGTTTACAACAACCCCAGTACTACACTGGTAAATCACATAACGCACAAGCCCGAGTGAACAACAAAAACTCATGGCTCTAGTATTAGTCAATCGACAACTCGAATGACGCGACCAAAACACGACGCAACTCGACCCAAATGCCTAGGTTTTCTCAACCTAAGCTCCGATACCATATTCTGTAACACCCCCAGATTTAACCGGAAATATTACAGCGCCATGGGCCCCGAAATGGAACCCACAGGGCTAAAAGAAATTTTCGCAAACATTTACAAATGTCCAAGAGGCCAACGACAGTACTATCTTTAAAACATTAGAAGACCATATAAAATCTGTTTAGCAAAACTGTCGTAAAATCTCGTTTTAAAAAGGGCGAGGCCAAACGGCCGAAACTCAATAGTTCAGAAAATGATTTTCAAAGTAACTCAAGTTACCAGAAACGAAAGATCGTTTCAAAATACTCACGCAGCGGAAAAGATAATAGTTAAAAGTACTCTAGCAGCAGAATACAACAACTAATCAGGAACTCAATACAAAAACATGCCCTAGCCAGTATCCTCCGGGAAGCTCATCTCTTCACGACCGCTACAAGCTCGATATCCAAAGAACCTAAAAATAAAGCCCACGACGGGGTCAGCCATAATATCCAACGATGATAACCGTCACATCACATTAATAATTACATACCAATGAGAATACAAAATAAGAATATCCGAATTCACGTTCATGATCCATAAAATGACATAATCCGATGTGTTCTAACATCTAAAAATCCTTATTCATCATGTTTTTCGACATACAATTCATATAACTTCAAGAATCACAACAGCACCACCATAATCGTTACCATACGAAGTGACCAACGACAAAACATCAAAAATCCAAATTGAAGAAGGGAATTACATCAACATATCTCTTGTATTCCATCCAAAACAATACGAAACATATCAATACTCATATATTGATAACAACACTAACTTAGTTCGGTAATCCAACTCGTTATCATGCTCATCAACTCGAATATATGATAATCATTAACTCAAGAACATCAATAATCAATCCAAACGAAATCCAAAGAGTGAAGAACTATTACCTTGTATAGACGAACCATGAAGGAGAACAATCAACTTCATTCCAAGAATCATCAATAATTTCAAGAACAAGACTTTAATCCATGTTCCTCAGCTTAATCTTTGTTAAAGATCATCATCTCTCAGTGTTTGGAACCTCAAACTTCTCTCTAAAAACTCTCTCTCTCGGTTGCAAGGAAGGAATGAACGGAATGAAGGATAATGCCCAACTACACATATATATACTGTATATTATTAACGTACGCTAACGTCCTCATTTAACGTACGTTACATGCTTAGCGTGCGCTAACTCTCTTTCGTTAGCGTGCGTTATCGCGGTCCATAGGCTACTGACCGGCTTCGTACATGTGCTTACGTACGTAATGCCCATGCATTAGCGTACGTAACTTACACTGTCTAGCATACGCAAGTCCTTACATTTAGCGTGCGCTAATACCAGTTGACTTGCTACAGTCTACACCTACCACGAAGATGCTCGTGACCCACATGCCGAAAGCAACCAATAAATCCAAGATTCCCTGTTGACCGATCTGATTAGCGTGCGCTATAAATATACATTAGCGTGCGCTAATAGTTCACAACAAACATCCGTTGACCTTGTCGGTACATGCGCCGAAAGTGACCGGGTCCACACATAGATTCCTTCTGATCTATTCTGCACTAGCGTGCGCTGCCTTTTACCTTTAGCGTGCGCTAAACCAGTACGATAGCGTGCGCTATACATGATTATTAGCGTGCGCTGATAATGCTACACTTAGCCATTTTCAGCTACTCTTGTCCAATGTCTCAACATACAGAATACGAACATATGGCATACTGAATACATATACTCAACACATTATATCCTTAAATACAATTGTCGACCAAATACAACAATTATACCAATACTGACATCTCAGTCCTTCATTTATTTTATCCATACTGTACAGATTCCACGCTGTACAACATAACTCGGATAAAATACTGTTAACTGTAGTAGAAATTTTGGATATTACATCAGGAGTGCATACCCCTACAAGTAAATTGGTAAGTCAGTATTGTAACACCCCCAAGTTATTCAGGGTACATTATAGCGCCGTGAACCCCACAGTGGGACCCACAAGGCTAATCATACGCGGAACTATAAAACTTGACCGAGAAGGTCCAAATACAATGAAATGAAAGACGATACGAAGGGTATTCAAACCATGTCCAATGTATCCAAATACATCATAGTACAGAATCAAAACCTCGGCAACACAGGCCGGAACATCAAGGAAGACTGAAACCAAACAATACTCGAGTATTCAATAACCATTCCAGTACAACAACACTGAATGGAGGAACACAAAACATAGCCGGAGAAAAGATGCAGTATCACGCTTGCCCATCATCTTCATGCCGATCCGATACCTGCCTATCCGCTCTCCTGGAACCTGAAATACATAAAAAGTATTTCCCCCATAAAGCGGTTAGCCGTCGAATAGCTAGTGCAAGTATATCAAGTATGAAACACAATACTCCTCGACAATAAAGTAAAGGTAACCGTAAATTCATCAATTCAATACTAGTATTCCGGAATAACTAAATCTCATAGCATCACATCAATACACACATGATCAACCGTGGAACCGCACCAAAGGCTACGGAACCCTTAGGGGACCCGTCGGCCCGCCCCAGAGTGGTTAACCCAAATTATCCGTGGAATCACACCAAAGGCTACGAAACCCTCAGGGGACATGTCGGCCCGCCCCAGAGTGGATATAAACAATCATGCCATTCATATATATTACTTTCAAAGTCGAGAACGTATAATCATAAATATATACTTGCCTTTGAGACATCGAGAAATTGAATGGAAAAGAGTATGAGTTCGGTAGGTCCAAGAACGCACTTCCGGCACCTAAACGATTCGTAAGGGATATGATAATCAATAATCCATAATCATAATTCACGAAGAAACTCCCGAAACCCGTTTACGATTCACGAAAATACAAGGGTAAACAACTAGAGTTTGGAAAATCACCCAAACCCTCACAAGTCCGAACACGGCACAAACCAATCCGTAAAATCGTAGGAAAATCATGTATACAGGATAGATACATCATAATCTCAAGGTTCTAAAGCTTCAAAATGGATAAATCGGACGAATATAGGAAAAACCCCAAAATTCCCAAAAAATAGGGTTCTAAGGATTTTTACCTTGATTTGGACGATAGAATGGATTAGATGTTGTGTAATCCTTATTCTCCAACCAAAGATGTTGATGTTTGAAGATGGATCACTTCCAATCGTCCAAAATCGCCTCTTCCGAGCTTCTCCCGTCGAAAATGAGTGAAGAGAATGAAAAAAGACGAAATGGAAGTCAACTGTCCAATATATACTCGCCCAGTCTAGCGCACGCTACGCCTCGATTATTAGCGTGCGATAGAGAGGTCACCGGGTAGTCAAGTGGCTTCTGCCAGCCCCGTTAGCATGCGCTAATCGCCTTATCTTAGCGTGCGCTTGCCAAAAATGGTGTCCAGAAACTGGAGTCCAGAACCTACTGTCCTCTGCCCTGCTCGAGTCTTAGCGTGCACTACTGCTATGGCTTAGCGTGCGCTATCTGAAGACTAGCGTACGTTACTTGATAGTACAAAAAACCTGACAACCTCACTGCCTCTGCCAACCAGCCCGTTAGCGTGCACTACGGACGGATGTTAGCGCGCGCTACTAACCACCAATAGCGTGCGTTAACGAACTCCTAGCGCGCATTAACTGCCAGTCTAGAAAACAGTATGAGCTACTAGTTCTGACCTGACTGGTCCCTTAGCGCGCGCTACGGCTCAAAGCTAGCGTCCGCTACTCAAGCAGAATTAGCGTGCGTTAGCCTAGGCCTAGCGTGTGCTATTTCTCTGACCCAGAACACTTCCGCAAGGTCTAAACAACACGATTGTGATCCAAACAAGATACGAAACTCTATAACAATATCGACAACATCACCAAGAGTTTATAGAGCGACAAAATAAGAAAAACGGCAAGGTCAAACAGTCAATAAAAGTACGGGTATTACATTCTCCCCCTCTAAAAAGAAGTTTTGTCCCGAAACTTAAGAAATAAAAAGTTCGGGGTACTCCGACCGCATCTTCTCTTCTATTTCCAAAGTCGCCCCCTCGACTCCATGTCTCGACCATTGCACTTTAACCAGTGGAATGGTCTTATGCCGAAGTTGTTTCTCGTGACGCTCAAGGATCTTCACGGGTTTCTCCGGAAAGGTAATATCCTCGGTTACGTCAATCTCACTATAGTCGATAACGTGGCTCGGATCTGGCACGTACTTTCTCAACTGAGACACATGAAAAACACTATAGACGTAACTTAAAGCTGGAGGCAACGCCAAGCGATTGTAATACCCGCAATTTCGGATTTTGGTGATTTTCTTTTTTTCAACGGGAGTCCGTTTTGATGACTCGCTCATGACCGTTTCGACATTCCGAGAATATTTAATTCTGCACTTTTTTTCATCCGAGTTCGTTTCGGTATCGTTTTGTTGAGTTCCGTGTTCTTAAGCGGCTTTTCCGCACTTGAGTTCGATTCATGCGAATCTCGTCCGAAACTGTTGTTTCAAGTTTCTCGTAAGTTCATTTAATGTTATTACTCATGTTTCGAGCTTTGGTTTGGTGTTTCGATCGTGTATCGTGTATTTCAGACGTTTTGGGCCGTTTTCGTAATTTCCCAAAGTTTGGGGTAATTACTTCCGTTGTCGAATTCTGACACTTCGGGTGGTTGGAATCATATGTTTTCTTAGCTCTTAGATTCATCTTTGCGAGTTCTTCGTAACCGTATCTTCGGTTTATATTCAGGTTCGGGTTTCGGGGTTGTTCGGGCCGTCGGAGTGACCACGGCCGAGTCACGGTCGGAGCAGGGCCTGGCCTGGCCGAGTTACGGCCGTAAGGTGCCGGTTACGGCCATACGTGCTCGGCAGTCATGGCTGGACAAATGCCGGCTACGGACGTAAGGGCTGTCGGCTACGACCGTACGGGTGCCAGGCAGTGTTCGGACGAATGCCGGTTACGGCCGTAAGGACCTGCCGGGTACGGCCGTAAGTGCCGAGTTACGGCCATAAGGCCCTGTCGGTTACGGCCATAAGCGATCGGCAGGCTCTGGGTGGATTTTGACGAATGCCGGTTACGGCCGTAAGGCCCTGCCGGTTACGGCCGTAACCCTGCCGGCCATATATAGGCCTCGCTCGGCCAGACTTCATTTTTTACCTTCTTTTCCTCGTTTTTTTGCGGCTGGCGACGGGAGATTCGGGAAATCGAGTTCTTATGCGGTTCTAATCATTTCTAAGGTATTTTGCAGGATTCTTGTCGATTATATCATCGTCCGTGTTCTTCGTCCGAATCAAGGTATTTTGGCTTGAACCCTTGTTTTTGAAGATTTTGGGGATTTTCTTTTTGATTTCGATTCCAATCTATTTTTGTTCAATTAATTGTTGTATAAATGTTGTTTTGAACATGTTCTACGGATTGGATACTCATATCTTGGATTAGTTCGACCCGAGGGGTGATTTCTTTGTTCTTGGAGGGTCTCGAATATTTAATGTTCAATTAAATGTTCGAATGAGTTCCCTTCGATAGTTTGTTGGGATTTCCGTTGTTTTGGCCTTGATTCTCGTCGTAACCATGTGTTATTGTTCCTTCCGGAGGTTTATAGGTGCTCGAGGATTCCGATGTTGAATCTCGTTGGTGATTGATGATTCGTGTGGTGTTATTCTCGTAGTAATTGCGGTGCTATCGCGTTTTTGATAGTGTTCGGGAGTTCGGGGCCGTTCGACCGTATTTCATCCATCGTCTGGTTGCGATTGTGGTTTCGAGGCAAGTACCTTGTTCATACGCTTCTCGTTTTGTGGATGATGATCGGTGGTCGTCTTGGTGTGTTTGTTTGGTTATTTGAAATGAATTTCCAAGAGATTCGTTTTGGCCTCGTTAAGGGCTCTTTTTAAAATGTGTGTGTGTTTTGTGAACGGTGTGGTTTGGGGAATTGATTATGATTTGATTGTTTTGAACGTTGAGGGCTTTGGTGATACCCATGTGGTTTAAAGTTATGGAATAATATATTCCGCGTTAATCGTGTTGTGTTGTGATGAGGTTGATATCGGTGTCGAGTAAGTGGCCATCTCTAGTAAGTATTCTTGATGAGCTTACATTCTTAGCATATTAGTATTGCATGAGTAACGTGTGTGTGTATGCTCACTACGGGTTAGATCCGATGGGTCTCGGTAGGGGTCCACGGAGGTGTGGATCGACGAGCTTTGCTTTTAACCACTACGGGTTAGATCCGACGGGGTCCCGGTAGGGGTCCACAGAGGTGTGGATCGACGGTTAATTGTGGTGCATTTTACAAATGTATTTTGAGATTGGCATTTTCGGAAACGAGCGTTTTTGAACGGCTTTCATGATTGCATGCATTGACTAAGTGTGTAAGAGGTAAGTTGTTCGTTTGGCCTACTTGGATAGGATGGCACTAGGGTATCTTGTCGTATGTGTTTTAGTCTTTTAATTATGGGGTTTTGATGTTGGAAATCGAACCTTGCTATCGTTCTCGTGTACTGTGATTTGATGAAATTTGGGGCTAAAATCCCAACGGTTTTGTAAAGGTCATTTTACGGAAAATAAACCTTCGGGGCAGTGACCCCATTCGTATTTCGAGTTTTGGAAAGAGAAGGATTCGGTAATCCTAAATTGTTATCTATTAAAACTCTCGATGGCATTTTAAACTGTTTTATAAATTGTTTCCCTTGATTTGTAATCTTTCGGTTTTCGAATGTTTTTTTTCAAACTCTTGCCTCGGGTAGTACTTTTCGTTTCTTTTGGATCTTTGAGAATTCCTGGTTATTGTTATTCGTGGAATGTGAATTGTATGACTCGTATTTTGCACTTTGTTCTTGCACTAGCAAAACAGTGGAGTTTTGCTAACCCCCGAGTATTCGGGGGGTGGATATCTGTTTTTGCATTCAGGTTTTGGGAGCATAACACAGGGTCGGCACGAAGGATGATGAAAGATGATGGATACTAATCACATGAGGAACCGTACATTGTTGTATTGGTTCAGTTTTATTTTATTTCCGCTACAGTATATCTTTCCCCGTTGTACGGGAGCATTTTGTATTTCGACACCTGCGTGGGCACGTATTGAGTTGTATATATTTATTGAAAGACCAAATCGGTCTACTGAGTCATTTTAGCCTTAAAGGCATTGTTGAATTGTTCGACATTGTTTACCAGCCTGGTAGATCCTTGAGGAAAGGGTCTACGATTGTAATATCCCTGAATGGATTGAGGGTGTTACATAAATGGTATCAGAGCTTAGGTTGTGGAAACCTAGGCTGTCGGGTCAAGTCATGTTGTTTGAGTCTTGTTTCGTCAGATTTTATCTGACTGAGTCGTGTCGCGACGCGTCGTCTGAGTTTTTTGGTCGTGATTAGTATCGTGGGGCGATCATCATCTTCGTGCGACCTGTGGATGTAAGTCTCCCTTCTTTATGTTTGTGCCTCGTCTGATGCGAGTTACAGGTATGATTATGAGTTAATTGACGGAATCCTCTTATGGATTTTAATTTCGTGATATGTGGTTATTTGACTCTCATATTTCGTTCATATGAGGAGTAGTGTTGCTGGATTGTGCATGTTGGACTGTATTTCTTTTATCCGCTGCGTGAGTTCTTTTGTAATGGCTTTCAGTATTTTACCAACTGAGTTTTATTTCGAAAACCGATTCCCTAAACCGAGTTTTTGGCATTATGGCCTTGATCGTTTGGGCGAAATTCTTATGACGGTATTTAGTATTTTGTAAATTGCTTTTGTGAGTTTTTGAAATATTACCGTCATCGGCCTTTTTGGCGTTTTTGTAAATGGTTTTTAGCCTGGTGGGTTCCGGCGCGGGACCCACGATGCTATAATGTTCCGTGTAATTACCTGAAATTTTTGGGCATTCTAGCCCATTGAATTATCTTTGAAAACCTTGAGTATCTTAGAAAATAAATTTCGAGACGTACTTTTAAAATGAATTATTTTCTCGTGGTACATCCAAGGTGCCACAATATGTTTTAAAATTCTTCTACCTCGAGGACCAAAATGTTTTGAGATATTATCAATGTTTTAGAAACACTTTTACTTCGACCCGAGGGTCGAATATTCTGAAAGTTTTTCACTAAGAGAAAGTGTCCTTATTTTTATCAAATGCGAAATGGTTCTCCAAAGTCTCGATAACGATGTTTCACGTTTGTACTTTTTTTGAAAGGTGATACTCAAGATCAACCGGTATTTTTCTAAATTATTTTCAAAAGGAGGTTTTCGTTTTTAAAACCTATCCATTCCCGTTTGAGGGCTGGGTATGTATGCATGATGTTCGCATTGTCGTTATGATGTTTGCTCCCGAGTATGATCGAATTGGTGGCATGAACGTCGAGGCGTTGCCACGCATTTGTTGTACTAGCCCTCTGTGAGAGGTGTGAACTGGTGTTTAGTGTTTATCGCCTCGTGGTGATTTGCGTGTTGTCGCACGAGTGTGAGTTGTTAAAGCTTGGATTTTTGTGCGTTTATGCACATGGGTGATTGTTTCATGATGTTTGTGATTGTGTGATGGCTATCGTTTGGGCCGTTGTAATCGTCGAATGATGACGTTGTTGTTGTGATTTTTGTATGCGTTGATATGTCATGCTGAGTTGGCATCTCCGGTATGTTGTCTTGCGGTGTTACATTCCATTGTATCTAGCATCTGTATTTTCGGTATGTCGAGCCGAGGCATTTCAACCGTGATGTGCCGGGGGAATGTACGTGTAATTTGTCCTTCCTCGCTTGTGACGCGTTTCAAGTGCGGACTCGAGGGACATCATGTTCAGTTTTGTGAGTTGATTACCGAGCCTTCCGAGGTACGGACTTGAGCATTGATATCAGGACCGGCTCCGAGGAGTCCCTGAGGGGCGTGGTCTATCAGTTGTATGTTATGTTATTTCCTTACCTTGTTGTTTCAAACTTCGGAAATTAAGTTCTTTTATTCAAAGTGGATCGGATTTGGAACTTATGTGTTTTCGACTTTGTCGACTCGTTTATGCTCGTTAACATTTTCTGAGCTTGTCATGTCCCTTGCTTTTGTTGATCGAATGAGGGTCGTATTGTTTCGGAATTACTCGTTTGTCATTGTGACTTTTCAATTGCTATTCCCTTTCCTGTGGATCTTATGTGAGTGCACATCTTGTTGTTTTCACCGGATCATGTTTTGTCTCGAGTCGAGATGTGAACCTCGGAGTTGTCGGTTGAACCTTATTGTTCTTCGTGATCCGAACATAATTGTTCGATTTTTGTTGTCTCGATCGTTGTGGTTCGATCATTGATTGTTCAGTTTTGTTGACCCCGTTTCGTGATTGTTGAGCGTTCAGACTCCTTCCTAATTTCCTTAAGTTCGGGAAATTAGTATCGTTTTCGATCTTCCAACCCTTGGGCGGTGGAATTCCGTATTTGTTCAGCGATTGGCTCGCGTGTTGATTGATGTACCATTAGGTTGGTCAATCGTGTTGATTTTCGTTCGTTGTGTTTTGCAATTGTTCGGATAATCGACTTGATTGTATTATCTGTTTGATGACGCTTGTCACTTGTTGGTTTTATTACGTCTCTACCGGTGGCGTTGTGTTGGTCGCCGTGGAGCGTGTGTGCACACCGTATATTCCTTTGCGTTGTTTGTAACGTTTCGCCGTTGGGCGTTAGTTACGCATTCTTGTGTATCTCATTGAAATATTCCTGGTGGTATATTTCTTCTCCCTACTTGTTTTAAGTTTCGGGACGAAACTTCTTTTAAGGATGTAATACCCGCAATTTCGGATTTCGGTGATTTTCTTTTTTTTTCGGCGGGAGTCCGTTTTGATGACTCGCTCATGACCGTTTCGACATTCCGAGAATATTTAATTCTGAACTTTTTGTCAACCGAGTTCGTTTCGGTATCGTTTTGTTGAGTTCCGTGTTCTTAAGCGGCTTTTCCGCACTTGAGTTCGATTCATGCGAATTTCGTCCGAAACTGTTGTTTCGAGTTTCTCGTAAGTTCATTTAATGTTATTACTCATGTTGCGAGCTTTGGTTTGGTGTTTCGATCGTGTATAGTGTATTTCGGACGTTTTGGGCCGTTTTCGTAATTTCCCAAAGTTTGGGGTAATTACTTCCGTTGTCGAATTCCGACACTTCGGGTGGTCAGAATCGTGTGTTCTCTTAGCTCTTAGATTCGTCTTTGCGAGTACTTCGTAACCCTATCTTCGGTTTATATTCAGGTTCGGGTTTCGGGGTTGTCCGGGCCGTCGGAGTGGCCACGGCCGAGTCACGGCCGGAGCAGGGCCTGGCCTGGCCGAGTTACGGCCGTAAGGTGCCGGTTACGGCCGTACGTGCTCGGAAGTCATGGATGAACGAATGTCGGTTATGGCCGTAAGGGCTGTCGGCTACGGCCATACGGGTGCCAGGCAGTGTTCGGACGAATGCCGGTTACGGCCGTAAGGACTTGCCGGGTACGGCCGTAAGTGCCGAGTTACGGCCGTAAGGCCCTGTCGGTTATGGCCGTAAGCGATCGGCAGGCGCTGGGCGGATTTTTATGAATGCCAGTTACGGCCGTAAGGCCCTGCCGGTTATGGCCGTAACCTTGCCGGCCATATATAGGCCTGGCTCGGCCAGACTTCATTTTTTACCTTCTTTTCCTCGTTTTTGTGCGGCTGGCGACGGGAGATTCGGGAAATCGAGTTCTTGGCCGGTTCTAATCATTTCTAAGTCATTTTGGAGGATTCTTGTCGATTATATCATCGTCCAATCCGTGTTCTTCGTCTGAATCAAGGTATTTTAGCTTGAACCCTTGTTTTTGAAGATTTTGGGGATTTTCCTTTTGATTTCGATTCCAATCAATTTTTGTTCAATTAATTGTTGTATGAACGTTGTTTTGAACATGTTTTACGGATTGGATACTCGTATCTTGGATTCGTTCGACCTGAGGGGTGATTTCTCTGTTCTTGGAGGGTCTCGAACATTTAATGTTCGATTAAATGTTCGAATGAGTTCCCTTCGATAGTTTGTTGGGATTTCCGTTGTTTTGGCCTTGATTCTCATCGTAACCATGTGTTATTATTCCTTCCGGAGGTTTATAGGTGCTCGAGAATTTCGATGTTGAATCCGTTGGTGATTGATGATTCGTGTGGTGTTATTCTCGTAGTAATTGCGGTGCTATCGCGTTATTGATAGTGTTCGGGAGTTCCGGGCTGTTCGACCGTATTTCATCCGTCGTCTTGTTGCGATCGTGGTTTCGAGGCAAGTACCTTGTTCATACGCTTCTCGTTTTGTGGATATGATGATCGGTGGTCGTCTTGGTGTGTTTGTTTGGTTATTTGAAATGAATTTCCAAGAGATTCGTTTTGGCCTCGTTAAGGGCTCTTTTTAAAATGTGTGTGTGTTTTATGAACGGTGTGGTTTGGGGAATTGATTATGATTTGATTGTTTTGAACGTTGAGGGCTTTGGTGATACCCCTGTGGTTTAAAGTTATGGAATTATATATTCCGCGTTAATCGTGTTGTATTGTGATGAGTTTGATATCGGTGTCGAGTAAGTGGCCATCTCTAGTAATTATTTTTGATGAGCTTACATTCTTAGCATATTAGTATTGCATGAGTAACGTGTGTGTGTGTGTATGCTCACTACGGGTTAGATCCGACGGGGTCTCGGTAGGGGTCCACAGAGGTGTGGATCGACGAGCTTTGCTTTTAACCACTACGGGTTAGATCCGACGGGGTCTCGGTAGGATCAACGGAGGTGTGGATCGACGGTTAATTGTGGTGCATTTTACAAATATGTTTTGAAATTGGCGTTTCCGTAAACGAGCGTTTTTGAACGGCTTTCATGATTGCATGTATTGACTAAGTGTGTAAGAGGTAAGTTGTTCGTTTGGCCTACTTAACTAGGATGGCACTAGGGTATCTTGTCGTATGTGTTTTAGTCTTTTAATTTTGGGGTTTTGATGTTGGAAATCGAACCCAACGGTTTTGTAAAGGTCATTTTACGGAAAATAAACCTTCGGGGCGGTGACCCCATTCGTATTTCTAGTTTTGGAAAGAGAAGGATTCGGTAATCCTAAATTGTTTTCTATTAAAACTATCGATGGCATTTTAAACTGTTTTATAAATTGTTTCCCTTGATTTGTAATCTTTCGGTTTTGGAATATTTTTTTTTCAAACTTTTGCCTCGGATAGTACTTTTCGTTTCTTTTGGATCTTTGAGGATTCCTGGTTATTGTTATTCGTGGAATGTGAATTGTATGACTCGTATTTTGCACTTTGTTCTTGCACTAGCAAAACAGTGGAGTTTTGCTAACCCCCGAGTATTCGGGGGGTGGATGTCTGTTTTTGCATTCAGGTTTTGGGAGCATAACACAGGGTCGGCACGAAGGATGATGAAAGATGATCGATACTAATCACATGAGGAACCGTACGCTGTTGTATTGGTTCAGTTGTATTTTATTTCCACTGCAGTATATCTTTCCCCGTTGTATGGGAGCGTTTTGTATTTCGACCCCTGCGTAGGTACGTATTGAGTTGTATATATTTATTGAAAGACTCAATCGGTCTACTGAGTCATTTTAGTCTTAAAGGCATTGTTGAATTGTTCGACGTTGTTTACCAGCCTGGTAGATCCTTGAGGAAAGGGTCTACGGCGTGTAATATCCCTGAGTGGATTGGGGGTGTTACAGCTGTTGGGATTCGGTGATTAAAATCGAATTACGCAGCGGAAAATAAACCGGTCCAACCGGATAAAACCAAACCCCAAAAACAAACCGATCAAGCATCATATAAACGAATATAAATAACGAGGAAGAAAATCAAAGAATACTTACCTTCGTAGTCCTTTGATAATATAATCTTGGACGGAAAAAATCCGAGCAAGCCTTTTCTCGATTACCGACACGAACACGAATCCAATTCGTTGTAGCTTGTTGAATGATCCAACACCGAAAATGCCGAATGTCTCTACGTTATCACGCGTCGGATATTGATCGGAAAAATAAAATATCAATTCGTTCTCAAAGAACACGGCTAGGAATTGATACGGTATTTTTCTTCTCTTCTCTTCTTCCTTTTCTTTCTCTCAAAGATGAACAAGAAAAAGAAAATAAAATTTTCTCCTCCTCCTTTTCTCACAGCTGAACAAGGCTTTTGTGGGGGTGTGTTTTTCAACTCATCATTTGAGGTGTGAAAGACATCTCAATATATAATACAAATTGATATCAAAATGATTAGATTCCAAATCTCATGCATTTTGTCCTCAACTTTGTAAAATATGACTAACACACCCCACACAACACATGGTGAATTTCCAAGCATGAGAGGGGGGCGGCCCACTTGAGTTTAGGTGAGAAAAAGAGCCGAGCCACTCGGTTCGTGTACCGGACATTCACGTGTCTAGTCCGTTAAATACACTTCAATTTATCCCAAATGTATTTATACTTAATTAATTAATCTAATTAATTAATTTTATCAAATACAAAATTATAATAATATATTTCCAAGAAATAATTATTTATGAATTAAATTAATTACCTGGTAATTAATTTCAATTCACTAGACCGCATGATTTATCAAATAAATCAAATTAGATATCTAATATCCAATATTAATGAAGAGATAACAAATACAAATTTATCCATCCAATATCCTTGTGCGCGACTCCGTAGGTCCGTCTTAGTCGGCAATGGGAGGAACCAAAGAGTACGGGTAACACTTAGCCAGTCTAGTGCTTCGTACCGTAACCCAACTAAGAACGAATGATCGGATCATTCCAAAACCATTATGTCGTGAATACTGTATACATATAAACCCTTCAATCATATGTCCCGGTCAAGTATTAGGGTCACAGTAAAGTCAAACCCTACTGTAACTTGACTTTATGCTTTCTGTTTATGCAAACTCAGATCTTCGAGCTCTCGTGTATCAAATACAACTAGCTCTAAATGCTTTGGCCAAAGACTTATAATCTCATTTGCCATTAACCGCATAGGATATTTACCTGCTCACTTACAAGAAAAAGAATTCTATCTTGGTATTCAGTAGAGACTGCTACTTGCCCACTAAGTTGCATTTTGAGGTTGACCCCACCCACCGGCGATTGGATCGAACTACTCTAATGACTAACTTAATGTCACAAGCACATCTCCTACTGAAACCTCAAGTCAAAGGTCCATGTATACCTATCACAATCTTTCGATCCAGTCATTGACAAACCCTGAGTGATATCCATGTGACCGAATCGAGGTGAATCATGTTCGAGTATACTAATCTCATTAGCATACCTATAACGTGTGCTTCCACTAACCCTTAGTGAAGACCGGCACTCTACATGTCAAAGTACATGTTGTACAAGTCTTGTCTAAACTTATTGCCCAGTTAAGTTTTATCGACTTGCGAACGATTTAAGCATTCGAGCTCTAAACACTTCCAGTGCCTATCTCCTTATCTCCATAAGGAGTATAATGTTTGGTCTCAAATGCAAGGACTATTATTCTATATACCAAATCACAATGCCAGTTATATACAATAATATAGAAATAATTATTGCCTTATTAAATATTCATAATTACAATACAAATGCTCTCACTCTCTCATCCTCTGAGTGGCATTCGAGGGCATATCCCTAACAATATCCCACTTGCACTCAATGCCACAAACTATGGTATCTAATACCCATACTCTCCAGATGTCTCTCTAAGACCTTCTGAGATAGTGGCTTGGTAAGCGGATCAGCAACGTTATTTGCTGTGTCTACTCTCTGCAGTATAACATTTCCTTCTTGAACCATTTCTCTAACAAAATGATATTTTCTCGCAATATATTTGGTATTGTGGTGAGCCCTAGGCTCCTTAGCCTGTGCAACAGCTCTGTCGTTGTCACAAAACAGCGTCACGGGCTTATCCGCATTAGGAACCACTTGAAGTTCCTCAGTGAACTTCTTAATCCAAAAAGCTTCTTTAGCAGCCTCCGTGGCTGCCTGATATTCGGCTTGACATGTAGAGATAGCAGTCGAACTTTGCTTGGCACTTCTCCAAGAAACTGCCCCACCATTCAGAGTGAAGATATACCCTGATGTGGACATTTGAGCATCCATGTCCCCCGAAAAATCTGAGTCTGTATAACCCATCACTCTAAGTTCTTCACCGCCATATGTAAGAACCAAGTCTTTAGTCCTCCTTAGGTACTTAAGAATATTCTTTACATCAGTCCAATGTTCCTGTCCTGGATTTGACTGAAACCGACTTACTACGCTCACAGCATAGGCAATGTCCGGTATAGTGCAAATCATAGCGTACATGATGCTACCTACGGCCGAAACATAGGGCACCTTACTCATTTCCTTTATGTCTTCCTCACTTTGAGGAAACATCTCTAAAGAAAGTTTTGCACCATGTTGCATAGGAAGGAACCCTCTTTTAGAATCTTCCATCCTAAATCGCTTCAGGATCTTTTCTATATAGAGGGCTTGGGAAAGACCTAACATTCTTTTCGCTCTATCCCGGTAGAGACGAATACCCAGAATATAGGTAGCTTCTCCTAAGTCTTTCATTGAGAACTCTTTAGAAAGCCAAGCTTTCACAGAACTGAGCATTCCTACGTCGTTTCCTATAAGTAGAATGTCATCTACATATAGTATTAAGAACGCAATTTTGCTCCCACTAACCTTCTTGTAAATACAGGGCTCCTCTTCATTTTAGACAAAATCAAACTCTTTGACTGTCTCGTTAAAACGAAGATTCCAACTCTGTGAAGCTTGCTTCAGTCCATAAATGGCACGCTGAAGTTTGCATACTTTATGAATATTGGTTTGAGATATGAATCCCTTAGGCTGTTCTATGTAAATCTCCTCCTCGAGGAATCTATTTAGGAATGCCGTTTTCACATCCATTTGCCATATTTCATAATCTAAGTGGGATGCTATGGCAAGCATCATACGAATAGACTTAATCATAGCTACACGCGAGAAGGTCTCGAAGTAATCGATTCCTTCTCTTTGGGAATAACCCTTTGCCACAAGCCTGGCCTTATAGGTATCAACCTTGCCATCTCCATCAGTCTTTCTTTTATAGATCCATTTGTTTCCAATAGGCACTATGCCTTTAGGACGATCTACTAAAGTCCAGACCTGATTAGCATGCATTGAGTCTATCTCAGCTTCCATAGCTTCTTGCCACTTGGTGGAGTCAACATCTACCATCGCTTGGTCGTATGTAGAAGGATCATTCTCTTGACTACTTTTTGTCATCTCATGGACACCCATTTCCTCTTGATGCAGATAGCCATATCTCTCAGGTAATTGAGAAATTCTACTAGACTTGTGAGGTTGTGTTTGTATTTGAGAAGGTTGGGTTCTAATATCTTGCATAGGTGTCTCATTTGGTGTTTCTTTATTTCTTCCAAAGAAATATTTCTACCTGCCCGTCCTTCCTGAATAAACTGATCTTCCAGGAAGTGTGCTTGTATAGCAACGATGATCCTATGATCTTCATGCATGTAGAATAAATATCCCATGGAATCCCCTGGATATCCTATGAAACGACCTTTCACAGACCTAGTTTCCAATTTCTCTACTTTAGTCTTCTTGACATAAGCAGGGCATCCCCAAATCCTAATGTGATTAAGACTTGGTTTCCTACCTCTCCACATCTCATGTGGAGTCTTAGGAACGGATTAGGAACGACATCTATTCAAGATATGCACAGCAGTAAGGAGCGTGTAACCCCACAGATAAATCGATAGATCAGTATAGTTAAGCATGGAGTGAACCATGTCCAACAAGGTTTGGTTCCTTCTTTCTTATACGCCATTTAATTGTGGAGTAGCTGGAGGAGTGAATTGTGATACTATTCCTAGTTCTTTTAAGAATTCATCAAATTCGGTACTCATGTACTCACCACCCCGGTCTGACCGAAGAGTCTTAACATGGTTACCTGTTTGATTTTCAACTAGGGCTTTAAATTCCTTGAATTTATCAAAAGCTTCAGACTTATGTTTCATTAAGTACACGAATCCATACCTGGTATGGTCATCAGTGAATGTAATGAAATACTGAAAGCCGTCTCGTGCCACTTCAAAAGGGCCACAGACGTCGGTATGGATCAATCCAAGTTTTTCAGCAGCTCTTTCAAAAGTCCCTGCGAAGGGTAACTTAGTCATTTTGCCTTGAGGGCAAGATTCACAAGTTGGATAGGGATCTGATCCCAATGGACCCGTAAGCCCATCTTTCTCCATTTTATGAACCTTGGTCTGACCGACATGACCAAGTGTAAGATGCCACTTAAGTGCTTGGTTCGTTTAATCCCTACCACGCTTCCTAGTTATAGTGTTCACAGTTGTTTTATTCTTTAGATTTAAATGGTATAAACCATTTAATAATGTAGCAGTACCAACCAATTTATTTCTAAAATAAATACGACAGGACCCATCTCCAATAAAGAAGTGAAATCCCTTTCGGTCCATGACCGGAATTGATACAATATTTTTGTGCCCCTTGGGCAAAACAAGTACATCATCTAAAGTAAGAATAAAACCAGATTCTAAATCCAACATCCGATATCATAAGCCTCGACACTATGCCCACTTCCGACGGTGACCATCACCTCCCATGAATCCAGCTTCCTACTTCGTTCCAGATCCTGATTCATTGTACAAATGTGAGAACTCGCACCGGAATCAAGTATCCAAGAAGTAGAATATACAGTTACAGAACAATTTGTTTCTAAAACCAGTAGTTCCGTACCTGAAGGCGCATTACGGTCAAGCTTTGGACGTACCTCTTCCAGTGGCCTAGCTCACCGCAATTGAGGCATACATCCGTTTTCTTGGCCCCCTTGCTCTTTTGAACCATTGGGGCCTTGCCCTTTCCCTTGTCGATCTTGGCTATTGGACCTAACTGCTTCTTGTTCTTTTTCTTCTTATTCTTGGACTTCCAAGTCCCAGAAGAAATCACAAGTGCAGGTTCCTTTCCCTTTGTGTTCATCTGAGACTGGGCAGTCGTCAGTTTGTTCATTAGCCCAGCTAAGTTACATACAATCTCATTGCAGTTGAAGTTCATGACAAATTGTGAAAAGGAGTCAGGAAGTGACTGCATGATAAGGTCAGTTTGGAGAGATGCATGCATCTGAAAATCAAGAGCTTCCAATCTCTCAATCATCGAGATCATCTTGAGGACATGGTCCCCAACCCTCTCTCCTTCCTTCATCCTGGCGCCGAATAATTGCTTCGATATCTCATATCTAGCAGTTCGGCTATGCTCTCCATAGAGCTCAGCCAGGTGCGATAAGATGGCTCTCGAAGACGTCATCTTTTCATGGGCTTGTTGAAGGTCATTGGTCATTGAGCCTAACATGTACTCTCGCACTCTTATGTCGTCTTTTACCCGTTTCTCATGGGCATCGACATCTTCCTGATTGGCTCGGGTTCTTGCAGGAGCCACTGGGATGTCTGCCTCCAAGACGTATCCCAGCATTTCCAAGTTAGGACAATCCTCAAGTTCCGAAGCCAGTCCACATAGTTCGGACCAGTCAGGACGTTCTTTTCAAGTAATATAGCGAGTGGGTTCATTGTCATATTGAGAGTTTTGTTAACTGCAGAGAATAATTTAAGATTTATTAGTGATTGTTTAATCATGATCTGAGTAAAGAATTTAAGGACTTCCTTTATTCATAACTCGGCTCCCACTATTTTATCGGCATTTACACACTCCCATGTTAAATCCGGAAGTCTTGGGTGACTTCAGAGTGGTGATCGATTTCTTTACAATATTTAATAGAGGGCAACCCATACGGTTTCTATTTTATTGTTCTTTATAAAGTGTTGTCTAACACCAACCCATCTAATGGATGATTCGATTTTCTTTTACACCTAGTTCACTTGCCCTCAACCCATTCAGTTTCTATGACTCGCTGAACTATCTAAGTTTAAACCGTCAACTCCTATTAGTCTGACAATTGAATCTTACCCGGCAACCCATACGGTTTATAGGGGTTTGATTTGTCACAACCAAAGGCATCTAATCCACTCTAGGAATTTATCAACTTTCCCCAAAAATATTACCCCGACATACTCGGAAGAATAATATTCCGGTTTAGATTTCAATTTTCCATGAGTTTGACGGGGGGTAGGAAATCTCGTAACCTTTATAACTTAGTGTTTGTAAGTGGGAGTATTAACGTGATTGTATGTTACACTTTGCACATTAATCCGTTTATAAGCGCGGTTTGTCGGTTTGTTTGTTTGTCATACAATATGAAAACATGCACAACCTAAAACTAATAACATGCAGTTCATGGACCGTTCTTAGAACAAAAACATCGTAATCTAATTACAAGTCTTCGGTCTTGAATCTTCGTCTACTCGAGCGGATCTTCCTCCGGTCTTCGTCATTACATATAAATTTTACATTTGAAAAATTACATCCTATACAAATTTTCTAGTAAAATAAATAGGCTCAAAACGGCCTTTACAACCCAATCGAACAAAACAAACGATTCAAAACTTGGTCCATGAACTACATCCCCATTCAAAATTAATGCAACAATTACATTAAAATAAATGGCAATAATGATTAATCTAAAATTGATCTAATAAAAAAAATTAATCCAACAATTAGACTTAATCCAATTAATTCACTTAACCGTTAATTTTAATTTGCTTCAGACAAAATAAATATTTCATTAAATTAATTTCCTTAAAATAAAATTACCATAATTATATTTTAGTCAAATTAAATCCAATTTAATTTGCGGAAAATTAATTTACCGAACGAAATATAAAAATGGAGTCGGAAAACACAAGGCCCGGGCTAAGCTCAAGGCCCGACAGGCTGCCAAATTTCAAAGAAATTGACCATTATTAAATTAAATTTCTGACCAAGAAATTTCGAGTCACGGTCCTACCAATTTTTCGGCTCATTTTTTCGTCTCCGAATCCAAAATAATATTTTTCTAATTTTTATATTACACAATTAAATCAGTTTTTCAAAAGAAAAATAGATTTATATTGTAACATAAAATCATGAAAAATAATTTTTAGATGAACAATTAAACATCAAGAATTAAAACGATTATGATTCTAAATCATAAAAAATAATCAAGCATTCCAAATGCAAATATCGAATATATTATTGCATAGACCTCGGTCCGATACCACTGTTGGGATTCGGTGATTAAAATCGAATTACGCAGCGGAAAATAAACCGGTCCAACCGGATAAAACCAAACCTCAAAAACGGACCGATCAAGCATCATATAAACGAATATAAATAACGAGGAAGAAAATTAAAGAATACTTACCCTCGTAGTCCTTTGATAATATAATCTTCGACGGAAAAAATCCGAGCAAGCTTTTTCTCGATTATCGACACGAACACGAATCCAATTCGTTGTAGCTTGTTGAATGATCCAACACCGAAAATGCCGAATGTCTCTACGTTATCACGCGTCGGATATTGATCGGAAAAATAAAATATCAATTCGTTCTCAAAGAACACGGCTAGGAATTGATACGGTATTTTTCTTCTCTTATCTTCTTCCTTTTCTTTCTCTCAAAGATGAACAAGAAAAAGAAAATAAAATTTTCTCCTCCTCCTTTTCTCACGGCTGAACAAGGCTTTTGTGGGGGTGTGTTTTTCAACTCATCATTTGAGGTGTGAAAGACATCTCAATATATAATACAAATTGATATCAAAATGATTAGATTCCAAATCTCATGCATTTTGTCCTCAAATTTGTAAAATATGACTACCACGCCCCACACAACACATGGTGAATTTCCAAGCATGATAGGGGGGCGGCCCACTTGAGTTTAGGTGAGAAAACGAGCCGAGCAACTCGGTTCGTGTACCGGACATTCGCGTGTCTAGTCCGTTAAATACACTTCGTTTTATCTCAAATGTATTTATACTTAATTAATTAATCTAATTAATTAATTTTATCAAATACAAAATTATAATAATATATTTCTAAGAAATAATTATTTATGAATTAAATTAATTACCCGATAATTAATTTCAATTCACTAGACCGCATGATTTATCAAATAAATCAAATTAGATATCTAATATCCAATATTAATGAAGAGATAATAAATACAAATTTATCCATCCAATATCCTTGTGCGCGATTCCGTAGGTCCGTCTTAGTCGGTAATGGGAGGAACCAAGGAGTACGGGTAACACTTGGCCAGTCTAGTGCTTCGTACCGTAACCCAACTAAGAACGAATGATCGGATCATTCCAAAACCATTATGTCGTGAATACCGTATACATATAAACCCTTCAATCATATGTCCCGGTCAAGTATTAGGGTCACGGTAAAGTCAAACCCTACTGTAACTTGACTCTATGCTTTCTGTTAATGCAAATTGAGATCATCGAGCTCTCGTGTATCAAATACAACTATCTCTAAATGCTTTGGCCAAAGACTTATAATCTCATTTGCCATTAACCGCATAGGACATTTACCTCCTCACTTACAGGAGAAAGAATTCTATCTTGTATTCAGTAGAGACTGCTACTTGCCCACTAAGTTGCATTTCAAAGTTGACCCCACCCACCGGCGATTGGATCGAACTACTCCAATGACTAACCTAATGTTGTAACACCCCCAATCCACTCAGGGATATTACACGCCGTAGAACCTTTCCTCAAGGATCTACCAGGTTGCTAACAACAAATGAACAACTCGACAATGCCTTTAAGGCTAAAAAGACTCAGTAGACCGATTTGGCCTTTCAATAAATACATACAACTTAATCATAACACATGCCCACGCAGGGGTCGAGTACAACACACTCCCGTTCAACGGGAAAATAATACTGCAGCAGAAAATAAAATACAACTAAACCAATACGACATCAACGGGTCCTCGTGTGATTAGTATCGTTCATCTTTCATCATCCTTCATGCCGACCCTGTGCTATGCTCCAAAACCTGAATGTAAAAATAGACATCCACCCCCAGAATACTCGTGGGCTAGCAAAACTCCACTGTTTTGCTAGTGCAAGAACAAAGTGCAAAAATACGAGTCATACAATTCACATTCCATGAATAACAATAACCAGGAATCCTCAAAGATCCAAACGAAACGAAAAGTACTTCCCGAGGCAAGAGTTTGGGTAAAACATTCCAAAACCGAAAGATCACAAATCAAGGGAACAATTTATAAAACGGTTTAAAATGCCATCGAGAGTTTTAATAGAAAACAATTTAGGATTTATCAAATCCTACTTTTCAAAACCCAAAAGACTAAAGGGGTCACCGCCCCAAAGTTTTACTTTCCGTAAAATGACCTATTACAAAACCATTGGGATTTTAGCCCCAAATTTCATCAACTCACAGTACACGAGAACGACAACAAGGTTCGTTTTCCAACATCAAAATCCACAACCCAAGGTTTAAACACAGACGACAAATACTCTAGTGCCATCCTAGCCAAGTAGGCCAAACGAACAACTTACCTCTTACACACTTAGTCAATGCATGCAATCATGAAAACCGTTCAAAATACTCATTTCCGAAAACGCTAATAATCCAAATCACATTGTAAAATGCACCACAATTAACCGCGGACCCACAACTTCGTGGACCCCTACCGAGACCCCGTCGGATCTAACCCGTAGTGGTTAAAAGCAAGCTCGCGGTTCCACAGCTTCGTGGAGCCCTACCGAGACCCCGTCGGATCTAACCCGTAGTGAGCATACACACACACACACGTTACTCATGCAATACTAACATGCTAAGAATGTAAGTTCATCAAGAATACTTACTAGGGATGGCCACTTATCCGACACCATTATCAAACTCTTCAAAACACAATAACAAGATTAAACACGGAATACACGATTCCATACTTTAAACAACAGGTGTATCATCAAAGCCTTCAACGTTCAAAATAATCAAATCAGAATCAATTCCCAAAACACACCGTTCACAAAACACACACGCATTTTGAAAGAGAGCCTTTAACGAGACCAAAACAAATCTTTTGGAAATTCATTTTAAAATAACCAAACAAACACACCAAGACGACCACCGATCAATCATATCCACAAAACGAGAAGCGTATGAACAAGGTACTTGCCTAGGAACCACGATCGTAACAAGACGACGGATGGAAGAGCGGTCGAATAGCGTCGAACTCCCGAACACTATCAAGAACGCGATAGCACCAAAATTACTATGGGAAAACACCACACGAATCATCAATCACCAACGGAATTCAACATCGGAATCATCGAACACCTATAATCCTCCTTAAGGAACAACAAAACATGATTACGACGAGAATCAAGGACGAAAACAACGGAAATCCCAACAAATTATCGAAAGGAACTCATTGGGGCATTTAATCGAACACTAAATGTTCAATAATTCCCAAGAACACTCGAATCGTCAATCGAGTTAAACAAACTCGATATATGGCTATAAAATCCGTAGGACATATTTAACAACATCATTTAACAACAATCGATCCATCAAAAATGGATGGAAAACTAAATCAAGAACAAATCCCCCAAAAAGTCGATTCGAAGGAAATCAAGAAATATACCTTGATTCGACGAAGAACAATGGATTAAATGATGTTAAACCCAAGAATACTACTAAAATTAATCATACCCATCATGGATTAATAAAAAATACGGAATGAATCGGCCAAAAACGCAAAAAACCCAAAATTTCCCCAAAGATAGGGTTCTAGGAAATCTAACCTTGATTCGGTCGATCGGAGGAGGTTATGGGATGATTAATCGATGATAGAAACTCAAAAACTTCGTGGATTGATAGAACAATAGCATGCCTTCGTGTTCTCCAAGTCTTGGCCGTGGATGAGGTGAAATGAGTGAGAAAACGGGTGAAGAAGTAGTCTGCCCGACCATATATATTGCCCAGTGACGCACGAGCAGGCACGCACGAGCGGCCGATCGTGCGCCGGGTCGTGCGCGCCCACTGCCAGCAGACTGCCGGGACGCACGAGCACTGGGCACGAGCACTCGCTCGTGCGTGTGCAGTCAGGGCCGCACGAGCGCCGGATCGTGCGCGCAGCTCGTGCACCACGCTCGTGCGCACCTGGCTGGTCCCTACCGCACGTGGCCGGCCCGTGCCTGGCCGCCATGACTCGACGACTTGAATTCCCGAAAACGTACGGAACGAACACGATGAATAGTATAACATTCAAAACACGAGTGAAGCACTAAACAAATACATGGTTCCGACAACCCGAAGGTTGAAAGGACGATACGAAGGCAAACACCCCACAACTTTGGGAAATTACGAAAATGGCCCAAAACGTCCTAAATACACGATACATGATCGAAACACCAAACCAAAGCTCGAACTCAAGTGCGGAAAAGCCGCTAAAAGCAAGGAACTCAACAAAACGACACTGAAACGAACTCGGATGACAAAAAGTGCAGAATTAATCATTCTCGTAATTACGAGACGGTCATGATCGAGTCGTCAAAACGTACTTTCGCTGAAAAAAATAAATTACTGGAAATCGAAATTACGGGTATTACACACTACCCTCCTTAAAAGAAGTTTCGTCCCGAAACTTAAAACAAGTAGGGAGGAGTAATATCCTGCCAGGAAACACTCAACGAGATACACAAGAAACGCGTAACTTACGCCCAATGACAAAACGTTACAAGCAACGCAAAGGGACAAACGACGGGAAAACACGCTCCACGACGACTAACACAACGCTACCGGTAGGGACATAGTAAAACCCACAAGTGACAAGCGTCAACAAACGGATAATACAATCACGTCGATTATTCGAACAATCATAAAACACAACGAACGAAAATCAATACGATTGACCGACCCAACGGTACATCAATCAAAATGCGAGCAATCACTGAACAACTACGGAATTCCACCGCCCATGGGTTGGAAGATCGAAAACGAGACTAATTTCCCGAACTTAAGGGAATTAGGAAGGAGTCTGAACGCTCAACAATCACGAAACGAGATCAACAAAAACCGAACAATCAAACGATCGAACCACAACGATCGAGACAACAAAAATTGAACAATCATGTTCGAATCACGAACAACTAAAATTCGAACAACAACTCCAAGATTCACATCTCGACTCGAGACAATATATGATCCGGTGAAAACAATAAGATGTGCATTCACATAAGATCCACAGGAAAGGGAATAGCAATTGGAAAGTCACAATGACAAACGAGTTATTCCGAAACAATACCGCACTCGTTTGATCAACAAAAGCAAGGGGCAGGACAAGCTCAGAAAATGTCAACGAACATAAACGAGTCGATAGAGTCGAAAATACAGAAGTTCAAAATCCGATCCACTTTGAATAAAAGAACTAATAGAACCAAATGATGTCACTTCCGAACAAGGTTCACAAGAATCGAACCGAACTCGAAAAAGTCACAGCGATAACCAGATCGACCCAAAACAATATCACAACTCGTTCGAACGATGAAACCGAAATACAGAACAAGTTCAGAAAGTATCAACGAACACGAGCGAGTCGAAATAGTGGAGAAAGAGAAAATACAGAAGTCAAAATAGTACGGGTATTACCTTCGACCTCGTCCACGAAATTCACAAAAACGGAAGCAAGGTAACAATACATTAAACAACCGGCACATAACGGAATAATCACCGATGCACACGGTCATACCAAACCAAGCTCTAACAGTTCGCACATGTGCGATAACGCAGAAATCACCACGGGCGACAACATTCAATACCAACATCCCACCTCTCACAGAGGGCTAACACAACAAAAGTGTGGAAAATGACTCAACGCTCACACCGCCAATTCGACTACACCTCGGGAGAAAACATCATAATGACAACGCGAACATCATACATACATACCCAGCCCTCAAACGGGAATGGAATTAGAAGAACACCGGTTGATCTTGAGTATCACCTATAAAAAAAGTAGTACAAACATTGTCATCGAGACTTTGGAGAACCATTTCACATTTGATAAAAATGAGGACACTTTATCTTAGTGAAAAACTTTCAGAATATTCGAACCTCGGGTCTAAGTAAAAGTGTTTCTAAAACAATGAAAATATCTCAAAACATTTTGGTCCTCGAGGTAGAAGAATTTTGAAACATTGTGGCACCTTGGATGTACCACGAGAAAATAATTCATTTTAAAAGTACGTCTATTTTCTAAGATACTCAAGGTTTTCAAAGATAATTCAATGGGCTAGAATGCCCAAAAATTTCAGGTAGTTTCACGAAACATTATAGCGCCGTGGGTCCCGCGCCGGAACCCACCAGGCTAAAAACCATTTACAAAAACGTCAAAACGGCCGATGACGGTAATATTTCAAAAACTTACAAAAGTCATTTACAAAATACTAAATACCATCATAAGAATTTCGCCAAAACGATCAAGGTCATAATGCCACAAACTCGGTTAAGGTAATCGGTTTTTGAAATAAAACTCAGTCGGTAAAATACCGAAAGCCATTACAAAAGACCTCACGCCGCGGATAAAAGAAATAAGGTCAAACATGCACAATCCAGCAACACTACTCATCATATGAACGAAATATGAGGGTCAAATAACCACATATCAAGAATTCAAAATCCATAAGAGGATTCCGTCACTTAACAAATAATCATAAAAATAGCTCGTGTCACACGAGGCACAACACAAAGAAGGGAGACTTACATCCACAGGTCGCACGAAGATGATGATCGCCCCACGATACTAATCACGACCAACAAACTCAGACGACGCGTCGCGACACGACTCAGTCAGATAAAATCCGACGAAACAAGACTCAAACAACACGACTTGACCCGACAGCCTAGGTTCCCACAACATAATCTCTGATACCATTTATGTAACACCCCCAATTCGCTCAGGGATATTACACGCCGTAGAACCTTTCCTCAAGGATCTACCAGGATGGTAACAACAAATGAACAACTCGACAATGCCTTTAAGGCTAAAAAGACTCAGTAGACCGATTTGGCCTTTCAATAAATACATACAACTCAATCATAACACATGCCCACGCAGGGGTCGAGTACAACACACTCCCATTCAACGGGAAAATAATACCGCAGCGGAAAATAAAATACAACTAAACCAATACGACATCAACGGGTCCTCGTGTGATTAGTATCGTTCATCTTTCATCATCCTTCATGCCGACCCTGTGCTATGCTCCAAAACCTGAATGCAAAAATAGACATCCACCCCCCTAATACTCGGGGGTTAGCAAAACTCCACTGTTTTGCTAGTGCAAGAACAAAGTGCAAAAATACGAGTCATACAATTCACATTCCACGAATAACAATAACCAAGAATCCTCAAAGATCCAAACGAAACGAAAAGTGCTTCCCGAGGCAAGAGTTTGGGTAAAACATTCCAAAACCGAAAGATCACAAATCAAGGGAACAATTTATAAAACGGTTTAAAATGCCATCGAGAGTTTTTATAGAAAACAATTTAGGATTTATCAAATCCTACTTTTCAAAACCCAAAAGACGAAATGGGTCACCGCCCCAAAGGTTTACTTTCCGTAAAATGACCTTTTACACCATTGGGATTTTAGCCCCAAATTTCATCAACTCACAGTACACGAGAACGACAACAAGGTTTGTTTTCCAACATCAAAATCCACAACCCAAGGTTTAAACACAGACGACAAATACTCTAGTGCCATCCTAGCCAAGTAGGCCAAACGAACAACTTACCTCTTACACACTTAGTCAATGCATGCAATCATGAAAACCATTCAAAATACTCATTTCCGGAAATGCTAATAATCCAAATCACATTGTAAAATGCACCACAATTAACCGCGGACCCACAGCTTCGTGGACCCCTACCGAGACCCCATCGGATCTAACCCGTAGTGGTTAAAAGCAAGCTCGCGGTTCCACAGCTTCGTGGAGCCCTACCGAGACCCCGTTGGATCTAACCCGTAGTGAGCATACACACACACGTTACTCATGCAATACTAACATGCTAAGAATGTAAGTTCATCAAGAATACTTACTAGGGATGGCCACTTATCCGACACCGTTATCAAACTCTTCAAAACACAATAACAAGATTAAACACGGAATACACGATTCCATACTTTAAACAACAGGGGTATCATCAAAGCCTTCAACGTTCAAAAATAATCAAATCATAATCAATTCCCAAAACACACCGTTCACAAAACACACACGCATTTTGAAAGAGAGCCTTTAACGAGACCAAAACAAATCTTTTGGAAATTCATTTTAAAATAACCAAACAAACACACCAAGACGACCACCGATCAATCATATCCACAAAACGAGAAGCGTATGAACAAGGTACTTGCCTAGGAACCACGATCGTAACAAGACAACGGATAGAAGAGCGGTCGAATAGCCTCGAACTCCCGAACACTATCAAGAACGCGATAACACCGAAATTACTACGGGAAAACACCACACGAATCATCAATCACCAACGGAATTCAACATCGGAATCATCGAACACCTATAATCCTCCGTAAGGAACAACAAAACATGATTACGACGAGAATCAAGGACGAAAACAATGGAAATCCCAACAAATTATCGAAAGGAACTCATTGGGGCATTTAATCGAACACTAAATGTTCAATAATTCCCAAGAACACTCGAATCATCAATCGAGTTAAACAAACTCGATATATGGATATACAATACGTAGGATATGTTCAACAACATAATTTAACAACAATTGATCCATCAAAAATGGATGGAAAACGAAATCAAGAACAAATCCGCCAAAAAGTCGATTCGAAGGAAATCAAGAAATATACCTTGATTCGACGAAGAACAATGGATTACATGATGTTAAACACAAGAATATTACTAAGATTAATCATACCCATCATGTATTAATAAAAAATACGGAACGAATCGGCCAAAAACGCAAAAACCCCAAAATTTCCCCAAAGATAGGGTTCTAGGAAATCTAACCTTGATTCGGTCGATCGGAGGAGGTTATGGGATGATTAATCGATGATAGAAACTCAAAAACTTCCTGGATTGATAGAACAATAGCATGCCTTCGTGTTCTCCAAGTCTTGGCCGTGGAAGAGGTGAAATGAGTGAGAAAACGGGTGAAGAAGTAGTCTGCCCGACCATATATACTGCCCAGTGACGCACGAGCAGGCACGCACGAGCCACGGCCGTGCGGCCGTCGCGGCGCGCCATCGCCAGCAGATCGCCAGACGCACGAGCACTGGGCACGAGCACTCGCTCGTGCGTGTGCAGTCAGGGCCGCACGAGCGCCGGATCGTGCGTGCAGCTCGTGCGCCACGCTCGTGCGCACCTGGCCGGTCCCTGCCGCACGTGGCCGGCCCGTGCCTGGCCGCCATGACTCGACGACTCGAATTCCCGAAAACGTACGGAACGAACACGATGAATAGTATAACATTCAAAACACGAGTGAAGCACTAAACAAACACATGGTTCCGACAACCCGAAGGTTGAAAGGACGATACGAAGGCAAACATCCCACAACTTTGGGAAATTACGAAAATGGCCCAAAACGTCCGAAATACACGATACACGATCGAAACACCAAACCAAAGCTCGCAACATGAATAATAACATTCAATGAACTTACGAAAACTCGAAACAACAGTTTCGAACGAGATTCGCAAGAATCGAACTCAAGTGCGGAAAAGCCGCTAAAAGCACGGAACTCAACAAAACGACACCGAAACGAACTCGGATGACAAAAAGTGCAGAATTAATCATTCTCGGAATGACGAGATGGTCATGACTGAGTCATCAAAATGGACTTTCGCCGAAAAAAAATAAATTACCGGAAATCGAAATTACGGGTATTACAAATGTCACATGCACATCTCCTACTGAAACCTCGATTCAAAGGTCCACGTATACCTATTACAACCTTTCGATCCAGTCATTGACAAACCCTTAGTGATATCCATGTGACCGAATCGAGGTGAGTCATGTTCGAGTATACTAATCTCATTAGCATACCTATAACGTGTGCTCCCACTAACCCTTAGTGAAGACCGGCACTCTACATGTCAAAGTACACGTTGTAGAAGTCTTATCTAAACTTATTGCCCAGTTAAGTTTTATCGACTTGCGAACGATTTAAGCATTCGAGCTCTAAACACTTCCAGTGTCTATCTCCTTATCTCCATAAGGAGTAGAATGTTTGCTCTCAAATGCAAGGACTATTATTCTATATACCAAATCACAATGCCAGTGATATACAATAATAGAGAAATAATTATTGCCTTATTAAATATTCATAATTACAATACAAATGCTCTCACTCTCTCATCCTCTGAGTGGCATTCGAGGGCATATCTCTAACAACAGCGATAAGCTAAATCCCCAACCCTGTCCAAGATCTCGAAAGGTCTGATATACCTCGGACTAAGTTTTCCCTTTTTCCCGAAGTGGAAAACCCCTCTGGTTGGCGACACCTTGAGTAAGACATGATCCCCCACTTCGAACACCAAGGGTTGACGACGAGTATCAACATAAGATTTCAGACGGCTTTGGGTAGTCAGCAATCGATCCCGGATAATAGAAATCTTTTCCTTAGTCTCCATCAACATATCCGGTTCCGTTCCAATTAGCTCCGAAGCCTCGTCCCAACATAATGGCGACCTACATCGCCTACCATAAAGTGCCTCGAATGGTGCCATTTTGATCGACGCATACCAACTATTATTGTAGACAAAATCGATCAACGGTAAGTGAAGCTCCCAATCATTACTCCAGTCTAACGCACAAGCTCGCAACATATCCTCTAATGTCTGAATCGTCCTCTCTGTCTGACTGTCTGACTGAGGATGAAAGGACGTGCTCATTCTCAACTCAGTACCCAAAACCTGATGAACGGCCTGCCAAAAATGAGATACGAAATGATTATCTCTATCAGAAACAATGGTCTTGGGGCACCGTGCAATCTTACGATCTCAGCTATAAAAGTTCGAGCCAATCTATCCGGTCCGTAAGTATCCTTAATACCCAAGAAGTGTGCAGACTTGGTCAACCGATCGACGATTACCCAAATCATATTCATTCCAGCCCTAGTTCTCGGCATGCCAGTGATGAAATCCATAGAGATGTCTTCCCAGGGAATGGGAAGCGGCTTCAACAACCCCGCTGGCCGTTGATGTTAGATCTTGACTTGTTGACACGTCAAGCACCGTAGTACAAATTTCGTGACATCCTTCTTCATGTTGTTCCACCAAAAATTTCGTTTCAAGTCCTTATACATCTTACTCGTTCTGGGTTGGATTGAGTAAGGCGTAGCATGGGCTTCTCGGAGAATTTTCTGCCTCAACTCTAGATCATTCGGAACACAAAGCCTGCCCTGAAATCTCAGAATACTATCCTCGTGAACCATAAATCCAGGAGCTTTTCCTTTAATTACATCTTCCTTCAGTTGAGAAATCATTGGGTCACTCCACTATTTCCCTTTGATGTCGTCAACCAAGGACTGTAACACCCCAAACTAGGCGGATATTACAGTACCGTGGACCCCCGACTGGGACCCACCACGCGAATGAAAACTGATGAATTAAATAATATAATTGTAGTATCGAACCACATTATATTACCAAATACTCCGATGAGGAGCTTAAGTACAATACACCAGGACAATACAGAATATTAGTATATTTTATATGAAGATAAAATACACCACCCTGAATAAATAACATCTCAAACGGAATTTGCAGCGGAAAATACAATCGATTTGAAATGATGAAATGATCAAATAATCGGAATGACTGGGGCCCCTACTAGTATCATCGGACTCCTCGCCGTCAACATGCTCTTCCGTGCCTTTGCCTTGCCGTGACTAAACAAAATCCCAACGGGTCGCCATACGTATCAACAATCCTCAAGTGTTGAAAATACACAATCATGATATATCTGAAGTTATGAAATATCCTTAGTTATGAATTACGCTGAAGAGGAGTATCATAGTACGCCCGTAATGTTCTGTGCAAGTGTACAAGACGAATGACCGGACACACCCGTCCTTGTACCTAATTAGTCTCACGGAGTTAAGCTTTACCGTGTGCACAGTCCAATGTATCACTCCCAATACATGGCCATCGCGTGCCCGACTAAAAATTCCACACATCCGCACCCGGCCACGCAATATGAACCCAGAAGGTCATATGAACGAGAATGACCATAATGAATATCAATGAATAATAATAATCTGACAAAGTCAAGAATGACTCACCGAGATGAAAGTAATAATGAAGTGATTGATAGTTTCAATGAAATGATTGGAACCGCCGTTCCTCATTAATGAAGTGATTATTCGACAATTACAAGTCTCAATATGATTAATACAATGATGAATAAGTTATGATTATGAATGATCAACAACGAAAGGAATGAATATCCTTTTAACCGAGTAAGAATTAACTTACACAACACCGGTGACAATTATCCTTCCACGAACAACGTCCTAATTGAGATATCGGTCGCTCGAACAACCTTGAATAAATACAATTACCAACAATCCGTTCAATATATGAATCAAACAAGAATATAACGAACTCAAAACGTCGATACGATTAAACCAAGTTCATTGGGGCATTATATCGAACACTTTGTGGCCAAACTTCGATTGTTTACAACCAAACTTCAATAATACCAACATCAAAACCCCAAGAAGTGTTTCAAACCAACAAAACATCTTCAATACGATCAATAATCCAATATGAATATTCAAATTCGTGATTTCAACCACAAATAATCGAAAACCCCCAAATCCAAATCGATATTCAAAGTGTTCTTGAATAATCCTTCAATAATCCAATGAATAATCAAACATATCCATAATCATGCGTATATCACTTCATACAACATGATCTTAACATCCAAAACATCATATCTCAATACAAAATCGAAATCCAAGAGGTTTGATGAATATTACCTTGAAGATCCAAGTACTTTAATCCGATGAAATCGCGTTAGATCCACAATCCGAGCTTCGCGGTCGAAAGGAGATGAAGAAACTCACACTCTCAAGTGATAGATGAAGGGAAATCTTCCCCTCAAGCCTCTCTCTCTCGTATGGTTGAAGAAAAAGGGAAAAATGAGCTGAACTCGCTGAAGAAACGCAATTATAGAGTTGACTGCCCTGTGTGCCGCGGCCCAGCCGAAGTGTGCCGTGGCACAGGGCCAAATCTGCCCCCAGTGATCGGCAGCGTGCCACGGCACGGACGAGTGTGCCGCGGCAGTGACTCGGCAGTGTGCCGCGGCCCTGCCGGCATGTGCCGTGGCACAAGGTACAGACGGGTCTGGACGAAAATGCAATATGAGTGTGCCGCAGCCCGGATGGGTGTGCCGCGGCAGTGACTCGGCAGTGTGTCGTGGCCCTGCCGGCATGTGCCGCGACACAAGGTACAGAGTGCTCGGCCAAAAACTGGAAAATGTGTGTGCCGCGGCCCACACCCCCCTTGGGTCCTAAAATGAAGAAAAACGACCCGGGAAGAGAATAAAAGCAATAGGAATCGATATTGGGGAACCAATAACACGAAATGGAAGTACGGAAACCCCAAAACGGTGGTTCCAAGCAATGATTACAAGGGTTCGTCCAACAAGAACACGATTTGAACAATGAAGAGATTTGAAATGACATTAATTCCAACGTCAACATCGACTAATGAATCAATTACAACAATCAAGATAATACTCTTGTCTCGATTCCCGAATAAGGTTGAAATAATGAACAATATCGATACACAACTCGAAGTTGTTCCGAAGGGTGAACACGGATGAATGATTATTATCAAGTGAAAAATTAACATAGTGACAATTACCGAATGAAATTACTGAATGATAATGACTGAATTACAACCGGGTATTACATACACCCCCCCTTAAAAGAGTTTCGTCCCCGAAACTAAGGGTCAAACAACTCGGGATAACTCTCCCGCATACTATCCTCAGTTTCCCAAGTAGCCTCTTCGACTCCGTGCCTACACCACTGAATTTTAACCAAAGGAATCGCCTTATTCCTCAACTATTTGATTCGCCGCTCTAAGACTCGTATGGGATGCTCCTCATACGAATGATCATCCGCGATCTAAATTTCGTCGAACTGAAGTATGTGACTCGGGTCGGCAACATACTTCCGTAGCTGAGAGACGTGAAACACATTATGAATTCGGCTTAACGCCGGAGGTAAGGCCAAACGATAAGCCAGCTCGCCTACTCGTTCCAAAATCTCAAACGGTCCAATAAATCTTGGACTCAACTTTCCCCGCTTTCCGAAACGGAAGATACCTCGACTCGGGGACACCTTGACCAAAACGTGGTCACCCATCTCGAACTCTAGTGGTCGACGACGATTGTCTGCATAAGATTTCTGTCAACTCTGAGCGGTCAACAAACGACTCCTGATCAAAGCTACCTTCTCACGGGCGGCTATAAGCATATCGGGCTCGGTGCCGATTGATTCTGATAAGTCGTCCCAACACAAAGGAGATCGACAACGACGACCATACAAGGCCTCGTAAGGCGCCATCTTAATCGAAGCATGCCAACTATTATTATACGTGAACTCGATCAATGGTAGTTGGGCTTCCCAATCGTCTTTCCAATTGAGGACGCATGCCCTCAAAATGTCCTCTAATGTCTGAATAGTCCTCTCTGATTGCCCGTCGGACTGAGGATGAAAAGCAGTACTGAGATTAAGCTGAGTTTCCATAGCACGATGAACTGATTTCCAAAAATGAGACACAAACCGTCCGTCACGATCGGAAACGATACTTTTAGGAGTATCGTGTAGTTTCACTATCTCTTTGATGAACAGCTGGGCAAGTCTCTCGGGACCCCACGTATCCTTAATCTCAAGGAAATGAGCTGATTTAGTTAAGCAGTCCACAATCACCCAGATCGGATTCATGCCACGACGACTCGTCGGCAAACTCGTGATGAAATCAATAGAAATGTCCTCCCACTTCCATTCTGGAATAGGGAGAGGTTTCAGCATACCCGCCGGTCGCTGATGTTCAATCTTGACTTGTTGACAGGTTAAGCATCTCGAAACAAATTCTGCGACTTCTCGCTTCATATTACTCCACCAGTAATTTTGTTTCAAGTCCTTGTACATCTTGCTAGACCCCTGATGAACAGAATAAGGGGTAGCATGAGCTTCTCTCAAAATCGAGTTTTTTAACTCGTCAATCGCCGGTACGCACAACCGATTCTTAAATCTCAAAAGTCCATCCTCGTGGACTACGAATCCAGGGGCTTTCCCCCGAGCCACATCCTCACGGATGCGCAACAATGATGGGTCTGAACCCTGATTCTCTCTGATTGCATTCTCAAGCAGCGATGAAATTTCTAACATGCAAAGTTGCCCTTGAACTCGCTGAAGCCAGACCTCGATCTCGGGTCTAAGGAATTCCTGCTGAAGCTCCTTCTGAACTGTTAAACGAGCAAGCATCTGCTCCTCAACGGACTTACGACTCAAGGCGTCGGCGACAACGTTCGCCTTGCCCGGGTGGTAAAGGATCTCAATATCATAATCTTTGATTAATTCCAACCACCGTCTCTGTCGCATATTTAACTCCTTCTGAGTAAATATATACTTTAAACTCTTATGATCGGTGAATATCTGACAAGTAATGCCATAAAGGTAATGACGCTAGATTTTCAAAGCGAACACCACGGCTGCTAGCTCCAGGTCGTGGGTCGGATAATTAACCTCGTAAGGTCTCAATTGCTGTGAAGCATAGGCAATAACCTTCCCATTCTGCATGAGCACACATCTGAGACCCTGTCCGGACGCATCACTATAAACCACAAATCCTTCCGTCCCTTGCGGCAAGAAAAGTACAGGTGCTGACATTAACCGGTCTTGAGTTCCTCAAAACTCCATTGACACGTGTCGGACCACGTGTATTTCTTATCCTTTCGCAAAAGGTTCGTCAAGGGTTGAGCAATCTTAGAAAATCCTTCCACAAACTGCCGATAATATCCGGCTAATCCGAGAAAACTTCGGATTTCCTTAACATTCTTCGGAGGTAACCAATCTTGGATAGCCTCCGTCTTCTGAGGATCAACACGCACTCCATCCAATGAAATTACATGCCCGAGAAAAGTCACTTCGGACATCCAGAACTCACATTTGGAAAACTTTCCATAAAGTTGCTCTCGTCTTAACACATCGAGAACCTGATGAAGATGAACCTCGTGTTCCTCTCGGTTACGAGAATAAATCAAAATGTCATCGATGAAGACAACAACAAATTGATCCAAAAAGTCGATGAAAACCCGATTCATTAACTCCATGAATACTGCAGGGGCATTAGTTAGCCCAAACGGCATAACTACGAACTCATAATGACCATAGCGTGTACGAAACGCTGTCCTTGCGATATCCGACTCTCGAATCCACAACTGATGATATCCAGATCTTAAGTCGATCTTGGAAAATACTGAAGCTCCCTGAAGTCGATCCAAAAGATCATCAATACGGGGTAAGGGATACTTATTCTTGATTGTCACCCTGTTCAACTCCCGATAATCAATACACAAGCGGAACGAACCATCCTTCTTCTTGACAAACAACACTGGTGCTCCCCACGGGGACACACTCGGACGGATATAACCTTTCTCGAACAACTCCTCAATTTGGTTCTTTAATTCCTGCATTTCGGTCGGGGCCATCCGATATGGTGCCTTCGATATCGGGGACGTACCGGGCTATAACTCAATCATGAATTCCACATCTCTCTGTGGAGGCAAACCAGGTAACTCGTCTGGGAATACGTCGGAATATTCTCTCACTACCGGAATATCCGCTAACATTATTGACGATTTCTCGGTTTTAGTCATATAGAACCAATAACCAATACACCCCTGATTGAGTAATATCACTGTTTTCATCAAATTAATAACTCTTCCAGAACAGTTGGGATTACCTCCCTGAAACACACATTCGAACCCATCGTCTGAAATGATAGTGACCATACGCTTACGGACACTAATGATGGCATCATGACGATCCATCCAATCAATACCCAAGATGACGTCGTCTCTCGGCAAATCTACTACGATTAGGTCCGCTGGCCATACACGACCATGAATCTGAATTGGACAATTCTGAATCTCACGATTTCCGGTAATTCGTCTACCATCAGGTAGACCAATGACATAAGTGTAACACCCCCAAAACCGTATGGGAATATTACACGCCGTAGACCCTTTCCGCAAGGATCTACCAGGCTAAACGTCCATAAACAACCAAATGCTTGCCCGGCCAGGGTCAAACAATATAATAATACAGACCGTTAAGGTCACTTACACATAAACACACAGACCGATGAGGTCACACAACTCTATCAACAGGACTGAAGAACAACATTACCCACACAGGGGTCGAAATACAATACAGCGGAAGACTGAATCAACTCTAACAATACAACTAAACTCTACCAACTCTCAACTCTTGATTAGTATCGCAGCTCGTCATCCCCTTGTGCCAATCCTGTGACTGCTCCCCTGAATCCGCATGTACCTGGACGCAAAACAGACATCCACCCCCCGAATACTCGGGGGTTAGTAAAACTCCACTGTTTTACTAGTGCAAGTATCAAACCATACGAAATGTAACAAGCAGATAGCAACTACGAATTTAATACGGAAATCAATTATCAAAATGTTCCTAGAAGTTTTAGAATTTCGAACTCAAGTAAGAGATATTTGAAAAGGAACACATCATCTCGGGGATTTTTAAAGCAGAAATTCTTTTGGACCTCGAGTCCCAATTTACAAAACCTTTTCGTAAACATTAGGGCCTTAGCCCGATTCTCGTTTCAAAGCATACTAAATAATATATCATTATGAGTCCGAGATCCATATTTAAAATGTTATCCGAACAATCACTGCTACACGATCATTGTTCGTACACATCATGTACCGAACTCCGGAGGCCTCGACGGACCTTACCCGGACCACACACACTGTTCGTACACATCATGTACCGAACTCCGGAGGCCTCAACGGACCCTACCCGGCCACAACATCGTTCGTACACATCATGTACCGAACTCCAGAGGCCTCGTCAGACCCTACCTGGATCACACACCTTGTCCGTACAAGTCATGTACCGGACTCCAGAGGCCTCGTCAGACCCTACCTGGATCACACACTTTGTTCGTACACATCATGTACCGAACTCCAGAGGCCTCGTCAGACCCTACCTGGAACACACACACATCGACACGACACAATTCATAATCATTAAATGTCAAGCCATTCTACATTACACCGAAATGTACAATCAAGTATGTAAAACAAACAACACAAACATCATGATCATCACAACGACTCTTAACCAACATAACACACATTCGGTACACAATACATTGAACAAACACGTGTACAACCATCTCATATGTACATCGCAATCCTGCACAAATGGCACAACGCCTAACACGTATACCAATATATCACTATTATCACAAAGCCTTCAAATTTCGGAAAACACAACCAACTCAAACGGAACATATTTACGGAGGCAAGTAAAATCGTCATACATATCATACGTAATTACTATTCACAAGATACAAGTCGTATAATAAGATACTTCCCTCGAAACCACGACGTGGAGAATCGACCGAAGTTGGTTGGCACGAACTGACTACGAACTTGCCGACTCCACCGAATGACAACCCGCAACAATAAACTAGAAAGGACAACAATAACAACGAAAATGAATTCCAAAGTACGACTCAAAGCCGCTGAATTCAAGGAACAAACGATGAAAGTTCAAGGGTTTCCCCCAAACGGCCAAGAACACGATTCGTCCCGACAAAACACGAAAACGGAAATCCAAGTCGAAATATGGATATACAATCCGTAGAATATGTTTAACAACATCATTTAACCACAATTTATCCAACAAAAACGGATGGAAAACGAGATCAAGAACAAATCACCCAAAAAGTCGATTCGAAGGAAATCAAGGAATATACTTCGATTCGACGAAGAACAATAGATTAAATGATGTTAAACACAAGAATACTACCAAGATTAATCATACCTATCATGAATTAATCAACAACACGGAACGAATCGGACAAAAATGCAAAAAACCCCCCAAATTCCCGAAATTAGGGTTCTAAGGAAGATTACCTTGATTCGCTGGATCAAAAGATGATAACGGATGATTGGTTGATGTTATGAACTCAAGAACTTCGTGGATTTGTTGAAAAACAACATGGCTTCGCCACCCTTGAATCTCCAGCCGCGGAAGAGAAAGGTAGGAAATGAAAAACGAGATGAAATGTGACTGCTCTGTCACATTTATACTGGGCCGGACTAGCGCGCGCTAGGCTGCCGAGCTAGCGTGCGCTATCGGCCCAGGCCGCAATCCAGTGCCCTACTGGACTAGACTGCTCGGCCAGGTAGCGTGCGCAGCCTTCCGGCCGTAGCGTGCGTTACCTGCCGGCCGTAGCGTACGCAGCGTCCGACATTAGCGTGCGCTACCTGCCGAGCCTAACCGATTCCAGAACCCCAGGACTCCACTGTCCAGACCCGATAGCGTGCGCTACACCTGCCGGTAGCGTGCGCTACACCTGCCGGTTAGCGCGCGCAGCCTTCCGGCCGTAGCGTACGCTACGCCGGTTCCTGCCGCACCCGTCCGACCGGTGCCCGCAATCGTCCGGCGATCCATAGCCGTCCGGCCGGTGCTCGAACACTGTGGGCTCGGCGACTCGATTTCCAAAACGTCTGAGCGAACACGACGAAAAGTTCGCGGACAACATCAACGACCCGAAATGAAAACATAATGCAATAATTAATCATACACGACCAAGATACGGGTCGAGACAACAATTACAGATACGGATACCCGTAACTTTTAAGAAATTACAAAATGGCCCAAAACGCCCGGAAATCACGATACGTGATCGAATGACCAAACCAAAGTTCACAACACGTCTAACAAAGTTAAACGGACTTACAGGAAACTCGAAACAGCAGTTTCGAACGAGATTCGCAAGAATCGAACTTAAGTGCGGAAAAGTCGCCAAAAAGCACGGAACTCAACAAAACGACACCGAAACGAACTCGGATGACAAAAAGTGCAGAATTAATCATTCTCAGAATGACGAAACAGTCATGAGCGAGTCGTCAAAACGGACTCCGGCCGAAAAAAGAAATTTACCGAAAATCGAAAATTGCGGATATTACATTCTACCCTCCTTAAAAGAAGTTTCGTCCCGAAACTTAAACAGAGTAGTGGGAAACAATATACCCGCCAGGAAAACTCGACGAGATACACAAAACCCGAAAACTCACGCCCAACGGCGAAACGCTGCAAGAAACGCAAAGAGACATACGGCGTGAAAACACGCCCCACGATGACCAACACAACGCCACCGGTAGAAACATAATAAAATCAACAAGTGGCAAGCGTCATCAAACAGACAATACAATCGAGTCGATTATCCAGACAATCACAAAACACAACGAATGAAAATCTATAGGATTGACCAACCCAACGGTACATCAATCAAAACGCGAGCCAACCGCTGAACAAATACGGAATTCCACCGCCCAAGGGTTGGAAGATTGAAAACGAGACTAACTTCCCGAACTTAAAGGAATTAGGAAGGAGCCTGAACGCTCAACAATCACGAAACGAGAACAAAACCAAACAAACAAACGATCGAGATAACAAAAATCGAACAATCATGTCCGAAACACGAAGGATAATAAAATTTAAACAACAACTCCCAGGACGATCTGGTGAGAACTACAAGACATGCATTCCCATAAGATCCACCGGAAAAGGAATAGCGATTGAAAAGTCACAACGACAAACGAGTTATTCCGAAATAATACCACACTCGTTCGATCAACAAAAGCAAGGGGCAGGACAAGCCCAGAAATGTCAACGAAGATAAACGAGTCGACAGAGTCGAAAACACAAGAGTTCCAAATCCGATCCACTTCGAATAAAAGAACTAATAGAACCAGATGATGTCACTCCCGAACAAGGTTCACAAGAATCGAACCGAACTCGAAAAGTCACAAATGATAACCGATCAACCCACAACAAGATCACGGTTCGTTCGGACGATGAAACCGAAATACGTAACAAGTTCGTAAAGTAACAACGAACACGAGCGAGTCGATAGAATTTAGAAAGAGAAAATGCGAAGCCAAAAATAATACGGGTATTATATTCGACCTCTTATAAAAGAAATGTCGTCCCATGACTCACAACAACGGAAAAAAGTTAACCACACAAAAAGCAACCGGCGAAAAATCTCCACTGGGCCTCTCGTGAGCCGATCTCGATAATCGTGTCTAAGCGCGAACCCCAAAGTCTCGGTAGCCAATTCGCAAAACCAATTCGTGTCCTCGAGTGCACTCGAAATGTGTTACCGACGAAGGACAATTTACACGTGCATGCCCCAAAGACATCACGGTTGAAACGTCTCGGCTCGGCATACCGAAAATACCAAATGCTAGATATAATGGGGCATAACGTCGCAAAACAACATAGCAGAGATGCCAACTCAAAGACAACAAAGAATCATAACACATATCATATACAACGATTTCCATCGTAAAGTAATACACACACAAACAATACAGCAACGACGGTATCGTTCGGCAACCTTAACGGCCCGAACAATAACTAGCACATAATTACAAACATCGTGAAACAATCACACATGTACACAAACGTACAAACCCAAGCTTTAACAGCTCACACATGTGCGATAACACGCAAGTCACCACGAAATGACAACATTAAAGATCGTCATCACACCTCCCACAAAGGGACAACAAAAACATATGCATGGCGAACGACTCAACGTTCACACCACCAATTCCATCATACTCGGGAGCTAACATTCTAACAACAATGTGAATATCATACACACATTCCTGGACTACAAACAGGAATGATAGGTTTTAAAAATGAAAACCACCTTTTGGAAACAGTTTGGAAACACCAGTTGATCTTGAGTATCATTTTACAAAAAGTTGAACAAACCTCATTTTCGAGACTTTGAAAATCATCTTGCGTTTGAACAAAAATGAGGACACCTTCTCTTAGTGAAAAACTTTCAGAATATTCGACCCTCGGGTCTAAGTAAAAGTGTTTATAAAACATTGAAAATATCTCAAAACATTTTGGGTCCTCGAGGTAGAAGAATTTTGAAACATATTGTGGCACCTTGGATGTACCACGAGAAAATAATTCATTTTAAAAGTACGTCTCGAAATTTATTTTCTAAGATACTCAAGGTTTTCAAAGATAATTCAATGGGCTAGAATGCCCAAAAACTCTAGGTAATTACGCAAAACATTATAGCGCCGTGGGTCCCGCGGAACTCACTGAGCTAAAAACCATTTACAACGTTAAAAAGGCCGATGACGGTAATATTTCAAAAACTCACAAAAGCCATTTACAAAATACTAAGTACCGTCACAAGAATTTTGCCAAAACGTTCAAGGCCATAACGCCAAAAACTCGGTTAAAGGAATCGATTTTCAAAATCAAACTCAATTGGCAAAAGGCCGAAAGCCATTTGAAAGAACTCACGCAGCGGAAAAAAAATTTACAGTCCAAGATACACAATCCAGCAACACTACTCCTCATATGAACGAAATATGAGAGTCAAATAACCACATATCAAGAAATCAAAATCCATAAGAGGATTCCGTCACTAATCAAATAATCATAAAAATAGCTCGTGTCACACGAGGCACAACACAAAGAAGGGAGACTTACAGCCACAGGCCGCACGGAGGTGACGGTCGCCCATGATACTAATCTCATCCGACAACATAACCGACACGTTGTGACTACGCACAACTCAACTTGTCACCTAACGACTCGAACGACAAGACAACACATTACTCGACAAATCACGACTTGACTCGACCCGACAGCCTAGGTTTCCGCAACCTAAGCTCTGATACCATAAATGTAACACCCCCAAAACCGTATGGGAATATTACACGCCGTAGACCCTTTCCGCAAGGATCTACCAGGCTAAACGTCCATAACCAACCAAATGCTTGCCCGGCCAGGGTCAAACAATATAATAATACAGACCGTTAAGGTCACTTACACATAAACACACAGACCGATGAGATCACACAACTCTATCAACAGGACTGACGAACAACATTACCCACACAAGGGTCGAAATACAATACAGCGGAAGACTGAATCAACTCTAACAATACAACTAAACTCTACCAACTCTCAACTCTTGATTAGTATCGCAGCTCGTCATCCCCTTGTGCCAATCCTGTGACTGCTCCCCTGAATCTGCGTGTACCTGGACGCAAAACAGACATCCACCCCCCGAATACTCTGGGGTTAGTAAAACTCCACTGTTTTACTAGTGCAAGTATCAAACCATACGAAATGTAACAAGCAGATAGCAACTACGAATTTAATACGGAAATCAATTATCAAAATGTTCCCGAGAAGTTTTAGAATTTCGAACTCAAGTAAGAGATATTTGAAAAGGAAAACATCATCTCGGGGATTTTTAAAGCAGAAATTCTTTTGGACCTCGAGTCCCAATTTACAAAACCTTTTCGTAAACATAAGGGCCTTAGCCCGATTCTCGTTTCAAAGCATACTAAATAATATATCATTATGAGTCCGAGATCCATATTTAAAATGTTACCCGAACAATCACTCCTACACGATCATTGTTCGTACACATCATGTACCGAACTCCGGAGGCCTCGACGGACCTTACCCGGACCACACACACTGTTCGTACACATCATGTACCGAACTCCGGAGGCCTCGACGGACCTTACCCGGACCACACACACTGTTCGTACACATCATGTACCGAACTCCGGAGGCCTCAACGGACCCTACCCGGCCACAACATCGTTCGTACACATCATGTACCGAACTCCATAGGCCTCGTCAGACCCTACCTCGATCACACACCTTGTCCGTACACGTCATGTACCGGACTCCAGAGGCCTCGTCAGACCCTACCTGGATCACATACTTTGTTCGTACACATCATGTACCGAACTCCAGAGGCCTCGTCAGGCCCTACCTGGAACACACACACATCGACCGACACAATTCATAATCATTAAATGTCAAGCCATTCCACATTACACCGAAATATACAATCAAGTATGTAAACCAAACAACACAAACATCATGATCATCACAACGACTCTTAACCAACATAACACACATTCGGTACACAATACATTGAACAAACACATGTACAACCATCTCATATGTACATCGCAATCCTGCACAAATGGCACAACGCCTAACACGTATACCAATATATCACTATTATCACAAAGCCTTCAAATTTCGGAAAACACAACCAACTCAAACGGAACATATTTACGGAGGCAAGCAAAATCGTCATACATATCATACGTAATTACTATTCACAAGATACAAGTCGTATAATAAGATACTTGCCTCGAAACCACGACGTGGAGAATCGACCGAAGTTGGTTGGCACGAACTGACTACGAACTTGCCGACTCCACCGAATGACAACCCGCAACAATAAACTAGGAAGGACAACAATAACAACGAAAATGAATTCCAAAGTACGACTCAAAGCCGCTGAATTCAAGGAACAAACGATAAAAGTTCAAGGGTTTCCCCCAAAGGGCCAAGAACACGATTCGTCCCGACAAAACACGAAAACGGAAATCCAAGTCGAAATATGGATATACAATCCGTAGAATTTGTTTAAAAACATCATTTAACCACAATTTATCCAACAAAAACGGATGGAAAACGAGATCAAGAACAAATCCCCCAAAAAGTCGATTCGAAGGAAATCAAGAAATATACTTCGATTCGACGAAGAACAATGGATTAAATGATGTTAAACACAAGAATACTACCAAGATTAATCATACCCATCATGAATTAATCAACAACACGGAACGAATCGGACAAAAATACAAAAACCCCCAAATTCCCGAAATTAGGGTTCTAAGGAAGATTACCTTGATTCGCTGGATCAAAAGATGATAACGGATGATTGGTTGATGTTATGAACTCAAGAACTTCGTGGATTTGTTGAAAAACAACATGGCTTCGCCACCCTTGAATCTCCAAATGCTAAGAGAAAGGTAGGAAATGAAAACGAGATGAAATGTGACTCTGTCACATTTATATCGGGCGGACTAGCGCGCTAGTCGCGAGCTAGCGTGGCGCTATCGCCTGTGCCGCAATCCAAAGGCTCTACCGACTAGATCGCCGGGCGAGGTAGCGCGGCGCAGCCTTTCCGGCCGAAGGCGTGCGTTACTCACGGCCGTAGCGTACGCAGTCCGACATTAGCGTGCACTACCCGCCGAGCCTAACCGATTCCGTAACCCCGTGACTCCACCGCCTGCACCGAGCACAGGCGCTACACTGCCGGTTAGCGCGCAGCCTTCCGGCCGTAGCGTACGCTACACCGGTTCCCGCACCGTCCGACCGGTGCAATCGCACCGTCCGGCCAGCCCCGCAACCGTCCGGCCAAGGTTGCTCGAACACTGTGGCTCGACGACTCGATTTCAAAACGCATTTTAACGAACACGCCGAAAAGTTCGCGGACAACATCAACGACCCGAAATGAAAACATAATGCAATAATTAATCATACACGACCAAGATACGGGTCGAGACAACAATTACAGATACGGATACCCGTAACTTTTAAGAAATTACAAAATGGCCCAAAACGCCCGGAAATCACGATACATGATCGAATGACCAAACCGAAGTTCACAACACGTCTAACAAAGTTAAACGGACTTACGGGAAACTCGAAACAGCAGTTTCTAACGAGATTCGCAAGAATCGAACTCAAGTGCGGAAAAGTCGCCAAAAAGCACGGAACTCAACAAAACGACACCGAAACGAACTCGGATGACAAAAAGTGCAGAATTAATCATTCTCAGAATGACGAAACGGTCATGAGCGAGTCGTCAAAATGGACTCCGGCCGAAAAAAGAAATTTACCGAAAATCGCAAATTGCGGATATTACAATAAGGCTCACAACTAGTAGCACTACCCAAATGTAGTCTACTCAAACATGATTCGGAAATGAATGAATGCGATGCACCAGTATCAAAAAGGGTACACACAGGTTGAGATAGAATATCGAGTGTACCTGAGATCATCCGAGCCTCAGGATCGTCGGTCTTCTTCATCTCATAAATCTGGGGCTTGCTAGTCCTGGCACCGGACGCTCCCGTCTGATGGCTAAAGGCTCCACCTTTATTTGCTCCTGTCGTCTTGAACGACGCAGACTGAGTGGCCTAATTTTGAACAGCTGATTGTTTGACGCCGGAGTAGGTTTGGAGTCCCTACGGCAAAAACGGGCCTTATGCCCAGCAATCCCACAGTTATGACACGTGACAGACTGTCTCGGACACTTGGTGCTGACATGACCAAGATCCCCACAGTTAAAACAGGTGATGGCCGAGCTGGCCGCTCGTGAATGAGATTCCGCGGGTTTAGACATCACAGGAGGTCACTCAGAAAAAGCAGAGACCGCACGAGGTTTCTTGAAAGTGGCCTGACTGCCATCAGAATGATTACGGTTCTTGGACTTCTTGCTAGCAGATGAAGGTTGCTGCTTAGCAATCTCCTTAGAAGTAAGCTCATATGTAAGAGCTTTCTCAATGAATTCGGCCAACGTGGTGCAATTATGATTAAGCAACTGCATCCGCATACAGGGTTTCAGCCTCTTTCTGAAATACTTAATCTTATCCGCCTCGGAATGAATGATAGATGAGGCGAACGGAAGAAGTTCCTGAAATTTCTCGGCAATGGCGAGAACATCCTCGTCTGCTGAGGGGTCAGGAGTGAGTAATTCTGACAGCTTGGCCTCTCTGAGTGGGGCCGGATAATACCTCTCCATCATGAGAGTCTTGAATTGATCCCAAGTACATGATCCGTCGGTGGGTTTCAACGATAACCACCAAGAATGAGCGCTCTTACCCAGGTAGTAAGCCGAAACTGAAACTTTGTGTCCTTCGGGACACTCTACCATAGCAAATAACTTCTCGAAATGTCCGAGCCAATGAACAATATCCGCTGGCTCAGATGAGCCTTCAAAAGTAGGTGGCCTTTGGCGAGAGATGTCGCCGATGATACTGCTCACATTCCTCTCTTGCCTCTGAGGTGGCGGCGGAGGAGCCTGTTGATTTTGATTAGCTGAATTATGCATCGTCTCCATTAGTTGTGCCATCTGCATCATTTGGGCCATCATGCCCTGCATAAAAGCGAGTGGGTCAACCCGAACACCTTCTGACTGAGCTGTGCCCCGGGTACGACTCCCCGATAGTGAATGATCACGTCCAAGTGAATGAGTGGCAGCGTCGCTGCTCGATGAATTAGCATTATTTCTTGCGTTCGCACGTGTATTAACACGAGCTCTCGGGATTAGGCCCGCACCACAGCCTCGTCCTCCGCGTCCTCTTCTTGCTCTCTCCATACTGAAGTAGGAAAGTCACATGATGATTATATTTCCCGCATGAATATCACGTTATGATTATGACATGAGATGATGAAAATGAGCATACACGCTCTAACACAGTGATTACATGAATGATTAACTGAGGTGACATGATTATCTGATGAAATTATTGAAATGATTATCTTGAACAAGTTAACAAGATTAATGATATGATCTTCCAGATCAACAACTGAGTAATGAAATGAATTGAGTGATTAATGAGTTAACATGACCGTCCTGGTCAAAATGAAAATGATGATTGAGGATTGTTAACTGATGAATTATGAATGAATGATTATTGCCGGAAATTATACCATGGCGTTAGATGTCTTACAGTTCTTTCGGTCTGATTGGCTCGGCATCAGCACAGGTCACACGTGACGCGAAAGTCCCAAGATACTAGTCCGATGATGATGATTTCAAACGAGACATGACTCGAAGGGTAGTATTCAAAACCACTCTCCGATACCAACTCTGTAACACCCCAAACTAGGCGGATATTACAGTGCCGTGGACCCCCGACTGGGACCCACCACGCGAATGAAAACTGATGAATTAAATAATATAATTGTAGTATCGAACCACATTATATAACCAAATACTCCGATGAGGAGCTTAAGTACAATACACCAGGACAATACAGAATACTAGTATATTTTATATGATGATAAAATACACCACCCTGAATAAATAACATCTCAAACGGAATTTGCAGCGGAAAATACAATTGACGGAAATCACTGAAATGACTGAAATAACCGGAATGACTGGGGCCCCCTACTAGTATCACTGGGACCTCACCGTCAACATGCTCTTCCCGTGCCTTTGCCTTGCCGTGACCTGAAAACAAAATCCCCCAACGGGGTCAGTTACACAGAACAACAATCCTCAAGTGTTGAAAATACACAATCATGATATATCTGAAGTTATGAAATATCCTTAGTTATAAATTACGCTGAAGAGGAGTATCATAGTACGCCCGTAATGTTCTGTGCAAGTGTACAAGACGAATGACCGGACACACCCGTCCTTGTACCTAATTAGTCTCACGGAGTTAAGCTTTACCGTGTGCACAGTCCAATGTATCACTCCCAATACATGGCCATCGCGTGCCCGACTAAAAATTCCATACATCCGCACCCGGCCACGCAATATGAACCCAGAAGGTCATATGAACGAGAATGATGTAATATCCTAGAATTTCACTATGAATTTTTCGCATTATTTTATCTGGAATGTACTGTACAGAGTGGGACCGACACGATATGAGCGGATAATTTTGGAAACCGTGACAGTCGTGCCAGTATGTCATCGAGGTTATTTTGATTCTAGGATATTACATGCTTGATGTGTTTTTCGATGTCGGATATACCGTATGGGTATTTGTATGATGATTGACGATTTTGGTCGACATTGTAATTGAGGATATCGTGCATCGACGCACTGCATTTGAGAATATTTTCGGATTTCGTATATGTGTTCGGTATGTCGTATGTTCATATTTGTTATGTCGAGACGTTGGACAGAATTGCGAAACGGCTAAGTATGGATCTCGTTAACGACGTTAAGACTTTGAGATAACGACGCTAAGTGGTACGTGTTACGACGTTAAGCGTAAGGTATTACGACGTAACAAGAGGAATCGCATACTGGGCCCGGTCGGCGGCTTTTCGCGGATGTGGACAGGTGAGTCAACGGATGGAGTTACGTACGTTATACAGGGTGTATTACGTACGTAATACGAGTATAGTACTGTAGCAAGTCAACGTACGTATTACGTACGCAACGGAACAAGTGTTACGTACGTTATGGGGCGACTGGCCGAGTCGTGGCCGAGATTACCTGGATGGCCGAGCATGGTCGGACGTGACTCGTTGGGATGGCCGAGCATGGTCGGCAGTGACTCGCTGGGGGCTAGGACTGGCCGATTACGTACGTAGGCAGTGGCCGGTTACGGCCGTAATGGCCGATTACGTACGTAAGGGAGCTGCCGGTTACGTACGTAAGGGTGCCGAACAAACTTGACATAAGGATAGGCCGCGGCCGCCTACGTGCGTAAGGACCCGCCTACATGACGTAATCGCCGGCGTGTCTCGCCTATATAAGGCCTGGACCGAGTCACCCTTATCATTTTCCATTTTTCTCCGTCCCTTTTGCGATTTCTTCAGCAAAGTTGATGGTTTTGAGTAGAATCAACTTATAACAACATGTTTTGGAAGTTGGAATCATGGATTAACATCATCCTCCACCCGGATCGAAGGTAAGAACACATGAACTTTTGATTTTTGGATGTTCTTGAGGTTTCTTGGTGTTTTGGCCGATTTGCTCCATTTTGATTCAGATTATTGATAGAACTTGATTGTATACTCGTAATCATTCAATACTCTTGAAGTTTTGTGGAACAAATTCGAGTATTTCATCGTTAAAATGATTAAATTGGATTATGCCTTCAAAGTGTTCGATGAAATGCCTCAATGAGTTGAACTTGGGAAATTCTATACGTTTTCGTATGAATGATGGTTGAATTGATATTGTTGTGATGATTCTTGGTATTTACGAGAATTTTGTTAAGGGAAGATAATGAATTGGTGATCAAATGATTCGATTATGTTGTTATGATTATGGAATCGTAATATTCTCGATGTTCTTGGTAGTTTGTTGCGATTCGTGATGTTATGAGAAGTATATATGTTGAAGACGTCGTTAGGACCATTGAACACCGAATTTAGGCTTGTGTTCGTATTGTTAAGAGTTGATACGGTTTGGTTTCGTGTGATCGAGATGTCGTTGAACCATCGAGTTTGATTAGTTGGTCATTCGATTGATTGTTATTGAACGTATCGTTAACTAATTATTGCATTAGGTTGCGTTTAGTGATCGTTGAAGTTAACCGTTGTGCTGCGGATGAGCTGGAGCTGCAGAGCCTGTCGACGAAGACGGCGGGATTGATAGTGGCTTCGTCGAATTGGTATCAAGGCAAGTTACACTTGCTCAGTTCATAATGTTAATAAATGATTTCGTTTTCATTTCATTTATGATTCATATAGCAATGGTATTATGGAATATATGAATTGTCGGAATGGTAGGATGTAAGATAAATCATAATGTATATGATTTTAAGGATGACTAGTGGAAATGGGAACGTGAATTATAATTTGGTCTATTGCATGAGAAGTTGGATATCAAGGATTAGTTATCGTGTCGATGTTTAACTCGGGATGGTGGTTTGGTATTAGTTATGGACTGTACATCATTTTGGATTGTCGGATAAACCGTGTATTCGTTCAGGGCGGTTGGTCGTGGAAAGGTTGGCGTCTCCAGCTGAGGTAAATTAATATTGTTAGATTATGATAATCATCATGTTGCATTATTACATGTGTGTGTTGATATTCCATGCGGTGAATGTGCACCATTGTTTGTTACGTTTTGTGAAGTGCTCTTTCTTGAGCCGTAATATGTGGGGCCGATGTGTTGGGGGTAAAACCTGTATGGTACCCGAATGGAAATGTGTTAGGGGATAAGACCTAAATGGCACCTATGTCCGGAGTATTCCAGAGTATATGCTTCCGTGACCCTCGGCTGCTGCCTTGGGAGTTTATGTGATATTGTCCGGAGTATTCCTGAGTAGATGCTTCTGTGACCCTTGGCTGCTGCCTTGGGAGTTTATGTGCTATTATTATATGCATTGTTGAGCTTGCTGTGAGCTATCGTCTCACGGAATACGACATTGTGGTCGTGTCGGTCTTTCATGATCAAGTTGTTGTTTCCCTCTTGGAAAATCTTCTGATCCTTGTTGGATATGCGTTTCTTCGAGATCTGTTGTCATGTTGTATCGTGGCATATCTGGAGTCAGATACGTTCTGATCGTTCATGTGTAGGATTTTCGGGACGGGCACGTGTAGCATGTGTTGGTTTCGACCTCGTATTGAACCGTGCACACGAGACGTACTTCGTGAGGCTGATTAGGTACGAGACCAGGCGTGTATTGATCAATACCCGTGGTTGGCTTGTACACGGACACATGTCCGGATCGAGCGTATCGTGACGTCCATCTTGAGTCTTATTGATTGGTCGTTCACAGTCCATGTATAATTGGGTCTGTTCGATATTCGGGTTGTCTTTGAAACCCCGTATATATGATTTGTATATGGTTGACGATTTTATTCTCTCGTGTATCTGTCGCCATTGAACCTTTACTAATCTCGTTCGGGGTTACCATATCAGTGGTCAACTCATTGATATCGATCCTTTGTAAATCTCGTTTGGAGTTCACCCTGTCATTGGTAATCTCGTTCGTTATTGATCCTTATTGATTCCGTTTGGGAGTTGTCTCACCATTGGTATTCTTGGTTATTAGTCCTTGATTGATGTTATTGGAGTTTACCTTGTCGTAAGTATTCTCGGTTGTCGATTCCTTATTGCTCTTGTTGGAGTTTACCATATCGTTGGTATTCTCGGTTGTTGGTCCTTATTGATCTTGCTAGAGTTTACTGTGTCGTCAGTATTCTCAGTTGTTGACCCTTTATTGATCTTATTAGAGTTTATCGTACCGTTGGTATTTCTGGTTGTCGACTCGTTTGATCTTGTTATTGATTCTTCATTGATCCTTACCGTGACGTCGGTATTCTCGATTATTGATTCTTCGTTGATCCTTACTGTGTCGTCGGTATTCTCGGTTGTCAACCTTTTATTGACCTTGTTGGGATTTGCCGTATTGCCGGTATTCCCGGTTATTGATTTTCATTGATCTTGTTGGAGTTACCACATCATTGGTATTCTCATTCGTGGTTGATCCCTTTGTCGATCTTATGTGGAACTATCATGTCATCGATATTTCTGGTGTGATGCATTGATTGTTATCATTATTGATTGTGTGAGCATTCATGCTTTGTATTGATTTCCGGGACTTGCCATTGTTTCGGGACAGTTGATTTGCAGATGTATCATGTGATATCGCCTTATCGATTGGGTTCCGATTGTGCGACCCAGCCGGCAGAATCGAACTTGACCAGATTATTCTATACTCGAGATATGTTTCTGTTTGGAAATCTTTGTAGCGTTTCGGATGCAGTACAGTTGATTACATTTGAATTCGTTCATTACTTAAGGACACGAGGCGTGGGATATGGTAAGATTTGATTGTTATGGTTGTGACGGGTTGGTAAGGTTACTTCGGTGAGATCATATTGGAATTATCCTTACCTTGTAATTACATTGATATGTATTGTTTTTGTGATGTGATCGTTATCATTGTTGAGTATTATGGCTGACCCCGTCGTGGGCTTTATCTTTTAGGTACTCGGAGTTCGAGCTAGTAGCGGTCGTGAAGGGATGAGCTTTCCGGTGATACTGGCTATGGCGTGATTGTTGGGATTATGTATTCTTTTCTGGTTTTCTAATTTCGCTGCAAATGTAATTAATTGTGTTTTTATCCGCTGCGTGTGTGTGTTTACTTTCAAAGGGCCTTTTTGCATTTTTAAACGTTTGCGAAAATGATTTTAGCCTTGTGGGTTCCAATATGGGGCCCACGACGCTGTAATATTCCCGGTCGGTTTTGGGGGTGTTACAGAAGATGGTATCAGAGCTTGGGTTTCGTAAAACCCGGGCGTGTGTGTTATGTGGCTCTACCGGTGCGGTAGTAGCGTGACTTTTGAAAATGATTTTCTGACTTTTGAGTCAAACCGATTTTGGAGGTTTCAAAATTTTTGAAATATTTTCAAATTGTTGTATTTGCGATGCCGGTGTGTTGAGACTTTGTATGGGAGTCGTATGCTGGTATCACGGAAGATCATCGACTTCACGGACCTGTAAGTGTGTTCTTTCAGTTATTTTAGTTTTGATGATGATTATTTGAGTATGGTGTCGTGATTTTGAGATATTTTGGGATTGAGATACTGATTGTGACAGGATTTTGAGTTTCGAGGACGAAACTTATTTAAGTGGGTAGATATGTAATATCCTAGAATTTCACTATGAATTTTTCGCATTATTTTATCTGGAATGTACTGTACAGAGTGGGACCGACACGATATGAGCGGATAATTTTGGAAACCGTGACAGTCGTGCCAGTATGTCATCGAGGTTATTTTGATTCTAGGATATTACATGCTTGATGTGTTTTTCGATGTCGGATATACCGTATGGGTATTTGTATGATTGACGTACTTGGTCGACAGTTGTAATTGAGGATATCGTGCATCAGATGTACCGTACGAGAATATTTTCGGGATTTCGTATATGTGTTCACTATGTCATGTTCATATTTGTTATGTCGAGACGTTGGACAGGAATTGCGGGAAACGGCTAAGTATGGATCTGTTAACGTACGTTAAGACTTTGAGATAACGTACGCTAAGTGGTACGTGTTACGTACGTTAAGCGTAAGGTATTACGTACGTAACAAGAGGAATCAGACAGTTGGGCCCGGTGTCGGCAGCTTTCGCGCGATGTGGACAGTGAGTCAACGGATGGAGTTACGACGTTATACGGTGTATTACGTACATAATACGAGTATAAGATCAGAGCAAGTCAACGACGTATTACGACGCAACGGAACAAGTGTTACGACGTTACGGGCGATCGCCGAGTCATGGCCGAGATTACTGGATGGCCGAGCATGGTCGGACGTGACTCGTTGGGATGGCCGAGCATGGTCGGCGGTGACTCGGCCGGGGCTGGATCGCCGATTACGTAGGCGGTGGCGATTGGCCGTAATGGCCGATTACGACGTAAGGGAGCCGCTGTTACATACGTAAGGGTGCCGAACAAACCGGACAAGGTTAGGCCGCGGCCACGACGTAAGGACCCGCCGTTACGCACGTAATCGCCGGCAGTGTCTCGGCCTATATAAGGCCTGGACCGAGTCACCCTTATCATTTTCCATTTTTCTCCGTCCCTTTTGCGATTTCTTCAGCAAAGTTGATGGTTTTGAGTAGAATCAACTTATAACAACATGTTTTGGAAGTTGGAATCATGGATTAACATCATCCTCCACCCGGATCGAAGGTAAGAACACATGAACTTTTGATTTTTGGATGTTCTTGAGGTTTCTTGGTGTTTTGGCCGATTTGCTCCATTTTGATTCAGATTATTGATAGAACTTGATTGTATACTCGTAATCATTCAATACTCTTGAAGTTTTGTGGAACAAATTCGAGTATTTCTTCGTTAAAATGATTAAATTGGATTATGCCTTCAAAGTGTTCGATGAAATGCCTCAATGAGTTGAACTTGGGAAATTCTATACGTTTTCGTATGAATGATGGTTGAATTGATATTGTTGTGATGATTCTTGGTATTTACGAGAATTTTGTTAAGGGAAGATAATGAATTGGTGATCAAATGATTCGATTATGTTGTTATGATTATGGAATCGTAATATTCTCGATGTTCTTGGTAGTTTGTTGCGATTCGTGATGTTATGAGAAGTATATATGTTGAAGACGTCGTTAGGACCATTGAACACCGAATTTCGGCTTGTGTTCGTATTGTTAAGAGTTGATATGGTTTGGTTTCGTATGATCGAGATGTCGTTGAACCATCGAGTTTGATTAGTTGGTCATTCGATTGATTGTTATTGAACGTATCGTTAACTAATTATTGCATTAGGTTGCGTTTAGTGATCGTTGAAGTTAACCGTTGTGCTGCGGATGAGCTGGAGCTGCAGAGCCTGTAGACGAAGACGGCGGGATTGATAGTGGCTTCGTCGAATTGGTATCAAGGCAAGTTATGCTTGCTCAGTTCATAATGTTAATAAATGATTTCATTTTCATTTCATTTATGATTCATATAGCAATGGTATTATGGAATATATGAATTGTCGGAATGGTGGGATGTAAGATAAATCATAATGTATATGATTTTAAGGATGACTAGTGGAAATGGGAACGTGAATTATAATTTGGTCTATTGCATGAGAAGTTGGATATCAAGGATTAGTTATCGTGTCGATGTTTAACTCGGGATGGTGGTTTGGTATTAATTATGGACTGTACATCATTTTGGATTGTCGGATAAACCATGTATTCGTTCAGGGCGGTTGGTCGTGGAAAGGTTGGCGTCTCCAGCTTGAGGTAAATTAATATTGTTAGATTATGATAATCATCATGTTGCATTATTACATGTGTGTGTTGATATTCCATGCGGTGAATGTGCACCATTGTTTGTTACGTTTTGTGAAGTGCTCTTTCTTGATCCGTAATATGTGGGGCCGATGTGTTGGGGGTAAAACCTGTATGGTACCCGAATGGAAATGTGTTAGGGGATAAGACCTAAATGGCACCTATGTCCGGAGTATTCCTGAGTAGATGCTTCCGTGACCCTCGGCTGCTGCCTTGGGAGTTTATGTGATATTGTCCGGAGTATTCCTGAGTAGATGCTTCCGTGACCCTTGGCTGCTGCCTTGGGAGTTTATGTGCTATTATTATATGCATTGTTGAGCTTGCTGTGAGCTATCGTCTGACGGAATACGACATTGTGGTCGTGTCGGTCTTTCATGATCAAGTTGTTGTTTCCCTCTTGGAAAATCTTCTGATCCTTGTTGGATATGCGTTTCTTCGAGATCTGTTGTCATGTTGTATCGTGGCATATCTGGAGTCAGATACGTTCTGATCGTTCATGTGTAGGATTTTCGGGACGGGCACGTGTAGCATGTGTTGGTTTCGACCTCATATTGAACCGTGCACACGAGACGATTTCGTGAGGCCGATTAGGTACGAGACCGTGCATGTATTGATCAATACCCGTGGTTGGCTTGTACACGGACACATGTCCGGATCGAGCGTATCGTGACGCCCATCTTGAGTCTTATTGATTGGTCGCTCATACCCATGTATAATTGGGTCTGTTCGATATTCGGGTTGTCTTTGAAACCCCGTATATATGATTTGTATATGGTTGACGATTTTATTCTCTCGTGTATCTGTCGCCATTGAACCTTTACTAATCTCGTTCGGGGTTACCATATCGATGGTCAACTCATTGATATCGATCCTTTGTAAATCTCGTTTGGAGTTCACCCTATCATTGGTAATCTCGTTCGTTATTGATCCTTATTGATTCCGTTTGGGAGTTGTCTCACCGTTGGTATTCTTGGTTATTAGTCCTTGATTGATGTTATTGGAGTTTACCTTGTCGTAAGTATTCTCGGTTGTCGATTCCTTATTGCTCTTGTTGGAGTTTACCATATCGTTGGTATTCTCGGTTGTTGGTCCTTATTGATCTTGCTAGAGTTTACCGTGTCGTCAGTATTCTCAGTTGTTGACCCTTTATTGATCTTATTGGAGTTTATCGTACCGTTGGTATTTCTGGTTGTCGACTCGTTTGATCTTGTTATTGATTCTTCATTGATCCTTACTGTGACGTCGGTATTCTCGATTATTGATTCTTCGTTGATCCTTACTGTGTCGTCGGTATTCTCGGTTGTCGACCTTTTATTGACCTTGTTGGGATTTGCCGTATTGCCGGTATTCCCGGTTATTGATTCTTCATTGATCTTGTTGGAGTTACCACATCATTGGTATTCTCATTCGTGGTTGATCCCTTTATCGATCTTGTGTGGAACTATCATGTCATCGATATTTCTGGTGTGGTGCATTGATTGTTATCATTATTGATTGTGTGAGCATTCATGCTTTGTATTGATTTCCGGGACTTGCCATTGTTTCGGGACAGTTGATTTGCAGATGTATCACGTGATATCAGTTCCTATCAGTATTGGGTTCCGATTGTGCGACCCAGCCTGCAGAATCGAACTTGACCATATTATTCTATACTCGAGATATGTTTCTGTTTGGAAATCTTTGTAGTGTTTCGGATGCAGTATAGTTGATTACATTTGAATTCGTTCATTACTTAAGGACACGAGGCGTGGGATATGGTAAGATTTGATTGTTATGGTTGTGATGGGTTGGTAAGGTTACTTCGGTGAGATCATATTGGAATTATCCTTACCTTGTAATTACATTGATATGTATTGTTTTTGTGATGTGATCGTTATCATTGTTGAGTATTATGGCTGACCCCGTCGTGGGCTTTATCTTTTAGGTACTCGGAGTTCGAGCTAGTAGCGGTCGTGAAGGGATGAGCTTTCCGGTGATACTGGCTATGGCGTGATTGTTGGGATTATGTATTCTTTTCTGGTTTTCTAATTTCGCTGCAAATGTAATTAATTGTGTTTTTATCCACTGCGTGTGTGTGTTTACTTTCAAAGGCCCTTTTTGCATTTTTAAACGTTTGCGAAAATGATTTTAGCCTTGTGGGTTCCAATATGGGGCCCACGGCGCTGTAATATTCCCGGTCGGTTTTGGGGGTGTTACAAATGACCATAATGAATATCAATGAATAATAATAATCTGACAAAGTCAAGAATGACTCACCGAGATGAAAGTAATAATGAAGTGATTGATAGTTTCAATGAAATGATTGGAACCGCCGTTCCTCGTTAATGAAGTGATTATTCGACAATTACAAATCTCAATATGATTAATACAATGATGAATGAGTTATAATTATGAATGATCAACAACGAAAGGAATGAATATCCTTTTAACCGAGTAAAAATTAACTTACACAACACCGGTGACAATTATCCTTCCACGAACAACGTCCTAATTGAGATATCGGTCGCTCGAACAACCTTGAATAAATACAATTACCAACAATCCGTTCAATATACGAATCAAACATGAATATAACGAACTCAAAACGTCGATACGATTAAACCAAGTTCATTGGGGCATTATATCGAACACTTTGTGGCCAAACTTCGATTGTTTACAACCAAACTTCAATAATAGCAACATCAAAACCCCAAGAAGTGTTTCAAACCAACAAAACATCTTCAATACGATCAATAATCCGATATGAATATTCAAATTCGTGATTTCAACCACAAATAATCGAAAACCCCCAAATCCAAATCGATATTCAAAGTGTTCTTGAATAATCCTTCAATAATCCAATGAATAATCAAACATATCCATAATCATGCGTATATCACTTCATACAACATGATCTTAACATCCAAAACATCATATCTCAATACAAAATCGAAATCCAAGAGGTTTGATGAATATTACCTTGAAGATCCAAGTACTTTAATCCGATGAAATCGCGTTAGATACACAATCCGAGCTTCGCGGTCGAAAGGAGATGAAGAAACTCACACTCTCAAGTGATAGATGAAGGGAAATCTTCCCCTCAATCCTCTCTCTATCGTATGGTTGAAGAAAAAGGGAAAAATGAGCTGAACTCGCTGAAGAAACGCAATTATAGAGTTGACTGCCCTGTGTGCCGCGGCCCAGCCGAAGTGTGCCGCGGCACAGGGCAAAATCTGCCCCCCAGTGATCGGCAGCGTGCCGCGGCACGGACGAGTGTACCGCGGCAGTGACTCGGCAGTGTGCCGCGGCCCTGCCGGCATGTGCCGTGGCACAAGGTACAGACGGGTCTGGACGAAAATGCAATATGAGTGTGCCGCAGCCCGGACGGGTGTGCCGCGGTAGTGACTCGGCAGTGTGCCGCGGCCCTGCCGGCATGTGCCGCGGCACAAGGTACAGAGTGCTCGGCCAAAAACTGGAAAATGTGTGTGCCGCGGCGCACACTCCTTGTGCCGCGGCCCACACCCCCCTTGGGTCCTAAAATGAAGAAAAATGACCCGGGAAGAGAATAAAAGCAATAGGAATCGATATTGGGGAACCAATAACACGAAATGGAAGTACGGAAACCCCAAAACGGTGGTTCCAAGCAATGATTACAAGGGTTCGTCCAACAAGAACACGATTTGAACAATGAAGAGATTTGAAATGACATGAATTCCAACGTCAACATCGACTAATGAATCAATTACAACAATCAAGATAATACTCTTGTCTCGATTCCCGAATAAGGTTGAAACAATGAAAAATATTGATACACAACTCGAAGTTGTTCCGAATGGTGAACACGGATGAATGATTAGTATCAAGTGAAAAATTAACATAGTGACAATTACCGAATGAAATTACTGAATGATAATGACTGAATTACAACCGGGTATTACAAGGACGAAGTAATTTCGAGAGTACACGACTGTCCTTGTACTCGTTGAAGGCAAACTTCTATCCCTTGCTCGATTAAAGCCTGACGAATCTTCGTCTGATATGTAAGAACCTCGAGCATTTGAAGAGATGCCGATTTGCGGCTCAAAGCATCCGCGATGACATTGGCTTTTCCGGGGTGGTAAAGAATTTCCAAATCGTAATCCTTTATCAACTCTAACCAACGTCTATGTCTCATATTCAGCTCTTTCTGATTGAAAATATACTTCAGGCTCTTATGATCGGTATAAATCCGACACGGAGAACCATACAAGTAATGCCGCCAAATCTTGAGTGCGAAGACAATTGCGGCCAACTCCAAATCGTGAGTAGGATAATTCATCACATATGGCTTTAATTGTCGTGACGCAAAAGCTATCGTCTTATCATGTTGCATAAGCACACAGCCAAGACCTTGACTCGAAGCGTCACTATAAACCGCAAAGCCCTCACTACCATGTGGTAAAGCTAAAATCGGCGCTGAAGTCAAACGTCTATTCAGCTCATCGAAGCTCTGTTGTCTCTCCGTCGTCCAAACAAACTTTTCCATTTTCTGGAGTAATTTCTTAAGCGGCCGAGAGAGTTTCGAGAACCCCTCGACAAACCAACGGTAATACCCATCAAGGCCCAAAAAGCTACGAACTTCCTTAACATTTTTAGGCGGTGCCCAATCTAGCATTGCCTCAATCTTCTGCGGGTCTACACGAACCCCTTCGGCCGAAATCACATGGCCGAGAAACATAACTTCTTCCAACCAGAACTCACATTTTGAGAATTTTGCATAGAGGTGCTTGGTTCTCAAAATATCTAGTACCAAACGCAAGTGTCGGGCATGTTCTTATTTATCTCGAGAATAGATCAAAATGTCGTCAATAAAGATGACCACACACCTATCGAGATACTCGATGAAAATCTTATTCATTAACTGCACGAATACTGTCGGTGCATTAGTGAACCCAAAAGGCATAACTACAAATTCATAATGCCCATATCTCGTCCGAAATGCCATATTCGGAACGTCGGACTCTCTCACCCTGAGTTGATAATACCCTGATCTTAAATCAATTTTCGAGAAAACTGCAGCCCCCTGCAACTGATCAAATAAATCGTCTATACGAGGCAAAGGGTACTTGTTCTTGATGGTTACTTTGTTCAGCTCACGATAGTCGATGCACAAACGTAGTGAACCATCCTTCTTCCTCACAAAAAGAACAGGCGCGCCCCAAGGCAAAGCGCTCGGTCTGATATACCCTCTTTCCAGAAGTTCTCCCAACTGATTCTTTAATTATTGCATCTCGGAAGGTGCCATACGATAAGGTGCCTTATCAATCGGAGCCGCATCTGGCTCTAAGTCCACAGAAAATTCTATCTCACGATCTGGCGGTAATCCCGGGAGATCGTCCGGAAAAATATCGGGATACTCATTAACAACCGGGATCGAAGAAAAATCGACTTCGTTCCCTTCCGTTTTCAAGTCATAACACCAATAGCCCGTACAACCTTTATTCAAAAGTTTTACGGCCTTCATGGCACTGATAAGTAACTTGGATTGGCCTGACTTACGTCCTAAAAATGAGTACTCGGATCCGTATTTAGTCATTATGGTGATAACCTTAGTACGGTAATTCATAATCGCTTGGTAACTATCAAGCCAATCCTCACCGAGTATCACGTCCTCGCCAACCATATCAACTACAATCAGATTCGATAACCATTCCATACCGGATATAATCACCGGAAAATATTTAATCTCCCGGTTCCCCACAATTCTATCCCCGCTAGGTAGTTTCACAATGAAGGGATCACAAGCAGTCATACAAGTTATATTCAAACGGCGTACACACTCCAAGGAAATAAAAGAATGTGTAGCACCCGTATCAAAAAGCACACGGACTGGATGAGATAAAATATGAATGGTACCTGAAGCCACCGCTGCGTCGGGTTCGTCTGTTCGACACATCTCATAGACCCGTGGTTGTACCGAACCGACGCTAGAGTTTCTCCAAAGATTCTCGACTCGCCCCCGGCCCCTGCCGTAATTCTGCTGAGATTGACCAAAAGATTGCCGCTGATTAATGCCTTGGCCAAGTGGTGCTGGGGCAGAAGCCCGAGTGTCCAAAGTCTGATTTGGTTCGGAACAATAAGCCGCTCTATGTCCCATATGTACGCAAGTGTGACACTTCAACGGCGGAAAATTGCATTCCAAATTAACGTGGCCTAGACGACCACAATTATAGCAAGTTACCGTGCGATTTGTGGTGCCTGGAGCAGAACGAAAACCCCTCTTTCCTTTAGCAGAACGTGACGAATATCCGGTAGAACGGTTAGTCGTCTGTGACCTATGGAAGTTGCCACTCTTAGAGCCAACAAAAATTCCCGCGATCTTCTGCTTCTTCGATTCTTCAGTGGTATCATTGTCGGGGCTTAACATATCAGGGGCTAAAGCTCTGTCCTGATATTCCTTCAGTGTGGTGCAAACAAATCCGGCCATGTACCGCCGTAAGTCCATATTCATCTGCATATCAAAATAACGGATCTTATCATGCTCGTTTCGCACTTGATCCTTCACGTGGATCAATTGTTGGTTGTACTCTACAATTGCTTGTGAAACGGGAATATTCTGTGGTTTAGCCTCGAAAAAGGCTCGAATTCAGCTCTCTCGTATCGGACAAGGACAAAACTCGGCCTCCAAAGGCTCTTTAAATTCATCCCACGTGGCAACACGATCCTGTGGCTTGATGACTTTCCACCATGTAGCGGCCTCCTTGGTGAGGAAATACTGAGCAATCGGTACTTTCCTCACTTCGGGGCAATCAACCGCTTCAAAAATTTTCTCCAACTCCGCTAGCCAATCTTCCCAACCTAACGGGTCTGTGGGACCGCCAAACTGTGGAGGGTGCATACGGATTACATTCTTAAGCAAGGCATCCGCATTCGGGTTCGGATTATTCAGTTGAACGGTTTGGGCTAAAATGGTCATCTGGTTAGCCAATTGTTGAAGTACATTTGCAACTCCAACGTCCGCGCTGTTACCATGGCTAGTCGACTGGTCGTGCTGACTTTCGGTGTCCGGATGCACCGAGTTCGATGAACTGGGGTTGGTTGACCCCGCAACAGAACTGAGGGAAACGGCCGCGCCACGTCCTCGTCCACGTCCACGACCACGGCCACGGCCCCTACCAGCTAACGTACTGAAGAACACACAGGGCACGTAAGTACAATTCAATCGCACGTCATCGAAGTGATCGGTTCTCAAGAATACCAAAATAGAAGCAAAACGAATAAGGAAACACCAGAAGAGTAAGAGGTTTTACAAGTACCGGTCGCACTGTGATGATAGCAAAGTAGTGATACTGTGGACAAATGACGACTCAATCGACCCAAAAGACCGACAGCCTAGGTATTCATGGACCTAAGCTCTGATACCATATTCTGTAACACCCCTAAGTTATTCAAGGTATATTATAGCGCCGTGAACCCCACCGTGGGACCCACAAGGCTAATCATACGCGGAACTATAAAACTTGACCGAGAAGGTCCAAATACAATGAAATTAAAGACGATACGAAGGGTATTCAAACCATGTCTAATGTATCCAAATACATCACAGTACAGAATCAAAACCTCGGCAACACAGGCCGGAACATCAAGGAAGACTGAAATCAAACAATACTCGAGTATTCAATAACCATTCCAGTACAACAACACTGAATGGAGGAACACAAAACATAACCGGAGATAAGACACAGTATCACGCTTTCCCATCATCTTCATGCCGACCCGATACCTGCCTATCCGCTCTCCTGGAACCTGAAATACATAAAAAGTATTTCCCCCATAAAGGGGTTAGCCGTCGAATAGCTAGTGCAAGTATATCAAGTATGAAACACAATACTCCTCGACAATAAAGTAAAGGTAACCGTCAATTCATCAATTCAAGACTAGTATTCCGGAATAACTAAATCTCATAGCATCACATCAATACATACATGATCAACCGTGGAACCGCACCAAAGGCTACGGAACCCTTAGGGGACCCGTCGGCCCGCCCCAGAGTGGTTAACCCAAATTATCCGTGGAATCACACCAAAGGCTACGAAACCCTTAGGGGACCTGTAGGCCCGCCCCAGAGTGGATATAAACAATCATGCCATTCATATATCTTACTTTCAAAGTCGAGAACTTATAATCATAAATATACTTGCCTTTGAGACATCGAGAAATTGAACGAAAAAGAGTATGAGTTTGGTAGGTCCAAGAACGTGCTTCCGGCACCTAAACGATTCGTAATGGATATGCTAATCAATCATCCATACTCATAATTCACGAAAAAACTCCCGAAACCCGTTTACGATTCATGAAAATACAAGGGTAAACAACTAGAGTTTGGAAAATCACCCAAACCCTCACAAGTCCGAACACAGCACAAACCAATCCATAAAATCGTAGGAAAAGCATGTATACGGGATAGATACATCATAATATCAAGGTTCTCAAGCTTCAAAATGGATAAATCGGACGAATCTATGAAAAACCCCAAAATTCCCAAAAAAATAGGGTTCTAAGGATTTTTACCTTGATTTGGACGATAAAATGGATTAGATGTTGTGTAATCCTTGTTCTCCAACCAAAGATGTTGATGTTTGAAGATGGATCACTTCCAATCGTCCAAAATCGCCTCTCCCGAGCTTCTCCCATCAAAAATGAGTGAAGAGAATGAAAAATGACGAAATGGAAGTCAATTGTCCAATATATACTTGCCCAGTCTAGCGCACGCTACGCCTCGATTATTAGCGTGCGCTAGTGAGGTCACCGGGTAGTCCAGTGGCTTCTGCCGGCCCCGTTAGCATGCGCTAATCGCCTTATCTTAGCGTGCGCTAGCAAAAAATGGTGTCCAGAAACTGGAGTCCAGAACCTACTGTCCTCTGCCCTGCTCGAGTCTTAGCATGCGCTACCACTATAGCTTAGCGTGCGCTACGCAGCTCTTATAGCGTGCGCTATCCGAAGACTAGCGTACGTTACTTGATAGTCCAGAAAACCTGACAACCTCACTGCTTCTGCCAACCAGCCCGTTAGCGTGCACTACGGACGGATGTTAGCGCGCGCTACTAACCACGAATAGCGTGCGTTAACGAACTCCTAGTGCGCGTTAACTGCCAGTCCAGAAAGCGGTATGAGCTACTAGTTCTGACCTGACTGGTCCCTTAGCGCGTGCTACGTCTCAAAGCTAGCGTGTGTTACTCAAGCAGAATTAACGTGCGTTAGCCTAGGCCTAGCGTGCGCTATTTCTCTGACCCAGTACACTTCCGCAAGGTCTAAACAACACGATTGTGATCCAAACAAGATACGAAACTCTATAACAATATCGACAACATCACCAAGAGTTTACAGAGCGACGAAATAAGAAAAACGACAAGGTCAAACAGTCAATAAAAGTACAGGTATTACAAGTATAGCCCAGCATGGAACGGACCATGTTTAACAAGGTCCGGTTCCTTCTTTCTGACACACCATTTAACTGAGGAGTACCTGAGGTGTTAGTTGTGAAACTATTCCATGTTCCTTAAGGAACTCGTCAAACTCCATACCCATATACTCGCCACCTCAGTCCGACTGAAGTTCTTTGATATGATTACCAGTTTGTTTTTCGACTAGGGCCTTGAATTCCTGAAATTTCTCAAAGGCCTCGGATTTATGTTTCATTAAATATACATAACCATACCTAGTATGATCATCTGTAAACATAATGAAATATTAATATCCGTCACGTGCTGCTTCTAAAGCACCACATACGTCGGTATGAATTAATCCCAGTTTATCAGCGGCTCTTTCAAAAGTCCCTGTGAAGGGGGACTTAGTCATTTGGCCTTAAGGCAAGATTCACAAGTAGGAAAGGGATCCGATCCCAATGGACCCATAAGTCCATCTTTTTCCATCTTGTAAACCTTGGTCTGACCAACATGACCAAGTATAAGATGCTATTTCAAAACTTGATTGGTTTCATCCATACCATGCTTCCTAGTCATAGTATTCACAACGACTTTGTTACTAAGGTTTAGATGATACAGTCCATTTAACAATGTAGCAGTGCCCACTAGTTTATTTCTGAAATAAATTTTGCAGGAACCATCACCAATGAAAAATGAAAAGCCTTTTCGATCCATGACCGGAATGGATACAATGTTTTTGTGCCCATTGGGCAAAACAAATACATCTTCAAAAGTCAAAACAAAGCCAGATTCTAAACCCAAAAGAAGTGATCCTACGTCGGTTGCCTCGACACTATGCCTGCTTCCGACTGTGATCATAACTTCTCCAGCTCCAAGCTTCCTACTTTGTTCCAGATCCTGATTCACGGTACAAATATGAGAACTAGCACCAGAATCCAGTATCCATGAAGTAGAAAATACAGTAGCAGAACAATTTGTTTCCAAAACTAAAAGTTTTGTACCTGAAGTGCCATGAAGGATCGGACAGTCTCTAGCCCAGTGGCACAGCTCACCGCACTTGAGACAAGCATCCTTCTTCTTCTTGTTCTTCAGAACCATCGGGGCCTTGCCCTTTCCCTTGAAGTCCTTGACATGTGGTCCAGTCTGCTTCTTGGTCTTTTTCTTCTTGTTCTTAGACCTCTGAAGTCCAGAAGAAATCACAAGAGCAGACTCCTTCATCCGCGGAGTATTAATCTCAGACTGAGTGGTCACAAGTTTGTTCATTATCCCAGCTAAATTACATGCAATCTCATTGCAGTTGAAGTTCATAACAAACTGTGAGAAGGAATCAGGGAGAGACTGTAGGATAAGGTCGGTTTGGAGAGAAGTATCCATTTTAAAATCAAGAGCCTCCAATCTCTCGATCATGGATATAATTTTGAGGACGTGTTCCCCAACCTTCTCACCTTTCTTCATCCTTGCACCGAACAGTTGCTTGGATATCTCATATCTATCAATTCTGTTGTGCTCACCATAAAGTTCGGTTAAGTGAGATAGAATCTGCCTAGCAGAAGCCATTTTCTCATGAGCTCTCTGAAGCTCATTAGACATAGAAACCATCATGTATGCACGAACTTTTATGTCATCCTTAACCCATTTTTCATAGTTTTCAATCTCTTCCTGATTGGCTCTGGTCCGCACAGGAGGCGCCGGAATGTCCGTCTCCAAGACGTATCCCAGTGCCTCTATACTGAGGACAATCATCAGATTGCGGAGCCAGTCCACAAAGTTAGGTCCAATCAGGGTGTTCTTTTCGAGTAGAATTGCGAGTGGGTTCATTGTCATATTGAGAGTTATGTCTACATTAAGTACAACAGATTAATTAGTGACTTGTTATATTATGTTCTGAGTATAGAATTAAGGTCTTTTCTATTCTTGTTACCCAGCTCCCACTATTTTTATCGGAATAACACACTCCCATGTGAAATCCGGAAGTATCGTCGCTCTACTTCATAGTGGTGATCGAGTTATTTATAAATCTTAATAGAGGATAACCGAACAGGTTTCTAGTCTATTAATTTTTATAAAGTGGTGTCCAACACCAACCCATCTAATGGATGATTCGATCTTCTTTTTCCCCTTGTTCACTCGCCTCAACCTATACGATTTCTATGGTTCGTAAACAAGTTAAGTTTATACCATCGATGCAAATCAGTTTCACAATTGAATCTAATCCGGCAACCTATCAGGTTTCTAGGGATAAAATTTGCTCCAACCGAAGGCATCCAATGCGCTACTAGTAATTATCCGTACTCCCCAAACGACTACCCCGATAACTCGGAAGCATAGCACATCCGGTTTGGATTTCAATTTCCCGAAAGCTCGATGGAGGGAAGAAAAACCTTGAAACCTTATAAACTTAATAATTTGTTGTGGAAGAATTATCGCTATTAATGTTACACTTTGCACATTAATTCATTTAAGCGCGTTTGTAGCATTCATACAATATGAAAAACTATTCACAACCTAGTTGCTACCAACATGTGGTTCATGGACCGTTCCTAGAAAACAAAAACTCTGTAATCTAATTACAAGTATTCGTCTTGAATCTTCATCTTCTCGAAACGGATCTTCCTCCGGTCTTCGTCATTACATATAAATTTTACATTGAAAATTGCATCCTAGATACAAATATTTCTAGTAAAATAAATAGGCTCAAAACGGCCCTTATAACCCAATCGAATAAAACGAACGATTCAAAACTAAGTCCACGAACCAAATCCCCATTCAAAAGCATTCATCCAATAAATACTATATAAACGGAAAGCGTAGAGATACATTGATCCAATCAATAATACGAACTGATCCAATCGATTCACACAATCGGTAATATGAAAACGTTCAAAATAATTCGGTCGATCACAAGTATTCCAATAAATAAATTTTCCCTTACAAAATGAAATACCATAAATCATTTTAATCATATTAAATCCAATTTAAAATGTGGAAAATCATTTTTAGGAATACACGAAGAAAACAAGCCCGAAACGGGTCCGAAAAAGGGCTGGACCGCGCCCGAAACGTCACTAGGCAGCAGGTAGGGCTTCCCAACAGCCCTGGGCCGCGGCCCCCTGAGTCCTGGGCCGCGGCCCCCAGTCCAGCAGCCATACAGGCGGGCTGCAACAGCCCTGGGCCGCGGCCCCCTCCTTCCGGACCGTCCAACGGTAACTCGGGGCTAGTTTTTCGACCGGATATCCAATATCTATATTTTTCAACATTCATATCTTCAATATAAATCATATTTCCCAAAAAATAAAGATTTATATTTAGACATAAACTTACGAAAAATACAACTATAACGAACGAGAAACATATACCACGATTATGACTAAAATGATTCCAAATCATTCACCATCTAATCGGGCATTCCAAATGCCAATATCGTATATACGGTCGCAAGACCTACTCTCCGATACCACTGTTGGAATTCGGTGCCTAAATCGAAGGCCCAACAGAAGTGGTAAAATGAAAATTAATTCGATCCGAATTCCTACGAGGATCGATCGAGCTACATATATACGAATATATAAACGAAAACACAAGAGATGTAAGAAACTCACCCTTGTAGTCCGTTGATTAAATGGATTCCTTCTCTTGAGCTATTCCCCAAGCTTTAATTGTAAATCCCTATGATCCAATGTGCTCCAAGCCCTTGAATGAACCAACGTCTAAAATACAACGCCTCTACTTGCCACGCGCCAGAGAAATGAATGGGATGACGATCACCTTGCTATCCTCCAAGGATACGGCTAGAGCTAGGATGATGAAGCCTTTGATTATAACACTTAAAGTGTATAATCTATATCTCTTAAAATCTCTTGATGTTCCAAGAACAACCAAGAACCAAAATGAAGAAAAGGAAGAAGAAGACTTTGAGAAAAACATTTTTTCTCTCTCTATGCTCTACACTCACGGATGGAATCAAAAATGGGTGTGTAAGAGTTGGTCTTCTTTCCCTTTTATTTTAACTCCCCCACATGTACAACTCATCTAATGAGAATCAAACCCCACCAACTCAATGATCATGCATTAAACAATGGAACAAAAGTGCAAATGGAAAGTGGGTGGAAATGTGGGGGGCGGCCCATGTGAAAATCGGACAAGTTCGGTTCGTTTCGGACTCCTGTGAATCCAAACAGAACTCCGATTCCGTTTCGATGTATTTATATCATTTAATTAATCCAATTAATTAAACATATCAAATACAAAATAACATAATTAATTTCTCCAAGAAATAATTATATTCATGAATTGAATTAATCACCTAGTGATATATTTAATTCATTAGGCCGTAAATCAATTTATCCAATAAATCGATTTAGACATCCAACGTCCCAATTTAGATATCCAATATCTAATATTCATAATGAGATAATAAGCTCGATTCATTCCATGGTCAATCCTATTGCGTGACTCGGTAGGTCCGTCTTAGTAAACTATGGGAGGAACCAAAGAGTAGTAGCACCACCTAGCCTGCCTGACGGCCTACACTGTACCTTAACTGAGAACGAATGATGAGGCCATTCAAGAACCATTCTGTCGTGAATACCAGTATACATATAAACCCTTCTTTCAAATGTCCCGATCAAGTATCAGGGTCACGGTCAGTCAAACCCGATCTGTAGTTGACGCTATGCATGTGTTAATGCAAATCGAGATCATCGAGCTCTCGTGTATCCAATACAACTAGCTCCAATGCTTTGGGCAAAGACTTATGATCTCATCTGCCAATAACCGCATAGGACATATAACCCGCTCACTAACGGGAGAAAGAATTCTATCTTGGTATCCAGTAGGACCTGCTACTTGCCCGTCAAGATGCACGTCGAGGTTGACCCCCGCCTCCCGGTTTATAGGGTCGAACTACTCTAATGAAAATCTTGACGTCACAAGCACATCCCTACTAAATCCTCAAGTCGAAGGTTCACGAATACCTATCACAACCTTTCGATTCCGTCATTGACTGTCCCAGAGTGAAATCCGTGTGACGAATCGAGGGTGAGTCGGTTCGAGTATACTAATCTAATTAGTATACCTATAACGTGTGCTCCCACTAACCATTAGTGTTCGACATGTACTCTCCATGTCAAAGAACACGTCATACAAGTCTTCACATAAACTTAACGCCCAGTCAAGTTTTATCGACTTGCGAACGATTAAGTATTTGAGCTATAAACCTTTCCAGTGTCGACCCCCTTATCCAATAAGGAGTGGAACGTTTTGCTCTCAAATACACGGACTAATTTCTATATGTATATTTACGAGTTAGGAATGCCAGTAACTACCAGTAAATAAAGAAACATACATTGCCTTATATCAATAGTTTACATAATTACAAGTACAATGCCCTCACTCAACATCCTCTGAGTGGCATTCGAGGGCATACTCCTAACAATTAGTAGTAATGAGAATGCTCAAGAGCATATCATTACATCAAAGATTATATTATAAAATGTTAAAAAGTTAAAAACCCTCAACAGAACACCAGTCCTGATCACTATTAAAAGCCCCCATCATTTTTTTCCACATCATCTTCATCGTCGTCTTCATGATCACTCTCCGTTCGATTTGATCGCCATATTGTCTTGCTAAAGCATTTCAGACCTTGGACATGGCTTCTTTATCGTCTTCAAACATAAGTGAATCTGCTCTTCCTTGACCATTTACATCATGTTGTATAATTGGTATATCAAGCGTGTGCATTCTTATGAAATTATGTAGTGTGAAAGTGGAAACAATAATTGACATATGGTACTTTGTTACATTTAGGGCATATTTTTTTAGCACCTTCCACCTTTTCTTTATTATTATTATTATTATTATTACTATTATTATTTGTGACATTTGATACTTTTGTGACATTTGGGACATATTTATTAATATTATTATTTTTGTTATTATGATTTTAATTAATTATATATTATTATTCTATTATAGTTATTATTAATTTTTATTATTTATTATTATTTTAGTATTTTTCTTATTATTTTATTACATTTATAATTTATTATTATTATTATTTACTCTTAATATATATTTGATTCATTTCACCACTTGATTCGATTCAATTCAATTCAATTGATTCGGATCTATTCAGCCTGTCAGTTCAATTCAAGATAATTCCTGGCGATTCATTCAAATTCAAAAGAACAGAGTCTAGTTTCTTTGATGTTATAAATAGATAGGTCTATTATTGTTATGAGGAGTTGAATACTGAATAAGAAAATACTGGCTTTATCCCATTTCTCGTGCTTTTTAATTGTTGTTCTTCAGGTATTCATCTTAATTCAACAAAATAATCATGTTAATCAGGTTTTGCGTATAATATTTTGGGTATTCTTAGAGGCAACGGAGGTTTATGCTTTTCTCAAGCTTCTAGCTCCATCAGTGTCTTAGAATTTTCTGGATAAGTTTCCATTAAAAAATGTTGTTTTGACATCTACTAATTATTGTATGCAGCAATGGCAATTAGAATTCTAATAGATTTAAGCATGGTGATCAATTGATTTTTTTTATCATAGTTAATACCATGAGTTTGTCTAAAACCTTTTTCAACTCATCTAGCTTTATAGGTTTGGACTTTACCACCAGTGTCAGTTTTTTTCTTGAAGACCGTCTGCATTCAATGGTGTTTACACCCCCAGGTGGATCTATCAAGTTCCAAATTTGATTGTCGTACATGGACTAAATTTCGGACTTCATGGCTTTTGAGCCTTTTCTCATACTATGTACCCGACGCAACTTCTTGCTAGGTACATGGATCATCATATGAGTGTTGTTTTATGACTTCCCGTTACGAGATACCTATATCTCTCTGGCTCTTGTTGTACCCTATCAGATCTACAAAGAGTATGTATATTCTGAACTGGCTCTTCAACTACTTGTTGATGAAGTTGTTCAGTTTCCATCGATGATACTATTAACAATGAAAAAGGTTTGGAATGATGCCTATCATTCATGCTCAGTTAGGTTACAATCTGAGCCACATGACTAGCTAAGTGCTACTAACATTTTTTGGTTACTCTGGTTGCTGATTGTGATGAACCTACAGAGTCGCGCAATTAGGATAGACGACGAACTAATTAGAGAAATCATTTATTTAAGTAGTTTTGTTTGATACAATTGGCTGATTGAATTGATTGATTATATAAATACACTGGAACGGACCCAGGTGTGCCTATCATTTGTTCTTTGTTGAGGACTTATGAATTTTTTAAGTACATTGTAGGATTGTAGCTCTGTTCATTTGATCACACGCATATTGCGGTGTTTGCTTCAGCTATCCTCCTCGAGTATTTTTATAGATGGGAAAGTAGTCATCATCAGTGTGGCCATTGCTGGCAGTGACATTTCGACGTCTCTAATTGGGGGCTTCAAGATTTGAATTAAAGATGTCTCTTTATCTCAGCATTAAATGTGACCTGAAACTTTAGGCGACATTACTGGTTTGTTTTCACTCCAGTCCGCGACGCCATAAATGCAGCATTAACTTTGCATTAAATGTGTTCAAATTCTGAATAGTTTAGGAACAAAATATTCATTGAGTCCAAATGATATTGCTTGTTGGAACTTCTTAATGTAGGAAGTATGTGCTATCTTCCATGTGTGGAGCCAGACATCTTAGATGTTTTATCTCCAGTGGATCTCTGTGCTGTGACCTCGACTCCTCTATTGTAGCTTGTCGTTTGCTGTAGGACACTGAAGTCCTGTTCGTTGTAGATTTGACTTATCAAAATCGTAGAGTACTTATCCTAATAATGTGCTTGATATGTGTGTACTAATTTAGACATATATTACTTACCCTCCTCACTGAGTTGTTAAAAACCCACCCAATTATTTAATCCTTTCGGATTAAGGACACCGAAGTAGCATGTGTCGGGTGGCGCGAGGATTGCTTTAAGTATTAAAATATTTTCAGTTATTTAATATTAAGAACTTGTGTTTCAAATGTTTGGTAAGGTATTTAAATTTATCTGAACTTTTGGAAAAATTATGATGTTTTTGCAATTAAGTAATTGATATTAAATTTCACTTTCCGCTGCATGTAAATTATTTTTCTTTAAAAATTAAGAGAAAGTATTTATGAAATTATGGCGCTACAACAAGAATATCTCCATCGATCAGCTGATTGACAATTTTCTTTGGTAGATCAGTTGGTTAACAATTGCAATCATCAACTAATTTTTTTATTTTATAATATCATTAATTATCTAAAAAAATAGCTAAACTGTTTGGTTCGGTTCCTTTTGGAGAGGGTGTGTGGTCACGAAGAGTGATGTGAGTAGGGGTGGCATTTCGGAACCAAAAATCGAAAACCGAACCGAAAAAACCCGAAAAAAGAACCGAAAAACCGAAACCGAAGAAGACCGAACCGAAAAACAAAAAAACAGAACCGAACCGAACTAATTTGGTTCGGTTCTCGGTTCAGGGTCGGGCGGAACCGAACCGGACCGAAATGGACCGAAGTCAAATTTCAGCATACTAAAATGACCTTGTTTTTGTGATTTTGGTGTGTTTCGAATTTTAGTATAATTCGTTTTCCTTTTGTAAGACCATCATGGGTCCAAGAAGGACCGATAATATGCTCATGAATTTGTGATTCAATTAATTTAGGTTGAGAAAATAAGCTACTGTGATTTACGGTTGTTATATATTTTGAGATATTTGGAAATTGTCATGCAACTCTAGCTTTTATTTTGAACATATATATAACTCTTGTTGGCTTGTTGTTATATATAACTTATTCTATTGCATATAATATTTGAATTTATATTGTGAAGAACCAAAAAAACATCAAACCAAATTGAAACTGAACCGAATATTTATAAAACCGAACTTAACCGAACCGACCTTCAAAAAGAACCGAACCAAACCGAAACCGAATATTTGGTTCGACTCTCGGTTTCGGTCAAAAACCGAACCGAATGGAACCGAGTCCACCCCTAGATGTGAGTAAGAGACACTACTTATTGTAATTAATTTATAAGCAATTAGAACTGGAACCGAGAACTGCTTTATTATTATAATTTAACAATTATTGTGGTATGGAATCACAGAACTGCACTTGTTTACAAACAATTCTACCCAAATGACAGAAAACGAACCATGTATGATTATGGTCGGAACCGAACTCTTGAGAGTGCAGGTGGAACAAAGCTAACAAAGCTAACCAAAATCGGTAGGATCAGGATGTACCGAAAAAACGAATTATATGAAGAATTCAATAGAAAAAGGGGTTTCTATTCGTTTTTTATACTAATCGGTCTTGGTTTCCGGTTCTGTTCTTTTTTCAACTAATCAATTTTCCTGTTATCCGTTCCTATATTTTAACATGTATACAAATCGGTGTATACCCGGGTATATATATATATATATATATATATATATATAATTTAGTAATATAAATGTATTACATATATTACATAAAGAATAAAACTTTTAAGTTAACAGGAAAAAAATAAAGATATCTTATTCTACAATAGTGTATATCATTAATATTTTAAGTTATTAAGAAATTTTTAAACACGTGCTTAAATAGGTTCATAACTAGATTTTAATTTCATTTGAGTATTCAGTTATTATATGACAAATCAGTTCTAAAACGTAAATCGATTTTTTTTACAAAATCTATTTTTTTACAAGATCCAATATTTTCAGTTCAGTTCCTAAAACTAATTCCTCATAAAAATCAGACAAAAACTAAACTAATTTGTATTTTATAACCCATTCTGATTTTTTAAAATATTAGTCAGAACTAACCAAGTCCTAAAAATCGGTATCAATCCAAAATTGAGTAAATGATCCATTGCTACAAAGTAAAAAGGTCATATTCCCCAAAAATATTAACTTTAATTTCACACCCCAAAACCCATTTTTTTTTACACATTACACATTTTCTCTCCCCTGTACACAAAGTCTCTGCAAAATCTGAAAAAATCCAGAGAGAAGAGAAAAAAGAAAGAGAGGGAAGAGTTTGTATTTCAGGAGTTGGATTTTGAGAGAAGATGAATATTTTTTTGTATAGATTTAGTACTGATTTTAGGATTTTTTGCTGTGTTTTGTGTTTTGTATTGCAATATATGATTGAAAGATTCTTTTGTTGTTAATGCAAAGAGTTTTGTTTTTCTTTTTTTCTTTTTTTTCGTTCTTGGTTGCGCGACTATTTTCCTTTAAACCGCATGATATTTTTGAGTTGGCAATTGGCAATTTAAAATATTAGATGGTTATTTAATGTTGTCGGTGTTGGCCACCAGCCCCGTTCAGTGTCTGACGAACGGGCCGCTAAAAACTACAACTGACATATTATCGTTACTATGGCCAGTGGTGATTCGAAGTGGCAGATAAAATACTCATTGATATACTGTTACCGTATGGTAATTTATAAAACATATTGGTAATTTGGATTATCAGTTAGTAATCTTTTTAACAATCGGTAGATGGTCAGAATACTCTTGATAATATAAATCATAAAATGATAATTTTATCTTTGACTGTTGGCAAAAAAAATTTAAGAAAAATTCGATGGCGGTTGTCGACTGCGGTCGGCCGGCCAGTGTCGGTGTATCGGTTGGCGACGGCGGGCTGATGGTCCACTTTTATAAAATGACTCATTATATTTTTAAATTTAAATAAAGTTATAAATAGAGTATTAAAAATAATATTATTCTAAATATGTATCTTAAATAGAAGGGACTTGAATTTTGAATTTTGAGTAAGAAAATTAAAATTATGTTCCGGGAATTATTATTCCCGTGATGTGTCTTACCTAATACTGGTTGTAGATACATAGATGGAAGGTTCTGGATCCTTCTAGAGGTAGTAGGATCCTATTAGATGTCTTACCTTATCTAGGAATCCTATGTATAGAAGGACTCTCATTGTAATGCCTATATAAAGGCCTCTCTATCAGTGTTATGAATACAATTTGATTGACTCGTATTTACAGTCTTTTACTTTCTCCTGAAACACGTTATCAGCACGTAATCTACCACTGAGACCGAGAAAAATCATCCAAAAATTAGAAAAATTCGAAAAAAAAAATCGGAAAACCCTAGCAGCAGATCCGCCGCCGCCACCGACTAGAAATCCTCCCAGAAGAGGTCATCTTCCCCCACGCAGATCGGATCTTGTTCGTTTTTCGCCTTCTGCAAACCCGCGCAACCCCGCTCCCGTCGTTTTTCCCCTGCACAGATCTGAAAGCCTGCTTGTCCTCCGAAAACCGTCACCTACTCGTTTTCCAAAAACCCTAGCCGTCGCCTACTCCGACGCGACTCCCCCTCCGCCCTCCTACTTCGACGCGACCCGACCCGACCAGACCAGATCGGCCTGCTCGTCGCCTGCTTCTTTTCCCTGCGCGAAGATCCGTCCGACGTCTGCAAACCCGCCACGGGCCATCAACCCTAAACTCAGATACTTCCGCCGACACACAGATCCAGGCCAATCGCCTGACCCGCAGCTCGCCTGAAACCTCCTCCGTCCCGTTGAGTTTCTTATACAATATCGGAAAGGCGGGCGAATTATGGTTCAACGGTCAGTGAGAAACTTACACCAAAACAATGTTCTTGAAATGGAATCCTATAGGCAGCTGAGGAAGTTTATAAGTTCTGTTGATTGTCTCACGGTTGATAAACGACCAGAGAGCTCAAACCTTCGAAACACAACTTGATCGAAAGAAAAAAAGATGAAAAGAAGAGCCCGTAAGAGCAGGACTCTTACAAGAAAAAAAAAGGAGCAGAAAATCGAAAAAAAAAATTGAGAGACGAGAATTTTCGCGCATAAATTTTCTGCACAACGCAGTCGTACTAAAAACATGTTCCCGATTCGTTAACCTTCGGATCGGTGTGAAATTGTTACAGCAACTTCCCAACACAAATATCTGCATATTCAACGGTGAAGATCGGATTCTGTGTAATATTGACTACTGAATCTGCCGCCGAACAGAAGCAGATTTTTACGAGGAAATTTGGAGATCCAACCTCATCCAATACCGAGCTGCTGCATCGCCGCGCTCGAGTCCTTTTCCGGACGAATTATCGAGCCCAGTAACCCTATCCGGGCGTTTCTCAACTCTCCATTTTTGCCTACTTAATGATTCATTTGTTCATTGATTTGTACACTTATGAATCTTACATGTTTATGTTTTGCGTGTATATAGGAAAATACGTTGCTCATGATGATGTGCACGCTATGGAGAAAAAACCATATTTGTTATCCCGTTCAAGGATCAAAGTAAATATGGAACCGAGTATCACGAAAATATGTTGCTCATATGGAGAGAAGCTCCCGTTCAAGGATCAAAGTAAATATGGAACCAAGTAACCGTAAGACTTTATTAAAGTTCCCGTTTTTCAATTCCTCTCTTTTGGGAAATTTTTTTTGGGGAATTGGGTATTTGGGTTATTTATCTCCCACGCTACTTTGCGGTGGATGAGACTATGAGAGGTGGTATCACTCTCATATGTCGAAATAAACTGTGTGACGGTCCTAGGAAAGTCACGGATAATTGTTGAAAGTCGATATTTGTGGTTGTTGCATACACCACGTTTTGGGTGCGATTTGACGTCGCCGTTTTGTCTATTTTAAACCAACAATTGAATAAAATGAATATTGTCGGTAACGGTAAAGTTATGACTTGTTCATGATTAGTCACGGAATTGTGACGTACAAATGGGACAAACATCGATTGCGACGGATATGTCGTGGTTAAAATCGATTTGTGACGGATTTGTCACGATGAATTGAGCGACCACCACGTTGGTCTTGACCCAATCTCATACTTGGAAAACTCCATCTTTCATCCTATTAAAATAAAATATTGCATGTGGATGTAGTCATGCACCGTCTCCTTGCAATATAATATATGAAAGAGTGTAAGAGTAATTCTCATGAATTTCAACATGTAAAGCAATGGCATATTGCGGTAAATACATGAATTCATTGACCTCGATTATAGTTCGTATGACTATAGGTCCGAATACTTTTCCGAGTATTTGTAAAGGCATGTGCCTTATACATTTGACTATGTTTAGTCGATCTTATTGGATGGTCAAGACAAGTTGGTTATGGTATATTCATTATGTCTCATGGTTCAAAATGCTTAATTATGATGCACCGCGTTGTATCTATATAACATGGCTATTATGACGTATACTTGCAAATTGAGAATTAAAATTCTTGGTTGATTTGATGCACTTTGGTGGATTTTGTCTACACTTTGATCATGACTAGGCGCATCCTCCTTGGTATTTGTTTATGCTTTGAAAGTTCAAACGGAATCAGTGGTTTTTAAACAGCCTTAGCTGTACCGACATTCTTACTTTCTCTGCAAGTCTATCAAGTTGGAGTTACCGAAAGGATCATTAGTCTAGATAAGAAATCGAACACCCTGCTGCGTTAAACGCACCTATGGCTGTCATTGCCATGTTTTTGCATCAACACTTATGCCATTGAATATGGTCTCAACCTTGTTTTCTCACTAAACTTGGGAAATACTAAAGCAGTCAATTAAAATATGTACTGTGATCTGAGTTTAATGATACGTGTGGTGCACAATATATGGATAGAAAGATACGGAAGTCTAGTTTCCATAACATCTGACCGTTCGTCCATAGCCTTCCTAACAGGGGAGTTATCGCTGTTTTAGTGAACAAAGGTCAAGCTGCACGGAATTTTATTTCCAGCGATTGTGCTAACTTTTATCCCAACCAACTTGGTTCCCATCTTGAATTTGCAAGTGGTCTTATGACACATATTTTTCAACCTCTTTTTGGCCGAATTTGCCATAGATGATGCAGTTTTTGGTATGCATTGTACGCTAAACTATCATCTTTCAAATGTTGAAAAACCGTTTCCTTGGGGAAGCCCAAAATACGCACCCTTATAAGAAGGTCGAGCGTGTGCATGGTAGTGTTACAGCATGCTTGTGTCGTAATTTTGCCCCTTAGGCATATAACCTTGCCATGTTATGCACTCAATATGATAGATCATTTTGATCGTATCTGGTATAAAATCTCTATGTTGTTAGAGTGTTCGCTATGCTCATATTTGTAAAATTCTGCAAGCGAAATTGAGTGCGTATTAAGCTATTTTCAAGGAACACAATATTTTTGGATTTCGGTTTATAAATCCATTGTGACTATGATGAGTAGGTCATCACAATCAATGAGCGGTATAATGCTCAAGTTGTTGAATGCCGAATGGCGTTTTCTAGTCACATATGTTCCGTAACAATTGAACCATGTTATGACTCGATGACATATATGCCAAAGTGTATCACTCATAGCATCTCATTATGATTTGTGAGAAATAAAATCTTATGCATCACTTGTATTGAATATGTGAAAGGAAAAATATTCATGAGTCAATATGGTCCGGCTTGCATCGGTTTTTGTAACCAGAAGATGTATTGGGACATTGACACATTTAGGCTTTAATAGTCCGGAGTTTGGACAGTTTGATGATCCATATACCACGGTATTGTCATGGACATCATTTTCTTTGAACAAAGAAACTAGTTGGATCAAAGACACCAAAGTACGTTGGTGGAGTCGTGAGCAGTGCTCATGACCGATGATGATATTTATGTCATCCGTGTCTTGTTTTCACAAACATGTATGACGCCAAAGACCCCCCCCCAACGATCCTTCTTAGCCATGTTCATTGATTAAAGTCTATTCTTTGGCACGATTAGGAGATGACACCCTCCTATGCTAAAGAGAATAATGTAACGACTCGCATAAGCATGGTGCTGAGTCCTCCCTTTTCACCAAGTCCTTATACATACATGATCATAAGTATTAGATTGGGTGGCTTATGATGCTATGATGGTGTTCACAAATGGTCGTACTCAAGTGATAACATTTATATGTTATGTTGTTCCTTTGACAATGATTGATAAGTTGATGAAGCCTCAGTTTATGGTTGTCCAACTTGCGGACCAGTCATTGTAAAGGTCGGTTCACCCACTTTTTAGACCAAGTCTTAAAGTGAAATTTTAACAAGTACTTCCTAACATCCAAGGCTACCTTCTCACAAATTTTGATGTCATTTGGAGACTTGGAAGGAGGTGAACCACTTAAATGAAGTTTTCACATACCACCAGCCGTCCTATCAACTAGTTCGATGTTATTTCGACCGATTTCTGACCACAAGGTTGATGGTTTTGGAATCCTAAACACCCGTTTATACATGCTCATGAAATTTTGAGGTGTTTGGGGCTGGTGAAGGGAGTGAAATATTCAAGAAAGCACTAGAGATTCGATAAAACCAACGGCCTATCATCGGTTCAATCGTTTCTTTATGTTCGATCCCGATGGTGCATAGTGGCGGTTTTGTTAGATTCTCAAGACCAGTAGCTACGGTTATGTAGCATCGGTCAACATGTCATATTCACCTATACCTATCATCATTAAAATGCTTAGTTACGAGTGTAACAGTATGCATTTTGTTAGCTGGATTGCGTTAACAATGAAAAACCTTTATCGTCCACATGTTCATGTGCCAAAGTGCGTCACCACAACGCATTATGACGGGTTATAAATGATGAATATGACATGCGCTTTCACTCATAGTCCACATAAAATATACCTTGGCAGACGATCTTGTAAGTCACTTTGATGAGCCAATCTTCCCGTCGTTAGGGGGAGATGCGAACGATCATGTTCGAGTAGAATGACTTGGAATTGTCGTAGTTTGTCCCTATTGTGACTCACCAAGTTCCCTAAAGTGACGAGATTAAATACATGCTACAAACATGTCTGCAAGGATTGTGCCCGGTCATGGACATTCGTCACCTATAAATGGGGATATGGTAACACCACAAATTATGGTAGATGGTGTTACTAGGCCGTGGATCTCATAGAGTATTGGGATGCCACTTGGTTCGATAAATACTCTCGCTAAGAATGTATGCGAGTTTGGTACATGAAACTTGATCATCTGATCAAATGAACTCATCTGTCTCATGTGATTCTGGATTATAGTCATTATTGGGGGACGCCTCAATGAATGCCAATCCATAAAGAGTACTCTATGAATAAAGCCGGTACATGAGGACGTGGAATGTGAATTTAATCGAACCATACTTCGTTGAAAATCTACAACGTTGTAGCCTTGGCCTAAAATGGAAACATATGTGATTTCAGTATAAACAAAGTGATAGCCCTTTGTTGAAGTGGTGCCGACACTCCAAAGATAAGATCTATCCATATACTTTGTTAAAGCAGGTGAGAGAAGGAGTTAAACTCACCTCATGGCCCGAGGTTTCTCATGAACGCATTGGAATCGACTACGATGACACGAAACTTAGTTGTGCTATCGTAATGGATGTTATATCATCCACTATCTTTTCAGTTAGATAGTTTCCCAAAAACTGACGTGCAGCTTGTGGTTAAATCTTATCTTAGTGGGGAACTAAGTTAAGTGATAAAAAGGATCTCGTGGTGGATCAGACTCAAATCAAGTGGCTCCTGACCACGGAGCGCATCGAAAAGTGATTATCGGGAACGCATACTAAGTATATACTTGATTTGGAAGAGATATGAAGCTTTTGCGTGTAAAACTAAGGGTTTATAGTGATGTAGTCTTGTGAGACTAAGAGATTCCACTAAATCCAAAGTTAAGAATGAAAGGATCTTGGGGACACTTGATGATGTGTATTCATCAATCGGTTTAAGGCAATCTAAGGGACGGTTTCCCTAAGAGACGATAAAGTAATGCCTATATGATTCCCAATGACTAGTCGAACTCATCATAAGACTTGGCTCACTTAAGTGATGATGCAGTCTTAAGAGAAAAGTACGGTATTATGTACTCATGTTTGACTCGATGTACTCATTCGTAATAATCCGGTAAAGCCACTGTGATGATGGCCTAGGATGCGCTCACGCAATGTCTGTGATTGACAAGAAGCTTGAAGCTCGCTCTATCTCGATAAAAGGACACTTGAATATTGATACCCGAATTTGCCCAGAATGTGTTGGTCTATCTCCCATATGACCTACAGGGCAGCTCACTTGATGGAAAATGGTGAAATTGGTGCCATTGGAAAGGTTTGTGTCTACTTTCCAAGGAAACCAACCATTTGATCACATCCATCATGTTGAGTGACATATGACTATTGTTGCAAAGTAGGACATGATATGTCCGTAATTTGCTGAGTCAACTTCGATAGAGCTTTGTGATCTGCTCAGGTCGATCTAGGTTACGTACTGTATGTGAATGAAAAGCTATGGGTGTCTAGTTTTCATAAGTTCTTATAGTTTCGTTAATGCCTATTGAATCGAAGAAGTTATGACTGATTTGGTGCATGGAGGTCAAGACTTTGGAAAACTTGATAAGTCTTTAGCGACCCGGCACTTTGGATGTGTCATGCTCTTTTTGTCCTTAAACCAAGGTTTGTTTTTTCCGCTGGGTTTTCACTTGGTAAGGTTTTTAACGAGGCGACCTATGAGAACATCCATATAATGATGCGTTGTACTTCTGTTCAACTTAGACCAAGAGGTATTTTTCCCACTGAGTTTTTCCTTGGTATAGTTGTGAGGGCAACTTGGCATCTGACTCCTATGATTTGAGATACTCATCAGGGTGAGTCATTATGTATACATGAGGGGGAGTATACATGACATGTTATGTTGGTGCGTTGCAATCTTTTCCTCATCAAGCCTTTATTTTTTCCCATGGGGTTTTGTTTTGGCTTGGAATAGGTTTTTACGAAGGCAACATCTTCTGCACCATTGTTGTATTAGTGCTCAACACAGGGGGAGTGTTCCGGGAATTATTATTCCCGTGATGTGTCTTACCTAATACTGGTTGTAGATACATAGATGGAAGGTTCTAGATCCTTCTAGAGGTAGTAGGATCCTATTAGATGTCTTACCTTATCTAGGAATCCTATGTATGGAAGGACTCTCATTGCAATGCCTATATAAAGGCCTTTCTATCTGTAATATCCGTAACTTTCCATTTTTAGCAGTTTCCATTTTTGATGTATGTCTATTGTTATTGACTCGCTTGTAACCGTTTTGACATTGCGAATCTATTTTATTCTTGGAGTTTTTCCATTTGGTCGAGTCTTGGTGATGTTTTCACGTGATTTCGTTTTATGACATGTTTTGTCGTATGAACGTTCGATTCTTGTAAAACTCGTTCGTTTCCGTTGTTTCTTGGCCTGACAAGTTCGTATGTTTGAGTTGGTCATGTTGAGACCTTCGGTTTGTAAATCCGACGTCGTTTCGTGATTTTCGGCACTTGGGCCATTTTTGTAATTTTCTAATAGTTTAGGGAATCTCATTTTCGTTGTCGCATTACGGACCCTCCGGTGGTCGGAATTATATTTTCTTTCAGCACTTAGCTCCGTCGTCTTGTATACTTCGTGTTTATGTTTTTGGATTCTGGCCTTGTCGTGCGTCTCGAGAATTGTACCTTCGGCAGCAGCGTACTGCTGCGTAGGTAGCGCACGCTACTCCTTTCCCCTTGCGTGCACTATCGATGTACAGTTAGCGTATGCTAACTAGTTGTTGTTAGCGTGCGCTATCGTGTAGCATTAGCGTGCGCTAATGATGTCGGACAGTAACTTCGGGACTGTTTATGAGCCCCGTTAGCGCGCGCTAACTATACAGTTTATATAGATCAGCGGCAGTTCAGATTCAGCATTATTTTTCATTCTTTTTCTTTCCTTCCCTTCATACGGGCGATTTCGGCGATTTCAGAGCAGATTGTGGAGAGTAATCAGTGGAGTTCCCTTACAGTCCGATTCTTGTGTCTCTATCATAACACAACATCATCTAAACCCATCTCCTTCACTCCGATTCAAGGTATTTCCTCAGGAACCCTAACTTTGACGAATTTGGGGGGTTTTCGGGATTCTAGGGATTAGTTCCGAATTGTTCAATTATCTTACGATATTCCTTACCGATTGTGATTATTGGGTGATTCCAAATCCATTTTCCTTGATTTTAATCCGTGAATTATCAATACGGGGAGATTTTGCGTAAACCCTCGCCCGTATCGATTGATCGTTCATTATCGTAGTTTATAATCGGGGTTATGGGTGTATTCCAATAGAGTATTGTTGTCCGTTGGGACTGAACTATGTTGATCCTTCGTTTAGGAACCGTCGTTTTCCACCCGGACCGTTCGTAGTCGTGTTTCACTTCCGTTTCTTCAAGAATGTCTCAAAGGCAAGTACTTTATATTTGTTTACATTTTATAGTATTTGAATTATGGATGTATCGGGGTTGTTGTGGATGGATATGTGTATGTTCACCTAGGGACGGTCCGACGGGGCCTCTAGGGATACGTATTGCCGTGTGTGTGTGTATCACGAACTGTGGTTAACCACCCAGGGATGTCCGACGGGGCTCTGCGGGGTACGGTGGCCGTGAGTCTCGTACCAAGGTTAGCTTTGAATTATGATTGCTGGAGATAATGTGTTTTGTGATTGTACATTGTAAATATTCCGGAATATAAAACGTTTTCTAAAATGATTTTTGGCGCATATATTCATCTGATTAGAATGTAGTTCAAATGGATTGTACTTGCACTAGCAGTTGTCGATAACCCCTTAAATGGGGGAAATACTTTTTGTATTTCAGGTATCGATCGTGGGGACAAGCGAGCACTCGAGCCGTATGAGGATGATGGGCAAGCATGATACTGTCCAGTAGTCGATTATCGATGTTTTGTTCTGTCGGTTATTATTGATGTATTGTTTTGGGATTTCTGTATTATAAAATTGGTTTAAGTACTCGAGTACTTCCTGTTTGAATTTGTTAATGTTATGTTCCCGTTTTGGGAAATGGATTTGATGTCAGATTTTATTTGTCGGTTTGTAGTCTTTTATTTGAATTGTCATTTTATTGATGATCGTTTGTCGTTGTCGAATGTCTTGTTGGTACGTTAGCCTGGTGGATTCCACAGTGCGGGGTCCACAGCGCTGTAATATGCCCTGAATGTCTTGGGGGTGTTACAGAATATGGTATCGGAGCCAGGTTTATGGATACCTAGGCTGTCGGTTATTTGGGTCTAGTCAAGTGTCGTTTTTGGGACAGTATCACTGCTATGCCATCATCTCAGTACGCCGGTGCTCATAAGTTTTTCCTAACTTGACTCGTTTCACCGTTCTGTTCTATTCCTGTCTTAGTATCTTGTTGCGTTTTGCAATTGAATTGTACTTACCCGTTACTTCTTCAGAATTCCTGCTAGTAGAGGACGCGGACGCGGTCGCGGACGCGGTAGGGGACGTGGCGCAGCCGGTGGGGGGCCATGTCCGATCACTTGGGAACTGATTCGGCGATGTCTTCTTTGTCGAACAGTGTTCCCCCTAGTTCCGGAGGTTAGCAGGACCAATCTGCTAGATCCGGTAATGTTAATGAGAATATTGGAGTGGCTAATATTTTGCAACAAGTAGCGAACCAGATGACGCTACTGACTCAGGCCGTTCTGGTCGGCCAAGCTAATGCCAACCTGGTTTCGCCTACTGGATCCGGCAATGACAAGTTACTTCAGGACGTGATTCGTATGCGTCCTCCGTAGTTTGATGGTGCTTCCGACCCTTCCGGATGGTAGAGTTGGCTATTTGAGATGGAAAAAGTATTTGAGGCTGCTAATTGTTCTGAGGAGAGGAAAGTACCCATTGCTCAGTACTTCCTCGCCAAGGAGGCAGCAACGTGGTGGCAAGCGGTGAAACCGCATGACCGGACAGCCACGTGGGCATAGTTTCGGGATCTGATGGAAGATGAATTTTGTCCATGGCCAGTGAAAGAGGGGAGGATCCGAGCCTTCTTTGAGGCTAAGCCCCAAGATGTTCCTACTTCTCAAGCTATCAAAGACTACAATCAACAGCTGCATTATGTGAGGAACCAAGTCCAAGATGAGCTTGATAAGATCCGCCACTTTGATATGCAGATGAAACCGAGGGTGCGCCACTACATGTCTGGTCTGGGGTGCACGACTTTGAAAGAGTATCAGAATAAAGCGATGGCTTATGAGATGTCGTTTTCTGCGACAGAGACGGCAACCGAAGGAAAGAAGCAGAAGACCTCCGGTCAGTTTTCGGGAGGCAAGTCAAGAGGGTATCCGAAGGCTCAGTCTGGTTCGCGAGTCTTTGGGAGTCAGTCGCCATCAGTTGTGTGAGGAAACGGTTCTAGGTCTGCTCCTACTGGTTCCGTCCGTGGTCCTACGTGCTTCAACTGTAGTCGTCCGGGCCACATGATGAGTGAGTGTGATAGGCCTCCGATTCAGTGTCTTGCTTGTGGTCGGATGGGTCATCGTGCTAAGTTTTGTATGGATGCAGCTCGAGCTCCAGTTACTCAGATATGAGCCCCAGCTGCGGGAGAGCCGAGTGTGAATCAGGCACCGACAGTTCCTCAGCCGCAACAGAGTTTTGGTAGAGGTCGAGGACAGGGACAGCCTTCCAGAGGGGGAGCTTCTAGCTCGGGGTCTGTTCCGCCCCGAGTATATGAGATGAGACGAGCAGGAGACCCAGATGCGACGGTGGCTACAGGTACCGTTCACATCTTGACCATCCTGTTTCCGTATTATTCGATTCTGGTGCTACGCATTCTTTCATATCTATGGATTGTGTGCATCATCTGCATGTTGATTGCTTGGTTGCGTGTGAACAATTTGTTGTTAAACTGCCTAGTGGGGATAGCATCGTGGGGGATCGTGAGGTTAGAGATTTTCCAGTGAGTATCGCGGGGAGGGTTTGGCCTTCTAATCTGATTGCGGTAGACATTAGAGATGAAGATTTTATTCTGGGTGAGGATTGGCTGGACCGTCATGGGGCGAGCATGAATTATAGAACAAGGACTATTTCGATGTTAGCCTCTGACGGTACCGAGCATTCCTTTGTGGGGCGTAAGCGGAGTAGCCAGAGACTCCTGATCAGCGCCTTGAGAGCGGTGAGGCTTCTTCAGGGAGGTTGCACGGGTTATTGGTGTTACGCTTTGAAATCGGAAGAAGGGAGAGTCGAGCTCTCGTCTATTCCGGTAGTGTGTGAATATCCTGACATCTTTCCAGACGAGTTGCCGGGTTTGCCGCCGGATCGAGAAGTTGAGTTTACCGTCGATTTAGAGCCGGGTGCAGCACCGATTTCTAAGACGCCATACCGTATGATGCCTGCCGAGATGCTTGAGTTGAAGAAACAATTGGAAGAGTTGCTAGACATAGGGTATACTCGACCGAGCGCTTCACCTTGGGGCGCACCGGTCCTGTTTGTGAAGAAGAAGGATGAGTCACTTCGTTTGTGTATCGACTACCGAGAGTTGAACAAAGTGACCATAAAAAACAAGTATCCGCTCCAGAGGATTGATGACTTGTTTGATCAGTTGCAAGGGGCAACCGTGTTTTCGAAGATTGATTTGAGATCGGGGTATTATCCGCTCCGAGTGAAGGATACCGATATTCCGAAGACGGCCTTTCGGACGAGATACGGTCACTACGAGTTTGTGGTTATGCCTTTTGGGCTAAACTAACGCCTGACCCGTGTTCATGCAGCTTATGAACAAAGTCTTTATCGAGTACCTCGATAAGTGTGTAGTCATTTTTATCGATGACATCCTGATTTACTCGAGGAGCGAGGAGGAGCACGCCCGTCATTTGCATATCGTATTAGATATTTTGAGAACTCAGCATCTTTTTGCGAAGTTCTCAAAGTGTGAGTTTTGGTTACGGGAGGTTATGTTTCTCGGTCATGTGATCTCGACCGAGGGTGTTCGTGTGGACCCACATAAGGTAGAGGCGGTGTTGGATTGGGCGCCGCCCAAGAACGTGAAGGAGGTCCGTAGTTTTCTGGGTTTGGCCGGATATTACCGTAGATTCGTCGAGGGGTTCTCTAAGCTCACTCGACCGCTGACTCAGTTGTTACAGAAGTCAGGGAAGTTTGTGTGGACCGACGAGAGACAGAACAGTTTTTAGGAGTTGAAGAAGCGGTTGACGACCGCTCCTGTTTTGGCTTTACCTAGTGGTAATGAGGGTTTCTCAATTTTCAGTGATGCTTCGGGCCAAGGGCTCGGATGTGTACTTATGCAACACAGGAGAACGATTGCCTATGCTTCCCGTCAGCTGAAACCGTACGAGTTGAATTACCCTACGCACGATCTTCAGTTGGCCGCAGTTGTATTTGCGTTGAAGATCTGGCGTCATTACTTGTATGGCTCGTCGTGTCAGATTTTCACCGATCACAAGAGCCTGAAGTACATTTTTACGCAGAAAGAGCTTAATATGAGACAGATGAGATGGTTGGAGTTGATTAAGGATTACGATCTCGAGATCCTTTATCATCCGGGCAAGGCTAATGTGGTAGCAGATGCCTTGAGCCGAAAATCGGTATCGCTTCGGGCGCTTGAGTTACTTACGGCTCAGCCGAAGCTTCAGCAGGAGTTGATGAGGTTGGGTGTTGAGATTGTACGGCCAGATAGTTCCGGAAAGTTGCGTACTCTTGAGATTTCTTCATCTCTGGTCGATGACATCAAATCGGGACAGTTGGAGGACCCGATGTTTAGTCAGCTTCGAGAGAGTGTAGGGAAGGGGAAAGCCCCGGGATTTGTTATTCATGAGGACGGTGTGTTGAGATTCCGAGGTCGGCTATGTGTTCCGAACGACTCGGAGAGTATTATGCGAGAGGCTCATGCGTCACCTTACTCAGTCCATCCGGGCTCGAGTAAAATGTATAAGGATTTGAGGAAAAATTTCTGGTGGAACGACATGAAGAATGAGGTAGTCCAGTTTGTGGCTAAGTGTTTGACTTGTCAGCAAGTCAAGATCGAGCCTCAACGGCCAGCCGGGTTGTTGAAACCACTTTCCGTCCCGGAGTAGAAGTGGGAGGATATCTCTATGGATTTTGTCACGGGTTTACCGAGGACGAAGACTGGTATGAATATGGTGTGGGTGATTGTAGACCGACTGACTAAGTCAGCGCATTTTCTGGGCATCAAGGATACTTGGGGTCTAGAAAAATTGGCTCGTATTTTTATCGCGCAGATAGTGAGACTTCATGGTACGCCGAAGACCATTATTTCGGACAGAGATGGCCGATTTGTATCGCATTTTTGACAGGCGGTACATAAAGCATTGGGGACACAGTTACGTTTGAGCACTTCGTTCCATCCCCAGACCGATGGGCAGGCCGAGCGTACTATCCAGACGTTCGAGGATATATTGCGCGCGTGTGCGTTAGATTGGAGTAGTGACTGGGAGGAACATCTGGCCCTGATTGAGTTTACTTATAATAATAGCTGGCACGCGTCGATTAAGATGGCACCGTATGAGGCACTTTATGGCCGACGTTGCCGATCGCCGATATGTTGGGATGAACCATCCGATCTAGTTGGCACCGAGCCAGACCTTGTGTTATAGACGAGGGAGAAAGTTGAGTTGATTAGGAAGAGAATGTTGGCTGCTCAGAGTCGACAAAAGTCTTATGCGGATGTTAGGCGTCGACCTTTGGAGTTTGAGATGGGAGATCATGTTCTGTTGAGAGTGTCTCCGTCGAAGGGAGTTTTCCGTTTTGGGAAAAAGGGGAAGCTCAGCCCGAGGTATATTGGGCCTTTCGAGATATTAGAGAGAGTCGGTGAGTTGGCATACCGTTTGGCTTTGCCTCCGTCGCTGAGTCATGTTCATAGCATATTTCACGTCTCCCAGTTGAGGAAGTACGTTCCGGACCCGTCCCACATTATTGATTTTGGAGACGTGGAGATCGAGAAGGATGTTACGTTTGAGGAGAGGCCCGTCAGGATTTTGGAGCGTCGAGACAAGCAGTTAAGGCACAAAACCATTCCTTTGGTTAAGGTGCAATGGTCGAGACACGGAGTGGAAGAAGCGACGTGGGAGTTAGAGGAGGATATGCATTCGAGGCACCCCGAGCTTTTTGATCCTTAAGTTTCGGGACGAAACTTTATTTTAGAGGGGGAGAATGTAATATCCGTAACTTTCCATTTTTAGCAGTTTCCATTTTTGATCTATGTCTATTGTTATCGACTCGCTTGTAACCGTTTTGACATTGCGAATCTATTTTATTCTTGGAGTTTTTCCATTTGGATGAGTCTTGGTGATGTTTTCACGTGATTTCGTTTTATGACATGATTTTCCGTATGAACGTTCGATTCTTGTAAAACTCGTTCGTTTCCGTTGTTTCTTGGCCTGTACAAGTTCGTATGTTTGAGTTGGTCATGTTGAGACCTTCGGTTTGTAAATCCGACGTCGTTTCGTGATTTTCGGACACTTGGGCCATTTTTGTAATTTCCTAATAGTTTAGGGAATCTCATTTTCGTTGTCGCATTACGGACCCTCCGGTGGTCGGAATTATATTTTCTTTCAGCGCTTAGCTCCGTCGTCTTGTATACTTCGTGTTTATGTTTCTGGATTCTGGCCTTGTCGTGCGTCTCGAGAATTGTACCTTCGGCAGAGCCAGATCGCTGATGTGAGCAAGATCAGATCGTCTTTGCGTAGGTAGCGCACGCTACTCCTTTCCCCTTGCGTGCGCTATCGATGTACAGTTAGCGTACGCTAACTAGTTGTTGTTAGTGTGCGCTATCGTGTAGCATTAGCGCGCGCTAAGCCTGTCTAGTGCATGCTAATGATGTCGGACAGTAACTTCGGGACTGTTTATGAGCCCCGTTAGCGCGCGCTACTTGTGTTAGTTAGCGTGCGCTAACTATACAGTTTATATAGATCAGCGGCAGTTCATATTCAGCATTATTTTTCATTCTTTTTCTTTCCTTCCCTTCATACGGGCGATTTCGGCGATTTCAGAGCAGATTGTGGAGAGTAATCAGTGGAGTTCCCTTCGAGTCCGATTCTTGTGTCTCGAGCATAACACAACATCATCTAAACCCATCTCCTTCACTCCGATTCAAGGTATTTCCTCAGGAACCCTAACTTTGACGAATTTGGGGGTTTTTCGGGATTCTAGGGATTAGTTCCGAATTGTTCAATTATGTCACGATATTCCTTACCGATTGTGATTATTGGGTGATTCCAAATCCATTTTCCTTGATTTTAATCCGTGAATTATCAATACGGGGAGATTTTGCGTAAACCCTCGCCCGTATCGATTGATCGTTCATTATCGTAGTTTATAATCGGGGTTATGGGTGTATTCCAATAGAGTATTGTTGTCCGTTGGGACTGAACTATGTTGATTCTTCGTTTAGGAACCGTCGTTTTCCACCCGGACCGTTCGTAGTCGTGTTTTACTTCCGTTTCTTCAAGAATGTCTCAAAGCCAAGTACTTTACATTTGTTTACATGTTTTAGTATTTGAATTATGGCTGTATCGGGGTTGTTGTGGATGGATATGTGTATGTTCACCTAGGGACGGTCCGACGGGGCCTCTAGGGATACGTATTGCCGTGTGTGTGCGTATCACGAACTGTGGTTAACCACCCAGGGATGTCCGACGGGGCTCTGCGGGGTACGGTGGCCGTGAGTCTCGTACCAAGGTTAGCTTTGAATTATGATTGCTGGAGATAATGTGTTTTGTGATTGTACATTGTAAATATTCCGGAATATAAAACGTTTTCTAAAATGATTTTTGGCGCATATATTCATCTGATTAGAATGTAGTTCAAATGGATTGTACTTGCACTAGCAGTTGTCGCTAACCCCTTAAATGGGGGAAATACTTGTTGTATTTCAGGTATCGATCGTGAGGACAAGCGAGCACTCGAGCCGTATGAGGATGATGGGCAAGCATGATACTGTCCAGTAGTCGATTATCGATGTTTTGTTCTGTCGGTTATTATTGATGTATTGTTTTGGGATTTCTGTATTATAAAATTGGTTTAAGTACTCGAGTACTTCCTGTTTGAATTTGTTAATGTTATGTTCCCATTTTGGGAAATGGATTTGATGTCAGATTTTATTTGTCGGTTTGTAGTCTTTTATTTGAATTGTCGTTTTATTGATGATCGTTTGTCGTTGTCGAATGTCTTGTTGGTACGTTAGCCTGGTGGATTCCACAGTGCGGGGTCCACGACACTGTAATATGCCCTGAATGTCTTGGGGGTGTTACACTATCAGTGTTATGAATACAATTTGATTGACTCGTATTTACGGTCTTTTAATTTCTCGTGAAACAAATTATTAATTTTTGGAGAAGAATTATTAGAAATGAGGCATTATCTAACCCGTGCGATGCACGGTCTTTGGTTGAATATCTACGTATTTTGTATGTAATGTTGGGGCAAACGGTTGAATGAGCAGATGACGGAATTTAAATGTCTTTTACAGAAGTTTATATGTTTTTTTTATTGTTATTGTCCTTTTATTTTAGTCTATGTAATTAGTTATATGAAATGCGGCTTTACTAACTCGTATGTTGCTCCGGAGTTGTTTTTGGTTTATTCAACCCGTGCGATGCACCGATTGTATCTAAGATTTCATAGCTACAATTTAACCATCTTGTAATTTATACTATCATTTAAAAGTTCATTTTAATCACCTTGTGTATTAGAAGGTGCATTTGCATTGTGATGTTTATCATAATTTTTATATTTAAATTAATTTATTTACATTAAAAATTAGTTTATAAATTTTATATAGTATAGTCATTCCCTCTACAAAATTGACACTATGCTGCTCATGAAAAATATTCTCCGCCATTACAGCACGCCATTTCTCACGCACACATAACATTCATCACTCCTAAATTTGATAGTGCAAAAAGATATAATCTAAAGGAAATACATCAGAGCATGGAGGTCAGAGCCAGAGCGCCCGGGAAAATCATACTCGCCGGCGAGCATGCGGTGGTTCATGGATCCACTGCCGTGGCCGCCGCAATCGATCTCTATACCTACATCTCTCTTCGCTTCCCTACCCCCGCTGGTATTGTACCAATAATTCCCCTCATTTTCTCTTGTTGGTAATAATTAAATCATTGGTTATGGATGATTGTCAGTACGTTTGGGTTTAATTAGGTTCCAGCACCCTTATAATAAAATATATATATATATATATTATATATATATATATATATGTTGAGGAAATTAACGTATGTAGGTTTAAATAGGTTCCTGGGCTAGCTTCTGCTTGTTCATAGCCACATTTTTCGACTCCTTCCAAAAACCAGACGAAACCAAAATTGCTTTTTTGGTTGTTAGGTGTTGATGAAAACATTGTTGTTTCAACTTTTGAGGTGTAAGCTTAATCGTTAATCTTACTCTCAATCATTAGAGCTGCAGGAATCTACGCTACATGATCATAAGATGTTGTCATTATATGCTGCTAGTCTAGGCAGAAATGGTATGCAAACATGTAGTTTACCTCATCTCGGAAATGGGAAACAAACAGTCTTTTGGGGGATCTTATGAATCATGGGTTAGTGAAGAAGCTATGTGGAATTTCTTGATAGCTAAATGGCTGAGAAAGAACAATAGTGACTGCTGTCTAAATATTTTTTGACAAGGCAATTCATGTTTTGTTGCATGCTGCGAGGTGGAGGAAAGAGAAATGTTCTCTATGCTTGGCAGCACATAAAATTTGCTTGGAATAGGAAATGTTAAACTGCTAATAATATATAGAGCACTAGTGTTAATCCTGATAATGACATAGGAATTTATGGTTCAAGTCTAGATTGAACCCGATAACTATTTCTTTTTATGCGACTCAAGTACTTTTCCATGAAACAAGTGTTGTGTCTGAATTTTCTTAGAGAAAATGATAGAGAAACTAGATTAGCCATTATTGTGCAGATACACCTTTCTTAATTCCTTGAATCTATTTTTTATGAGTTGTCTAAATAAATAAATAAATAAATGGATATATATGATTCAAATGCCAACACCTGATTCTATTCGACCGAATCAGTATGCCAGGGTGAAGTTGACCAAAGAGCACCTGAAGAGTTGTTTATCCTTATGAATCTTAACTTGAGGATAAAAAACAAGTTTGGATATACTATAGCTTGTGTAGTAACCATTTATAATGCCCAAATTAGCTTGTGTAGCCATTTATAACCTGACCATACTTTTTATGCTGGTATTTGCTGCAAATTTTTTTCAGTACTATTTTCTGTTGATTGTATGTCTACGTTTTCCTTATTTTCTAGAATCTTGTTTGCGGTATAGATAATGATGATGCACTAAAACTCCATCTGAAGGATGTGGCTCTAGAACTTTCTTGGCCAGTTGGAAAAATTAAGGAAGTTCTGCCTGATCTGGGCATCCTTGGTACTTCCTCTCCTTCATCATGTTCATTAGAGACCTTAAAAGCAATTTCTTCTCTAGTCGAAGAACAGAACATTCCTGAGGCTAATATTGGAATTGCATCGGGCATTTCCGCTTTTCTGTGGCTGTATACTTCCATTCACGGGTATGTCATTAAACCTTTATTCATGTTTTGTTATTACTGATTTCAGCACAAATTTTGTTGCATCTGATTGAGTTGCATTTTATACTTTATCAGCAATAAGCCAGCTAAAGTTGTTGTGACCTCTGAGCTGCCAATAGGCTCGGGCTTGGGTTCATCTGCTGCTTTCTGTGTCGCGCTTTCTGCTGCCCTCCTTGCTCTATCTGATTCTGCAAAATTGGATTTTAGCCATCAAGGTTGGCAAATGTTTGGTGACAGTGAGCTGGAACTGGTAAATAAATGGGCATTCGAAGGTGAAAAGATAATCCATGGGAAGCCATCTGGGATAGACAATACAGTAAGCACCTATGGTACGTAAAACGTTCCCATTTAGGCATATATCCTTCAACACGCCACTATGGTGTGACTTATCAGTGTTTGAAAATCAGAAATTCTGGAAACACATTAACTTTGGATTGTCGAACCTTATAGACTGACTCTCAGTTTTCAGCATTAAGACTGCTTGCAATTATATTCCAGAGAATATTGTGAAGTTTGTAGTTATAAGACTTATAGTCTATGAAGCACCGACACGGGTACGGGACACGTACGACGAAACTTCATATTTTGAGAGTTTAAGGGTATGGGTGCGGTATATATACACATAATTTTTTAAACAATTGAAAATATATACTGATTAAGCACACTTAGAAAAATATTTTAACTATATGTAAGTGAAATTGTAAATACTAATGTGATAAGTCTCATAAACAATCAGCAATAAGAAAAATAATATTTTAGCTTTTAACTGAAAACATCCGATAATATACATATATGTATTCATGGAGTATCGCGTAAAGTATCGGGTACGATACATATCCGGTGCGGGTGCATCATGCTCACAGAATATCCCTGCTTCCTAGGTTATAGTAAATAGTTAAACAACCATATGATGCTTTTGTTTAAGGATTGAACAATTGTGACATATATTCAGTTAACTATCTTCAAAGAAACCAAAAATGGAATATTAAGTTTACAAAATAACTGAATTGGTCGCTCTAAATGTTACATGTTACTACGGCATACATATTAGGATGAGAATAATCTCAAGACATTCATTGAGTTGTGGGTATTGACCTCACATCTCGACTATGTTTGAGAAGTCCTTCCACGTGTTACGGGTATATTGATATGGTTATTCAGCTAATATACCTTTTTGTCAGGAAACATGATAAAATTTAGATCTGGTGAGCTCACACGCATCAAGACAAATATGCCTCTTAAAATGCTCATAACTAATACAAAAGTTGGAAGAAATACGAAAGCATTGGTGGCTGGTGTGTCAGAAAGGACATTGAGGCATTCTACTGCTATGGCTTCTGTATTTAATGCCGTTGATTCCATCAGCAATGAGTTGGCTGCCATCATCCAGTTACCGGTTTCTGATGATCTTGCTATCACAGAGAAAGAGGAAAAAATAGGAGAACTCATGGAGATGAATCAAGGGTTACTGCAATCCATGGGGGTCAGCCATGTTTCTATCGAAACCGTAATTCGAACTACATTAAAGTATAAGCTGTCTACTAAACTAACAGGAGCTGGTGGAGGAGGCTGCGTTTTGACCATACTGCCAACCCGTATCCATTTTGCTTTTTGCTTTGCTTCAATTATTTTTGGTAGAATACAAAAATTATTCTTGAAACTAGCCTATTACAACAACAAAAAAAAAGAAGGCAGTTTTCCTTTTAAAACTATGACTATCAATTTTGATTTTACAAATTGCACTTATAAATGGTGGTATTTGTGAAACAAAGATAAACCTCAAGGAGTGTTCGTAGCACCTCAAGGGGATATTTGTAATTTTGGATGACAACTGGATTTTTTTATTTTTATTTTTGTGATTTTTGTTGCTCGATAAACTGGTCCGTTCAAGATCTTGTCTTGTTATGTTATCAACATTTATGTCATTTTTCAGTTTATACTTACCTCGGAAAAATATACATATCTTAACTGCATGACTCAGTATTATCAGGAACAGTTGTTGATAAAGTTATTGCGGAGCTAGATACATGTGGGTTCCATTGTTTGATTGCGGGAATTGGTGGAAGAGGCATGGAAATTAGTTTCAGTGGTTTCTCCTAACATATAATACAGAAGCAACATCCCAAGCCAACATCCTAAATGTAAGATTTGGACTCCTTATCTTCAACTCTAGTTCTGGAAATGTATGCCCTTTTCCTCACTTTTTGATGTGTGTACTTTTATCAGTTGAAAGCAACATTCTCGTTGAGACAATTTATCAGATTTTCCTCCAAGTTATCTCTTTGTTTATCTTCACAACTATGGAGATCTATCACCACTATTGTAGTATGACCTACAGGTGAATCAGGTCACAGGTATGGGCAGTGTTTTCAGTTGCGTTGCGTAAGTCTGTCGCGTTTTTGTAAAGCATTGCGTAGCGCAAAATAGCGTAGCGCATAGCGCAAGTAATTCGAACATGACATTGTTAAGTGAAAAAATAAAATAATTATTCTTGTGTAAGATCAATAGGTAAATAACCCAAGTAAAATAGCCATGAAATAATTTCAAATAAACAAAACAACTTAGAACAATTATAATAATCCAAAATAACAAACCTAAATAAGCCACAATATGAAAATATTCAATTCTAAAAACACTTAAAAATTCTAATTTCTAGTAGTAGCTGTTCACGAGCGAACGGCTGACGTGGCGCCGATTCCACGAGGGATGATTTTTTTTTTTGCTGCGATTTTGCTCATTGATGCTTTTCCGTAAAATCCCAATAGTTATAGGTACTTAAATAGAGCAGGTTATAAGTACTTAAATAGAGCGAGGTTTTCTCGATGCAAAGCAGTGGATGTCATCGCGCCGTTTCGGAAGTTTCAGATTTCATATTAGGGTTTTCTGAGAAAACCCACATCGCGCAAGTATTAATCGCTATCGCGTGTATAGCGCGCGCAATCGCCCGAAATCGGCGCCACGTCATCCGTTCGCGTGCGCAAAGGGAGCCTGAGCGCAACTGGACCTGCGCTACAATGCGTTTTACAAAAAATATGCGCTAACGCGCGCTATATAGCGCGCTATTAAACGCTATTAAAAACACTGGGTATGGGGTAAATGCTGCCGGTTTTTTCTGTCCCTTCCGTTTCGGTGAAGATTGTGAAAAATGATGTCCATAACTGTAAGAAATGATTGATACTATATTATTTGATGCAACTTTGGAATATGAAGTCAATTTATCAATAAATTACCATAATGTTTGAACACCTGTAGCTGCACGGGTAACATACCAATGCCGATGGATTACATGGTTGATTTGAGGAAGGCAGCATCATTTTCTTGTTAGAAAGCTGTTTTTTTTTTCTTACAAAAAGAATGGACCGTCGTCCATGCTTTGATAGTGTTGACCTGTCGAGTTTGAGTTGGAAAATGTCCGTAAGATTCGTTGTTCTAAAAAAATACACGTATACATATATGATTTCTTAAATGTGTTAACTGTATACCGGTTTTGTTCTTTTCAAAAACATTAAAGGGCAGGGTAGCCCGGTGTTCGAAGCGTCCTCGCAAGGCGAGGGTTCAGGGAAGGGTCCCACCACAAGGGTGTATATGGGGCAAGTCTTATCTTGCCAATTAAATTGGCAAGAGGCCGCTCCTAGTCTTTTAAAAACATTATATGGCAAAATCTAATTGTGTGAAATTTTCAAATGACAATGAAATTCTTAGTGAAGTTCAAATGATGTACCATAAGTTTTACTTGGACACACATCCGTACGAAAACAATACTATATCCGATTCTATTGGCATGTAGGTCAAAAAATAATGAAATTGGAAAACCAAACTTTTTCATATACTTTCCATGCTATATCCCTACCAATTATTACAAACTTCTGTCGAATGGAAAAGTGAATAGTTAATTCCTTATTGAGTTGGTCAAGGGTGAGGGTATCGTAGTAGAAGTACAAAAATTAAGTATAGTTTTAGTATGGGTGAGCTCGGTTCGGTTTGGTACGGTTTCTAGCTAAAATCGATACCGAATCGCATCTTATCGGCATCTAGCATTTGAGTACCGAAATGATTCGATTTTAAATCGGCTCGGTGTGATCGGTTTTGGTGTCGGTTCGGTAGCGGTTCGGTGTCAATGGGCTGATTAAATGGGCCACTTAAGTTGGGCTTGCGCCAGAACCAAATTGAACTACTTGGGCTAAATCAGATAATTGTAAGTTCAAATAGAAGGATTTAGACATAATTAATCCACTTCAAAGCTTGAATAAAAATAAAATCTACCTCAATAACATGATAATAACTAAGGATTCAAAAAGTCCAATATCAGATTAAACAAAAGTCTTGAATTTTCTCCTCAACACAAGTCCATCAATTCATAACAAGCACAAAGAAAAAACAAAGTCTGCAAAATAGTCATCTGTTTTATCGGTTCGGTTCGGTTTTTAAAGTCGGGATCCATATCTGAAACCGAAATCGAGCCGCATAATTCGGTTTTCAAAATTTTAAGAACCGTACCATACCAATATCTCTTATTGGTTTGGTTTTTTGGTTTCGATTTTTTCGATATTTTCGGTATTATCGGTTTTTGTCGGTTTTTCTGCTCACTCCTAAGTTTTAGTTAGGTAAGATAAAACCAATTTTGCCTTCACGACGGAATATTAATACTATCCGTCATCAACCATTCAACCATCTCTCTTTTTAATATTTAATTATTTTCTTTTCCCTTCATTTACCTAATATTTTTCCCGACTCAACCACATTTAAATTGAATGGTTCATCATTAATCACCCAACCACAATACTTTATATAATTAATTTACATCATTATTATTTTAAGCATCAATACTTATTAAAAACGAGCAATTAGAAATGTTGAGGAGAAAATTTCCTGGATCCATTGAAAGTTAGAGCAAAATAGAATTCTAGTAATAAAAATAGATGAAATACGTAAATAAAAAAAGAGAATTTTATTATTTGCAAAAATATAACAAATATGGTCTCTAGAAAAAAAATTATGCATTTTTTTTAGTAAAATATGCAAAAGATATTAAGATTTTATCTTAATATCCAAATTAAATCTACACAACCAAGGAGAATCTAACACGTGGACAATTTGATCTCACAAAATACATTACAGAGTCCACATTGCAAGGCGGACGTAGTTCACAATATAATTTACGAGAGATTTTTGGCTTCAACGGTTGGACCACATGATATACTTATATGGTCCTCATTTACAAGTAATAAAACGACATGTGGACACATTATTTTTCAAGATTTTAAAAGTTGATTTTCTCCCCTCTGCTGTACACTTTTGTAATTTTTCCATTCTTTCTCCCCTCTACTGTACACTTTTTTATTTTTCCCCTTCTCTCTCTCCTTCTTTTTCATTGTTGTCTTCACAAATCAAAATTCGGGTGTTTCAATAAAAACAGAGAAATCCTAGCAATTTGGAGTTCAAATCAGGTGTGTTTTTTTACCCTTTTTTTATTAATCTCTAATTTATGTGTATACGAATATAATTAAACTATTTAGTGAATATGTTAATTATTTATTTATTTATTATTTTTACTAATAATTAATAGAGTTATCTACTATATTTATATAAACTTTATTAAAAATGATAATCCTTTGTTGCATTAGTTGCGAGATTAATAGAGTTATCCCTATTTTTTTTTCTATTTTCATCAACACTAACACAATTTATTATATACTAGTACATACTAATGATCACAATTGCACCAAATATATTAAAATAAATACTTTTTCTATAGTGCCATAATTTCTCTTACACATACGCATGAGTGCATAATACAAACTTTCACAATCCAATTACATCCAAGCAGGACTGAAAATCAAACCAAACTATTCGATATTCGATTCGAGTTTGATTGATAAAAAAGTAAAATTGAACGATTTCAGGAAAACTTTATTGCCCGGATTCATAATCATTTGTTGGAAATTTCGCATTTGAGCTCTGCAAAATCAAGAAAAAAATATAATTTGACAAATATTCAAAAATCAAGAGAGATTTTTGCCTCCAACGGTTGGACCACATGAGATGCTTATATGGTCCTCCCTTACAAGTAACAAAGCGACATGTGGACACATTATTGTTCAAGATTTTAAAAGTTGATTTTCTCTCCTATGCTGTACACTTTTGTACTTTTTCCATTCTTTCTCCCCTCTACTGTACACTTTTTTATTTTTAAAAAGTACAAAAGTGTACAGCAGAGGGGAGAAAATCAACTTTTAAAATCTTGAACAATAATGTGTCCACATATCGCTTTGTTACTTGTAAGTGAAGACCATATAAGCATCTCCTGTGGTCCAACAGTTGGAGGCAAAAATCTCTCTTTATTTACACTGTTATATGGCAGAATGCAATGATTGCGGATCTTTTTAGTAAAATGTGAAAATAAAGGAAATTTAGAGTTTTTGACCAAAAATAGTGTTATTGAAAAAAGTATTTACCATAATAATGTAGTTCTAAAAATATTTACCATAATAGTGTAGTAGTAAAAATATTTACCAAAATAGTGTATTTTTCAATTTTCTTCAACTTCTAGCATTTAATCATTTTTTTATGTTTATGTTTTTTTTCCTTACTATTTTCCTGTGTTTTCTTGATTTTTTTAGTTTTTCTTCTTTACTTTTTTTGTTATGAATAGCGATTTCTCTCTCTCTCTCTCTCTCTCTCTCTATATATATATATATATATATATATATATATATATATATATATATGTCAAATATATCGTATATTTTAATGTATTGAAATTTTGACACGAAATGCATATATTTCATGCATAAGTAGTACAAAACTCATGCATAAATTAAATCAGTAAAATCGCATCTAATATTAGTCTTTGCGTAGACAACGCTATATATATATATATCATATATAATGAAAGATTGAGTCCTAAAAATGATTGGGGGAGTATTAATGACACTAATTTTCAAACATTTATTAGGGTTTTGCAATTTAGCCCACATTTTCCTGCAGCTTTCAATTTAAACCCGTTTTGATTTATGATTCTTCGATTTTAACTCAACCAGCTTCTCAACTCTTACAATTTGACCCTACTCAACTTTAAAATCTCCAATTCTGTCTCATTTTGACCAAGACATTAAAATATTGACCTTTCAATTAATATTAATAATTAGTCTGATTTTATGCATATATATTTTAATTTTCGTCATTATATCGTAATATTTTATAATGATTAAAATAGTATTACATGTAGACTTTATCGAGGATTTACGGGTTTAGGATTGTGAGTCGAGCATCTCCATATTCAAGTCAGACAGCATCATTTATTCGTGGTAATTTTCACTATCACTTTAATTGCTTTAATTGTATTGTATATGTGATATTCAATTCAATATGTGATATTCGATTCATATTTAAAAATTGACGATACATGTTGTGAATCAGGCTCACATGTATACGTGTAAAGACTAAGAGGCTATCTTAAGATATATGTTGTTGCGGGGACACCTGCGCAACCTCAATATTCACATGCATGCTCGATTCATGTTATATGTGGTATTTTGTGTATGTTTCATGTTGTTGCGGGACACCTGCGCAACCTCAATATTTGTGTTATGCGTGCTAGATTCATGCTATACGTAATATTGTGTGTATGTATTCATGTTGAGGAAAAGATATGATAGATTATTCATTTTATGCTTTTCATGAGATTGTATATTACTGTGATAAGTGAGATTTCCACGAGCTGAAGGAAGCTCACTCCACCTTTATTGATTCCGCAGGTTAAACCGAGCCGGATGAACGAAGGAGCAAGCCGAGAGGGCATATGAATGAAATTTATTAAATGATGTTTTTCTTATGTCAAATGTTTCGAAATTCTTTTGGGGAAACTTTTGTTAGAAATTAACAATTTATAATTTATTCTTCCGACGGAAATTTTATTTCGTATCTATAACACTGAGAATAATCTCTGGGTAGCGGGACTTCGATCAACTGATCCGAGCAGAATGTCTTCATCAGGTGGCTCTTTTTTTTTTTTTTTTTTTTTTTTTTTTTTTTTTAACACGTCTTCCTTATCGAGTCCCTAGGGACAGGAGTTCGTCGGGGCGGAAAGAGACGCCTGCGCAGCGGGTGGCGAGGCTGGCTGCTGAGGCCGCCGAGCGCAGGGAGCGCACGGGCAAGCGGAAGAGAGTAGAGGCCGAGCCTGAGGATAACGTGACCGAGTGAGGTTTCTCCATTCTGGCTGTGTGCCCGCCCCAAGCCCTGTACGGACGAGCCGTGCGAAGGGTAAGGAGCCCGCGATTGATTTGGAGGGCCACTATCTCCCGGTGAATAAGGACCGGGAAGAACCTTGTGCCCAGATGAAGGGTCGGCGACCGCGCTGGTTCCTTGACTACGTCCGGGCGGCCACGCCAACCGCCGAGATGCCTGACCAGGTCCCTCCAGCAGTGGTTGAGTCTAGCCATGTCCCCATTTTGGGTTGGACGCCGAAAATAGAGATGGTGACCAATGACATGGGTCCGGATGAGCAGATCCAGTTTGGAAATGCTATGATGGGCCGAGCGTTGTGCACCTATGTAAAGGCCACTGGGGAGCTGATGGCCCTGGTTGAGAAGCACAAGAAGGTGGAGGCCGATCTCAAGGCCTTACAGGAGGAGCACCACCTCTGCCCTTCGCTTATCAAGTCTTTGGAGGAGGAGATGACCTCTCTGAAGGGTGAGATGGAGCTCCTAGAGAGCCGGGCCTTCGAGGCCAATATCTGGAAAGGAAAGGACGACGAGATGGCCACGGCGGCCGAGAAGGCGCGGAAATGGTGTCTGGACATAAGGGCCGAGCATGAGGCCTATTTGCAGAATACTAAGGCCCAACTTGAACAGCTGACCGAGCGGGCCCATACTTGTGAAGCTGCGGGTTATGCCAGGGGCCTTGCCGACGGGGCGACTGCTTTCCAGAAGACACCCGAGTTCGAGGAGTTGATTAACCTTAACTATGTCTCCACTTGTTATGAGATATTGGATCTCATGAAGGAAGGGAAGACCGTTGAGGAGGTCCAGGCCTATATAAAGTCTCAGGCGGCCAACCTGAAGGTTGAATCTCTCGGAGATGATGAGCCGAAGGCCGCAGAAGTTGTCGAAGATCCGGTGTTGATTCCGTCCGGTGAAGGCGAAGGACAGTCTTCTCAGGTGGCCGGTCAGGAGGACAGGGCCGAGTAGATTTTTTGTTTTATTCCATGTATGGCCTGCGAGCCATTTTTCCTTGGTTTCCTTTGTATTCTGATGTAGAACGGCTTATTTTAAATGAATGAAATCTTTTCATGGCCTCTGTTTCTTTTCTCTGTATGTTTGGGATCGGTTGGTCTGGCCGTTGCCTTTTCTGTTTACCATTTGTTGACTGTGCCGGATGGGCTGACCTCATGAGGTGCCGAGGCGAACTCGGTCTTATAGTGCCGGGGGAGCCGGTCATTCTAGGTGCCGAGGTGAGCTCGGTCTTATAGTGCCGGGGGAGCCGATCATTCGAGGTGCCGAGGCTAGCTCGGTCTTATAGTCTTGAGGCCCGGTCATTCGAGTCGAGGCGAGCTCGGTCTTATAGTCTTGAGGCCGGTCATTCGAGGTGCCGAGGCGAGCTCGGTCTTATAGTGCCGGAGGAGCCGGTCTTATGAGGTGCCGAGGCGAACTCGGTCTTATAGTGCCGGAGGAGCCGGTCTTATGAGGTGCCGAGACGAGCTCGGTCTTATAGTGCCGGAGGGGCCGGTCTTATGAGGCGCCGAGGCGAGCTCGGTCTTATAGTGCCGGATGGGCCGGTCTTATGAGGTGCCGAGGCGAGCTCGGTCTTATAGTGCCGGAGGAGCCGGTCTTATGAGGTGCCGAGGCGAACTCGGCCTTATAGTGTCGGAGGAGCCGGTCTTATGAGGTGCCGAGGCGAACTCGGTCTTATAGTGCCGGAAGAGCCGGTCTTATGAGGTGCCGAGGCGAGCTCGGTCTTATAGTGCCGGAGGAGCCGGTCTTATGAGGTGCCGAGGCGAACTCGGCCTTATAGTGCCGGAGGAGCCGGTCTTATGAGGTGCCGAGGCGAACTCGGTCTTATAGTGCCGGAGGAGCCGGTCTTATGAGGTGCCGAGGCGAGCTCGGTCTTATAGTGCCGGACGGGCCAGTCTTATGAGGTGCCGAGGCGAGCTCGGTCTTATAGTGCCGGATGGGCCGGTCTTATGAGGTGCCGAGGCAAGCTCGGACTTATAGTGCCGGAGGAGCCGGTCTTATGAGGTGCCGAGGCGAACTCGGTCTTATAGTGCATTTGAATTAGAGATGAAATTGAGTTGAATTTTATTGATAATACCTTCCTAAGGACATGGCATTCAACGAATTAATTGATCCTTGGTCATTCATATATTCTAGCTAACAAACTCCATTCAAAGGGCTTTGTTACTCTCGTACGGTCCTTGTCAGGAGGTCCCGAATCTGGCCCCAAGGTTCGTCATCGAAGCTTCCAGGTCGAAGACCTCATTATTAAACGAGCATTGAGGCCAGTATGACGAACCTTGGGTGCTTTATAGAAGGTGTACCGCCTTTCTGCTTGGTTCTGTTTTTAGGCGACGAGGATATTTCTCAAGTGGCGGACTGATGCATTGCCAAGTCTTCAGGGAGTTCTTCAGGCCGTGACCCTTTGCGCTTTTCGAGGCGGGTCTTGAGGTACTGTTTCATAATTGTATTAATCGCCTCGATTTGTCCGTTGGATTGTGAATCGTGCGACATGGATAAGTCGTTTCGTATATGGAGGTCGTCGCAGAACGCCTGAGATTCTTCGTTGTCGTGGTAATATCGGATATGATGGACTAAGAGGTCCTGAGTAACTTTCATATAAGATTGTTTATTTTTTGTTCGGTTGTTTGCACTAGTGGTTCGGCCCCGACCCGCTTTTGCAAAATAACCAATCGCGACGACTGCGTACCGTTACCTCAACTTCATCTTTCTAGATGGGGGGACCAACCCGGACGATCGTCCCTTTGACGGACGGTAGTAGGCCATAAACGCAAGTGGGTTTCATACGAGTTTTGGATCTAAGAAGTGAAGGTTTGGCATCGGGGGTATCTTTACCCCAGCCCAATGGCACCTTTCTCTGACTCGACCAGTAACATCCTATTCGAGGCGATTTGTGGGCCGAGGTTGGGCCGCCGAAGTGGTTGTCATGTGTCCGCTCGGGTACCTTTCTGAGCTGGGTGCATGGAGCTGGAGGCCGTGTTCGTTCTCGCCATTCGCGTTGTTCGGCCGCCGATGAGTTGGTTTGGTTGTTTCTTGGTTCGCGGAGAGCGCTGCAGTTTCTTGACGATCTTACCACCGGGTCCGAGCCGGGTCGAGGGATTTGACCAAACCGGGCTTCCTGGGTTCGTATCAGCCCCTACCCGAGAATTGCTCCAAAGATAGTGAGGTTAGCAAAATCAAGGGAGATTGCTACTTCCAGATCGGCCCGGAGGGCTTCATGTTCCGCTTTATAGTTGGCGGCTAGAAAACTTAAGCGAACGCTGGTCGGGGCTGGCGAGGGCCATCCCTGCGCTTGTTTTCAGGGGGCTAGTACGAGTACATAGACCAGCTCTACCGGGGCGTATCCGAGCTCGGCATCAGATAGGCCGGATGTCGGACCGCGTTTTCCGATCAAGCGAAGGCGGTGCAGATTGCAGCGAGATTCTCCTTGGGTCGGTAGTTGCAGGATTGTTGGTAACTCGGTCAGCCGGGCCCCTCTTTCTTATAAAGATTATTCTTTGCTTATTTCAGTTTTACCAACATGTTCCACTTTCTGCTCTTTTTTCGTCATATCGAATTCCATATTTCACCGTTGGCACCGCTGTTCGGGCGTTTATGCGAAAAACTCCTTGGGCTCCGATGATTCCACCTGATCTTAGCCTAATCTTGGTCCAATAATGGTTTGAGTTTTCTCGCCTGCATCCCAACAGACTACTCTTTCCGGATTACCAGGATCTTTGTGAGGATCTGACGGGAATCCCGAAAGCGCTTGCAGATATTATGGTGTTGATTGCAACTTTAATTTGAAGGACACGAGGGGATTCTTTGGGAAATCTTCCAGGTCTTTGAGTTGCGCCTGATATCCCCCGAGTTATGACCTTTAAAAGGTCAGCCGAGTCGAGCAGGAACTCATGGTCAGGATGGCTCCTGTGCTTTCAACTCCTAATTACGATGATTTCTATGCTTTCGACTCATGGTTACGATGATTCCTATGCTTTCATCTCACCACTTATTGGTGAGGGTGGTTATTCCCGGATGAACGCAAGGTATGCCAAAGCGCTCCGCCAACTTGAACAGGTTTCCCTTCTTTGTGGCGGGCAGTTTATATTCAGAACTTGTAGTTATAGCTTGAGCGACTCGTTCAAGATTCCGGACGCCCCCGCCCTCCTTCTAGCGCCATTCTGTTGACGTCTGGTTTAGTTAATGTCACGTGTGCTGATCTGGACGAATGGATCGAAGCCACGTAGAAAATAATGAACAGGATGTATAAACAGAATGAAAAGTATTGGACCATTAAATTTTATTAATGATCTTGATAAAGAGTAGAACCGGGCCGAAAATATTTTGGCCGATCCGTTTTGCTGGTGCTTGCTAATTACAAGTCTTATCCTTTTCTCTTTTCTCTCTTTTCTTATCTTTCTTTTTCTCTCTCTATCTCTTTTTCGGGCTCTTTTTTTAAAGTCCCTTTATTGTACATTCTCCTGGCATATATATAGCCAATACTAGCCATTCATGAGATGACAACTGCAAGATTCAGGTGAATATGCTTATGACATTTGTCACAATGTAGTGACTTCTTCGCCGCGTGTCACCTTCTTAGGTTTGCTTTGGGAATGGATATGACAGCCCTCCTTTATTATCCTGTCTGCCTGTTCTTCGTGCTTTTGGCAATACTTATCTGTTGCGACCGACAACGGGGTCGACCCTCGGGCTTCCCGCTATTCTGGTCGGTCTTGTTTATGATTATGGTTCGGAGCGTATTCATATAGGGTCTGCTCGGTCCTTCTGGGTCGGATTCCGGGTCGGCTCTAATGTCTCTGCCCGGTCTGGTTCTTTGTGAGCCCGAGAGACAATCGGGTCTATGACCGGTTCGGCTCCAGGATCTGCTCGGCTGGTCGGCTGCCTGGAGCGCTTAAGTGGATGCCAAGGTGGATCGACTACCAACAACAAGGATTAAATGCGCCACCAAAATAAAATAAAATAATAAAATCAATTGCTTGTATATGTATGTGACTCACCGTTGCGCTAAGACTCGCAGAGGCCCCCATAAAGAGTATCAACACCCATAGAAATATGAAAAATGATCTTGTGTTTAAGTATTTCGTACTTAAGAGTATCCATTTGCTCGGCTAAATAAATAGTATTTTACTTACACTAGTATTTATGACTGCACGAGTACTCACGTATTCGGCCAAAAGAGTACATTAAGTATTTATGTACTCGGCCAAATGAGTACAAAAGGCTCATGTATTTGATAAAATGCAGACTCCATTTTTTATGGGCTCGGCCAAATGGGCATGTGAATACTCATGTACTAAGTCAAATGAATGCAGTAGTATTCATATAATTATTTGAATATTTTCAGTATGCTTTAAACATGACTCAAGCACGGAAGAATTTGAGCACCAGATTCATTACCTAGAACTATTAATCTATAGATATACTCATTTATAACTAAAACAGCAGTTACAATATGCTTTACATAAATTGCAATATCAATAACGATAAATGATATTTATATAAATAGATCACATTTCGGACCAATCAATTGTTAATAAGAACAATTAATGTTATGAACACATAATATTACTGTGTGTGTGTGTGTGTATGTTTTGCATTATTAATTTTTTCTTCACAAATCCCCCAATCATACAAAATAAAAAGATTTATTTTTTTTCATTGGCCATTTAGTGCAACAAATAGTGAAAAGATAGTAGTCCTATAATGTTCCTCAATAACAGGAACCTCAGCCGGAGTTTCACTACCACCACCAGACTGTTTCCAACCTGAAACTTCATCAACATTCAGAGTAATAACAACCGGCGAAATCAGGCTCCATAACGCCTTATTATGTTCGTCCTCCTTCGTACTACCCTTAGTCGATGCCTCTTAGAGCACCAAATCATACTCCAAATTCCACAACATGTTGCCCATCGTCGACCTATCGACACCATACTCAGGCAGGCACTTCTCAGCCGCCTCGTGGATTTCTTCATCGACTCGGGATTAATATGGTCACACGGGCCGGGTTGATGGTTTTGTCCAAGTGCCCTTTCCTCTTCCACTACATTGCGCATTCCGCTAGATTCACATGCTCTCTAGGCATAGACGACTTTATAGCTAGTCGGGTGCATAGGGCCTCGAACAAGACGACTCCATATGAGTAGAGATCAAATTTGTCCATCAACTGCTGCTTCTGGAAGTACTCGGGGTCCAAATACCCAAAAATGTCCTTCACGGTCGTGCTGACGTGTGCCTTCTGGATCGTAGGGCATCTTTAGAGAGCCCAAAATCAGCAATTTTGGCGATAAAATTCTCATCGAGCAAAATATTCGTAGTCTTCATGTCGAGTTGGATAATCTACTGAGCCGCAGATAATGCAACCCCAAGTGGCCCCGATATATGTTTCCAACCTTTATTTCCAAGACAAGTGAGGCAAGTTCTTACCATATAGATGGTCCCTAAGGGTCCATTAGCTATGAACTCGTTGTTGGAAAATTGATTTAAGAAAAATAATTTCTGACTCAGTCTTGGACCATTTAATGATAATAAATTATTTAATTCTTGGGGATTAAATGTTATATTGTGAATCTAGATTTTGAGGAATTGATTTTATTTTTTTAAAACCAATTTCTAGTGAGAGAGAAATAATGACTAAAGTTGGCTATTTTAATTGAATTTAAAGAAGAGTTAAAGTGAGATATGAAACTTCATCCCATATTGAAAAAATAAACCTTTCTTAACTATATTATTTGTAAGAAGGTATATGTATAGTTCAACAAGCTAGCAGTCTACACTATTAGGAATACACTTAAGATTTTGATGAAGTCATCCGTGTATTTAAATGTATGTTCTAAGTACATGGCATTGTAAAGAAGAACCAAATGAGTATCTTCTATAGGCTTTTTAAAATTAAGCTAAATATTGATCAATCAAGTCCTTGTCAGACAGGTCCTTACAGATTAGCGTAATTCATTCAGCTATGATCAGAAGTCAGCCAAGTATATTATCCGGGTATGGTCAAGCCAAAATATCAGCTGGGTATGGCCAAGCTAAAATATCAGCCGAGTATGGCCAAGACAAAGTATCAGTTAGGTATTGCCAAGTCAAATTATCAGCCGAGTATGACCAAAATAAGTCAATCAGCCAAGTATGCATAGCAAGGAACACTTGGTACCTAGACAAAATTCCAAAAGTCTGAATCAGCTATGTCCACTTCAGCAAACGTTGAAAGGTCAACAAAGACGGCAAATCACATGCAGATGTGAATAAAGCAAAGGAAACAATCTGAATGATTCATGGAAGTTAAGGAACAAAATATTCCTCGATATTCACGTCCAGAAGACTTTTCTCATTATAAAACGGCGCCGACAACCTTATATCTTCAAACGGGCAAATTTGAAGAAAGTGACAAACCGTGCAATGAGGTAAAATGTTAAACAAAGAAGTCACTATCCAACGGACTGATTTGCTCGAATGATGCAACAACTCTGAAGAGCTCAAAGAACATACTATAAATATCTGAAGAACTTTTCAGCAGAAGTATGATGCGATTAACACTCCCAAGCGAACAAAGCAAGCAAAATCAATATACTCTCTAAAGCATCGTGAAGAGATAAGATCATAAGATTCAAGTGTTGAGAAAAATAATACCTAAAGTATTTTGATAAATACACCCTACAGCCTATCCCTACAGTGCAACTTCATACAACGTCCAACAAAGACAAATCCTATAGTTAAGCTCAGAGTACAACAAAAGAAGAAACGTTGGCTACAACAAATAATATTGTAGGTGTTTTACTTAGGAAAAGTAAAACAGAAATCCAACAGGACATAGACTGAACTTTAAACCATTGGGAAATAATATTTCTTTATTCATAAAGTATTCACAGTTTTCAAGTAGCATTTAATGCTGGCAGGACATCATTTAATGCAGCCAAAGAGACTGCAGGAAGCGCATTTAATGCGGATCAAAGAGAATGTCTGAAGCATTAAATACAAAACATCTTTAAACATCCAGAAGCCGCCAAATTGAGCTTTCTAATCTCACCAACTAGCCAATGGCTATATATATAGCAGATCTTTTTGTCCAAGGTTAAAAATAGACCAAGCAAGAGGACATTGCAAAACTACTACTTACACAAGAGTTATTGAACACCGTGCTTATCATCTAAGAGCAATATATTTCTTCAAGAATACAACGTATATCTTGAGTGAAGAAATATCTAAGTCCTCAACAAAGAACAATACAATTACAACAAAGCTTACATAGCCTACAACTGGTGCTCTATTCGTGATACTTCAAAAACCTACTATTGAGACCCTTAGCCCTCTGCGGACTAAGTCATGCTATTTGGACCTATGTGGAAAGAATAAAGTTCAAGGATGAAGCTTCAATCTGTGTGCGAATAAGAAAATCGAAGAAGCCTACAACCAATCTGTATGAACGACTCAAGCTACAGTCGGCTGTATCAACCTGTGTGAACGATACAACGACGGGTTTAGTTAAAATCATATAGTTGTTTACACCTTGATTTTAATAAACTTCTTACTCCTATGTAGAGGACCTGTGGACGTAGAGGGGATTACCTTGAACCACATTAAATTATGTGTTATTACTTTCTGACCTTATTGTTTTCCTACTGCCTGTGATTTTAGTACACTTTTGAAAACCATGTAAGCACTAAGCTAAGGAGATTGTCTAGTTGTTGTATGTTGTGTCAAGATTTATCCATCCCGACAGGCGATCGACTATAAGGCCGAGCGACCAAGTTAACACCAGTCAAACTATGGCTAGCTCGCCTAATCGAAGATATCAGACCACCATCAGGTACCTAGCGATCGACTCCCAAGGCGATCGCCCTTTGGCATCTGGCGATCGACTCTAGTGTCCGGCTAAGGACGGTCGACCTACGCCCCGAGCAGAGATGATCGCCCGTCAAAGTCATCGAGGACTGGATCTCAGAACAACACCCACGTGCGGATCCACAAAAGGCGCTGATACACAAGATCTTTTGCTGACAGACAAGACCTTTGACCACAGCCTGTCACCTACCTCACCTACCGGCAGGAGCGCCGAAAGTTGTCAGTGGGACCACCCGCGACAGCAACTCAGGACGCGTGCAGGCTCCCCATTGGACCGTCTGGTGGCCCGGCGGCGGCCGCGGACTTTAAGGGAACAAGCCCATGTGCTAAAAGACGATCGCCCTATTATTATAATGCAGTAAAGGCGATCGCCCGGCATATCAAAAGTCCTATAAATAGAGAACCTCCTCCTACTGGAAAAAGGTTCGGAATTCATTTCACCAACAACAGAAATACAGTAGAACATACATAACATCAAGCTCCCTGCTTTCTCGCCGGAATCCATCTCAGGACTTCTCTCTCCGAATCTCTCGTCCAAAAGACGATCGTCAGAGGCAGCAAGTCTCCACTATACAGATTCCAAGAGATTCATAAGCCCAGGAGCCCAAGCATCCAGCTAAATACTTGCCGTGAGAGACTGTCGATCTCTCACCGCCGCGACTGTTCATCTCCTTTGTTACAAGAACTCACAGGGCATCAAATCTGGTTCTTCCGGCAATCTACACGCTCACTAGCTAAGATAACAAGAATCTTTACACTCATTGTAATTGTATTCTTACATTAGTACTTGTATCCCCGAATATTAGTATTAATAATATCTCGTGAAAGCATTCAAGCCCGGGACTAACAACCCCGACAAATCTTGTGTTACTTATCTTTCTCACGGAAGTGCTCTTGCATTTGTTTGCTATCCATCCATTCCAGCAATATCTATCTCCAGATAATATTTTGGGTAGCAACAAGTCAACACCAGTCAAACTATGGCTAGCTCGCCTAATCGAAGATATCAGACCACCATCAGGTACCTAGCGATCGACTCCCAAGGCGATCGCCCTTTGGCATCTGGCGATCGACTCTAGTGTCCGGCTAAGGACGGTCGACCTACGCCCCGAGCAGAGATGATCGCCCGTCAAAGTCATCGAGGACTGGATCTCAGAACAGCACCCACGTGCGGATCCACAAAAGGCGCTGACAGACAAGATCTTTTGGTGACAGACAAGACCTTTGACCATAGCTTGTCACCTACCTCACCTACCGGCAGGAGCGTCGAAAGTTGTCAGTGGGACCACCCGCGACAGCAACTCAGGACGCGTGCAGGCTCCCCATTGGACCGTACAGCTGATTGCCAGCAGCAGCCGCGGACTTTAAGGGAACAAGCCCATGTGCTAAAAGACGATCACCCTATTATTATAATGCAGTAAAGGCGATCGCCCGGCATATCAAAAGTCCTATAAATAGAGAACCTCCTCCTACTGGAAAAAGGTTCGGAATTCATTTCACCAACAACAGAAATACAGTAGAACATACATACCATCAAGCTCCCTGCTTTCTCGCCGGAATCCATCTCAGGACTTCTCTCTCCGAATCTCTCGTCCAGAAGACGATCGTCAGAGGCATCAAGTCTCCACTATACAGATTCCAAGAGATTCATAAGCCCAGGAGCCCAAGCATCCAGCTAAATACTCGCCGTGAGAGACTGTCGATCTCTCACCGCGCGGTATTCATCTCTTTTGTTACAAGAACTCACAGAGCATCAAATCTGGTTCTTCCGGCAATCTACACGCTCACTAGCTAAGATAACAAGAATCTTTACACTAATTGTAATTGTATTCTTACATTAGTACTTGTATCCCCGAATATTAGTATTAATAATATCTCGCGAGAGCATTCAAGCCCGGGACTAACAACCCCGGCAAATCTTGTGTTATTTATCTTTCTCACGGAAGTGCTCTTGCATTTGTTTGCTATCCATCCATTCCAGCAATATCTATCTCCGGATAATATTTTGGGTAGCAACAATTGGCGCTAGAGGAAGGGCGTCTAACCCTCAAATTTTTATTTCTACCATCCCGAAGAACACTCACTGTTCTCGGGGCATATACTTGAAGTGACACTCACTGCACTTCAAAGAAAACCTTCAGAATCATGACATTCGCCGGTACATCGAAGAAAGCCGCTCTCCGAACCCCCGGACACCATATCCCGGTTCAGTCCGAACCCCAGCCAACGACAGGGGGAAGCCGCAGCAATGCGAGACTCTCGATCTCGCATCCTAGAGATGTCCCCAACCTCTCACTCGATCAGTTCCAAACCGAGGAACAGATCGAGGAGGCTATAGCCATCCTAGAGGAGCGACGGAGAGCATGCGCGTCGCCCGCAATAACTCCCTCAATCGTCCGCCGCATGGGAAAATGGAAATTCAACGGGCTACTGAGCGAGCGATCGTCAGAAAGCCCCAATTCGCGAGAAAAGGCTCTCGCACGACCGGACGGATCCATATTCAATCGCTTGGGACGCGACCCATCCACAGCGGCCGGGCATTGATTTCCAACCACGAAAAGCGGAACCGAATCCGTCACGGGGAGTTCGGCCTACCCACCTCACGCGGCCGGCGAGTCGGCCATCGACTCTCGCCCGATCGCTGAGATCAGTACTCAATTGCCTCGGCTCCCGCTCCGAGCGCCGAGCCGCAAGCAGTCAGGCCACGGCGATGGCCGCTATACAACGCCATCTCGACGAGATGAAAGCACTCTTGGACGCTGGGGCAAGCACCAGCAAAAAGATCATCGGGCCGACTGAGCCACTCGCGGTCCACATCGAGCTTGCCCCCATACAACCAACGATCGCTCCTCCAAAAACACCTCTGTATGAGGGGAGATCGGACCCCGAAACCCACCTGAGTAAATTCCGAATCTACATGACTGGGTGTGGGGCATCTGATGCAACCAAGTGCCGGATCTTCCTGTTAACATTGGGCGAGCTGGCCCATAGGTGGTACGCCTCACTACCACCAAGATCAATCACCTCCTTTAAGAAAATGGCGAATGACTTCACGTCATACTTCGCCAACAAGGTCGTCAGACCAGAAGGCCCCCACCGCGTGATGAAAATCAGGCAGGGGAAAGACGAAACCGATGCAGATTACATTGACCGAGTAGACGAAATCATCCTCACCGGCGAACCCGTCAGTGACGAGCTCGCTCTCTATTCGGTCATGGGGGGATTCTACGGTCATTCTCCCATGTTTAGACATCTCTCCAAGGATATTCCCACAACTTACGCGATCTTCCGCGCTAAAGCTGCCAACTTTCTGGCCAGGCAAAGGCCACTCACCCTCCACCTAGGCGAGGAAACGCCACCTCCTGTCCAGAAGATAGCGATCGCCAAAGCAAAGAAGGCGATCGCCAAGCCACCCGGAGATCTCAAGGCCTTCGAGGACATGGAAGCCCATCTCCTCCATACGTTCAACCGAACTCCGGCACATATTTTCTATGCCATCAAGGCGCAAAGCTCAAAAGCCAAAGGCGATAAGGGACCACGGTCACCTGGACAACAATCAATATTGTGCCTACCATAAGAGTCCCGGCCACAGCACCAACCAATGCCGCGACCTCCTCAAACAGCTCTGGAGATTGTTCGAGGAGGGCAAGTTGGACAACTTATTGGCTTAGCCGAAGCCCCTACCAATCCCTATACACGATCGTCCGAGTCGAACACAAAACAGGCTGGAAAGCTCATACGATCCGACCCCTGGATCAACCTCGGCGACCGCTCTACATGCTTTAATCAAGAGAAGGGAACCTCAGAAGTCTCCCCGATCTCCCTCCTTATTTAAGAAACTGGAGGACTCGATCGCCATCTACAGTTCAAACATCTAACATGATGGACTAAGGCACGAGATCGCCTCCCCCGCACAACGTACACCGTCGAAGGTCGGCATCTACATGACGATCCAAGGTGGAAGAGTGCAGCCATGGTCCTGATGGTCGATGGAATCGACTGCTTAGGCCATGCAAGGTCCCTTTGGGCCAAGATCGCCCGCCCTTCGTTTAAATACGAGGCCGGCGTAGTCTGAGGGCCCTCCAAAAGTAGTCACTGGACACGATCGCTCGCCCTCAAAGGTTCATCATTTAACGTGGTGAACCCGGACAATGCGACGTGCCACAACCCCCGTCTCAACGTACACCGTCGAGGTTCGCCATCTTCATGGTGGGCCGAGGTGGAAGCAGAGCTAAACAAGCCGCGGGCGTGGAGTTGAATCATCCGACGCTGCCCCGCGCAAGGACTCCTCTAGACCGAGACCGCACGCCCTTTGTTTAAATACGAGGCGAGGCGCAACCTAACAGAGGACCCTCATAATAAAGTGAGTCACGAGACACTCAATGTCTTCGCGCATCAAGACATGATCAGGGAGTCGGTCCATCGAACTCCGCGATCGTGCACGGTTCCTCAAGACGGACGACCGTCCTCGAGGATTCGACAAAGTTGAAGACCGCTCACTCAACGAATTATTTTCATCCCCTTACTTCCACTAAGTGAATAAAAACAAGGGGGAAGAGTGCGGACTACCTATACGACGATCGTCGCTATTCAACCACATACGGAGATCGTCATTTTTTCAGATGTTGTGCAGCGATCGAATTTGTTGTAAAAAGTTATCTTTATGAGTTTATCAATTCATTTGGAACTACCCTCGCAACGATCTCTCCTCACACATTTGTACAAAGTCAAACAAAGACTCAAAAATAACAATCATTCAAGTGATAAGTCAGAAATTCAAACGTTCATTTCATTACTTGAAAAGATCAGAGTACATGGTCGCCCGAAGGCCTAAATGCTACAAAAGAAAGCTACAAAACTACAAGGAAATAAGCTAAAACATCAAAAATGAAGTGCCTCAGGCCCCTGCCTGGCCTTCGCCATCGGCATCCGGTGCGGTCCCATCATCTTTCGGAGCGTCGGGATGAGCAAGATTGGCTGGAGTCGGATACTAGCTCAAATCCACGCCGATGTCCGCAAGATCCAAGATCGGCAAGGAGAAAGCTGAATGGAGAGGATGCTCCAACGCATACACCTTGAAGTTCTCAGCAAGAGGCCCGACCTCCAAACCTCCCTTCTTAGCTGCTCGGATCGAGTCGGCGAACGCCAAATAATAGGCGAACTCGCTGACAAACTCCAAGTTTTGAAAGGGATCGGCCTTGGTCGCCTCTACCTCTCCTTTCAGCTCCGCCATCGCCTGTTGCGACCCCTGGAGCTCGGCCTCCCTCGCAGCAACCTTCTCTTTCGACTCCGCTAGCTCGCTAGTCAACCGAGCGATCGTCACCTTCTGGCGATCGGCCTCATCCTCAGCAGCCTTCTGCGCCCGGACGGCATTCAGCATCTGGTCCCGAAATCGGTCAACCGCCAGACGAGACAACTCGGTTTCCTTCTTCACCAGCTCAAGCTCGTGGCTCGCCCGCTTGGCCGCCTCCAGAGAGTCCTTCTCCATCGCCACGATCTTATCAGCAAACTCGGCGTTCTCTTTCCGAGCCGTCTCAAGATCCGCCTGCAGGCGAATAGTGGAAGGTCGCCCCTCAAACTCTGGCGGCACAGGCCGGCCATGGTCGCCGTCTGGAGAGAAAGGGCGAGAACAGCCTGCATCGAACTCCCCGATCACTGACGAGCGATCGCATCCAGATCGGTCATCCATGCCTTCGGCAGAGCAGAAACGGCCTTGCTAACGTATGGAGGGATGTCGCAGGACTGGCGAGGAGATCGGCTCGCTAGGAAATCCACGACCATCGGCGGGCAAGACGGATCTGTGCGACGGATCCTACATCAAAACAACAAAGTTAGCACAACTCCTACGCAATTGCAAGTTTCAACACAAAAACGCAATCTACCTCTCAGCCTTCTCGGGGTCCCGACCAAAATACGGTTTCCCTCGAGGGGTCTCAGCATCCGCGATCGCCATCTCCCGCATAAAATCCGCAGAGGGCGGCTCATTCTCCGGAGCGACAATGGTGATCGGAGGCGCGACGATCGGCACTTCATTGCCAGGGGCAGGAACCGAAGTTTCCTCCGGCCTCGGCCTTTTACGATTCGCTCGAAGCCCCTCCTCCGGAACTCCCTCCTCAGCCACGATCGGCTCCACGCGAGGTTCCGCCTCTGGAACAATTGGCAACGCAACAGGTGGGGCCCGAGACGACCTCTTATGGCGGAGACGGCCTAGAACTCCAGGATTCGACATGGCGATCTCCGGCGGGGGCTCCAAAAAGCGAGGAAAGCGAACCTCTACAGTTAAGACAATCGACCAACAGTCAGACACTTTCCTCAAGTAAGGCGATCGCCTAGAAAGTGAAGGTCGCAGAAACTCATACCTGGCACCGAGAGATGTCTCGGGAAATGGAATAGTCGAGCCGACAACCAGCGACTCTCCTTATTGATCCGGTTGGCGTCAAGGTCGTCGTCCGACAAGCTCCTTATCCGCTCCCAGACAACGAGAAAGTCAAAAGGCAGCTCCTCGACCGCCGGAATGTGAAAACCTGCAAAACCGAAATCAAATTAGATTAGTCCAAAACGCATCCGAACGAAGGGAGAGTCTAAATCCTTACCGGGATTCCTCTCCCGAAACTCAGTAGGGATCTCCAGCTCGCCCGAGGGATTGTCGCTCGCAGAAGCCCTCCACTTGCCGGCGACCCAGAACCACTTCGTCTGATCGCCCCGCATCTTATTCGGGACTCCGTGAATTACCCGACCAGATCGGCCCTGAATATGGTAACCGCCGACCGACCCTTTCTGAGCCGTCAGCTTGAACAAATGGTTCATCTCCAACGGCGATGGGAGGCGGTACAGGCGGTGACCGCCGAAAAGGGTGAGAGTGCAGATAATTTGGAGCCGGGCGTTCGGCGTCGGTGAAGTGGCGCCACATTCCAAGCGGCCGGCAGATGGGAGACGACAAAGATAGAGGAAGCGCGGCCGGCCTCCATAATCGCCTCATTCACGGCGACCATACCCATCGGAGGCTGATCGGCTCGCTCATTCTCCGCCGGCGCGAACATGTCCACATCTGAAGGAACATGGAACCTCGTCCTCCAGACGGCCAGATCTTTCCTGGTCGTCGAACTCCGTATTTGGCCAAGCGACCACCCAGATCGCTGCGCAACCCGGTACTGCGACCGTTTGGGAAGCTGATAAGGTATCCCCGGAAATCGAATCTCGGAGTCGGACTGGCCAACTTCTCCATTATCTCAGCAAAAGCCTTATAGGCCCGGCCGAAAGCACTATGCTGCTCCCAGTAGGCCCTAATCGCCAGATCTCTCTATCTGCGATCGTTTTTCTTCAGCAGCCGCCTCCTTAGCGACGTCGGCCTCGTTAAATAAAGCCTCGACTTCAGTAGGGTCGATTCCGGCCCGAATAGCTTCAGCGGCCGTCTCCAGGTGGAAGTCGGAAGAAGGTTCTCCCAGACGATCGATGTCCGTGGCGAAGCAGTACCCACTCCACGTGATGATGAGGTTCCGGCCATTCTCAAAGAAAGATAAGGAGAAAAGGATTTTTCTTACCCGAAGGTGAAATCGAACGACGATCGGCGCTAAGATCTTCAGAAAAATCGACAGCAAGTCCTTCTTTCTCCAGTAAGTGCGCGTGAGGACGAAGACTGCAGCACTGCGCCCTTTTATAGGAGAAGGCAGAGACTCGTTTGCAATAAGGGAAAATCTCAGGGGTCGGATCTCAAACGACGCGTTAATTGACTCCTTCGAGACCCGCATACGCGTCTTTTCAAGGACGCGTCAGCCGAGGAGTCATTAATGACCGTTGGTATCCTCCAATAGAAGCCCGACACGTGCGCGGAGACTTTTCCACGCCCATTGCTTTTTCCCGCGCAGTTTAGCGGCCAACCAGGTCGTCCAAACTCAGGATATATCAGCTCAAAGACGATCGCCAGTTCAGTTAACCGCAGAGTCGCTCGTTAAAAGTTCAGCGATCGCCAAGAGAACCACCTCACCCCACGTTTCCAATGTATGAGCGAGCTGGGGGGCAATTGTTGTGTCAAGATTTATCCATCCCGACAGGCGATCGACTATAAGGCCGAGCGACCAAGTCAACACCAGTCAAACTATGGCTAGCTCGCCTAATCGAAGATATCAGACCACCATCAGGTACCTAGCGATCGACTCCCAAGGTGATCGCCCTTTGGCATCTGGCGATCGACTCTAGTGTCCGGCTAAGGACGGTCGACCTACGCCCCGAGCAGAGATGATCGCCCGTCAAAGTCATCGAGGACTGGATCTCAGAACAGCACCCACGTGCGGATCCACAAAAGGCGCTGACAGACAAGATCTTTTGCTGACAGACAAGACCTTTGACCACAACCTATCACCTACCTCACCTACCGGCAGGAGCGCCGAAAGTTGTCAGTGGGACCACCCGCGACAGCAACTCAGGACGCGTGCAGGCTCCCCATTGGACCGTACGGTGGCGCGGCGGCCGCGGACTTTAAGGGAACAAGCCCATGTGCTAAAAGACGATCGCCCTATTATTATAATGCAGTAAAGGCGATCGCCCGGCATATCAAAAGTCCTATAAATAGAGAACCTCCTCCTACTGGAAAAAGGTTCGGAATTCATTTCACCAGCAACAGAAATACAGTAGAACATACATACCATCAAGCTCCCTGCTTTCTCGCCGGAATCCATCTCAGGACTTCTCTCTCCGAATCTCTCGTCCAGAAGACGATCGTCGAGCGACAAGTCTCCACTATCTGATTCCAAGAGATTCATAAGCCCAGAGCCCAAGCATCCGACTAAATACTCGCCGTGAGAGGCCTCGATCTCTCACCATTGCGTATTCATCTCCTTTGTTACAAGAACTCACAGAGCATCAAATCTGGTTCTTCCGGCAATCTACACGCTCACTAGCTAAGATAACAAGAATCTTTACACTAATTGTAATTGTATTCTTACATTAGTACTTGTATCCCCGAATATTAGTATTAATAATATCTCGCGAGAGCATTCAAGCCCGGGACTAACAACCCCGGCAAATCTTGTGTTATTTATCTTTCTCACGGAAGTGTTCTTGCATTTGTTTGCTATCCATCCATTCCAGCAATATCTATCTCCGGATAATATTTTTGGTAGCAACACTGTACTTACAACAACTTAGTCTAAGACTTCCGCTACAAAAACTTAAACTTCGAAAAAGATTACAGCTGATTCAACCCCCCCTTTTAAGATGTACAATAGTATAATATGACCAACAAGTGGTATCAGAGCGGTTGATTCTACAAAGAATTAGTCGATTTGTAACCTGAATCAGATCCACAAATCGCTAGATTTTGAAAAACTTTATTTTAATATCTCTATCGTTCATCATAATATTTCCATGGATACATATATGATCAATAAAGTTCTCATGTTTTTTATTAATGAACTTGATGTCTGGAGAATCAGGATGGAAGCCCATCTTGCCGCAATTCACGAAGAAATGATCTCTGTTATACATGAAGGACCTATCAAAATTATGAAGGTCAATCCAGCCGCCAGAATAGAAGGACAACCTCATGAAGAAATGCTTGAGAAAGAGAGGGAACAGTGGACAACCGATGATCACAAACGTGCAAATCTGGATAATAAGGCAAGAATGCGCCATTTGTCACTCTTGAAAAAGGCACATTCTCCAAGGTAAAGAGCTGCAAGATATCCAAATAAATCTGGGAGAAACTCAAGTTAATATGTGAGGGAACTGAGCATTTAAAAGAAAACAAGATTTTAAAACTCACTCAGCAGTTTGAATCTTTTGAAATGAAATCATCTGAAACACTTAAGGAACTTGATCTCAAATTTACCGGCATTGTCGGTGAACTTAAAGCGTTGAGTAAAGTTTATACCCAAAAGGAGAAAAATCTCAAAATATTTAGATCACTCCCAGCCCGATGGGACATTAAGACAACAACTATGCGTGTGTCTTGTAATTTAAATGACATATCTACTTTTGACCTCTGCTATGACCTTAAAGCTTTTGAGTATGATATTGACAGGACAGAAAAGGCTGAAGAGTCACCTGCAAAAACTACAACACTCGCTGCTCTATCCAACAGGAGACACAACTATGCCCCTAACACATTGAAAGCCACATCCAAAGCCGCTGACAGTGATGATGACATCCTGTCACAAGATGAAATGACCTTGCTCATGCACAAATTTTGGAAATTCATTAAGAAATACAGAAAGTCTCCCTACAGGCCTAAACCCTTCAACTATGTAAACTCTAAATCGCCATAATTTGAAGACTCTAATCTTTGTTATAACTGTAGAAAACCAGGACAATATGTAAATTGATGTCCTCAACCTAAAGTTCAGAAGCTGAGCAACAAGATAAGGATGAGAAATGGTGTGTCTGGAGAAACCAACTAAGCACTGATCGGAGAATCAGAAGCCACTCCCATGCCTATCAAAACAGAGGAATGCCTACAAACGATCACCAACATTGACTCCTTTGACGATGAAATCGAAGATAAAGCCTGCATGTGCTTTATGGCAAAGGAAGAGGATGATGATGACAGTGACGATGAGGTAAGATCAATCTCAGTTAACCCTATAAATGCATCACATATCTTTGAAAATATGATGAATGAATTTCGGACCATTCAAAAAGGCCATGAGATGATTAAACAAGAAAACCTACAACTCTCTCTTTCAAATCTATAGTTTAAGGATGAAAATCATCTGCTGAAAAACAATTATGAAAATATGTCTTTAGATTGCGACAACAGCAAGATCACTCATGAAAAACTCATGGAAAGCAATCATCAACATGCAACTGAACTAAATGAGGTAAAAATTCTTAATCAATGCAAGATAAATGATTGTGCTTTACTAGAAGCTAAGATACAGCTTCTCGAAAAAAGAGAAGGAGAACTTGAGACCAACTTCAAAGAGTGGCCATGACAAACGTGGCTTGGGATACGACTCATTCTCCAACAAAGTCAAAACTAGTACGGTGTTTGTCAAATGAATGGAACCCATTCCTAAAACCAAAGAAGCTCTCAAGGTTGCTCCTATAAACAAAGGAAAGGCTACATCTTCCCCTTCTCAGAAACTAAAGGCTGCCATTCTGCCACCAAGCTCATATCATAAGTAGCGGAAAACACAGTCCCACAGGTCTGTATGACGAAATACTGAATATCAACAGTATGTTCCTCGAGCATACTAACAGCGTCAGCAACAGACTAGAAGGAAGGTTGTACCCAAATACCATCAACAGCATGCACCTCAGTACTACCAATAGTACAATTCTTCTAGATACTGGATACAAAAAACCAAGTATCTAAAAGCAAGCTGCCATGCAGTTATACTAACAACAGGTCTGGAAACCCAACTGGAAACCCAGAAGGCATGCTAAAAGGCAGATAAATATTATTCCTCCTCCTAGACAACAACCGTACTGGAGCCAAAATTCTAAATTTTACATGCATAATAACAATGCTTACAGCGATTACGTGCGTGCCCCACGTAAATCTCACAAAAGAGGACCAAATACAACCTACAACAACCCTTGCTGTCAGGTAAATATGGGTACATAAAGGAACTAATAACCAAGGAACCAAAAATCAAAGGGGACCTAAATCTACTTAATCTTTTGATTACAGGATATCAGGGAGAAGGACATCTGGTATTTCGACAGCGGATGTTCTCGCCACATGGCAGGATATACTAGCAAGAAAACAGATTATGTAAAAGGTCGTGGCCCAAAGGTGAGATTCAATGACAAAACAAAAGGAAGAACAAGAGGGAAAAGAACCCTAATTGTAGGAAAATTCAAGGTCGCCGACGTAGCCTACGTAGAAGGACTACAGTACAATATTCTTAGCATGGGCCAGTTCTGTGACAAATAGTTCTCGGTTAAATTCTATACAGATCACTGTAGGGTGAAGGACATAAAGACCAAATAAATTGTTCTTAAGCCAGTCAGGTAACATTTATATTGCTGACTGGAAATCCACTAGTACTTTAATTCTTTTTCTTGTCGCCAAAGGCACTGCAGATCAAAACTGTCTATGGCACAAAATGATGTCTCACCTCAACTTCAAGACCATAAATAAATTAGCTCAATATGGAATAATCAGATGCTTTCCTGATGTTTCGTCTTATAAGAACAACGTCTGTGGACCCTGTCACAAAGACAAGCAAGTCAAAACATCTATGAATAGAAAATCATCTTTCAACCCATAGGGTCTTGGACTTGCTACATATGGATCTTTATGGCCCTATAGACCTTGTCAGCCTAGGAGGTAAGAAATATTATATTGTAATTGTTGATGATTTCTCCAGGTACTGTTGGACGATCTTCCTGAGAAAGAAGAGGGAGACAACCACAAAGCTGCCGGAACACCTGAAAAGTCTCAAAATGAGAAAGGGCTGAGTATTATATACATTCTTTCGGACAGAGGCACGGAGCTCACAAACCGCTCCATAGAGAGGTACTGTTCGAAAAATGGCATACAACATGAATACTCAGCAGCCCATACTCCTCAACAAAATGGTGTTGCCAAGCGAAAGAACAGGATGCTGAAGGAAGCAACAAGAACTATGTTAGCTGCAAGCAAGTTGCCACAACGTTTATGGGGAGAAGCAACAAATACAACGTGCTATACACAAAATCATTGTATCATCAACAAGCACCACAACAAACTGCATACGAGGTTTGGAATAATAGAACTCCAATGATTGTGTATTTTCATATTTTTTGATGCCGGTGTTACGTTCTTAACAATGGAAAGGATCAACTCAAGACCTTCGATGAAGGTATATTCTGTTGGAAATAAAACGCAGCGAAAGCGGCGGGTTTGGATTTACTAAAATCAGCCATCAAGAATAGGATCTATTTAGGCTCCTCAAATAATTAATTACACAGATTAATAAGCAATTTAAACGAGCAATATTTATTTATGCGTCTAAATATGATAATATATAGTATTCTACTTAGATCTAAAAGATCTTAGACTACGCTACCTTTGAAGCGAAGTATTTGATTTCTCCTTGATCTTCTTGTATTTCTACCTTTTTATCTTCTAGAGTATATCCCGCCTAAATATGGATGTCATGTGGGCAACAATCTTCCGGACTTCCTTGAACAACAACTGGGATCGTCCGAACTCCTCCAAAAAATACCTTACGATTTTCTCTCTATTTTCTTGAATATATTGGTATTTTAGAGAAATTTGTGTTATCCAATTGTGGAATCGAATACACAAGTCAAGATCCATAATTAAACACAAAGCAGAAAAAATTGAAATTTCTTGGACTATTACAAGTGATTTCGGCCGTCCCCGTATGTCCTATTTATAAGTGTTATGGACTACTCTAGGGACCTTAAGGAGGATTAGGGAAAGGACTCCTAATAGACCTTAAATTCCCATATTAGGCCTTTCCTAATATATTGAGTCTATCAACTTAGTCCACTAAAAAGTTGATATTGCACTTTCTACACAAATCCCAATTTACGAAATTGGGCTCCTTATTTAAATATATTATCTTCCATGTTTAAGATATCGCATGTCCATTAATTAATTTAAGCTACTGACCGCCTTAATTAATTAATTTCTTATCCAAGAGTAGTACCACTCGAACCTTATTATTATATCGGAATTAAATCCACCTACAGGGTTTAATATAATAATCATTATCGAACTCCTCAAGGGGACATCATCAACCGGCACGAGTCGGGATACGATTTCTAGTTATAATAATAATTGTCATATAAATAATATTATTGCCCAAGATACGAAGCTTATTGAGTCAATCATTGTGAACCATGTTAAATCAAAGTAATAAATATTATAAATTTATAATTAAATATTATATACTTAGAATTAAGAAATAATAATTATCCGAGATTTGCGTTCTTCTTACATTCAGTACAGAAGACACTATCTCACTTCGATCCTCTTCAATGTATGCAAATTCGCTAATGCATGCTATTAGTCAACACCAACTAATCTCAACCATATATTACAACCTTTCACATAATTTGTTTAATAGTTATATAGGTTGTGAACTATTATATTATTTTAAGGCACCGATAATGTGATCTTCCGTGTGACACCAATACACTACATTATCTACAATATAAAATAATTAGACATTTCATTTGCATAACCATAACGTAAATAAATATGCAAAACATGTGATTTGAATGTAATTAATATTCTCATAGATAGTTACAGGGAAATAAGATAATACAAGCATAAAGTATGCTTTGCAGTATACAACCCTAACCATCTTCCACTTATACTCAAAGCATGCTTTTAAGTATATACTATATTACATAGTCTCTTATATCTCCCACTTATACTCAAACCAATGCTGCCATACACTGTAATCCCATTCCTTCCACATGCCTTTCAAAAACTTTTGAAGGTAGGCCTTTCGTGAAAAGATCAGCAAGATTATCTTCTGATGCAACCCTGGCTACAACTACGTCTCCTTCCTTTACGAAGCTTCGTATGATTTGTTACTTGCGGTTGATACGTTTACTTGCTTTATGTTCTCGTGGTTCCCTCAAACTTGCGACTACATCGGTATTATCACAATAAAGTGCAATACCCTTTGGCAAATTGGGAATCACATCTAAGTCCTGTAGGAAGTACTTGAGCCATACCGTCTCTTTGGCTGCCTCAGAGGCTGCCACGTACTCGGCTTCCATGGTAGAGTTTGAGATGCATTTCTGCTTCACACTCCTCCAACTAATAGCTCCACCTCCCAGGCTAAACACATAACCTGAAGTAGACTTGGACTTTTCTTTGTGTGATGAAAAATCTGAGTCAGTATAACCAACTGTACATATGTCATCTGATTGATATACTAATATATACTCCCTAGTCCTTCTCAGGTACTTGAGTATGTGCTTAACAGCAATCCAGTGTCTTAGTCCTGGGTTCGACTGATATCTAGCAGCCATGCCTACAGCATGACAGATATCTGTTATAGTGCAAAGCATAACATACATGAGGCTTCCCACAGCTGACGCATAAGGGATCAGCTTCATATCATCTATCTATTTTTTTATCTCCTTTTTTGTCTATAAGGTAGTAAACCTTTCTTGGAATTCTCCAGGCTGGAATTCTCCATGCTAAATCGCTTTATCACCGTATCGATATAGGATGCCTAAGATAAGCGCAACATCATTTTCTTTCGATCATGAAAGATCATGATTCCAAGGATGTGCCATACTTCTCCCAAATCCTTCATATCGAACTGCTCAGATAGCCATACCCATATATCCGATAACTCCTTCACGTTGTTTCCAATCAAAAGGATATCATCTACATACAGTACAAGAAACACCAACACGTTCCATCGCATTTATTATACACACAACTCTCCCTCGAACATTGGACGAATTCATATGACTGAACTACCTTGTCAAACTAAGTGTTTCAAGATCTAGATGCTTGCTTAAGTCCGTAAATGGATCTCTTAAGCTTGCCACTAAGTGCTCTTCTCCTTCAGCAATGAATCCCTCTGGTTTGCGCATGTATATTTCCTTGTCTAGACTACCATTCAAGAATGCAGTCTTGACATCCATTTGCCAAATCTCCAAATTCAAATGCACAGCTATAGCTAAAATAATCCGAATTGACTTAAGCATGGCTACCGACGAAAAGGTCTCATCGTAATCGATACCCTCTTTCTGAGTGTAACCTTTCGCAATAAGCCTCGTTTTGAAGGTTTCAACCTTCCCGTCACCTTATTTCTTTCGCTTGTAGACCCACCTACTCCCATTGATTTGTACCCCATCAGGTAGCTCTACTAGATCCCACACTTGATTGGAATCCATGGATCCCATTCCTGATTCTATTGCTACTTGCCAGGAGTCGGCATCTTTATCTTGGATTGCCTCCTTGTAAGTCCGGGGATCTGATTTATCTTCACCTGGGATTGAGTCCGAAGACTGTCCCACACCTATGAATCGTTCCGATTGACGAGCAATCCTCCCACAATGACGAACCAAATCCTGAGTTGGTGTAAAAGTCTCAAAATCAATACATGTTGCAGTGTTAGTTGGCACTTGTACGATTAGTATAGACGGAGTCTCACCCCTCAACTCTTCTTGAATTATTTCGCTCATGGGCTTGTGACTAATCATATAATCCTCTTCCAGGAATCGGGCATTGGTGCTAACAATGACCTTTTGATCCTGGGGAATACATAACACACCCTTTGTTCCTTTAGGGTATCCTACAAACACTCGTACCTCTGTACGAGATGCCAATTTATCAGCTTCCTTATTCAGCACATGTGTTAGAGTACCCCAAATTCGAACATGTCCTAGACTGGGCTTTCGCCCACTCCACAGTTCTGTAGGTGTTTTTAGAACTGATTTTGAAGGGACCAGGTTAGAATGTACGCCGCTGTTTCCAAGGCATACTCCTAGAACGAAATAGGTAAATCTGAATAACTCATCATTGGCCTAACCATTTCTAAAAGAGTCCTGGTTCTTCTCTCAGAAACACCATTTTGTTGTGAAGTTCCCGGCGCAGTGTGCTGGGACGAAATCCCCTCATTTTCCAAGAAATCAAAAAACTCTCCACTAAGGTATTCGCCACCACGATCAGATTGTAGTGACATGATACTATTCCCATGACGCTTCTCCGTTTCAGCCTCAAAATCTCTCAATTTTCAAAGGCTTCAGACTTACGTCATATCAAATAGATGTATCCATATCTCGAATAATCATCTATAAACGTGATGAAATATTCGAAACCACCCCTAGCCTGGATGTTCATTGAAGCACATACATCCGTATGAACCAATTCTAACACGCTCTGAGCACTGTTTCCTTTTGTTTTAAGAACCCTCTTGGTCATTTTACCTTCCAGACAGGATTCACAAATTAGAAATGATTCAACTTGAAGGTCATCCAATTGGCCATCATCTATCGATCTTTAAATCCTCCCAAGGTTTACATGACCTAACCGTAAATGCCACATATATGTTTGGTTTATGATTGAAGGTTCTCTTCTCTTTTTATGTTTAGACAAAGAGTTAAGCGATTTATGTTTATACATGGGAGTTTGTGCAGTATTAATGACATACATTCCATCAGTATAAATACCTTTACAAATATATTCATCGTTTCTTTTACTAATAGCATCACCATCAAAAGAAACTGAATAACCATCACAACTTAATTTGGAAACCGAAATTAAATTTATTCTAAAACATTGTACTAATAATACATTATCGAGGACTAATATTTTATCATTAATCTTCAACTGCATGACTCCCGTTGCAACAACCATAAGCCTGGAATAATCGCCCCAGTTGATGGTGATCTCGCCCGCACTAAGATGCTTGGTTACCTGAAAACCATGCGAGTCAATGCCAACATGATCAGTGGAGCCTGTATCAACAATCCACGAAGTGGAAGAACAAGTTGCCAAACATGTTTTGACTACTAGTGCACGAGACATACCTTTCTTAAGAGCAGGGCAGTACCCTTTGAAATATACTTTCTAAACGCACTTCTAGCACTTTCCATTTTGACTTTTTGTTCGCCTAAAGATGAGGAGCTTTGCTCTTTACCTTGAGAGTTGCCAATTGCTTGTGTCCCACTTGTTTCTTCTTCTTCCCGCACTTGGGTTTAGAAGTCGAAACACTAGTAGCCGCAAGAACTTGATACCCTTGTCTGAAGAGACCTTCCGCAGCTTGAAGCTCTGTCAGCAATTCCGACACGGTATACTCCCTACGATTCATATTGTAGTTTAGGCGGAACTGCTCAAAGTTCCTAGGTAAGCTGCCTAGGATGATATCGGCCTGCGTTTCCGCATCGATAGTAGCCCCTAAGATATCAAGTTCGTTTAGATGAAAAATCATCTTTAGGACATGATCCCTTATCGAGGTTCCTTTAGGCATTTGGATCGTCATCTAGACCCTCATAGCATTTTGCCTGGACGCCCAATTCTGATGACCAAACATCTCGCCGATATTTTTCATTATTTCTGCAGCAGTACCCATACTTTGATGCTGATGCTGCAATACATTTGCTAAATAAGCCAAGATGTACAGCGAGCCATCTCATCGGATTTCTTCCTTTTGCGGTATTCTTTTACCTAATCACTTGTCTAATCTGCCTCTTCTCGCAATGGGCATTTATCAGTTAGAACAAACTTGTGTTCCTTAGCAGTCACGACAATATCAAGATTACGTTTCCAATCAGCAAAATTAGTGCCATCTAGTTTGTTTTCTTTGAGAATCACAGCAAGTGGATTGAAAGACATCTGAGATAAAACTAAAACATCCATCACATAATGCATAGCAAAATATATTGAAAAACTTTAAAAACACAATATATATGCTAGCAACCAACACCTTGAAAAACCCGCATATACAAACCACGATCGTGCAGACGTTTACCCACACATTTTTCAAGTAGAGTTTTACGTTTTTAATTTTACTATCAAGTCAATTTACGTTATGACAAGTAAAATTAATAGTTGGTTCCTCTTGGCCATGTATTAATAAACATAGACTCCGATGGGGAGATTATTAATTAATACAACTAAGTGGATACCATAATTTAACAACTTTAAAATATTATCTTTAAATTAATAGTCATACAAATGGAGAGGTCCTATCATAAAAAATAATATTTACCTTTTGTTATCATTTGAAATTTTAAACTAGTGAACCTATAATTAGCACATCTGATATGGAGGAAGATGCCAATGTCAACGCGCACGCTAATTACTTCACAATTTAAATTAATTATGGAGGCTGTTGTTGCCCGAAATATTATCCGAAGATAGATATTGCTGGAAAGGTCGAGCAACAGCAAATTGCGAGAGCACGTCCGTGGGGGGTGTGAATAACACAAGATTTGCCGGGTTTGTTAGGCCCGGGCTTGAATGCTCTCGCGAGATGTTATTAATACATATATTCGGGGATACAAGTATTAATGTAAGAATGCGATTACAATGAGTGTAAACAATCCTATTTATCTAGCTCTTAAGCGAAGCTTTGGTGTTCTTGCTCTCTGCCGACCGTCTTTCGTGTAAGAGGTTCTGAGAGAGAGAAGAAAGGCCGAGAGATAGCTATTTCCAAGAGTAAGAAAGCCGAGTTGTGAACTGAATCAGAGAGAGACAGAGAGTTTTAGCTTCTGAACTGGACGTGAAGCAACCCCTCTTCCAAGTGCAGGCATCCTTCTATTTATAGGAGCTGAGATGCTCTGTTTACTGGCGGGCGATCGCCTTACATGCAATATAATAAGGGGCGATCGTCTTTATGTCACATGGGCTGCCTGCCTTTTAGGCTGCGGCTGCTGCTGGCAGCCAGCTGTGCGGTCCAATGAGGAGCCGGCACGCGTCCTGAGTTGCTGTCACGGGCGGTCCCACTTAACACCTTTCGGCGGGTCTGTCGGTAGGTGAAGCCATCCTTGTCAGAGACAGCTGTTGGTGGTCAATGATCCATGAAATGCGGATCTTGTCTCGGAACTACACGTGGGTGCCTGTTTTGAGGTTCGGCCTTCGCCGACTGGACGGGCGACGACATAGCGTGGCATGAGGCGGTCGTCATTTGGTCGGTCACCAGGAGTCGATCGCCAAGTACCGAGAGACCATCGCCTTAGATGTCGATCGCTCGGCAACGGGACTTGTCCTGGGACCTTCGGTCGGCCAATTTGCCTTGGCTGCTGGGCTCTGGCTCGGTCGCCCGGTCTTTGAGGTGATCGCCAGTTGAGACGTATAAATCTCGACACAACAATTGCCCCCCAGCTTGCTCCGATGTTGAAGACATGGGGTGAGCTGGTTCTTGCTGGTGATCGTTGAAGTCAAGGACGGGCGATCCTTTCTGTGGACTTTGGTTTCGGACTTGGGCGATCTGGTCGATTGGCTAGCTATCTTCGGTCTTGTACCTGCAATAAACAATTTTGGCCGATCCCTCGTAGAAACTTGGTAGTTTCGTCGTTGAGGAACCGTGCACAGTCGAGGAGTTCGATGGACTGACCCCCATGACCGTGTCTTATGCGCGAACGACATTGTTTGTCTCGTGACTCATTTTATTGTGAGGGTCCTCTGTTAGGCTGCGCCTCGCCTCGTATTTAAACGAAGGGCGTGCGGTCTTGGTCTAGAGAAGTCCTTGCGCGGGGCGTCGTCGGATTAATCAACTCCACTTCCGCGGCTTGTTAGCTCTGCTTCCACCTCGGCCCACCATGAATATGGCGACCCTCGACGGTGTACGTTGAGACGGGGGTAGTGACGCGTCGCATTGTCCGGGTCCATCATGTTAGATGATGAACCTTTGAGGGCGGGCGATCGTGTCCACTGATTAGTTTTGGAGGGCCCTCAGACTACGCCGGCCTCGTATTTAAACGAAGGGCAGGCGATCTTGGCCCAAAGGGACCTTGCATGGCCTAAGCAGTCGGTTCCATCGACTACCAGGACCATGGCTGCACTCTTCTACCTCGGATCATCATGTAGATGCCGAACTTCGATGGTGTACGTTGTGCGGTGGAGGCGATCTCGTGCCGTAGTCCACCATGTTAGATGATGAACTGTGGATGGCGAACGAGTCCTCCGGTTTTTATGATGTTGCTTTGATGATGGCGATCGGGCTGGAAGACTGGTGATTGTCGTTCAGCTGCCCATCGCGTTACTCATAGGTTGAAAAGTAACCTTTGCCTGGCCAGAAAGTCTGCGGCTTTGGCACGGAAGATTGCGTAGGTCGGGGGGAGGTCCTTCGTAAGATGCCTGAACATAGGCGAAAGACCATGGAATCCCCCTAGGACCGAGTAGAGGGCGATTTCATCACTTACGGGCTCGCCATTGAGGATGATCTCGTCTACCCGGTCGATGTAGTCTGCGTCGGACTCTTCTTCTTCTTGCCTGATCTGCATCATGCGATGGGGACCTTCCGGCCGAGCGACCTTGGTGGCAAAGTACGCTATGAAGTCGTTCGCCAGTTGGTCAAAGGAATTGATGGATCACGGCGGTAATGAGATGTACCATCTGTGGGCCAGGTCGCCCAGTGTAAGCGGGAACACTCGACACCTGGTCGCGTCTGATGCCCCACACCCGGTCATGTAGATCCGGAACTTGCTCAAGTGCGTCTCGGGATCCGACCTCCCCTCGTACAGAGGTGTTTTGGGAGGAGCGATCCTACGCTGCATGGGGGCGAGCTCGATGTGGACCGCGAGTGGCTCGCTCGGCTCGGCGATCTTGCTATTGACGCCTGCCCCAGTTTCTAGGAGCGCCTTCATGTCGTCGAGCTGGCGTTGCATCGCGGCCATCGCTGTAGCATGGTCGCTCGTGGTTCGGCTTACGGAGCGGGAGCCGAGACGATTGTGTACCGATCTCCTGACTCCGCGGTTGCCGATCTTGGTTCTTTGGCGAGGAGGAACCAGACGGTTGGCCTGCCTTCTGGGAGTTGGGTACGCCGAACTCCTGGTGACGGACTCGGGCTCCGTCGTATCGTGGCTGGGGCCGGACTACCCCGATCGCCAAGACGGGTCGCTGCTTAGGCGATCGAAAACAGAGGTGCCCCGTCTAGCGAGCGCCTCTTCTTGCGAATGGGAGCCACCTGGCAATCGCTCGGTCAGTAACGCCTTGAAATTCCGTTTGGTCATGCGGTGGATGGCCGAGGGGGTTAAAGCGGGCGGCGCGTCGAAGGCTCTCCGTCGCTCCTGTAGGATGGCCAGGGCCTTTTCGATCTGTTCCGTGGTTTGGAACTGATCGAGCGAGAGGCTTGGGCCGTCCCCCAGGGGCGGGATCGAGAGTCTTGGACCGCGGCGGCTACCCTCTGCCATGGGCTGCGGCTCGGATTGAGACGGAATGAGGCGTATGGCGGATCGGCCAGCGGCTTTCTTCGACGTGGAGGCAGAAGTCATGATTCTGAAAGCTTTTCTCTGAAGAACAGTGAGTGTTTCTTCAGGTATATGCCCCGGAGAACAGTGAGTGTTCTTCGAGACGGTAGGAATAAAAATGAAGGTTTAGAGGGCCCTTCTTCTAGCGCCAATTGTTGTTGCCCGAAATATTATCCGAAGATAGATATTGCTGGAATGGTCGAGCAACAGCAAATTGCGAGAGCACGTCCGTGGGGGGTGTGAATAACACAATATTTCCGGGTTTGTTAGGCCCGGGCTTGAATGCTCTCACGAGATGTTTTTAATACATATATTCGGGGATACAAGTATTAATGTAAGAATGCGATTACAATGAGTGTAAAAGATCCTATTTATCTAGCTCTTGAGCGAAGCTTTGGTGTTCTTGCTCTCTGCCGACCGTCTTTTGTGTAAGAGGTGCTGAGAGAGAAGAAAGGCCGAGAGATAGATGTTGCCAAGAGTAATAAAGCCGATTTGTGAACTGAATCAGAGAGAGACAGAGAGTTTTAGCTTCTGAACTGGACGTGAAGCAGCCCCTCTTCCAAGTGCAGACAGCCTTCTATTTATAGGAGCTGAGATGCTCTGTTTACTGGCGGGCGATCGCCTTACATGTATATAATAAGGGGCGATCGTCTTTATGTCACATGGGCTGCCTGCCTTTAAGGCTGCGGCTGCTGCTGGCAGCCAGCTGTGCGGTCCAATGAGGAGCCGGCACGCGTCCTGAGTTGCTGTCACGGGCGGTCCCACTTAACACCTTTCGGCGGGTCTGTCGGTAGGTGAAGTCATCCTTGTCAGAGACAGCTGTTGGTGGTCAATGATCCATGAAATGCAGATCTTGTCTCGGAACTGCACGTGGGTGCCTGTTTTGAGGTTCGGCCTTCGCCGACTGGACGTGCGACGGCATAGCGTGGCATGAGGCGGTCGTCATTTGGTCGGTCACCAGGAGTCGATCGCCAAGTACCGAGAGACGATCGCCTTAGATGTCGATCGCTCGGCACCGGGACTTGTCCTGGGACCTTCGGTCGGCCAATTTGCCTTGGCTGCTGGGCTCTAGCTCGGTCGCCCGGTCTATGAGGCGATCGCCAGTTGAGACGTATAAATCTCGACACAACAAAGGCCAATTTGATTTCATTTTCAAAAAAATAAAGCAATTTAGTCACTTAGTTATTTTAGCTTTAAGGTTTTTAATTTTTCGTCCTAACATGCAAGAAACATATCACGCATATATTCGTACTTGCCAAACATCCAAAACAATAAAAACCAACAATAAAAAAATTGGATAATTAAATCCAATTATCATGGCTTTTATTTCTCGTTCTGAATAACGATAAAATCTTTGGCTCGAAATCTCTCACTGCTTCAAGCATCTCGTCACCTCTTCCCGGTTAGCCCACAAAATTTCCAAATTTAGAAATTTTCTTTTCCATGCAAAATTAATTGCACAAGAAAATTGCAAATTTAAATATTGTGCACCAACGGACGCAGCGAACGGTGGAAAAACGAACAAGACCATACACCGGATGACCCGACCCGGACGAGACCGACCCGCTGCATAGCCCGACCCGACAACTAGCTGATCCGCGGTCTAGACCGCACGTCCACGGACGGACCTGCTCGGTAGCTTCTCCGTGCCGGTCGGTTCGTCAGATTTGGGGCTCCTTTTTCGCGCGGGACTTGTGTACTCCAATTCGATTATAATTTTACACAAAATAGAATACATCGAATTTACAACAAAATTATAAGAAAAAATAAAATATTATTCTACCCGTGGATTTTCTCGCGGGAAAAACTTATACATAGCTCACAACGGGCCAAATTACCAAAACGCGTAAAAATAAAAATAAAATTCATATATCCATGATAATTGAACCATATTCACCTGAAAGAAAAATTCTAGCAAAATATTTCAAAGATTACAATATATGAATATTTTTAAATTGCTAGCAATTAATCACAAAATTAATTAAATTGCATGGAACTTAAAGACCGGAACGCAGCGGAAGCAGCGAGTTTGGGTTTACTAAAACCGACCCTCAAGAATCGGATTGATTTAGGCTCGTCAAATAATTAATTACACAGATTAATAAGCAATTTAAACAAGTAATATTTATTTACACGTCTAAACATGATAATTTGTAGTATTCTACCTAGATGTAAAAGATCTTAGGATACATTACCTTTGAAGCGAAGTATTTGAATCTCCTTGATCTTCTTGTATTTCTACCTTTAGATCTTCTAGAGTATATCCCGCCTAAATCCGGATGTCGTGTGGGCAACAATCTTCCCGACTACCTTGAACATCTGAGATAGGCCGAACTCCTCCAGAAAGTACCTTACGATTTTCTCTCTATTTTTCTTGAATATATTGGTATTTTAGAAAAATATTGTGTTATCTAATTGTGGAATCGAAGACATAAGTCAAGATCCACAATCAAACACAAAACAGAAATAATTGAAATTTCTTGGACTGTTACAAGTGATTTTGGCCGTCCCCTTTTGTCCTATCTATAAGTGTTATGGGCTACTCTAGGGACCTGAAGGGAGATTAGGGAAAGGACTAATAATAGACCTCAAATTTCCATATTAGGCCTTTCCTAATATATTGAGTCTATTAAATATCAACTCAGTCCACTAAAGAGTTAATATTGCACTTCCTACCCAAATTTCAATTTACGAAATCGGGCTCCTTATTTAAATATATTATTATATGTGTTTAAGATATTGCATGTCCATTTATTAATTTAAGCTAATGAAAGCTTTAATTAATGAATTTCTTATCCAAGAGTAGTACCACTCAAACCTTATTATTATATCGAAATTAAATCCACCTATAGGGTTTAATATAATTATCACTATCGAGCTCCTCAAGGAGATATCATCAACCCACACGAGTCGGGACACAGTTTCTAGTTATAATAATAATCATCATATGAATAATATTATTGTCCAAGATACCAAGCTTATTGAGTCAATCGTTGTGACTATCACCCATGGTAAATCAAAGCAATAAATATTACCAATACACAAAATACTATATACTTAGAATTAAAAATAATTATCCGAGATTTATGTTCTTCTTACACTCGGTACAAAAGACACTATCTCAGTTCGATCCTGTTCAACGTATGCAAAAACGCTAATGCATGCTAATAGTCAAGACCAACTAATGTTAAGCATACATTACAACATTTCACATAATTTGTCTAATAACTACATAGGTTGTAAACTATTACATTATTTTTAAGGCACCAATAATGTGATCTTCCGTGTGGCACCAACACACCACATTATCTACAATATAAAATAATTAGACATTTCATTTGCATAACCATAACGTGAATAAATATGCAAAACAAGTGATTAAATATAATTAATATTCTCATAGGTAGTTACAGCGAAATAAGGTAATACAAGCATAAAGTATGCTTTGCATTATACAACCCTAACATATTCATTGGGTACTCCTCTATCACAAAGGCATTTTGGATATTCAACAAAAAGAATCTGGCAATAGAGGAGCCAGTCCATGTAGTCTTTGATGAACTCCATCGCGACCCTATAAGAATAAAAAACCTAACCCAAGGCATACAGACATTATCTCTTGAGGAAATCCCACATACGCAGTATGAACTTGTGGTAAATATAGAAATCAATTCCGCTGCTATAAGAATAGAAGAAGTAGTCTAAGTTGATGCTGTAGAAGCTGAAGCTGAAACTACAGCTCAACAGGACACGACAAGGGATGCTGAACTAGAACCCGATATGAGGTGGTTAAGAGATCACCCTCAGGAGTTAATAATTGGTGATATTTATGTTGGTGTGTCCACCAGAAGAAGAATACATAGTACACAATGAACTGTACTCTAGGCCCAAGAGGATACAAAATCAAGTTCTAAACAGTGTCCTTTCTCTATATGGAAATCCCAAGCTGAACTTAGGAGACTTGCCATATACACTCTAGCTGTATTCTTAGCACAATCTGAACTTTTTTTGACCAATGAGGCTCTTAATAATTCTCACTAGATTACTTCTATGGAAAAAGAGCTCAATAGTTTCGAAAAAAATAATGTTTGGTACCTAGTCCCTAGACCAACCCAGGGTACTTCAAAATAAAAAGGACAAAAATGGCCTTGTGATAAGGAACAAATCCAGATTAGTTGCCCAAGGCTACAGACAGGAATAAGGAATAGACTATGATGAAACATTTGCCCCTGTAGCCAGACTAGAAGCCATTAGGATATTTCTAGCTTTTGCGACTCATAAGAACTTTATCGTGTATCAAATGGATGTAAAGAGCGCATTTCTTAATGGATACCTAGCCAAAGAAGTATATGTTGAAAAACCTCCAGGGTTTGCCTGTAACATCCTCGAGTTATTCAGGGTATATTACAGCACCGTGAGCCCCTCTTTGGGACCCACAATGCTATACATACGCGGAACTATGAATTTTGACCGATAAGGTCTAAACATAATCCAGTAGAAGGCAATAAAAATGACACCAAGGTAATAATCAATTCGACTGAATACAATACATCGGGAATTAAAACCCAGAGCAACACAGGCCAAAACATCAAGAACATCTGAAGCACTACTCGAGTGTCCATAACCATTCCAAGTACAACAATACCGTATGGATAAAGTACAAAATACAGACAGATACAAGACACAACATCACTCTTGCCCATTATTTTCGTGCAGACCCGGTACATGCCTATCCACTCTCCTGAATCCTGAAATACATGAAAGTTATTTCCCCCAAAAAGGGTTAGCCATCGAATAGCTAGTACAAGTATATCGAATATGAAACACAATACTTCTTGGCAATAAAGTAAACGTAATCCTCATTTCATCAAACTCAAGACTAGTATTCCGAAATAACTAAATCTCATAGCATTTCATTTCAATACATACGTGATTAACCATGGAACCGCACCAAAGACAATAGAACCCTTTGAGGCTCCTAGAGTGGTTAATCCAAAAATATTCGTATAACCGACCAAAGGCAACGGAACCCTATGACGACCAGTTGGTCCATCCCAGAGTGAATATATACTATCACACAATTCATATACATCACTTTCAAAGTCCAGAACGTACAATCATAAACATATACTTGCCTTTGAGACATTAGAACCAAAGTGAAAATGGTATTCAAGCTCGAGAGGTCTAAGAACGCACTTCTGGGCCTAAACGATTCGTAAGGAAATACGATAATCAATCACCAATACTCGATTCTCAAGGAATACTCCCGAAACCCCCCTTTTTACGATTCATAAATCTTCTAAGTATTCACATAGAGTTTGGAAATCATCCAAACCCACTCCACTTCAAGTAATACACAAAACATTAGTATAATCGTAATGGAAACGTGGTTATGGGGTAGATACATCATAATCTCAAGGATTTGAAGCTTCAAAATGGATTAACCGGATGGATCTAAGAAAAATCCCCAAAAATTTCCCAAACTAGGGTTCTAAGGAATTTACCTCGATTCAGAGAGAATAAACAGATTAGATGTTGTATAATCCTTGTTATCCAACCAAAGATGATGATGGATGATGAAAGGTTGTCCCAAATCGTCTCAAGATCACCTCTCTCATGTGCCTTCATTGGAAGTGTAAGAAATGAGAAGAAAATGACGAAGGACACGGCTGAACATCCTTATATACTGGGTCTAATTAGCATGCGCTAATTCATAAGGATAGCGCACGCTAATGGGGTCACCCGGTAGTCCAGTAGTTTCTAACCTGCGTTGATAGCGTGCGTTACCAAGAGCATTGCGTGCGCTAACTGTTACCATGCAGAAATTCCGAACTCACTGCCCAACTCATTAGCATGCGCTACCTAACATCGATAGCGTGCGTTAGCTCACGCCTAGCGTGCGCTAACTGTTTGTCCAGAGAATAGAAACCAACCTACTGCCACTGCCAAACCCGAGTATTGGCATGCGCTACAGGCGATGCTAGCGTGCACTACTGAACACCAATAGCGTGTGTTAGCTCACGCTTAGCGTGCGCTAACTGCTTGCCCAGAGAACAGAACCTAGCTACTGCCTATGCCAAACTCGGACCATTAACGTGCGCTACTGGCGAAGCTAGCATGTGCTACTCAACACGAATAACGCGCATTAGCTCACGCCTAGCGTACGCTAACTGTTCCACTCAATAATACCACTGCGAAGTCCGATCAATATGAACATGTTTCGAATGATACGAGACTCTCAAGTCAACAACATCTCAATAAGCGCTTACAAGAGCAACAAAAGTGAAAGAACATCAAAGCCAAAAATTCATGAAAAGTAAGGGTATTACTTTGCCAACACAAAAGGAGAAGATCTTGTATACAGGCTAATAAAAGCGTTGTATGGGCTTAAACCAGCACCCAGGGCACGGTATGAAACCCTGTCACTGTACCTCATCAATAATGTATTTGAGAAAGGTGCCATTGATAAAACCCTTCTCCAAATCCAGGAAGGTGATGATCTTCTTATGGTGCAAATCTATGTAGATGATATTATTTTTTGTTCAACTAACCTTGATATGTGTCAAAAGTTCTCTCATCTCATGTAAAGTAAATTTGAAATGAGTAGTATGGGAGAACTTAGCTATTTCTTAGGGTTGCAGGTTAAACAACTTCCTACATGTATATTCATCAACCAGGAGAAATACAGCAAGAAACCGCTCAACAAGTTCAGGATGAAGACTTCAAAGTCCTCATCTATCCCCATGAGCACTTCACACAGATAAGTGATGATGAAGCTAGAAAGCCACTAGATCAATCAATCTATAGGTAGCTTATAGGCTCACGTCTGTACCTAAAAGTCAGCAGGCTCAATATCCAATTTATTGTAAGAGTGTGTGCTCGGTATCAGGTAGCACCTAAAGAGTCACACTTCACCACATCCAAACGAATTCTTAAGTACGTTAAAGGAACAATCAATGTAGGATTGTGGTATCCTAAGGAATGAGGATTCGATTTGGTGGGCTACAGCGACTCGGATATCAGAGGCTGTAAGTTAGATAGGAAGAGTATGAGTGGGACTTGTCACTTCCTTGGACCTAGACTTGCGTCATGGTACAGTAAGAAACAATTGGCTAACTCGTTTTCTATAGCTGAGTCGGAATATTATGTTGTTGTAAGCTGCTGCATGCAGATCATGTGGATACAACAACAACTACAGGACTATGTCATTAATGCAAGAGAAACTCAAATCATATGTGACAGCACGAGTGCCATCGCAATCACGCACAATCCTATATTGCACTCGAGGACCAAGCATATTGATATGAAGCATCACTTTATTAGGAATAATGTGGAGAATAAAGATGTTCGGATCGAGAAAATTCATATAGACATTCAGTTAGCCGACATCTTTACAAAGCCTCTTAGCACAACAAGGTTCTACATGTTCCGCCAGGAATTAGGAATACTACAACTCGACTAAAACTCCCTGTAAGTTTGTAATGTCACTCATCAATTAAGGGGGGATGCTGTAAGAACCATGAATATAGTGTCCATTTTAATTGAATTGTACACTCAAAACTAAAATTTATATCCTTACTGTAGGAAGAAGAAGGTACAATTATCTTCCTACAGATGAAGTGTACATTAATTATGGGGGAACACAGTAGGACCCAAGAATACAATATTAATCACCAATTGTTGTAAAAATTGAATCATGTATGTACCTTTTCAGGGGGAATACTATACTTTCGCGAATACAGCACAAACACTATAGGATTTCAATTAATATTTTAAGCATATCGAATTTCATACACTTAACCTTTCTCAAAATAGTTTTAGGCCACGTACATCGTCTGAATTTAAAATGATTTATCTTTCACTACTGCCGATATCTAGACTTTGATGTAATACCCGGATAAATGTTGTGTACTTTCATCTATATTTGAACCTTGCGGTATTTGATTATGTCATATAAATAATCGAAGTATGATTTTCCCGTATCCATATTCCAGTATTCATGATCGTATTGGGTAGAGGCTATTAATTCATGCATGGGTCTGCATGTAAATAACATACGCTGAATATGAACATAGAGCACGCTAAATCTGAGGAGTAGCGTACGTTAAATAAGGCTCTTAGCGTACGCAATACACAATCAACATCAGATTGAGACATGGTCGGCATGTGGAGCCAGATGAAGATACGGTCAGATTTCCTTTGCATGAACCTGGACACTTTTTGGAAAAGTGAAGTCAACAATGTTTAGCGTATGCTACACAATGTAGTTAACGTATGCTAAGACAAGGACAAAAACAGGCAGTAAGGTACGTGAGGTCGTTAGCATACGCTATACTGTGTGTTAACGTACACTAAGTCTGCACGTAGCATATGTAATGACTCGATAGCATATGCAACTAAAGATAGAATGAGGCAGTGAGCTATGTAGCTCGTTAGCGTATGCTGAGGATAAGGGATAGCGTACGTTAATTGTTATTTCCTATAATAGGACATCACCCATTTCATTTCTTACACTTCTTCATTTCCTCTTGGTCCGACCTCTGCAACCTCAAGAGTTACTCCAATGAATATACCTACCTATATCAGCCTCTCAACTTGGTTTTGAAGATCATAAGCATCTTAGATTGGTGTGCAAGCTTCCGGTGTTGAGTTCTACCGATTGTTTCGTGGTTTCTCTCTGTATAAGGTATGTTGAAGTTACTCTAACCTTGAATTCTTGATCTTAAGAATGTTATGAGCATGCTACTGAGATTATTAGATTCCATTGATGACGTAATTAACCGAACACCATGTTTTTGGAGGATTGGGATGATTATACTTAAGCTTTCCATTGTCGAAAAGATTTCAAGTTGATTCTTGTTATATTAAACCTTATGATGAAGTTTTCTGAGATTGTAACATACCTTTGATGACGATTTCGAAATGTTCATATATCAAATGACTTGTTAATGTTATCACCTATGATAGAAGAATTCAAGAGAATGAATATTGAGGGTTTTCATCAAGAATAGGTTCATGTCTTGTAAGGGCCGATTTTGATTGGATAACTTTCTTCATATTAACGGTTAGAATGGAGTGATTATGTTGGTGACAAAACGTGTCGAACATATAACTTTGGTAGAAAGAACTACTTCGAGGGATAACGGGATTATTAGTGGTGAATTAAACATAGAACACGGTTGAATATGTTTTCCTTTGAATGTTTTGAAAATTGTTCATCTTGTATCATACTCTTGATATTAATCGTAGGATAGCCAAATCATATAATATGATTGATAATCAAGACCAGAGTATGGAATTGTGATGACATGAATAATCCTTGATTTCATAGACATCGTCGAGTTATCCCCATTATTGGCATTCAATTCACATGGTGTATATTGGAAGTCCGACTAAGTGTTCGTCGGGTAGTTGAACCATGAACCGACCGTATGTAAGATGATTAAACCAATCATAGTTAGGAACGTTAGATGCTCGTGTACTAGTCATGTATACACAAATTGAACTCTTCATTATTAATTTTGTATAAGGTCCGAATCTTGCAAGTGGTTGAGCGAAGGGACGACCTTCAAGTGTATTGACGTGCGTCAAAGTATTTAATCCTTATCGTCTTTCTCCAGGCAAGTACTCTAATTGTGTTTATGTGTTAATATCGTCATGTTGTCGAGCATATGCGTTGTAGTTTTGTGTCCACCAAGTGTTGGTCTGACGTGATCATCTTGGGTATCTATGCTGTGTTTGTTGTATCGTTGGATGGGTTTTCCACCAAGTGTTGGTCCAACGGGATCATCTTAGGTATCTATGCTGTGCGCGCTAGATCATTGGATAACTATGTGTAGGTTTAGATTGTACTGTTGTGTACTATATTGTTTACCTTCTCACTGGAGAGGTTTGTTGTTGTTATTTTGTTATTCTTCATGAACTGTTGAATAATCTTTTGTGTATAATTATCGTACTTGTACTAGTATCGTTGTGCTAACCCCTTCGGGGGTGTACATATATTTTATGTTCAGGATCCAGGAGAGCGGGAAAACAACCACATGGGCAGCATGACGACGAGGGTACACAGTGATGTTGATGGCTCGGAGATGTTCTGTCCTTTTGTGTTCGTGTTGGAATAAGTACTCGAGTACATTATCTTCTTTATGTTTTTTATTGGTCATGTATTAATGAATTCCTTTCAGTGTTGTCTTTTACTATTGAAAAACCAGGTTTTTAATAATAATTCCATTTGAAGTACTTTATAATTGTTGTTTTAGAATTCGTAGCCTAGTAAATCCTTATATAAAGGATTTACGGCGCGGTAATTATCCTGAATATATCGGGGTGTTACATTTGAAACCTTGAATCCGACAATTTTTAAGAAGGGGTCTATGATGAATATCCTACAACACCTCATGTGACTACAACGGTCACTCAGGCAGATCCGCCTACTGCACCCTCTGCCACACTAGCAAACCCACAGGACGCAACCCCTATGGAAGAAACACTGGCTGCTCCCACAACATATCCTGAGCTTGTTATGGCTATGACTATTAGAAAATTGGCACCCCACTTAGAATGGTGGATAATATCGCAGAGTAGAGTTTTCAAACTCTTTTTCGTTGTGGAAGCGTAATTAACTTGCGGAAGATAATGACACAAGATTTATAGAGGTTTGGCCAAACGTGCCTGCGTCCTCTCTCTGTATCTTTTTCTATAGGCTTAAGATCAATCTTTTCCACCTTGTTTTCTATCAGTCCGAGGTAAACCGTTACATTCTCATCTTCTATCAGTCCGAGATAAACCGTTACACTGTTGTCTTTATGTCGGTCCAAGATAAACCATTTTCCTTTTCTATCGGACAAGGAATCAACCTATATAGCTTTCTCTTGGTACTAGGCAAACCTCTCTTGGATTTAGATATGATTCTAATAATGCCAGATCAACGATCCTAATAACACCAAATCAATCTACAATACATATCTTTCCTATCGTGTATGGTTTTCGTGTATGAACACTTAAACACTTATCAATTAAGCACAAATATAACAAAGACAGTATATACACTGATATCAAATGTATATATGATTTTCTCAGAGTTGTTTGTTGAATACCATTAGAAGTAGTATTTATAGGCTCCAAAGCCTCAACTAGCCGTTAACATCTTTTTCCTTCATTACGTACGTTATAGCACTTCCGTTACGTACGTTAAGCTCATTACGTACGTTAACCCTTCCTGTTACGTACGTTATGCTCTATGCAAATCAGTCCAGTGGCTTCTGTATACTTCCATTATGTACGTTATCATTATACGTATTACGTACGTTAAATACTCCTTAGATAGCCGTTGATATGTTGCGTATGCCGTGACGTCACAACGGTCATATAGTTTCAATTCTTCCAATGGTTCATAATTCAAACTTCATTATGTACGTTAAGCGTAACATCTTACGTACGTTAAGTTCCAATTGTTACGTACGTTATTCTGACTTCGTTACGTACGTTAAGTCATGTCAGCTGCACTCTTCTGCCTTCAGGCGAGTTTCCATTACGTACATTATATCATGTATATTAGCTTTGTTAAACATCACTTGTTTGCTTTTCTGTCCGTTTCGAGCGTCTTCGACTTCTTTGTTGTTTTGGTTCGTTCTATTGTTGTTTAATTTGATCGATAACATCATCAGCTCATCATTAGCTCATCATCAACTCATCATCAAAACCAATTTATGATTATGTGGAATAGAATATTCCAACAATCTCCCCCTTTTTGATGATGCCAAAACAACAACCTTTTAATGAGATTTTATACCTGCAAAATTAAAATAATTACAGATCAAAGTTTTCGGTTTTGTCCGTTTCGTTAGTTTTCATCTCCCCATTGTTTCTTTTCTTCTTTTAAACTTCTTCATATTATTTTCTTTTTCAACTTTCTTCTCCTTCATTTTTTCTTCCCCTTTCATGATCGGGATATTGCTTTTATTTTTCTCGTCATTAATCCATGACTAGTATTCTCCTTCTCCCATCATTTTTCTCGACTTTCTCTCCTCCTTTTTGTCATAATCAAAAAGTTCATAATAAATTTAAAAAATTGATACATTAAATATGACAATTAACCGAAAAAACTCCCCCTGAAAAATAGGTCTCCCCATTTTTAAAATAGTAACTCCCCCTGAGTTGAATACTAATTGTTAAAAATATAAATTATCAAAATACCAATTGATGGAAATATATTAATTTGATTTTTGGGGATCCAACCGAGAGTTGGTTTTTCTTTTGAAACATAGACCATATTCGGTATAATAGTTCCTTTTGGAATCCAAACTTTTTTAATTTTGATCGTCCGTCTTGGGCTTTTGCAAACTGAGATATGATGCCCAAGTTTTAAACATTTCTCACATCGGAGTATTTTAAAATTTAAGAATTCTGTTTTATTATTAGGTTTGAATCCCAACCCCTGTTTATTTAATAAAATTTTTGAACGGAAATCAATTGTTCAAATTTGTCATTTCCACAAGAAAATTTGTTTGCTAAATTTTTAAGTTCAGTTTGAACTTTCAAAAGATCATCCTTTAATTTATTTTCAGTTTCAAGACATTTAAAATGATCGGTTTCTATAAATTTCCCTTTTTTATTTAATTTGGAAATTTCGATTTCCAATAATTTATTTTTCGATTTGAGGGATATATTTTCAATTAAAGCGTTTTGAAAATCAGTATGTAAAAGTTAGAATGCTTCAAAAAGTTCGTCTTGAGACGAGGTACTTACCTGGCTTTCGGCGTCGCTTTCGTCGAGTGAACTCCTTGCCATGAGTGCGAGGTTATTTTTAATATATTCATCATTATCCTCTTCATCACTCCATGTAGCTATTAAGACTTCTTTCTTGGAAGTCGAGCCTCGACAATTTTTAGCAAAGTGGCCCGGTTTTCTACAGTTTCGACAATTATTGTTGAATTTCTTTGACTCGCTCGAGATATCTTTTCTTCGCCGGTTTAATAAGTTTTGAAACTTATTTATGTTCTTGGCATAATATGCCAATTCTTCATCATATTCGTCTACCAGGATTTCTTCTTCTTTTCTTGACATCTTAGCTTTCAAAGCTATTGATCTTTCCTTCGGTCTCGGTTTGGCATTTCGAGATTTTAAAACTATCTCATAGTTTATTAGCGAACCGATGAGGGCGCTAAAATAGAAATTGTTTACATCTTTCGATTCCATAATCGCCGTAACCATCCCATCCCATTCAACATGTAGTGATCGTATAATTTTCTTTACTTTTTCACTACTTGTTAATGGTTTCCCAAAACAAGCTAGTCCATTAGTAATGACCGAAAATCAGTCGAGCATGTTCGTTATGGACTCGTCATTTTTCATCGTAAATAGCTCGTAGTCATGGAGAAGCATATTGATCTTCGTCTCCTTGACTTGTGATGTTCCTTCATGAGTTACCTCAAGCATTTTCCAAATTTATTTGGCACTTTCGCACGAGAATATCTCGTTGTGTTCTTCCGAATTTAAAGCACAATATAATAATTGTATTGCTCTGCAATTATAATGGTCGTTTTTCCAATATGTATCATCATACTCTTCAAACCTTTTGAGAGTACCCTTTGAAGTCATGGGAATTTTCGGGCCAAGACATATGACTTTCCATAGCTCGATATCATAGGCTCCAATGAATATCAACATTTTCTTTTTCCACGTCATAAAGTTCGATCCATCAAAAAATAGAGGTCGGTTTAAGGAAAGACCTTCGGCCGGGGAAATTGAAACGCCATTTGGATCTTTTTCTCCTCGGATGTTAATCCTACTTTCAAGAGATACCGCTCTGATACCAATTGTTGGAAAATTGGAACCCTATTTAGAATGGTGGATAATATCGTGGAGTAGAGTTTTCAAACTCTTTTGCATTGCGTAAGCGCAATTAACTTGCGGAAGATAAATGACACAAGATTTATAGAGGTTCGGCAAAACGTGCCTACGTCCTCTCTCCGTATCTTTTTCTATAGGCTTAAGATCAACCTTTTCTGCCTTGTCTTCTATCGGTCCGAGGTAAACCATTGCAATCTCGTCTTCTATCAGTCCTAGATAAACCGTTACACTCTTGTCTTTATATCGGTCCAAAATAAATCGTTTTCCTTTTCTGTCGGACAAGGAAGCAACCAATCTAGCTTTCTATTGGTACTAGACAAACCTCTTTTGGTTTAAATATGATTCTAATAATGCGGTATCGACGATCCAAATAACACCGAATCAATATACAATCCATATCTTTCCTCTTGTGTATGGTTTTCATGTATGAAAACTCAAACACTTATCAATTAAGCACACATACAACAACGATAGTTTATACAATGATATCAAATGTATATATGATTTTATGAGAGTTGCTGTGTGGTGAATACCATTAGATGTAGTATTTATAGGCTCCAAAGCCTCAACTATCCGTTAGCATCTTTTGCTTTAATTACGTACGTTATAGCACTTCCGTTACGTACATTAAGCTCATTACGTACGTTGACCCTACCTGTTACGTACGTTATGCTCTATGCAAATCAGTCCAGTGGCTTCTGTATACTTCTATTACGTATGTTATCATTATACATATTATGTACGTTAAATACTCCTTAGATAGCCGTTGATATATTGCGTATGCTGTGACGTCACAACGGTCATATAGTTTGAATTCTTCTAACGGTTCATAATTCAAACTTCATTATGTACGTTAAGCATAACATCTTACGTACGTTAAGTTCCAATTGCTACGTACGTTATTCTGACTTCGTTACGTACGTTAAGTCATGTCAGCTGCACTTGTCTTCAACAGGCTCCCATACCTGTAGAGGATCCCAACTGGACATTGGAACCCTCTAGTGTTTGGAGTGTAATGCCCGAGATTTCTGTTATGTAATTGGAACTTGTGATATTGTAATGATTGTACTTTTGTCTGAGTATTATTCTCCGTATTTCATAATCCGATGTTGCCGAGCGTTTAATTTCATGGTTGTGATTTGTAAGGTTGAAATTCTGTGCATGTAGCGCACGCTACAGGCTAAGGGTAGCGTACGCTAACATGGTTTCATAGCGCACGCTACAGAATGTAATTAGCGCACGCTATGCGTGGTCAAATTGATTGGGACGTGCGGTAGGTGAGATCTGGCCGGGGGACCCCTGTCGGATCGTGTCGGATGTACCTGGACGGCTTTCGGGAAAAGCCGAGTCAAAGCCTTAGCGCACGCTACAGGTATATGCGTAGCGCACGCTAAGTGCCGAGTACAGTTTAGACTGTGAGCCGTTAGCGCACGCTACGAACAGGGTCTAGCGCGCGCTAATAGCCATTTATTATAAATAGGACATCATCCTATTCGAGATTTGATTTTCTCCTCCCATAACCCGAACTCTTACACTTAGATCATAACTCCCTTCGTCTAAACACTTCATATCAACCTCCTAGTTCGAGATTGAAGATCGTATATCATTGGAGATTGGTGTTCAAGCCTTCGGTGTTGGATCGCTTCATTTTCCTCCGTATTCTTCACTACTTTGAGGTAGGTGATTCTTCACTGATGTTAGTAATGTTCCTAAGGAAGTTTGAATCATGTTTTGATAGCAAGTATTTCGTTTATAATCGGTCATCACATGTTAGAAGGATACTTTTGACGTATCGGCATTATATATCGTATGAACCTTTGAACCATATTATTATAAGGACTCCTAAGCATGTTCAAACCGAGTTATGATCAATAATCGGATATTTACCCAGTTGATACGTTTTACACGATGGAATCATGTGTTTTGGAACGTAGAACAAATGGAACTTAGATTATTTCTTGGAGATCGTAGATGAATTATGATGTTGAGTTGGCTATCCGTATATTTGTATTTCACGATCATAAATCTTCCACAAACCTTATTAGCATGATTTGCCCGAGGATAACTTGTATTATCACGGTAGGATTCATTAGTTCCTCACCATTCAACCGGTTTTGGCTTGCGATTCTCGCCATGCAATATTAGCGCACGCTAACATATGTGAGTTAACGTGCGCTATCGGGTCGAATAACGCCCGGCGTCACGTAGCGTACGTTATGAGACCAGCCGAGTCAGACTGCCAGACCGTGGCTAGCGCACGCTAGTCTTATACGATAGCGTACGCTAACAGTCCGTCTTAGCGCACGTTACGTAGAGTACGTAGCGCGCGCTAAGCAGTCCAGGCAGATTGGTTATTTTGAGCTTTTCGGCCGTAGACCGAATTGTTAGGCCATCGTTCGACTTGAGATGATTTGTATATCGTTCCTTTTGTTAAGGTTCGAGCTTGTTACGTTGATCGAAGGAGGCGGCCTTCGAGCGTGTCGAGAACATTGAAGTGTTTCGTCCTTGCCATTTTCGAGGCAAGTATCATATGTCGAGTTCGATTTATCATGCTTGTGGTTTTATTCATATTGTTGAATATGAGATGTATTTCTGAGAATTTTCGTGATATTCGTTGTTGTTTGTTCGTATTGATGAACATATTGAAATGCATATGTGTATGCATAATTGTTTCATTTATGGTATAAATGATCAGGGGATCATGAGGATCTATCTTGAGGGCGCTGGATCGAATGTCCACCATGCGTTGGTCCGCGGGATCATCATGGGGATCTATCTTGAGGGCTGGATGTGGGACGGGTTTTCCACCATGCGTTGGTCCGACGGGATCATCATGGGGATCTATACCAAGAAGTATTTGGATCATTTGGATTACCCTGTATTGTGTAGATGGAATCGTGAGGATTCGCATCGTTGGATTCCGGTGGCGGAAGTCCGTTTGCATGTTTTATGATGTATTAATGATTTATTCTATGACGATACTTGTACTAGCATTGTTTTGCTGACCCCTTCGGGGGTGGACATTGTTTTTGATGCTCAGGTAGTCGAGGAGCGGGAGGGCAGCCACAGTACCGACAAGACGATGAGATGGCTCAGTGATGTGGTTGATGTTCTTATTATTATGATTTGTCTTCTTGGTTCGTTTAGTAATCGAGTATGTCTGTATTAATAAAGTCTTTTCGATATGGTTGTATAAGTCCGCACATTTGATCGTTTGTTTCAAATCTGTATGTGAATTCCAGTGTACGATTGGTTTATTTTTACACTTCTTTTAAAATTAGCCTTGTAATCCTTATCTAAAGGGTTTACGGCGCTGTAATTATTCCGAATATCTCGGGGTGTTACAGAATATGGTATCGGAGCTAAGATTTATGGATATCTTGGCAGTCGGGTTAGTTGGGTCTGTTTACGTTATTGATTATTGGTCGTTCGTAACATCACTGCTGAGCCAGCATCGTCAATTGGACTGTGGTTGTAAGTTTCCTAATCTCGAATACTACTGTTTTATTTAATTCACGTCTTGTAAACATTAATGAATGTACTTTGAGAAAGTTTGTCCCAGATATTGAGTATTTATGTTTACAGTATGTTGAGAGGAGGTCGTGGACGCGGACGCGGTCGTGGACGCGGACGTGGTAATGCGAGGCAAGAAGAGTCGGTATCTACCCCAGAGATAACCGCTAGTCAAACGGATTCACATTCCGGGGGACAGCAGGGATCGGCAAATAATAATGCAGATCCTAACGTGCCGGGAGTGCTTCAGCAGGTGGTTGCCCAGATAAACCAGTTTGCTCAAGTTGTGGATCGCATGCAGACGGCGATGGGACAGCAGAATAACGTAGATAATCGGGGAGATAAATGGCTTGCAAGTGATCAAATTGCATCCTCCGAAATTTGATGGTTCGACAGACGCTTTCTTGGGATCAATTTGAAAGAATTAGAGAAGATTTTTGCGGGGATTAATTGTCCCAACGATAGGAAGGTTCCGGTCGCGGTATCTTCGACAGGAGGCTTTCGACCGGTGGGAGGCCATTCGGCCGGAGGAGCATAATGTTAGTGACGGAATTCAAACCGATGATGGAGGCGCAGATTGTCCTCGCCGGTTAGAGAGGCCCGAGTTCGGGAGTTTTCTCACCGCAAAATTCGAAGCAATCGTGTGGAAGTGATTAAGACTTTTAATCACCAGCTGACTTATGTGCGCCACCTGGTCAGGACCGAGGCGGAAAGGATTTTCCATTTTGACATGCGAATGAAGCCGGAAATTCAGCAATATATGTCCGGATTTGATTGTACCACCTTGAGGCAGTATCAAAACAAGGCGTTGGCCTACGATATGAAGGAAGCAGCAGTAGAGAAATCGACGGAAGCAAAGAAACAGAAGGTGTCGGGCAACTTCGCGGAGAATAAGAATAGCGGGCCCCGCCGGGGTCAGTCCTCTTTTCACTCATCCAGGAGACCTCCGCATCCTAGTCGAGGAGGAAAGAAGTTCCGGGCAGCACCGACTGTTTCTGACACAGGGAAGAAGTGTTACAACTTTGGCAAGGCGGGACATGTTCGACGTGATTGTTTCGCGCCTGCTGTGACCTGTTTCGAGTGTGGACAGGAAGGACATCGCGCAACATTTTGTGGGAATGCGACCCGATCTTTTGGTACTCGCGCTCCAGCTCCAGTCCCGAAGGAGACGAGTGTGAACCAGGCAGCGGCAAAGTGGATTTCGGTAGAGAACGGCGGGAAGAGAGAGGCATCCAGTGCTGGGTCCGTTCCTCCACGCCTGTACGAGATGAGGAAATCTGATGATCAGAACAAAGCTGTTGCATCAGGTATGATTCAGATCCTTTTGCAACCAGTTAGTGTCTTGTTCGATTCAGGAGCCACGCATTCTTTTATATCTTTGAACTGTGTTAATCGTTTGAACATCTCGTGCTTGTATAATTGTGAACCTTATGTTGTGGGATTACCTAGCGGAGAGAAAATTGTGGGAACCTTAGAAGCTAAGGATTTCCCAGTATCTATCGAAGGAAGAGATTGGCCATCGAATCTTATTGTGGTTGACATCTGCGGTGACTATTTAATTCTCGGAGATGATTGGCTCAACCGTTATGGAGCTGTGCTGAATTACCGAGAGAGAGTCATTTCCATCATTGCTGATGACGGATCTGAACACTTATTCCGAGGATGGAGACCGGGAAGCTCGGGGAAATTGATCAAGGCAATGAAAGCCGTGAAATTACTGAAGCAAGGATGTCACGGACTTTGGTGCTATGCCATGAGGAAATAGGAAGGAGTAGAGCTCTCATCTATTTCAGTTGTGAATGAGTTCTCAGATGTTTTTCCTGACAAACTACCTGGATTACCTCCGCAGAGAGAAGTGGAATTCACTATCGAATTAGAGCACAGGCGGCTCCTATTTCCAGAGCACCATATCACATGGCGCCAACCGAGATGTATGAACTCAAGAAACAACTGGAGGAATTGTTGCAGAAGGGTTATATTCAACCTAGCATTTCTCCTTGGGGAGCACCCGTTCTCTTTGTCCGGAAGAAAGACGGATCCCTCCGACTGTGTATTGATTACAGGGAACTCAATAAGATGACAATCAAGAACAAGTATCCTATACCTCGGATCGACGACTTGTTTGATCAGCGCAAGGGGCAAGGGTATTCTCGAAGATTGACTTGCGAGCGGGATACCATCGGTTGAGAATTAAGGAATCGGATATACCGAAATGCGCTTTCGAGATCCGTGCGGGCATTATGAATTTGTAGTGATGCCATTTGGACTTACCAATGCTCTGCGGTATTCATGCAATTGATGAATCGGGTATTCTTGGAGTACTTGGATAAATTTGTGGTCGTTTTCATTGACGACATCTTGATATATTCGAGGACGCAGAGGAACATCTTGAACATTTACGTGTGGTTTTGAGCATCTTGAGAAAGGAGCAGTGTATGCTAAGCTTTCTAAATGCGAATTTTGGCTTAAGGAAGTAACCTTCCTTGGGCATGTGATATCATCCGACGGAGTTCGGGTGGACCGAAGAAAGTCGAAGCAATCTTGGAGTGGGAAGCTCCTAAAACGTGAAAGTCCGAAGCTTCTTAGGACTTGCTGGATATTATCGCCGCTTTGTAGAGGGATTTTCCAAAATTGCTCGTCCGCTCACTCATTTATTCGAGAAAACTCAAAAGTTCATGTGGAATGAGGAGTGCGGGCTAGTTTTGTGAACTTAAGAGGAGGTGACGGCACCTATATTAGCGCCGAAGGCCCGATGGATTTATGGTATACAACGATGCTTCAAATCGGGGTTTGGGTTGTGTGTTGATGCGAAGGATAAAGTGATTGCTTATGCTTCTCGGCAATTGAAACCGCACGAAGTTAATTATCCGACTCATGATCGGAGCTAGCGGTGTGGTCTTTGCCTTGAAAATCGGCGACATTATTTGTACGGCACTCATTGTCGGATCTTCTGAGACCATAAGAGCCTCAAGTACATTTTCGATCGAGAAAGAGTTAAACATGAGGCGAGAAGGTAGTGGAATTGATCAAGGATTACGACTTGGAGATTCTCTATCATCAGGAAAGCAAATGTAGTAGCCGATGCTTTGAGCCGTAAACTGTTTCCCTTCGAGTGTTGGAAGCACTTACGTCCCAAACCGGTATTCAACGAGGCTGATCCGCGAGGATTGAAGTATGGGCACCGGGAATCGAGGGCAACTTTATGTGATGGGCGACTTCATCACTAGTCGAGGAGATCAAGTCTAAACAATTGGGCGATTCTCACGATCCTTCGATTATGTGTGAAGTAAAGAAAGGAAAAGCCCGAGATTCGTGATACAAGATGATGGAGTTATGAGATTTGAGTCGACTTTGCATTCCCGATGATGATGATTTGAGAAGGACTATTACGAAGGAAGCTCACGGACGCCCTATTCTATTCACCCGGCAAGTGTAAGATGTATAAAGATTTAAAGCAAAACTTACGGTGGGGAATATGAAGAAGGGCGTAGCGGAGTACGTTTCAAAGTGTTTGACTTGTCGTGAGTTAAGATTGAACATCAACGACCTGCCGGAATGTTAAGACCGCTTAGATCCCCGAGTGGAAGTGGGAGGATATCTCGATGGACTTCATTACTAGTATGCCAAGGACTAGACGGGAATGAACATGATTTGGGTTGTAGTTGATCGACTAACCAAGTCGGCTCATTTCTGGGAATTAAAGATACATGGGGACCCGAGAGATTGGCACGAATATTTATTGCAGAGATAGTCAGATTGCGGGGCCGAAGACCATTATTTCAGATCGAGATGGTCGTTTCGTGTCACACTTACGGAAAGCGATTCACGGGGCTTTGGGGAGCTCAACTTTAGCATGACTTATCATCCCCAACGGATGGTCGATCTGAAAGAACTATACGACAGTAGAAGACATGCTTAGAGCTTGTGCTTTAGATTGGTCGTTGATTGGGAAGTTCACTTGCCCTTGATCGAGTTCACCTATAATAACGATTGGCATGCTTCTATTAAGATGGCCCCATTTGAAGCTTTATACGGGAGAAGATGCCGATCGCCTGTCTTTGGGATGATTCTTGGATTTGATCGGGACGGAACCGGAATTGATTATTCGGACTCAAGAGAAGATAGCCTTGATTCGAGAGAGACTGCTGATCGCCTGCAGTCGTGAAGTCTTATGCCGATGTACGTCGCCCTCTAGAGTTCGGCCTGGGGACCACGTACTATTGAAGGTGTCTCCTACACGAGGGATTTTCCGTTTTGGGAGAAGAGGCAAGCTTAGTCCGAGATATATCGGACCATTTGAGATCCTAGAGAGAGTTGGGGATTTAGCATACCGGTTGGCCTTACCGCCATCGCTGAGTCATGTTCACAATGTGTTTCACGTATCCCAACTGCGAAAGTATGTACCGGACCCCAGTCACGTCATTGATTTCGACGAGATCGAGATAGCTAATGATGGCACCTTCGAAGAGAGACCAATCAAGATACTTGAGAGCCGGATCAAACAGTTGAGAAATAAACCAATACACTTGGTTAAAGTACAATGGTCACGACATGGGGTCGAAGAGGCCACTTGGGAAATGGAGGACGGTATGAAGGCTAAATATCCGGAGTTGTTTTCATCATAAGTTTCGGGACGAAACTTCTTTTTAGGGAGGAAGGATGTAATGCCCGAGATTTCTGTTATGTAATTGGAACTTGTGATATTGTAATGATTGTACTTTTGTCTGAGTATTATTCTCCGTATTTCATAATCCGATGTTGCCGAGCGTTTAATTTCATGGTTGTGATTTGTAAGGTTGAAATTCTGTGCATGTAGCGCACGCTACAGGCTAAGGGTAGCGTACGCTAACATGGTTTCACAGCGCACGCTACAGAATGTAATTAGCGCACGCTATGCGTGGTCAAATTGATTGGGACGTGCGGTAGGTGAGATCTGGCCGGGACCTGTCGGATCGTGTCGGATGTACACAGACGGCTTTCGGGAAAAGCCGAGTCAAAGCCTTAGCGCACGCTACGGGTATATGCGTAGCGCACGCTAAGTGCCGAGTCTGATTTAGGCGTGAGCCGTTAGCGCACGCTACGAGACAGTCTAGTGCGCGCTAATAGCCATTTATTATAAATAGGACATCATCCTATTCGAGATTTGATTTTCTCCTCCCATAACCCGAACTCTTACACTTAGATCATAACTCCCTTCGTCCTAAACACTTCATATCAACCTCCTAGTTCGAGATTGAAGATCGTATATCATTGGAGATTGGTGTTCAAGCCTTCGGTGTTGGATCGCTTCATTTTCCTCCGTATTCTTCACTACTTTGAGGTAGGTGATTCTTCACTGATGTTAGTAATGTTCCTAAGGAAGTTTGAATCATGTTTTGATAGCAAGTATTTCGTTTATAATCGGTCATCACATGTTAGAAGGATACTTTTGACGTATCGGCATTATATATCGTATGAACCTTTGAACCATCTTATTATAAGGACTCCTAAGCATGTTCAAACCGAGTTATGATCAATAATCGGATATTTACCCAGTTGATACGTTTTACACGATGGAATCATGTGTTTTGGAACGTAGAACAAATGGAACTTAGATTATTTCTTGGAGATCGTAGATGAATTATGATGTTGAGTTGGCTATCCGTATATTTGTATTTCACGATCATAAATCTTCCACAAACCTTATTAGCATGATTTGCCCGAGGATAACTTGTATTATCACGGTAGGATTCATTAGTTCCTCACCATTCAACCCAGTTTTCGGCTTGCAGTATTCTGCCATGCAATATTAGCGCACGCTAACATATGTGAGTTAACGTGCGCTATCGGGGTCAGATAACGCCCGAAACGTACGTAGCGTACGTTATGAGACCAGCCGAGTCGATTGCCGGCCGTGGCTAGCGACGCTAGTCTTATACGATAGCGTCGCTAACGATCCGTCTTAAGCGCCGCGTTACGTAGAGTACGTAGCGCGCTAAGCGATCGAGCGATTGGTTATTTTGAGCTTTTCGGCCGTAGACCGAATTGTTAGGCCATCGTTCGACTTGAGATGATTTGTATATCGTTCCTTTTGTTAAGGTTCGAGCTTGTTACGTTGATCGAATGAGGCGGCCTTCGAGCGTGTCGAGAACATTGAAGTGTTTCGTCCTTGCCATTTTCGAGGCAAGTATCATATGTCGAGTTCGATTTATCATGCTTATGGTTTTATTCATATTGTTGAATATGAGATGTATTTCTGAGAATTTTCGTGATATTCGTTGTTGTTTGTTCGTATTGATGAACATATTGAAATGCATATGTGTATGCATAATTGTTTCATTTATGGTATAAATGATCCGAGGGATCATGAGGATCTATCTTGAGTATTTGGATCGAATGTCCACCATGCGTTGGTCCGACGGGATCATCATGGGGATCTATCTTGAGGCGCTGGATCGGCTGGACGGGTTTTCCACCATGCGTTGGTCCGACGGGATCATCATGGGGATCTATACCAAGGCGCTGGATCATTTGGATTACCTGTATTGTGTAGATGGAATCGTGAGGATTCGCATCGTTGGATTCGATGGCGGAAGTCCGTTTGCATGTTTTATGATGTATTAATGATTTATTCTATGACGATACTTGTACTAGCATTGTTTTGCTAACCCCTTGGGTGTACATTGTTTTGATGTTCGGGTAGTCGAGGCGGGAGGCGGCCCACGGTACTGTTGGAGTGCAGGATCGGACATTGCGCCGTGTTGCGGAAGCGTAAATAAAATAGCGGAAAATAAAAGACGCAAGGATTTATAGAGGTTCGGCTATAAACGAGCCTACGTCCTCTCTTTATCTTTTTCAATAGGTTAAAGATAGCAACCTCTTCGCCTCTCTTCTATCGGTCGAGGTATAACCGTTACAATCACGTCTTCTATTGGTCCGTGATAAACCACTCGTACTTGTCTTTGTGTCGGTCCAAGTTAAACCGTTTTCCTTTTCTATCAGACAAGGAATCAACCGCTCTAGTTTTCTATGGGTACTAGATAAACCTCACTAAGATAACGATTGCGATACTAACAATGCCGGATCCTTGATCCTAATAACACCGAATCCAATCGTATCTTTTCTTTTACCACTCGTGTATGTTTTCGTGAATTCTCACTCAAACACTTACAATTAAGCTCAATATCAACAACAAGAATGTGTAATAATATCACAAGTATAGACAATTTGCTCAAGGTTGTTGTGCTCAAACAATACCATAGGGATGGTATTTATAGGCTTCATGATCAAACTAGCCGTTAGCTGCCAGGACCTTCATTACGTACGTTATATGCTCTCCATTACGTACGTAATCCTCATTACGTACGTTAACCATGGCTGGTTACGTACGTTAGCATCTTCACAAATCAGTCCAGTGAGTTTCGTCATTTTGAGTTACGTACGTTAGCATATACACGGTTACGTACGTTAACATTACATCACTGATGACGTCATATATCCGTTGGATGCTTTTCTGAATTTGACTCCTCCAACGTTCACTTGTTTGAACTGAGTTACGTACGTTATCACTCATACATTACGTACGTTAGCTTCATCATATTACGTACGTTAACATGTTCCTGTTACGTACGTTAGCTCTGTTTTTCTTCAGCATTTTGCACTTCGTTTTCTTCGATGCTTGGCTTCGCCTCTTTGTTGTTTTGTTTTGCTTATCAACATTAATCATCAAAACACTTTTAATTTATGTATGGAACAAAATGTTCCAACAGTACCGACAGGACGATGAGATGGCTCAGTGATGTGGTTGATGTTCTTATTATTATGATTTGTCTTCTTGGTTCGTTTAGTAATCGAGTATGTCTGTATTAATAAAGTCTTTTCGATATGGTTGTATAAGTCCGCACATTTGATCGTTTGTTTCAAATCTGTATGTGAATTCCAGCGTACGATTGGTTTATTTTTACACTTCTTTTAAAATTAGCCTTGTAAATCCTTATCTAAAGGGTTTACGGCGCTGTAATTATTCCGAATATCTCGGGGTGTTACATGGAGTCCCCCTCCCACAGACATCATAAATAAAACAGTTCTCCAGGTCCAAAACGATGAATCATTTGAACTCTTCAAAGTATGGAAGGACTACATGGTCGCCCCATATGACACTCCGTATAACTCGAAGGACTGGAAGGAGAAAGAATTGTTTGTCCTACAAGTTACGGGCACCCAAAACGTAGAGGTGATGATCAAATGTGATGATCCCTTTTGCTACGAGCTGATCACGACATACTATGTGGAAAAATAAAAGGCCCGACTGAAAGGGAAGAAACGGTCCGAAGACGAGACTTGGAGCTCAAGCCATCACTCAGACCCCGACTTAGATGGGGATGAAGACGCGATATAGGTAGGTCTGAGGACGAGCCATGAAGAGGCTCGCGAGAAAGATTTTGCTAAGTCTAAGGCTGCCGAGTGCAAGGGAACATCATCTGATCAACTCAAGTCCACCACCCCTCAAGATAAAGCAGGCCAGGCTGGCAAGGTACATGAGAAATCAATCCATCTTGTGACTACTGAAATTGCTGCACTAGACCAGCAAACGAAGAAACCATCATCTCCCACTAAGGAGAAATCAGTCCCTCCGACTGAGGAAGATGCTGTTGGAAATAATACGCAACGGAAGCGAAGTTGGTGAAATTTTGAATAAAGTATTTTACGCATCCACGAGCACAAAATCGATTTAGTCATACTAATTAATTAACTACTAAGATTAATAAGCAATTTAAATTTCATTTATTATTTATTAAATAAGATTTTTGGTAAATTCAACATCCTAATCTAGATCAAAGATCATAGGATATTTATCTTTTGAAGCGTAGTGGTTGCTGCTTGTGATCTCTTCCTTAAAACCTTCTAAAGTATGATCTCGCCTTAATCCGGACGTTGTGTGGGCAACGAGCTACCGAATCTTGCTTGACTATGGTGATGGATCGGCGAACCTATATTTCTCACAACTCTCGATTTTTCTTTTTCTTCAAGTAATTTCGATTGATAATAAGAATTAAAGTGTTATCTCAATTGTGGAATCAAAGAGACAAGTCAAGATCCACAATCAAACACTTGGAAGAAAAAATCGAAATCCCTTGTGTAAGATATGATGTAGCGGCCGAACCCCTTCCAATATGTCCTATTTATAGGCTTTGGACTACTCTAGGGATCTTAAGGAGGATTAGGGTTATGACTCTTAGTGCATCCCAACTTTCCATATTAAGCCCTTCCTAGTATGGTTGAGTTCACTAATATTAATTCAATCCACTAAAATATTAATATTGCACTTCCTACTCAAAGCCCAGTTTACTAAATTGGGTCCCTTATTTAAATATATTATTTCTCGTGTTTAAGATATCGAATGTCCATTAATTAATTTAAGCTACTGAAAATTTTAATCAATTATTTTCTTATCCAAGAGTAGTACCACTCGAACCTTATTATTATATCAGAATTAAATCCACCTGTAGGGTTTAATATAATAGTCATAATTGAGCTTCTCAAGGGGACATCATCAACTGGCACGAGTTGGGACACGATTTTTAGTTATAATATTAATTGTCATATAAATAATATTATTGCCCAAGATACGAAGCATATTGATTCAATAATATTATTTGCGTTCTTCTTACAGTCAGTACAACAGACACTATCTCACTACGATCCAGTTCAACATATGCAAATACGCAAAGGCATGCTAATGGTCAAGACCGACTAATCTCAAGCATACATTACAACCTTTCATATAATTTGTCTAGTAATTGTATAGGTTTTGAACTATTATATTATTTTATAAGGCACCGATAATGTGATCTTCCGTGTGACATTAATACACCAAATTATCTATAATAAAAAAATAGACAATGCATTTGCATAACCATAACGTGAATAAATATGCAAAACATGTGATTAAATGTTATTAATATCCTCACAGGTAGTTATAGAGAATAAGGTAATACAAGCATAAAGTATGCTTGTAGTATACAACCCTAACAATCTCCCATTTATACTCAAAGAATGCTTTTAAGTATAACACTCTATTACATAGTCTATCATATCTCCCACTTACACTCAAAGCAATGCTACCATACACTGTAATCCCGTTCCTTCCACACGCTTTTCAAAAACTTTTAGGGGTAAGCCTTTCGTGAAAGGATCAGCAAAATTATCTTCCGATGCAACCCTGGCTACAACTATGTCTCCCTCCTTTACGAAGTGTCGTATAAGTACTTGCGGTTGATATGTTTACTTGCCTTATGGGCTCGTGGTTCCCTCGAATTTGCGACTGCACCGGTATTATCACAGTAAATTATAATACCCTTTGGCAAATCGGGAATCACATCTAAGTCCTGCAGAAAGTACTTGTGACGTACCGCCTCTTTGGCTGCCTCAGAGGCTGCCACGTACTCAGCTTCCATGGTAGAGTCTGAGATACATTTGCTTCACACTCCTCCAACTAATGGCTCCACCACCCAGAGTAAACATATAATCCGAAGTAGATTTGGACTTTTCTTTGTCTAATGAAAAATCTGAGTCAGTATAACCTGATGGACATAAGTCGTCTGATTGATATACTAGCATTTACTCCCTAATCCTTCTCAGGTACTTGAGTATGTGCTTGATAGCAATCCAGTGTCCTAGTCCTGGGTTCGACTGATATCTAGCAGCCATGCCCATGGCATGACAGATATCTGGTTTAGTGTAAAGCGTAGCATACATGAAGCTTCCCACTGCTGACGCATCATGAGGGACTAGCTTCATGCCATCCATCTCCTTTTGTATATTAAGACAAATATCCTTAGATAGTTGAATTCCATGCCTGTAAGGTACAAAACCTTTCTTGGAATTCTCCATGATAAACCGCTTTAGCACTGTATTGATATAAGATGCCTGGGATAAGCATAACATCCTTTTCTTCCGATCACGAAAGATCCTGCTTCCAAAGATGTGTCCTGCTTCTCCCAAATCCTTTATATCTCATTGCTCAGGCAGCCATACCCATGCATCCAATAATTCCTTCATGTTGTTTCCAATCATAAGGATATCATCTACGTACAGTACAAGAAACACCAACACGTTTCTATCGCATTTCTTATACACACAACTCTCACTCGGACACCGGACGAATCCATGTGACTAGACAACCTCATCAAATCGAGTGTTTCAATATCTAGATGCTTGCTTAAGTACATAAATGGATCTCTTAAGCTTGCACACTAAGTGCTCTTCTCCGTTAGCAATAAATCCCTCTGGTTGGCGCATGTAAATATCCTTGTCTAGACTTCCATTCAAGAATGCAGTCTTGACATCCATTTGTCAAATCTCCAGATCCAAATGTGTAGCTATAGGTAAAGAATTCGGATTGACTTAAGCAGGGCTACTGGCGAAAAGGTTTTATCATAATCGATGCCCTCCTTCTGAGTGTAATCTTTCGCTGCAAGCCTTGCTTTGAAGCTTTCAACCTTCTCGTCACATCCTTTATTTCACTTGTAGACCCATTTACTCCCAATGGCTTGTACCCCATCAGGTATTCTACTAGCTCCCACACTTGATTGGAATCCATAGATCCCATTTCTGATTCCATTGCTACTTTCCAGGAGTCCGCATCTTTATCTTGGATTGCTTCCTTGTAAGTCAATGGATCAGATTCATCTTCTTCTGGGATTGAGTATGATGACTTACCAACGCCTATGAATCATTCTGATTGACGAACAACCCTCCCACTACGACGAGGCAAATCCTGAGTTGGTGTAAAAATCTCAAAATCAATACGTAGTGCAGTGTTAGTTGGTGCTTGTGCGATTGGTATAGAGGGAGTCTCGCCCCTCAACTCTTCCCTAATTATTTCGCTCATAGGCTTGTGACTAATCATATAACAATCTTCCAGGAATCGGGAATTGTTGCTAACGATGACCTTCTGATCCTGGGGACTATAGCACAAGCCACCCTTCATTCCCTTAGGGTGTCATACAAACACTCATACCTCTATATGAGATGCTAACTTATCAGTATCCTTATTTAGCACATGTGCTGGACAAATACGAACATGTCCTAGACTGGGCTTCCGCCCACTCCACATTTCAGTGGGTTTTTTTGATCTAATTTTGAAGGCACTAGGTTTAGAATGTACGCATGAACCAATTTTAACACCTTAAATCCGTATGTCCTAGCATGGATGTTCATTGGACCACATATATCCAAACATTTTAGAATCCGAACATGTCCTAGCCTGGATGTTCCTTGGACCACATACATCCGTATGAACCAATTTTAACACCTTCTGAGCACGATTTCCCTTAGTTTTAAAAACCTTTTTGGTCATTTTACCTTCTAAACATGATGCACAAATTGGAAATGACTCAACTTGGAGGTCATTCAATGGGCCATCATCTACCAATCTTTGAATTCTTCTAAGGTTTACGTGACCTAACCATAGATACCACATATATGTTTGGTTTATTCTTGAAGATTCTTTTCTCTTTTTATGGTTAGACAAAGAGTTAAGCGATTTATACATGTGAGTTTGTGTACTATTAATGACATACAGTCCATCAGTATAGATACATTGGCAAACATATTCACCGTTTCTTCTAATAATAGCATCACCATCAAAAGAAACTGAATAACCATCACAACTCAATTTAGAAACTGAAATTAAATTCATTCTAAAATCAGGTACCAATAATACATTATTAAGGACTAATATTTTATCACTAATCTTCAAGTGCACGACTCCCACTGCTACAACCATAAGCCTGGAATAATCGCCCAGTTGATGGTGATCTCATCCGCACTAAGTTGCTTGGTTACCTAAAAACCATGCGAGTCAAAGCAAACATGATCAGTGGAGCCTGAATCTACTATCCACGAAGTGGTAGAACAAGCTGCGAAACATGTTTTGACTGCTAGTACGAGACATACCTTTCTTAAGAGCAGGGCAGTCCACTTTTAAATGTCCTTTCTCACCGCACTTGTAGCACTTTCTCTTTGGCTTTCTGTTCGCCTCAGTATGAGGAGCCTTGCTCCATGCCTTGATAGTTTCCCGTTGCTTCCGGCCCACTTGTTTCTTCTTCTTCTTCTTCCCAATTTGGGTTTAGAAGTTGAAACACCAGTTGCTGCAAGAACTTGATACCCTTGTCTGAAGAGACCATCTGCAGCTTGAAGCTCTCGCAGTAATTCCGCCAAAGTATATTCCCTATGATTCATATTGTAGTTTAGGCGGAATTGCTCAAAGCTTCTAGGTAAGCTGCCTATAATGATATAAACCTGCATTTCCGCATCGACAGTAGCCCCTAAGATATCAAGTTCGTTCAGATGAGAAATCATCTTTAGACATGATCCCTTACCGGGTTCCTTCAGGCGTTTGGGTTGTCATCAAGACCCTCATGGAAATTTTGCCTAGCCGCCCGGTTTTGATAACCAAACATCTCACTGAGTTTTTTCATCATTCCCACGGTCGTGCCCATACTCTGATGCTAATGCTGCAATACATTTGCTAACGAAGCCAAGATGTAACAACGAGCCATCTCATAAGATTTGTTTCGGTATTCTTTCACCTCATCAAGTGTCGAATCTGCATCTGGCTCTAATGGGCATTCCTCAGTTAGAAAAAACTGGTGGTTTTCAGCAGTCAGGACAATATTGAGATTACGTTTCCAATCAGCAAAATTAGTGCCATTAAGTTTTTTTTTTTGAGAATTACAGTAACTGGATTGAAAGACATCTGAGATAAAGTTAAGATATTCATCACAGAATACATAGCAAAATATATTGAAAAACCTCAAAACACAATATACACACACACACACACACACATATATATATATATATATATATATATATATATGCTAGCAATCAACATCTCGAAAAAATATGCATATGCATGCCACGATCATGTGGACGTAGAGTTTTATATCTTTAATTTTACTATCTAGTTAATTTAAGTTATGACAAGTAACATTAATAGTTGGTTCCTCTTGGGGATGTATTAATTAACATAGACTCCGATGGGGAGCTTAATAATTAATACACCTAAGTGAAGACATAATTTAGCAACCTTAAAATATTATCTTTTAAATAATAGTCCTACAGATGGAGAGGTCCTATCATAAAAAACAATATTTACTTTTTGTTATCATTTGAAATTTAAAACCACCGAACCTATAATTAGCACATCCGATATGGAGGAAGACCCTAATGTCAACGCACATGCTAATTGCTTCACAATTTAAATTGATTATGGAGGCCAATTTGATTTTATTTAAAAAATAAATCAATTTTAATCACTTAGTTATTTTAGCCTTAAGGTTTTTAATTTTCTCGTTAGCATGCAAGAAAATATTTCACTCATAATCCATACATGCCATACATTCAAAACAGTAAAAACCAAAATAAATGCATGGATAATAAAATTATCCAACTATCATGGTCTTCATCCCCGAATTGAATCCGAGAAAATCTTCAACTCGATATCTCCCACTGGATCAAGCATCTCGTCACTCCTCCCCAGGCCGGGCCGTGAATTTCCAAAATTAAAATTTTCACTTTTATGCAAAATTAATTACATAAAAAAATTTAATTTTAAAATCTCGATTCTCCGGCGGACGCAATGAACGCGGTGAAACGGAATGAATCAAAAACTGGATGACCCGATCAGAACCGGCGCACCAGCCGAACAGTGCCGCTGACCACAGCGGCGAGCGACTACTCGGCGGCCGTGTGTCTTTGCTCGGCAACGCCGCTTCTTCTTGCTCGGCGCAGACTATCCAAAGAGTCCGGTGTCCCGGTTATGCTCTACTTCTTCGTGATTTTGTCTTCTCCGAATTCGCTTACAATTTCAAAAAAAATACATCGAATTCCATCAAAATTACACGAAAATTAAGATCCTAGATCTAACCGTGGATTTTCTCACGGGAAAAACCATTACATGCCTCAAAAACCAACAACTGTATAAATAATAATAAAATTAACCATTCATATAACCATGATAATTGGATTTGCAAGAACACATCTAGCAAAATATTCCAATATCAAATTACATGAATATTTAAATTGCTATCAATTAATAACTAAAATTGATTAAAATAGCAAAAGCCTAAAATTCTGGCTCCGATACCAATTGTTGGAAATAAAAAACGCATCGAAAGTGAAGTTGGTTAAAATTTGAATAAAGCATTTTACGCATCCATGAGCACAAAACCTATTTAGGCATGCTAATTAATTAACTACTAAGATTAATAAACAATATCATTTATTATTTATTAAATAATATTGTTGGTAAATCCAACATCCTAATCTAGATCAAAGATCATAGGATATTTACCTTTTGAAATGTAGTGGCTGCTACATGTGATCTCTTCCTTAAAATCTTCTAGAGTATGATCCCGCCTTAATCCGGATGTTGTGTGGGCAACGAGCTACCGAATCTTGCTTGACTATGATGATGGATCGACCGAACCTATATTCCTCATAACTTTCGATTTTTTGTTTTCTTCAAGTAATTCCAATTGATAACAAGAATTAAAGTCTCATCTCAATTGTGGAATCAAATACACAAGTCAAGATCCACAATCAAACACTTGGAAGAAAAAAATCAAAATCCCTTGTGTAAGATATGATGTAGCGACCGAACACCCTCTATTATGTCCTATTTATAAGCTTTGGACTACTCTAGGGATCTTAAGGAGGATTAGGGTTAGGATTCCTAGTGCAACCCAACTTTCCATATTAAGACCTTCATAATATGGTTGAGTTCATTAATACCAATTCAATCCACTAAAAAGTTAATATTGCACTTCCAACCCAAATCCCAATTTACGAAATCAGGCTCCATATTTAAATATATTATTTTCGTGTTAAAGATATCGAATGTCCACTAATTAATTTAAGCTACTCATAACTCTAATTAATTAATTTCTTATCCAAGAGTAGTACCACTCGAACCTTATTATTATATCGGAATTAAATCTACCTGCTGGGTTTTATAATAATCATTGTCGAGCTCCTCAATGGTACATCATCAACCAGCACGAGTCGGGACACAATTTCTAGTTATAATATTAATTGTCATATAAATAATATTATTGCCCAAGATACGAATCATATTGAGTCAATCACTGTGACTCTCACCCATGGTAAATCAAAGCAATAAGTATTATAAATACACAATGAAATATTATATACTTAGAATAAAGAAATAATATTCGAGATTTACGTTCTTCTTACAGTCAACACAACAGACACTATCTCAATGCGATCCAGTTCAACGTATGCAAATACGCTAATGCATGCTAATAGTCAAGACCAACTAATCCCAAGCATACATTATAACCTTTCATATAATTTGTCTAGTAATAATTAAGATTTTGAACTATTATATTATTTTATAAGACATTGATAATGTGATCTTCCATGTGACACTAACACACCACATTATCTACATTACAAAATAAATAGACAATATATTTGCATAACCATAACGTGAATAAATATGCAAAACATGTGATTAAATGTAATTAATATCCACATAGGTAGTTACAGGGAAATATGTAATACAAGCATAAAGTAGGTTTTGCAGTATACAACCCTAACAATCTCCTAATTTTACTCAAAGCATGCTTTTAAGTATACTACTCTATTACATGGTCTATCATATCTCCCATTTATACTCAAAGTAATGTTGTCATACACCGTAATCCCAGTCCCTCATGTACAACATGCTACAGATACTGCAACGAGGCAGGAGGAATCAGTCCCTTCTGTCTCCCAGACAATAACACCAGCTGAACCGACAGAGATTCCAGCCACTGAACAAGTATCAACTATCCCTACAGGTTCACCAACTAAACCAGATGAGGACTTCCTATATGACGACAGTCCTAGAAATCCAAACCATAACATCGTCATCAAACAGTTCAGAGAGCCATCTGATTCAAAACTTGCTCATCCCCACTCTCCTCGCACCAAAGCAAGAATAGAGCAACTGCATCAAATTAGTCGCCAAACCATCTTCCTATGGGATGCTGTCAAAGCACTGTATGATGTCAGCAAGAACTCGACTGGATGCAAGAAACTGCCCAAGATGAACTCCCCAAACTTCAAAGAGATGTGCAGGATGTTGAAGATGCATTCCGCCTCATGCCAAACGCCTTATGACAGATACTGAACCAACTTAAACAACATCAGGAGAGTATCCTTAAGCAGGAGCGGGAAAAGCTGAGAGTTGCGGAAGCCAAAACAGTCGCCTCCATCGAGTATACCAGATCCAGACTTACTGCCCATGATCAGAAAATTGCGACCTAACTGCAGTGGTCGCCAGTCTGGTGGACTTAGTGAAAGAAATTAAAGACAAACAGGCTGAATCAATGGATATTATCCGAGATATTCATGGTTTAGTCACAGATCTTGATAATACCGAAAAGGGGAAGAGGCTTATGAGGCTGGAAGGAGATGGAGGATTGTGAAGATAGGGAGATAGAAGTAATACTGGATGACAGTGTTGCTACAACTATCCAAAAACTGGCCGGACCCAGGCCAGTTCAAGGAGCAAGAGGATTCTGGGTAACTGGTTCTCGTTCAGAGTTCTAGGATCCCAATTTTCCGTGTAAAAATACAGTGCAGAAGCCCGATAAGATCTTACTCCTATAGACCAGCATCCATCAGTAGAAGAGTTGAAGGCATGGAAGAATAATGAACTGCTGAGATACTTTTGTACTCTCACTAGGGAATCTGTCATATTCAACCATTTCAAGACAATGGAGGTTGCTGCGAAGGAGTTCTCAAGGCTCCTGTCAGAAGGAAAGCTCCCTTTACGAATTAAACTGAAATCTAAACACCTGAATGGTGATCAGATGACTCACCCAAAAGACTAGATTCTCACCTTCGATGTCTCCCAGGAAGAAAGAAACATCTATAGGGACCGATATAGAGATTCCTTAGTCAACTAGTGGAAATAAACTGATCATGATCTCTCTCAGAAGTCTTAGAAGCTTCATCATTATAGAGGATAACTTCTTACCGCTGTATTTTTTATTTATTCATGTATGCTCTCCGATGTAATATTATATCATCAATAAAAATATTATTTTACCTTAAAAGATTACAGCTCGTGATCTTCAGTTACTGCTTTGATTACGATTCATATTGAAATATTTGCTAAGTCTCAAGTTGTAAGAACTTATCTGTGAATAGTTCATCGATTAAGTTGTATTCGAGTAAGATTACTTACTTCAAGATTGCGCCTATGAGCCAATCATAAATTAAGTTGTAATACACTTAGTCTTGTAGTATTTAAAGTATAAGTAATTGCTTACGAGCAGTTTAAATTTTAGTCTAAGTCTCAAAGATCAGATCATCCAACATAAGACTTGAAGACAACCTCGTGTTTTTAAAGGGTTTTGGCATTATCAAAAAGGGAGAAATTGTTGGGAGTAAGAATACCTAAATGTTCTGATAATGCACCCTATAGCCTGTTCCTACAGCACAACTTCATACAACACCCAAAGAAGACAAATCCTATAGTTAAGCTCCAAGTACAGCAAAACAAGAAACGTTGGCTACAGCAAATAATGCAGTAGGTGTTTTACTTAGGAAAAGTAAAACACAAAACCACATGACATAAACTGAACTTTAAACCATTGTGAAATAATCTTTATTTATTCATAAAGTATTCACAGTTTAAAGTAGCATTTAATGCTGACAGGACAACATTTAATGTAGCCAAAAAGACTACAGACAGAATAGCATTTAATGTGGATTAAGGACTGACGCATTAAATGCGAAACAACTTTAATTCAAACATTTCGAATCCGACAATCATAGCTGTCTAAATTTCACCAACCGGCCAATGGCTACATTTATAACAGATCTATTTCCAAGGTTATAAATAGCCCAAGCAAGAGGACATTGCAAAACAACAGCTTACATAAGAGTTACTGAACACCAAGCTTATCATCTAAGAGCAATATATTTTTCAAGGATACAAAGTATATCTTGATTTAAGAAATATCTAAGTCCTCAACAAAGAACATCACAACTGTAGCGAAGCTTACAAAGCCTACAACTGATGTTCTATTCGTGATACTTCAAAAACCTACTATTGAGACCCTTAGCGCTGTGTGGACTAAGTCAAGCTATTCCGACCTGTGTGGGAATAATAGAGTTCAAGGATGAAGCTTCAATCTGTGTGAGAAGAAGCAAGTCAAAGAAACCTACAACCAATCTGTGTGAATGGCTAAAGCTACAGTCGGCTGTATCAATCTGTCTGAATGATACAACGACGGGTTTAGTTACAATTATATAATTGTGTATGCCTTGATTTTAATAAACTTCTTAGTCCTGTATGGAGGACCTGTGGATGTAGAGGGAATTACCTCGAACCACATTAAGTTGTGTGTTATTACTTTCTATCCTTATTGTTTTCCTACTGCCTGTGATTTTAGTATACTTGTTTTGAAAACCTGATAAGCACCAAGCTACAGGAGATTGTCTAGTTGTTGTACTTACAACAACTTAGTCTAAGACATTCGCTATGCAAACTTAAATTTTGAAAAAGATTACAACTTATTCAACCCCTCTTCTAAGCATACAATAGTATATTGTCGCCAATATCAAGTCATAAGAAGTTCTTAGAAGTTTGAGGAAACAAGAACTCTTGTCATTAATATTTGAGTGGGGGTACTTTCTTGAACAAGGTTCTTGAAAGTTGGATTATGCGACATCCAGAGTTCTTGATTGGAAGGTGATAAGCAACTTGAGAGTTGTGAGGCATCCACGGGTTTTCAGTCAGGAGGTGATAAGCAACCAAAGGGAAGGAGTTAATGCGACCAAGGGTTTTCACTGGTTGAAAGCTGCTGTAACTAGGTCAATGTAACCATCAAAAGTTATAGTGAATTTCTCGCCAAGTAAATTGGAGAAAAGTGGACTAGTAGAGGTTACCCCACCTCTGAAAGCACTATAAGTGTTGTGTGTTTTACTGCTTTAAAACATCATACTTAACTGCTACATCCATCTTAACTGTTGCATTAACAAATCTAGTCAGCTAAGTCTTCCGCATATTTTTCAGCTGACATCGGTTCCTAGCAGAGTTTTCAGTCAAGCTGCAAAACCAGCTAAGTTTACTTAGCTGCTGTTAATCAACTGAGTTTCAAACAGTTGATTTCAGAAAACTTTTTTCTTAAAAGTCTATTCGCCCTCTATAGATTTTTACCATACGTATTTGTGACCTACAAGTGGTATCAGAGAGGTTGGTTCATAGACCACTTAGCTAGTAGTCATATAACCAGATCCATATACTCACGTATATTTCAATAATCTCTCATATTAAGATGGAGTATGTATTCTAGACTCTCTGTGTTCTCCGTTGATGATTATGATCTTTGGAAGATAAGAAAGTAGGCAAACTTATCATCCATATAAGACGACATGTGGAGCATTATTGAAGAAGGTCATATCACCTACATGAAGGACAACACTACTGAGGAAATCATAGATGGGAAACCGAAGCAGATTCCCAAGACCAGAACCGAGCTGACTACCAATGATAGGAAGCTGTCCATATTGACAACCGGGTATAAAATGCCCTATATCAAACCCTTGATAAAGCCACCATGATGAAAATCAAAAATCGCAAAAACGCCAAAGAAAACTGGGACACATTAGCAGTAATGTGTGAAGGAACATAACTAATCAATAAAAATAAGTTATCAATTGCTACACAAAAAATTGGTATCGTCAATATGAAAGATGAAGAAACCATAGACAACGTGGATACCAGATTCACGGAAATCATAAATAAGATCAACTCTCTCGAAAAAACTTATGGCAACCGAGAGATGACACTAAAGGTTCTAAGGTCTCTTACCCCAGAGTGGAGCATGAAGGCCATAACCATGAGGGAAGCAAAGGATCTTAACAAAATAAAGATCCAAGATCTATTCTCATACCTCAAGGCATTTGAGTTCGAACTCCGTTGCTCATCATCCAGTGAGCCAGTTGAGAAAGGAATTGCTTTTGCGGATGAGTCCCCTGCAAGAACCTAGCTGAAGTCACTCCTCCAAGCCCTCTGAATTTTGAGGAAGAAATGGCATTCATAATGCAAAGATTCAGTAACTTTAGAAAGAATTACTAGAAATAGAAGAGGAACTTCAACGAGAATCCCAGGAGAAACCAAAAAGCAGGAAACTATAAGTTGAATGCTACAACTACCGTAAGACAGGTCACATTCAATATGATTGTCCTCACCTGAAGAAAGAAAAAGAAAAGAAAGACACAGGCAGAAGGGAAGATAAAAGAAAAGCTCTAATTGGAAAAGACCAGACACCTGAGATTATGGAACCAAGTGGTGGATGTTGGGATTCGGTGCTTAAAACGAAGGCGCAGTGGAAGCAATATACGAATATAACTCGATCTAAATCCTTAAAGAGGACCGATCAAGCCACGTATATACGAATATAATACGAAACAAAGTAAGATTCGAAATCACACCCTTGTAGTCCGTTGATAAATAGTGTAATCCACGTATGCAATTCCCAAGCTTTAGGTGATCTTCCCCACGAATCCGATTCGTCAAGCTCTTAGATGATCCAATGCCGAAAACACTGCGTCTCTACTTGCCACGCACTGGGGAAATGATCGGAATGACTTCCACTTCATTGTCCTCTAAGGACACGGCTAGAACAAATTGATAGGAGCTTGCTAATTAAGATTACAACACTCTAAATGTTTAATCTATATCTCTCAATTATATCTATATATTTTTCTCTAAGAAGAATATGAAGATGAAGGATGAAGATGAAGACTTGGAAAACTATTTTCCTCTCTCTCTCTCTCTCTCTTTTGCTAAATGAACCGTGAGTTCTTGTGTTGTGGGAGAGAAGTGAAGTCTTCTGTTTTATTCTTCTCCCTCCTTTTCCCCTTACTTTAGACAAAATCACCAACTGCAAGATCAAATGAGATTTTGTCCCCTTAGTGGTCATTAGTCTTCCACACATCAAAGTGAAGACCAAGGCCAAAAAAGGTGGTAGGAAGGTGGGCGGCCATCTAGGAGGAAATGGATGAGTTTGGTTCGTTTCGGACTCTCGTAAGTCCAAACAGATAAACTCCATTCCATTCCTATGTATTATATTAATTAATTAATCCAATTAATTAATCATATCAAATACAAAGTAACATAATTAATTTCTCCAAGAAATAATTATATTCATGAATTAAATTAATCACCCAGTATTATATTTAATTCATTAGGCCGTAAATTAATTTATCCAATAAATTAATTTAGACATCCAATGTTCCAAAATTAATTAGACATCCAATGTCCAGTAAATTAGATATCCAATATCTAATATTTATAAAGAGAGAATAAGCTTGGTTCATTCCGTCGTCAATCCTATTGCGCGACTCGGTAGGTCCGTCTCAGTTAGCAATGGGAGGAACCAAAGAGTAGTAGCACCACCTAGCCAGCCTGGTGGCCTACACTATACCCTAACTGAGAACGAATGATGGGGATTATTCAAGAACCATTCTGTCGTGAATACCAGTATACGTATAAACCCTTCTTTCAAATGTCCTGACCAAGTTATAGGGTCACGTCAGTCAAACCCTATCTCTACTTGACGTTATGCATGAGTTAATGCAAATCGAGATCAGTGAGCTATCGTGTATCCAATACAACTAGCTACAATGCTTTGTCCAAATGCTTATGATCTCATTTGCCAATAACCGCATAGGACATATAACCCGTTCACTAACAGAAGAAAGAATCCTATCTTTGTATTTAGTAGAACCTGCTACTTGCCCGTCAAGACGCACGTCGAGGTTGACCCCCACCTTCCGGTTTTCTGGGTCGAACTACTCTAATGAAAATCTTAACATCACAAGCACATCCCTACTAAATCCTCAAGTCGAAGGTTCACGAATACCTATCACAACCTTTCGATTCCGTCATTGACTGTCGGAGTGAAATCCATGAGACGAATCGAGGGTGAGTCAGTTCGAGTATACTAATCTCATTAGCATACCTATAACGTGTGCTCCCACTAACCATTAGTGTTCGACAGGCACTCTCCAAGTCAAAGAACATGTCATACAAGTCTTCACATAAACTTAACGCCCAGTCAAGTTTCATCGACTTGCGAACAATTAAGTATTTGAGCCATAAACCTTTACAATGCCAATCTCCTTATCCAATAAGGAGTGGAATGTTTTTCTCTCAAATATAAGGACTAGTTTCTATATATATATATATATATATATATTTACGAGTCAGGAATGCCAGTGACTACCAGTAAATAAAGAAACATACAATTGCCTTCTGATAATGATTTACATAATAACAAGTACAATGCCCTCACTCTAACATCCTCCGAGTGGCATTTGAGGGCATACTCCTAACAGTGGATTCTTCTCAAAAGATGAAGATGGCTACAACTACTTGATGGTCAATACTGTGGATGAAGAGGTATCATCTAAGCTTTAACCTTCACAATGTTTTATTTCAGACATATCTGAAGATCTTGATTTCCGTAGGTATTTCAATCAATTGATAAAAGGTTTTGGAACTCTAAAACAGCACACCTGGCTGTGACAGCTGAGAACACTTGCCTGAAAACTGAGAAAGTGTAGCTAAAAAATGATTTAAAAAAACTCAGCCAAGATACAACAAAAACCAGTCAGGCTGAAGCTGAAACAACATGGACATAGCTGAAATAAAAAGATTAACAACTTTAAACAATAAAAAAATCAGGTGCACCCACTCATATTGAGGCTGAGTTTACAAAGCTCAAATAGTTCAATGCTCAAGCTAAAGAAATAACATCACTCAAGGCATCAAAAATATTATAAGAATTATGCACTAACCAAAGACCTTTATATTTAAAATCAGGTGTTGGATATAATCCAAATGCTGCCCCTATTTTTAAAACTACATTTGTTAAGCGAGAAGCAAGTGTACAGCCAACTGAATTGACCAAACAAAAAGGTTAGCAGTCTTGTCATAAGACTCAGCAGCAGCCGAGACAGTTTAGGCAGCAACCAAGACAGTTTAGGCATCAGCCAGGACAGTCTAGAGGGCAGCCAAGACAGTTTAGGACTGAGCTGAGACAAAAACTAGGCAATGGCCAACTCAGGATCAGCAGTTGAGACATCATCAACAGAATTATTACTACCCAAAGTTCCAACAAAACAATTTCCAAACTGGGAGAGGTAGATGTAAACCTCAAATGAATCGAAGCTTTAAAAATGTGTGGAAACAACAATAAAATATCCAGCCAAGATTTAACCATGGTTCACACCAAGCATATCATCTACTTTATCATGTGCATAATCCAAATAAAGGATATAAGAATAATAATTATGCATACATAATAGATATCAAATCAATTCTCATAACAAAAGAAGAAATAATTCCTTCCAGAAATCCATTAATCCTAGAGGACCCATTTAGATCTGGATACCTAAATCTCTTTTACATGATTGCAGAAAATGTGGAAGGATTACTGTGCAGTAGCCACAGAATCACCACTAGGGAGTGAAGGATGTCTTGTGGACTTTGGGTGCTCAAGACATATGACTGTAAATAAAAATATATTGTCATGTTATACCAAGGAAAGAGGACGAGATGTAACATTTGGAGATAGCTCATGTGGACAAACCAAAGGATAGGGAAGCTGCACAGAGGCAATATTATCCTACAAAAGTACAGTATGCTAAAGGATAAAAATATAATCTTTTAAGCATAAGCCAACTCTGTGATGAGAGCAATTTGGTAGTCTTCACCAAATGAAAATGTATGGTGATTGATCTCTTATCTGGAGAAGTAAAGCTGCAAGGATATAAAATAAGATATGTCTATGTGATAGATTGAAAAACAAGCATACCCAATGCATGTCTCACATCAGAGACTGTAGTTGAAAATGGTTGATCATGGTACAAGAGATTAAGCCACCTTAATTTCAAAGTGCTCAACAAATTAAGCTCATAAAAACTAGTCCGAGGTCTCCCATAAGGAATACTCAAGAAAGAGACTCTGTGTGATGCATGCCATAAAGGAAACCAGACCATAGCTTCATCAAATCAATACAACCTACCACTCTAACCAGCAGAGTACTGGAACTACTTCGCATGGATCTTTTTGGACCCATCAAGCCAAGAACCTTGAGTTGAAAAAAACATGCCTTAGTAAGTTGTAGATGACTACTCAAGGTACACTTGGATAGTTTTCCTCTACAATAAGAGTGAAACACTAACCAAGCTGCCTGAGCTAATGAGGGGAATTCAAAAGGAGAAATCTCTATCTATGATCAAGATTAGATCAGACAAATGAGGAGAATTTCTCAACAAGGCCATAACTGAATACAGTAATCAGAATGGGATCCAACATGAAGTTTCAGATACAAGAACACCACAATAAAATGGTGTAGCTGAAAGAAGGAACAAAACCCTCAAGAAAGCAGCCTCGACAATGATTACTGAGCTGATCTCCCCAAAAGGGTCTAGGCTGAAGCTGTCAACATAGCCTGTCATACACAGAACAAAAGCATGATTGTAGGGACACTTTAAAACTCCCTATGAGGTTTGGAATGGCATATTACCAACTATTGCATACTTTTGTATTTTTGGTTGTAAGTGTTTTATCCACAACAATGGCAAAACCCAACTGAAAGCTTTTGATGCTAAAACTGATGATGGTATCTTTATATGATACTCTCAAATAAGCAAAGCATACATTCTTTAATAAAAGAAGATTAGTTGTGGAAGAAGCACCTCATGTTGTGTTTGATGAATCTACTGCTGAGTACAGGAAACAGGTGGAACAAATTGAGAAAAAGCTCAAAGACACCACTATAGAAGAAATCATTGTCAAAGACACAAGAATGATTGATTCAGATGATGAAAACCCTACAACAGATCATCTAAGTTCACTAGACGTAGTTGAACTAGTCTCAGCTGGATCCAACAAAGCTGATTCAGACGCAGCTGAACCAGACCCAGCTAAAGATCAATAAGACCTAGATGAATCACAAATGGGTATATCTTAAACAATGATATAAACTAATGATGATCTTAAACCAAAAGCAGAACTTGAAGATGAAATTCCCAAATGGTTAAAAGATCATCCCATCCAACAAATCATTGGGAACCTAACTGAAGGAGTCAAAGCCAGGAAATCAAAAGATCCAACAGGAATGGCCATGTTCTCATGCTTTATGTCTCAGATGGAACCAAAAACAACATAACACGCTCTGGGTGACTATACCTAGGTGAATGCTATGCAAGAAGACCTAATCCAAATGGAAAGGAATAATATATGGGACGTAGTATACAGACATACCACAAGAAAGTCATTGGCACCGAGTGGATCTACAAGAACAAATATGATGAAGATGGATCTGTTGTTAGAAATAAAGCGAGATTGGTTGCAAAAGGACATGCTCAATGTGAAGGAATAGATTTTGATGAAACTTATGCACCAGTAGCAAGGTTGGAAGCAATAAGGCTATTTCTTGCCTATGCAACCTTCAAGAGACTAGAAGTATATTAAATGGATGTGAAGAGTGCCTTCCTCAATGAAGTACTGGAAGAAGAAGTATATGTAGAACAACCTCCTGGATTTGTCAAAAGAGGCAAGGTCTATAAATTGCTGAAAGCCTTATTTGGGCTCAAACAGGCACCAAGAGCCTGGTATGAGACATTATCCATATTTCTTGAGCAAAATGGACACAGCAAAGAAAAGGTGGACAAATGAATGTTCAGACTTGAACATGAAAACCTCATACTAGTCATTCAGATATATGTGGATGATATCATCTTTGGTTCAACCAACCCTAAATTATGTGAAAAATTCTCAAATATTATGCAGGGAGAATTTGAAATGAGCATGATGGGTAAACTAAATTTCTTTCTTGGATTACAAGTCAAATAGGTTGAAACACGTATCTTCATCAATCAAGCCAAATAAACAAGGGATCTGATCAAAATATTTTGCATGCAGTCATCCAAGCCCAAGAGTACCCATGAGCACATCTTTGCACATTGACATAGATGATGAAGGCATTCTAGTAGACTCAACCCACTACAGAGGATTAATTGGTTCACTACTGTATGTAACTGCAAGCAGACCAATGCAGTTGGAGTGTGTGCAAGATTCCAATCCAAACCAAAGTAATACCACCAGGAAACAACCAAAATGATAATTATACATCTAAAATCTACAATCAATGTTGGATTATGGTATCCTAAAGATGATAACTTTAAACTATTAGGCTATTTCGATGCTGATTTTGCAGGTTGTAAGAATAACCGAAAAAGCACAAGCGAATCATGTCAATTTCTTGGAACCAAGATGATATCATGGTTCAGTAAGAAGCAGGCCTCAAATTTAATATCCACAACTGAGTCAGAATACATAGCTGCAGGCAGCTGTTGTGCACAAATTTTATGGATCAGACAACAATTATGGGACTACAACATTATAGCAAATGTAGTCCCGATATGGTGTGGCAACAATAGCACAATTGATATTACGAACAATCCAGTGCTACATTCCATAATAAAGCACATTGATGTCAAGCATCACTTTATTAGAGATCATGTGATTAACAAAAGAGTACGAGTGGAAAAAGTCAGCACTGAATATCAGAAAGCTGATATATTCACCAAGCCTTTGCCAGAAGAAAGATTTCTTGAACTAAGCAGGGATCTTTGATTCTTAGACTGAAAATCAAGAGCCTAGCTAAGAATCTAGCTAATGCAGAAAGTCAGCCAGGATCAGAGAACCTGGCTAATGCGAAAACTCATTTAGGATAAAAGAATCTAGCTAATGCAGAAACTCAGCCGGGGTCAAAGAATCTAGCTGATGCGGAAACTCAGCCAGGATCAAAACACAACTGGATCAGAAGTGTTGTGCGGCGATTTATACTCCTCGACGGCGATCGGTAACAAGGCCGAGCGACCAAGTCCACAACCAAAGCAGCTACGACGAACTTGCCTAAACGAAGATAACAATCCACCGTCGAGTATCTAGTGATCGACTCCCAAGGCGATCGCCTTTTGGCACCTAACGATCGACCCTGGTGCCCGACCAAGGACGACCGACCTGTGCCACGAATAAGGCCATCGTCCGTCAAAGTCTACGAAGACTGGATCTCGAAGGAAGAACCCATGTGCAGATCCACAAAAGGCACCGCAGAACATGGATCGTTGACCATCAACAACTATCAGTGACAAGGACGACCTCACCTACCGACAGACCCGCCGAAAGGTCCTAAGTGGGGCCTCCCAAGACAGCGACTCGAACGTGTGTTGGCCTCTAATTGGTTCGCACTTCTGACAGTCAGCAACTTCTGCGGACTTCAAGGAGACCAACCCATATGCTAAAGACGATCGACCGCTTATTATAATACAGCAGAGGTGATCGCCCAGCAACTCCCAGTCCTATAAATAGAGAACCTCCAGCAACTGGAAAAAGGTTCACAACTACGTTGGCAAACACATACGAACGTTCACACTTTCAAGCTCTCGACTTCCTCTCTTGAATCTATCTCAGGATTTCTCTCTCAGCACCTCTCATCTAGAAGACGGTCGGCAGAGGCAAGAACTCCCTGTAGTACTGATTCGAAGAGACTCGCAAGCCCGGGAGCTCAGACTTCCAGCTAATACACACTGTGAGAGACCGTTGATTCCTCACAGTTGTCACAGCTCAATATCGTTGTTACAAGAACTCACAGAGCATCACATTTGGTTCTTCCGGCAATCTTCACGCTCAATAGCTAAGATAAGTAGGGTCTTTACACCCATTGTAATTGTACTCTAACATTAATATTTGTACTCCAAAGTATTCGTATTAATAATATCTCGCGAGAGCATTCAAGCCCGGGACTAACAACCCCGGCGAATCTTGTGTTATTTACTTTTCCCATGAAAGTGCTCTCGCATTTGTTTGTTACTCGACCATTCCAGCAATATTCATCTCCGGATAATATTTTGGGTAATAAAAATTGGCGCTAGAAGGAGGGCGCTTGCTCATCTCAACCTTCATTTTCTTTCCTACCGTTCCGAAGAACACTCAATGTTCTCGGGGCATATACTTGAAGTGACACTCACTGCTCTTCAAAGAAAAGCCTTCAGAATAATGATGTTTGCTACTACATCGAAGCGAGCCACTCCCCGAACCGCCAGATGTCATATTCCGGCTCAATCCAAGCCCCAACCGACGGCAGAGGGAAGCCGCGGCGGAGCGAGACTCTCGATCCCGCACCCGAGGGACGGCCCCAGCCTTTCGCTCGACCAGTTCCAAAACACGGAAAAGATCGAGGAGGCTATGGCCATCCTGAAGGAGCGACGGAGAGCATGCGCGACGCCCGCTATAACTCCCTCGGCCATCCGCCGCATGGGCAAATGGAAGTTCAAGGGGTTACTGGGCGAGCGATCGTCAGAAAGCCCCGATTCGTGAGAAAAGGCTCTCGCAAGGCCGGACGGTTCCGTATTCAGTCGCTTGGGAAGCGATCCATCATGGCGACCGGAGCATTCTGGCCCCAACCACGAGACGATGGAATCCGATTCCGTCACCAGGAGTTCGACCTACCCAACTCCCAGCCGAATACAGGTCAGCCGTCTGGCTCCCGCTCCGAACGCCAGGGGGTCAGTACTTGATCGCCTCGGCTCCCGCTCCGAGCGCCTAGCCGCGAGCAGCCAGGCCGCGGCGATGGCCGCTATGCAACGCCAACTCGACGAGATGAAAGCGCTCCTAGACACTGGGGCAAGCACCAGTAGAAAGATCATCGGATCGACCGAGCCACTCGCGGTCCACATCGAACTTGCCCCCGTGCAACCAAGGATCGCCCCTCCCAAGACACCTTTGTACGAAGGAAGATCGGACCCCGAGACACATCTAAGCAAGTTCCGGATCTACATGACCGGATGTGGGGCATCAGATGCGACCAGGTGCCGAATCTTCCCATTAACATTGGGCGAGCTGGCCCATATGTGGTACGTTTCACTACCACCGCGATCGATCATCTCTTTTGAGAAACTGGCGAGTGACTTCACGTCATACTTCGCCGCCAAGGTCGCCAGACCAGAAGGCCCCCATCGCATGATGAAAATCAGGCAGGGGGGAGACGAGTCTGACGCAGATTACATTAACCAGGTGGATGAAATAGTCCTCACCGGCGAGCCCATCAGCGACGAGATCGCTCTCTACTCCGTCCTGGGGGGTTTCTATGGTCATTCGCCCATGTTTAGGCATCTCACAAAGGACATCCCCCCAACCTACGCGATCTTCCGCGCTAAGGCTGCCGACTTTCTGGCCAGACAAAGGCTACTCACTCTCCGCCTAGGCGAGGGAATGCCACCTCCTGCCCGAAAGACGGCGATCGCCAAAACCAAAAAGGCGGTCGCCAAGCCACCCGACGATCTCAAGGCCTTCGAGGATATGGAATCCCATCTCCTCCACAAGTTCAACCGAACTCCGGCCCACATTTTTCACGCCATCAAGGGGCGCGAACCTCTAAACAAGCCGAAGGCTATAAGGGACCACGATCACCTGGACCACAATCAATATTGTGCTTACCACAAGAGTCCCAGCCACAACACCAACCAATACTGTGGCCTCCTCAGACAACTCTGGAGATTGTTTGAGGAGGGCAAGTTGGACAGCTTATTGGCTTAGCCGGAGCCCCATCAATCTCCCCGATACGGTCGCCAGAGTCGAACGCGAACAGGCCGGAAAGCTCATATGAGCCGACCCCTCGATCAACCTCGGCGACCGAATCCATATGCTTCAATCAACAGGAGGAAACTTTGGAAGTCTCTCCCCGATTCCCGCCTCGTCAAACCAAAGGCTACTGCCTGAGCAAACACCTCAAAAAAGAGGATGACTCGCTCGCCCTCTAAAGTTCGTCATCAACATGATGGACCTAGGCAGCGATCGCCTCCCCTAGCACAACGTATACCGTCAAGGATCATCATCTGGCATGATGGTCCGAGGTAGAAAAGTGCTGCCATGGTCGCGAAAATCGATGAAACCGACGATCCGTCCATGCAAGGTTCCTTTGGGCTTCGATCGCTCGCCCTTCGTTTAAATACGAGGCGGGCGTAGCTTGAGGACTCTCCAAAGACAAATCAGAAGATGACTCGCTCGCCCTCTAAAGTTCGTCATCAACATGAAGAACCTAGGCCAGCGATCGCCTTCCCTTACACAACGTATACCGTCGAGGATCTTCATCTGACTTGATGGTCCGAGGTAGAAAAGTGTCGACATGGTCGTGGAGGACGATGGAACCGTTCTCTGTGCCCGTGCAAGGTCCCTTTGGGCCACGATCGCTCGCCCTTCGTTTAAATACGAGGCCGGCGTAGTCTGAGGGCCCTCCAAAACAGATCTGTGGACACGTTCGCCTGCCCTCGAAGGTCCATCACTTAACATGGTGGGTCCTTCCCGGATAATGCGACGTGTCCCTCGCCCGGTCACAACGTATACCGTCGAAGGTCTCCATCTTAATGGCGGCCCGAGGTAGAAAAGTGCTAACAAGCCGCGGTTGTGGAGTCGATTAATCCGACGACACCCCGCGTAAGGAATCCTCCAGACCAAGACCGCACGCCCTTCGTTTAAATACGAGGCGAGGCGCAGCCTACGGGGGACCCTAACAATTAAGTGAGTCGCGAGAACTTAACCACCAGACGGAATGTCGCTCGCGCACAAGACACGGTCGTGGAGGTCGGTCCATCGAATTCCGCGATCGTGCACGGTTCCTCAAGACCGAGATGGACGGCCTTCCTCGAGGAATCTGCAAAATTGAAGACCGCTCACTCAACGATTTATTTTCGTCCTCTTACTTTCACTAAGTGAACAAAAACAAGAGGGAAGAGCGGAGCTATGTATAAGACGATCGTCCTTATTCAATTACATACGGAGATCGACATTTTTCAGATGTATGTGCAGCGATCGAATTCGTTGTAAAATTTATCTATATGAGTTTATCAATTAACTTGGAGCTATACACGCAACAATCTATCCTCACACATCTGTACAAAGTTATGCAAAGACTCAGAAAAAGCAATCATTCAAGCAAAAAAAAAAACCTTTCATTTCATTACTTGGAAATGCAAAAGTACATACACGGTCGCCCGAAGGCCTAAGTACAAGCAAAGCTACAAAATTACAAGGCAAAATCTGAAACTAAAAGAGACGTAAGATCTCAGGCTGTCCCTCTGTTAGGCGTATTTTTATGCGCTTATTTATCATTATTTTATGTCCATCTTGAGCCTAAATCAGCATAAATGAGCGTTTAATGCACTATCTTTTTATGTTTGGCAGGAAATTGGAGTCGGGAAGCTCGAACGACGAAAAACGGGCGAAAACGGCAATTTATGGCCTGGTGCCGCAGCACAAACCAAGTGAGCCGCGGCACACACAGGTGACCAGCAGGATGCCGAGCGGACTGTACCCTGAGCCGCGACACAAGGATGCTGAGACGCGGCCCAGGATGAAAAATAAGCGCCCAGGTATAGGCGCTGAACAATGTGAGCCGCGGTACAGATTAAGTGAGCCGCGGCCCACGGGGCGGTTTTTGATGTTTTGGCCGCGGTTCTGGGCTGTTTTTGGAGATTGTTCCCAACCTAATTCCCGGACGCGTTTTGGAGGCTTAGGATAGTTATAAATAGGGGTTTAAGGGCTGAAGACAGGGGATCGATCAGAGGAAGAGCGGAGACACCAAAGGAACTAGTGGAAGAGATTTGTGGGCGACGACAAGACCACGAATCCGTACGGTTTTTCTTAATTTTTCCGCATCTTAGTTTCTAGATCTGTTCGAGTAGGATTGTGATTGTAGCCGATTACATGACGGTTTGATTTATTTATTATTATTTCAATTCATTCGTTACTATTGAATTGGATTTTTCTTACTGTTCTTAATGCTTTTTAATTGTCTGGCCAACAGTTAAATTATTTTGAATGTCTTTATGGATTCGGGAGATGAAATTTAGGCATAGTTCTTGTGAGACGAATCATAATTTTCGTGAGATAGGAATATATTCATGGGAATTGTGAAGCCTATTTATCGTGGGAATTATTGAACTGTTTTAGCTATTAATTATCTAATTCGAATAGGGATATATCGAGTTAATAATTCGTAGTATTTTCTATCGATCTTGGAAAAGGCTTTAGAATAATTTAGGAATTCCTGGCTTACAATCAATTGAATAAAAGTGAATTGAATTGAATAAAAATCATTCCTGATTGTTTGAGGTGAAAATCATAATCCTACACCCTTATTATTAGTTATTATTTTTATTATCTTCTAATTATTTTTCTGCAATTAGTTTAGAAATAAATTCTATATAATTATTCTTCAAATAAAATTACGAGTTGACTATATTTTGGTACTTAGTGAAATCAGTCCCCAAGGGAACGATATCTTACTTATCACTTTATTACTTGTTGACACCTTGCACTTGCGGCATAGTGTGAGGGAATTCCTCACAACAAGTTTTTGGCGCCGTTACCGGGGATTGATTTTTCGCTAATATCATTACCAAGCGACTCTAATTTTAATTTGAAGTTTTTTTTCTCTTTAGTCTCTATATTTTTATTTTTTCATTATGTTTTCCTTTGATTATCGTGACCCTTGGCATTTCATAAATTTCGATGATCTTAATAATTTGCCTAATAGGGTCAGTCAGCCCCCTCCCGCGAAACAAAAGACCATGTTTGAACAATGTGTAGACGCTCTCAAAAATCCTGATAGTACCCCTCTTGAGCGAGAATGTGCACGTCGTGGTCTTGAGATTCACTATGGTTATTTTCCAGCTCATATATTTAGTAGTGAAGTTGAGGGGGAGGTTTTTTTTTTTCCACACACGCACACAAGGAGAATCGTCCCCTGTCCTGAGTCCCCCCCAAGAGGCTCGAGCTCACCCCCGGTCTATAGGTAAGTTTGTCAGCATGACCTGATCGCCTCATTGTCCCCCGCTTGGGTTACAGGCCCGCGCTTACTGGGCCCGGGCAGGGTTAATGGTTTCATCTCCGGACATTACCTAAGGGCTCCATCCGTTCCCCCGAAGTTGAGGGAGAGCTTGAGAAGAAAGACATGCTAAGTTTTAGGGTCGATCCCCCAGCACCTGATAATTACATAAAGTGTGATGAACTTGTAGAAGAAGTTACCATTGATGACGTTTCCAAAGAAATTTCATTAAATTGTCATCAAACTTCGAATAATAAGGTGAACACTAATGTACCTAAAATTTTATTAACGGTCCCGCACATAATTTTTCCTAAATCCATAATGGGAGAGATTGACCCCATTACTTGTGATTTTGTTGAGGCTGATTCTTTGAGTTCTAATGAGGATGTTCATGATAAGTCTTTATTATTTACTCATTCGAACTCTGCTTATTTTTTCATACCTTATCATTATTATATTCTTCCATTATTTTTTGGTTGTCCGCATAACTATTATTACTCATTATTTTTGGCAACCAGGTATGAACCAAAGCCTCCCTTGTGGAATAAGAGGCTTATAGATTGCAAGAAGGGGGTATTTGGTAATCTCCCTAGAAAGAAACCACGTTAAAATTTTTTGCCACGTCGTGCTCAAGATGTAAAATAGAGCGCTTGATGGGAGGCAACCCATCATTTTTACTTGCTTTCTAGTTAGTTGTTTTTATTTGATTTTTCGTTAATAATTTTTTCGTTTTGTTATTTCATTTGGATTTGTGTATTCTTGTTGGCCCTTATTTCTCTAATATTTTGTTTTACCCTAATGAGTATTATCCTTCATATTCTAGTCTTTCTTGATCTAATGTCTATAGTTATTTCATGACTAGAGACTAAGTTTGGGGGTCCCTCGTGATGTTGGGCGTTAATTGAAGTATGGATTGACAGACGATTCCACTCAGAAATGTGCTGGCGTTCAAGAAGACATTTGGAATAAGTTTCACTTTTCCCTATCTCTTTTATTTTCACATGTATTTGATTGTTGATGATTTTATGTGTAGTGGAATAAATTGAAGCATGCGATATTTTCTTAATTTTTCTTGGTTATAAATTGCGATTTCATCATTGCTTTATTGTCTTTGCATGCTGTTAATGGTTTTTGTCAAAACGTGAATTTTTCGTGAATTTTTTTCGTGCTTCCGTGTGTAAAACTGATGTTACGATACTGATTCCTCTTGGAAGAAACGGTTGAGTTTTGGTCGAGTTGCAGTCAACGATATCTGTTTCCGTTGAGTATTCATTTAGGTCCGAAATTTTTTCGATTTTGTAGAAATCTTAGCAGATAAGAAATGAGACATACGTGTTTTCAAATCACCGTCTATACGTTTGGTTATACTTTTCGCGTAGCTAGTCGTCCAGTAACATGAGTCTTGTTGGCACTTAGATTGAGTTTAGAGTCGGACAGTCTTTCCCAAAAAGTCGAGATATTATGCATGTTCTATGATGGGAAGTCTAGTAACCGGGGGTATTCACGTGACCCGTTGTTTACTCTCGCGTAAAACGACAATCCTGAATAGACTAATAGCTTAGAAATTTCGCATTACCGATGATGGGAAGCTTAGTAACCAGGGGTATTCACGTGATCCGTTGTTTACTCTCGCGTAAAATAGCAACCTTGACATGCGGAAATTGCTATTCGAGTTTTTTCTCCGCTGTAGAGGGGGACTTAGTAACTAGAAGCATCCATGTGCCCCATGAGTGTCTTTTACGTCAAACGGCTCCCCAATACATGATAATGGAATTCCACCCTAGGATTATCCTGATGAAACATCCCGAGATCCGAACCTAGTGGTTAACTCGAATCATTATTATGATCATACATAAGGGAATGCTGTCCGAGGAGTAATTTTGATGATGAAACTCTTGAATTTTGCCACTAGACTGTGGGGCTGGGCGAGTTAGCTTGTTTACTCTAACCCTTCATATTGGCGGTCGGTTAAATTCACGCTTGTTAATCTCTGAGCTTGATTTTCTTCATGAACGATCGGTTAGGACTGAAAATGACTATCTTTTGGAATCAGTGTCCGTGAATGTGACTCACTAATACGATACTCGTGTTATTCTTTGAGATTTTCAGGGTAGTATTGATTAGGTTGAGCACTACGGATTTTCACGATCATTCACGATTCTTTTTATTTAAAATTGATTTTTGCTTGAGGACAAGCAAAGGCTCAAGTTTGGGGGTATTTGTTAGGCGTATTTTTATGCGCTTATTTATCATTATTTTATGTCCATCTTGAGCCTAAATCAGCATAAATGAGCGTTTAATGCACTATCTTTTTATGTTTGGCAGGAAATTGGACTCCGGAAGCTCGAACGACGAAAAACGAGCGAAAATGGCAATTTATGGCCTAGTGCCGCGGCACAAACTAAGTGAGCCGCGGCATACACAGGTGACCAGCAGGATGCCAAGCGGACTGTACCCTGAGCCGCGGCACAAGGATGCTGAGCCGCGGCCCAGGAGGAAAAATAAGCGCCCAGGTATAGGCGCTGAACAATGTGAGCCGCGGCACAGATTAAGTGAGCCGCGGCCCACGGGGCGTTTTTTGATTTTTTGGCCGCGGTTCTGGGCCGTTTTTGGAGCTTGTTCCCAACCTAATTCCCGGACGCGTTTTGGAGGCTTATGATAGTTATAAATAGGGGTTTAAGGGCTGAAGACAGGGGGATCGATCAGAGGAAGAGCGGAGACACCAAAGGAACTAGTGGAAGAGATTTGTGGGCGACGACAAGACCACGGATCCCTACGGTTTTTCTTAATTTTTCCGCATCTTAGTTTCTAGATCTGTTCGAGTAGGATTGTGATTGTAGCCGATTACATGACAGTTTGATTAATTTATTATTATTTCAATTCATTCGTTATTCTATTGAATTGGATTTTTCTTACTGTTCTTAATGCTTTTTAATTGTCTGGCCAACAGTTGAATTGTTTTGAATGTCTTTATGGATTCGGGAGATGAAATTTAGGCATAGTTCTTGTGAGACGAATCATAATTTTCGTGAGATAGGAATATACTCATGGGAATTGTGAAGCCTATTTATCGTGGGAATTCTTGAACTGTTTTAGCTATTAATTATCTAATTCGAATAGGGATATATCGAGTGAATAATTCATAGTATTTTCTATCGACCTTGGGAAAGGCTTTAGAATAATTTAGGAATTCCTGGCTTACAATCAATTGAATAAAAGTGAATTGAATTGAATAAAAATCATTCCTGATTGTTTGAGGTGAAAATCATAATCCTACACCCTTATTATTAGTTATTATTTTTATTATCTTCTAATTATTTTTCTGCAATTAGTTTAGAAATAAATTCTATATAATTGTTCTTCAAATAAAATTACGACTTGACTATATTTTGGTACTTAATGAAATCAGTCCTCGAGGGAACGATATCTTACTTATCACTTTATTACTTGTTGACACCGTGCACTTGCGGCATAGTGTGAGGGAATTCCTCACAACACCCTACCTGGCCTTCACCTTCGACCACTGGATCGGCCCGCGATCCCTCACCGGCTTCCGGAGCTGCCTCCCCGTCCTCCGGGGAATTCGGATAAGCAAGATTTTGGGGATTCGGATACCAGCTCAGATCTACGTCGATATCCGAGAGATCCAATATCGGCACGGAGAAAGCAGGATGAAAAGGGTGCTCCAGCGCATATGCCTTGAAGTTTTCAGCAAGAGGGCCGACCTCCAGCCCTCCCTTCTTAGCAGCACGGAGCGAGTCAGCAAACGCCATGTAATAGGCAAACTCGCTTACGAACTCCACGTTGAGAAAGGGATCGGCCTCGGTCGCCTCCAGCTTCCCTTTCAACTCCACAACCGCCTTTTGCGCACCCTGGAGCTCGGACTCTTTAGCGGCCGTCTCTCCCCTCGGCGACGCCAGCTCGCTAGTCAGCCGAACAACAGTCACATTCAGCTGATCATCCTCCTTCTGAGTGGCCACGTGAGACCGATGGGCATCTGTCATCTGGTCCCGAAGTCGGTCGACCGTCGCCCGGGCTCGCTCAGAATCCTGTCTCGCCAACTCAAGATCCTGACTTGCCCGTTTAGCTGCATCCAAGGAGTCCTTCTCCATAGCCACAATCTTGTCGGCAAACTCGGAATTCTCTTTCCGAGCGGCCTCGAGGTCCGTCTGCAGACGAGAAGTAGAAGGACGCCCCTCGAATTCCTTCATAGCCTCGGCAGCCATCGTCGCCGCTTGGAGAGAGAGAGAGCGAAAGCAGCCTGCATCGTGTTCCCAGATCGCTGGCGGGCGATCGCATCCAAGTCGGTCGTCCAGGCCTTCGGAAAAGCAGAAACAGCCCGGTTGACATATAGTGGGACATCACAGGCCGCGCGAGGAGATCGGCTCACGAGGAAATCCAACACCAGCGGCGGGCAAGCTGGGTTAGTGCTGCGGATCCTACATCAAACAACAAAAAAGTTAGCGCATCTCCCACGCAAGTGACGAAACTCAACAAACAAACAAAGTTTACCTCTCGGCTTTCTCGGGGTCACGACCAAAGTACGGTTTCCCGCGAGGGGTCTCGGCCTCGGCGATCACCATCTCTCGTAAAAAAGCCACAGAGGGCGTAGGCTCATCCATCGGAGGGACAGCGGTGAGCGGTGTCGCGGCGATCGGTACCTCACCAGCAGGGGCAGAGACTGGAGGTTCCCCCGACCTCTGCCGCTTGCGGTTCGACCGGAGTTCCTCCTCCCGAACCTCCTCCTCCGCTGCGATCGTCTCTACACGAGGCCCCACCTCCGGAATAAGAGGCATCGCCACCGGAGGAACTTGAGATGACTTCTTCTGGCGAAGACGGCTCTGAACTCCGGGTTTCAACATAGCTATCTCCGGTGGAGGCTCCAAGAAACGAGAAAAGCGGACTTATGCAATAAGAAACAATTGAACAACGATTAGACACTTTCTACAAACAGGATGATCGCCAAGCAATGGAGATCGTAGAAATCCATACTTGGGACCAAAAGATGTCGCGGGAAACGGAACAGCCGAGATGGCAGCCAATGGCTCTCTTTGTTAATCCGGCGAGCGTCTAAGTCATTGTCCGGCAGACTTCGTATCCGCTCCCAGACGACCATAAAAGCGAAAGGTAGCTCGTCGACCGCCGGAATATGGAAACCTGCAAAAGGAAAACCAAATTAGATCAGTTCAGAACATATCCGAACAAAGGGAGAGTCAAAACCCTTACTCGGATTCCTCTCCCGAAAGCCTGTGGGGATGTCCAGCTCGCCCGTAGGGTTGTCACTCGCTGAGGCCTTCCAAGCACCGGCGACCCAGAACCACTTCGCCGGATCGCCCCGCACCTTGTTCGGGACTCCAAGGATCACCCGACTGGAACGGCCTTGGATATGATAGCCTCCGACCGACCCCTTCTGTTGGGCTTCGGTCCAGCATCCTGCCTGCATGGGCTTAAAAATGCGCGAGGCGCGGCTTGCGATTCGACCGGTGAGATCTACACTAGAAAGTGGTTAAATGAATTGATTTGGACTACTCATACCAACAAGATGCATCTTCTTTTCTGGTAGCCATCTCATAGAAACTCCAAAGTTAAGCGTGCTTGGCCTGGAGTAGTTATGGGATGGGTGACCCCCTGGGAAGTTTCCCAGGTGCGCGTGAGTGAGGACAAAGCGCGCTAGAAAAGACTCGTGTTGGTACAGTGAGGATAGTCTTCATCATTCTGGGGACCAACAATTGGTATCGGAGCAAGTCACAGGTACGAATTCCCTTGGAGTATGCTACAGTGGAGGCTGCCAGAGTGTTGGAACTGAGAGGCGGGCATGCAGCAGATATTGCCACTTGGCCGGAACTGAGATGCTGGTGCAGTGGAGGTTGTCAGGTGCTGGAGGGCTATGTGATCAAATCTAGTATGTTGGAACTGAGATACTGGCACAGCGGAAGTAAACGGAGGTGGAACATATGCTTATGTCAAGTGTTGGAGGACTGTGTGAATGAATCCAGCCGCTAGAGGGCTGTGTGATCAAATCTATTGTTGGGCTTCGGTCCAGCATCCTGCCTGCATGGGCTTAAAAATGCGCGAGGCGCGGCTTGCGATTCGACTTGTGAGATTTGCACTAGAAAGTGGTTAAATGAATTGATTTGGACTACTCATACCAACAAGATGCATTTTCTTTTCTGGTAGCCATCTCATAGAAACTCCAAAGTTAAGCGTGCTTGGCCTGGAGTAGTTATGGGATGGGTGACCCCCTGGGAAGTTTCCCAGGTGCGCGTGAGTGAGGACAAAGCGCGCTAGAAAAGACTCGTGTTGGTACAGTGAGGATAGTCTTCATCATTCTGGGGACCAACACCTTCTGAACCGTCAGCTTGAACAAGTGGTTCATCTCCAAGGGCGAAGGGAGGCGATACAGTCGGTGACCGCCGAACAAGGTGAGGGCACAGACGATATGGAGCCAGGCGTTCGGCGTTAGCTGAAGCGGCGCCACATTCCAAGCGACTAGCAAATGGGAGACGGCGAAAGACAGAGGAAACCGCAGCCCAGCCTCCATGATTGCCTCATTCACGGTGACCATACCCTCTGGAGGTTGGTCGGCTATTTCGTTCTCGGCCGGCACAAAAAGATCCACATCTGAGGGGACATGATACCTCACCCTCCAGACGGACAGGTCCTTCCTGGTCGCCGAGCTCCTTATATGGCCGAGGGACCATAGAGAGCGCTGCGCAGCCCAAAACAGCGACCGCTTAGCAGATTGGTAGGGATGAGCGATCGAGTACTCTCGGTAATCGAATTTAGGAGACGGACCGGCCAACCTCTCCATGATTTCAGCAAAGGCCAAATAGGTCTGGCCAAAAGCACTATGCTGCTCCCAGTATGCCCTCACCGCCATATCCTTCTCCATCTGCGAGCGTTTTTGCTCAATCGCCGCCCCCCTGGCGGCATTGGCTTCATTGAATAGTGCCTCGACCTTCGCGGGATCAATACCGGCGGGATAGCCTCGGCGGCCGTCTCCAAATGGAATTCGGCAGAGGATCCTCTCCGAGCAGCCGAAATTCCGGCGGCAGAGGTGGTGTCCATTCCAGACGATGAAGATACTCCAGACATTTTCGACAAGAAGAGGAGAAAAGGAGTGTTTCTTACCGAGGGTTGGGCGATCGACGATCGGCAGTCAAAGCTTCAGAAAATCCTTCGGCAATATTCTTCTTCTCCGATGAAATCGCATAAGGTTCTTAACACTGCAGTCCAGCCCCCTTTTATAGGAGAAGGCAGGGTCTTCCATGTAATTAAGGAGAATCTCAGGGGCCGAAGTGCAACCGTCACAATTAATGCTCCCTGGAAACCCGCGTATGCGTCGTTTCAAGGACACGCCAGGCGAGGAGTCATAACTAACCGCCGGTCTCCGCCAACAGGAACCCGACACGTGCCCCGGAGACTTTTCCACGACCGCTATCATTTCCCGCTCATTCCAGCGACCGACCAGGTCGTCCAAATTCAAAGTCATTCCGCTCGAAGATGATCGCCAGTTCGGTAAAATGTAGAGTCACTCGTCAAAGTTAAGCGATCTCCAGTAGAACCACCTCACCCTACGTTTCCAACATCGGAGCGAGCTGGGGGGCAATTGTTGTGCGGCGATTTATACGCCTCGACGGCGATCAGTAACAAGGCCGAGCGACCAAGTCCACAACCAAAGGAGCTACGACGAACTTGCCTAAACGAAGATAACAATCCACCGTCGAGTATCTAGCGATCGACTCCCAAGGCGATCGCCTTTTGGCACCTAACGATCGACCCTGGTGCCCGACCAAGGACGACCGACTTGTGCCACGAATAAGGCCATCGTCCGTCAAAGTCTACGAAGACTGGATCTCGAAGAAAGCACCCATGTTCAGATCCACAAAAGGCGCCGCAGAACATGGATCGTTGACCATAAACAGCTGTCAGTGACAAGGACGGCCTCATCTACCGACAGACCCGCTAAAAGGTCCTAAGTGGGGCCTCCCAGGACAGCGACTCGAACGCGTGTTGGCCTCTAATTGGTTCGCACTTCTGACAGCCAGCAACTTCTGCGGACTTCAAGGAGACCAACCCATGTGCTAAAGACGATCGCCCGCTTATTATAATACAGCAGAGGTGATCGCCCAGCAACTCCCAGTCCTATAAATAGAGAACCTCCAGCAACTGGAAAAAGGTTCGCAACTACATTGGCAAACACATACGAACGTACACACTTTCAAGCTCTCAGCTTCCTCTCTTGAATCTATCTCAGGATTTCTCTCTCAGCACCTCTCATCCAGAAGACGGTCGGCAGAGGCAAGAACTCCCTGCAGTACTGATTCGAAGAGACTCGCAAGCCCAAGAGCTCAGACTTCCAGCTAATACATACTGTGAGAGACCGTCGATTCCTCACAGTTGTCACAGCTCAATATCATTGTTACAAGAACTCAGAGAGCATCACATTTGGTTCTTCCGGCAATCTTCACGCTCAATAGCTAAGATAACTAGGGTCTTTACACCCATTGTAATTGTACTCTAACATTAATATTTGTACTCCAAAGTATTCATATTAATAATATCTCGCGAGAGCATTCAAGACCGGGACTAACAACCCCGACAAATCTTGTGTTATTTACTTTTCCCACGGAAGTGCGCATTTGTTTGTTACTCGACAATTCCAGCAATATTCATCTCCGGATAATATTTTGAGTAAGAACAAGAAGTTAAACAGTCAAACAGTCAACCAGCTAAGTCCCTAATTTCAGTAACATTATTTTATCTTATTTAAAATCACATGTGGATTAATATGCAAATATATATATATATATATATAGCCAAAGGAATATAAAACCCTCGCGGGCCTAACCTCTACCTTGTCCAAGAATTGTGCGCCAATTATAATATTCAGGCTTAATTTAATAAATTAATCAAAATATGAAAATTAGAATTAAATATTTGGACATATACCTTTAGATACTCATTGTACCAAAAATAAAATGAACATCATCGTCACTAGTACTAGCACTATTCACATGCAACCTCTCCCTGATGTGTGGTCCTGGGCAGGACCTTTAAAAGGCCCATAGGGACCTGGGCAAGTCTTGAAATGGTCCTAAGGGACCTAGGAAAGTATAGAAACGGCCTCGGGGGTGGGGAGATTGGTCAATAACAACAAACGACCCAATCGAACTGCCCTTCGGGCAGGGTCGGAATAGCTGCCGGCCTTGCTATGGTTACTATTAAAGACTTGGCGACTGGCTTCGGTTTATGGCTGGATGGATCTTCAATCGCTTCCTCGAATATCGAAAATTCATGAAGATATGTGTTACATGAGAATCTTACCCTGCATTTGGGGGCGCTGGGTTGGTGCATCTGTGCTCATTGCAGTAGTGATGTAGTAGGTGTTGGTGGTTGTGATTTTTTAGATCTGCATTTGGCTCTCGGCTTGAGCTTGTTGATTCCAAGATGTTTACTCCTGTCATATCCAAAATGGCTCTGGTTACTTGTTAGTGGATGACTTGAGTCCAAGAATTCTTCTCAGTGATATCGAAGGTCACGAGGCAGATGACGGAATGGCCCTTCCCAGTGTACGGCCGGCATTGGGTTGGAGCGGGACCCGAATTTGAGAAGTGTCTTAGTAGGTGCTTGGGTTTTGTTTTAGGATTTGTTTTCAGCCTACTCTATAACTGTTCGTAAGCTTATGCGATGGTTGGCTTTCTTTGAATGGTTGGATTGGGTTCCTCGAAAGAAACCTTGAATATCGAAGAGTCACGAAGATGTGGTGCATATTTGTTCCTACCATGCGTATGAGGGGCGCTAGGGTGGTTCACATTTGCTCATTGAAGTAGTGAGGAAGTAGGTGTTTATGGCCGATTTTGTGTGACCAGTATCTGGCTCTTGAAGGAGTCCTGTCGTATCTGCATTTCTAGATGCTCTAGCTCTCGCTCCGGATCAAAGATGGATGGCTCATGTTTAATTGCTGGATTGGAAATTTTGAATGAAACCTTGAATATCGAAGAATCATGAAAAAATGCGGTGATTGGTTATACTCTATGTTGGGGAGCGTTGAGTTGGTTTGTATATACGCATTGCCGTAATGAGGAAGTAGGTATTTGTGGCGAATTTTATTAGACCTTATTTGGCTTTTGATATTGTCCTTTAGTATCTGCATATTCCAAGATGCTCAAACTCTCGCTAAGGATCATGACGGATGGATCCTGCTCAATAGATGGATTGGGAATTTTGAATGAACCCTTAGATATCGAAGAATCATGAAGAAATACGGTTATTAGTTATAATCTACGTATGGGGGCGTGGAGTCGGTTTGCCTATACGCATTGCAGTAATGAGGAAGTAGGTATTTGTGGGGGATTTTGTTAGACCTTTATTTGGCTTTTGATATGGTCCGTTCGAATCTGCATATTCCAAGATGCTCTAGCTGGCACTTCAGACTCATTGATGATGGCTCCTGGTGATTTGCTGGATTCAATTTTGGCTCTGAACCAAGGCCTGATACTCAGTTGGCGCTCAAACTTGACCTAGGTATGTCGTTAAAGTACCTAATTCTAACACGGCTCATGGTGCAGTTCAACAAATATTCAAGCTCGAACCAGACACTCAGCTGAAGATATTTGTTTGTGTCGTATGTCATGTGGCTATGTTAGGGATTTGGCCTCCCTATAATTTACTTGCTTTCTTGTTCTTAGTTAGCTTGTTTTAATTTCTTTCGGGCTATGTTTGGGATTTGGCCCCCCAGAAAAATATCGGCTATGTAAGGGAATAGGCCCCCTATCATCTTTGTGCTATAATATATCACTTTTTTTAAAAAAAAAACTCTCCCTGATGTGGTTTATGGTGATTTATTTTTTATTTTTTTAGGTTTTTAACCAATAAAATTAAGTTTGGATTTTTTTTTTGTTTTATCTGGATTATACTAGTCCTTTCACCCTTGCGAAGCACGGCAAGCCACGTCAATATTAGTATAAAATCATAAATATGAGTATCTCGTGAATTTTATATGACTAACATTATATTCTAACATAATTATATTATATATGTACATTGAACTCTACAAATAACATTATTCATTGGCTCAACTCAGATAAATGCTCGATATATGGATCCACCGCCTCTACATATCACATGGTTCATCCACTTATTATTGCAAATATATCATTAGAGGCACATAATGATGTCCACATAATTAGCACGGTAGCCTTGTCCGTTGTGAATAAGTAATTTAAGTTTAAAATATTATAGGCAGAAGATGATGGAGATCCACATAAAATATGGGCAAATATAATGTTAGTAGCACTGAGATCCACATAAAATATGGGCAAATATAATGTTAGTAGCACTAACTGTCTTTGGAGCAACGCTTACTTGTTTTGGTTCAGGTACTTCAACCTTAACCAAACACCCCACACTTTAAGATATTTGAAAGAAGGTTTGCATCATTTCCATAACTTATAAAGAGTTTTATCCTTTCCTTTGTATGGCACTTTATTTAGAATGTGATTAGCTGTGAGAATAGCTTCCCCCACATATTCTGTGACAACCCTGAACTTACTAATAAGGCATTCATCATCTCTTTCAGGGTTCGATTTTCCTGCTCAACAACTGTTAGGAATATGCCCTCGAATGCCACTCAGGGGATGAGAGAGAAAGGCAATATGATTCATTCATTGTTTATTGTATTTCAAATGCATTCTTGATTTGGTAAACATTGAAGTGAAGTCCATGTAAATTCGAGCGAATGTTCCACTCTCGTTATCAGATCAGAGAGAAGTGCACTGGAAGTGTTCAGGGCTTACTTACATAAACCGGTTCGCAAGTCGATAAACTTAATTGGGCGTTAAGTTTTGAGTAAGACTTGTATAACTGATGCTAGGACATGTGCATGTCTTGATAGCATAGTTATAAGTATATTGGTGAGACCAGTATACTCGAACACGACTCATACTTGATTCAGTCACACGGTATTCACTCTCGGAGAGTCGATGACGAATCGAAAGGTTGTGATAGTATACGTGGACCTTTGACTTGAGGGTTCAGTAGGAGATGTGCCTCTGACGCTTAGTTTGTCATTAGAGTAGTTAGACTCATTTGCTTAATTGCTAAGTCAACCTCGAAGTGCGGACTATACGGACAGGTAGCAGTCTATACTGTACGCCAAGAAAGGATTCTATCTCCTGTTAGTGAGCAGGCGAATGTCCTATACGGTTAATGGCAAATAAGATCATAAGTCTTTGGCTAAAGCATTCCGATCTAGTCGTATTAGATACACTAGTAATCAGTCGGTCTTGATTTGCATTAACACATGTATAGAGTCTAGTCAACAATAGGGTTTGACTTTACCGTGACCCGAAGACTTGACTGGGACATCTGATGAAGGGTCTATACGTATATAGTATTCACGACATAATGGTTCTGGAATGATCCCTTCATTCGTTCTCAGTCAGGGTTTACAGTGCGGCCCGCTAGGCTGGCTAAGTGATGCCCGCACTCATTGGCTCCTCCCAATGCCGACTGAGACGGACCTACAGAGTCGCGCATCAGGAGCGTTGTCGGATAAATTTGAATCTATTATCTCTCTAATAATATTAGATATTGAATATCTAATTATGATTTATTGGATAAATTAAATAGCGGTCTTATGAATTGAAATTAAGTTACTAGGTAATTAATTTAATTTATAAATAATATTTCTTAGAGAAATATATTTTGTATTTGATATAATTAATTAATTAGATTAATTAATTTAGTATAAATCCACACATTAGTAGAGCTTCACTTAGGATCCGAAAATGGAGTGTATTTAACGGATTCGTTTGACGAACGTCCGGTACATGAGCCGAGTGACTCGGCTCGTTTCCTAGAAATTTCCAAGTAGCCGCCCACCTCCCCTCTCACATGGCTTTGTCATGTATTTTATTTGTTGGTGATGGAAGACTTTATTAATGATTCCATTTAATGGTATCATGTGATGATTTTATTAATGATATATCTTATCATGTTGATTTTATATAGATATATTAATCATCTTAAAAGTCACCACAACACACAACAACTCTCACTTCGGCCGAGAGAGTTTTTGGAGAGGGAGAATTTCTTTTTTCTTCATTTTTCTTCATTTTGAGGTGGAAGAAAAGAAAGAAAAACAAGAGAGAAAAAAAATCCCTACAAGTTTCTCTAGCCGTGTTCTTGAAGGAACGGAGTCTTGTAGATTTTTTCGGTCATGTTCCGACACATGTGAAGTAGAGACTTCGGGTTTTCGGTATTTGCAGCGAAGTGATTTTGTGCTCGTGTTCGGGTTCATCATCATCATCATCAACTTACGACGATATTATCAAAGGCTTCAAGGGTATGGAACCTTAAACCTTTTATCTTCGTTTTTTATTTTCGTATATACGTTACTTGATCGATCCTTGTTTGAGATTCTTTTCATTATTCCGCTGCGTATTTCATTTTGTTTCCGGAATCCCAACAGTGGTATCAGAGCGAGGTCAATGATATCGTACATACGATTATGTGCATTTTGAATGCTTTTAGTTGATGTTTATGATTTAGAATCATTTTTGGTATAATCGAATATATTTAAATTGTTCGTTGTAACATCACATTTTTGGAAACGAGCCGAAAAACAAGAAAACGGGAATGCCGACAGTGGTGCCGGCAGCACTACCTGGGCCGACTGCCCAGGCTGCCGAGAGTGTCTCGGCCTAACTGCCGAGCATCGCTTGGCCATGCCACCTATCGGGTTTTGGCCCGATTTTGAATCGATCCGAGGGCTGGGCCTAATACCGGATAGTCCGGGACTTCGTTTTAAGTTTATATTTCTTTGTAATTATTTCCCAAAATTTAATTGGATTTTAATTTGACTAAATTAATATTTGGAATATTTTTGTGCTAAGGAAAATTAATTGAACGAGAATATTATTTTGGCCGGATTACTTCGAACGAATTAAAATGACGATTATTAGTATTAATTGGATTAATACCATTAAAATTAAATAGATTAATTTTTATATTGATTGGATTTATATATTAATTGATTATTTAATTTTAATGCCACTTAATATTAATTGGATTAATATTGTAGAAATAGAATAGATTAATTTTATATATTAATTGGATTAATATGTTAAATTAATTATTTAATTTTATTGCCGCTACATGTTGTATGGAATGCCTTATGTGATGGTGATATAGCTCGTGGACTTAGTTTTTTTATTTGTTCGATTCGATTGGGTTGTAAAGGCCGTTTTGAGCCAATTTATTTTTACTAGAAAAATTTGTATAGGATGCATTTTCTCAACAATGTAATTATTTATTTGGCTATGACGAAGACCGAAGATAACCGACCGAGAAGACGAAGAATCGAAGATTGTTTTTATTTTCTTTATTGGGTCATTCGTTGGCCCAGTACTTAGGAAAAGGTCCATGAGCTATATGTTGGTAGTAACTAGGTTGCTATTTACTGTTTTTCATTTTGAATAATTGACAAACACAAACGCGCTTATATATGAATTAATATGCAAAGTGTAACATTAATCGCAAAATTCTCCCGACTACAAACAAACTAAGTTTGAAAAAGGTTACGAGGTTTCCTACCCTCCATCAAACTCGTATAAAATTGATACCCAAGCTGGTGTACTATGCTTACGAGTTATCGGGGTAGTACATTTGGTAGAGGTTGAAAAATTCTTGAGTGCATAGATGCCTTCGGTTGGTGATAAATTTCGCCCCTAGAAACCTGATAGGTTGTTGGGCGAGATTCAATAGTCAGACTGATAGACGTTGATGGTCAACAACTTAGATAGTCTGGATTGCCAAGAAATCTGATAGGTCGAGGGCATGAACACTAGGGGTAAAAGAAGATCAAATCATCCGTTGGACGGGTTGGTGTTGGACACCACTTTACAGAAATTAATAGGCAAGAAACCTGACAGGTTGCGTCTGTTAAAATTTGTAAAGAACTTGATCACCACTAAGAAGTCGATCTTACCATGACTTCCGGGTTATAACATGGGAGTGTGTAATTCCGATAAAATTAGTGGGAGCCGAGATAAGAAATATACAAGCCCTTAAAATCTATACTCGGTCATAATAAAACAAGTCACTAATTCAATCTTGTCTATATCAATGCAGAGAAACGTAACTATATCTCTCTAAAAATGGCTAAGAACCCTCTTGCAATATTACTTGAAAAGAATCTCCTAACTGGCCCCAACTTTGTGACTGGTTGCGGAATCTGATAATTGTACTCAGTATCGAGTCTCTGGGATACATCTTGGAGGCGGACATTCCACCGACTCCAGTCCGGACTAGGGGTAATCAGGAAGAGATTGACGTCCATGAAAAATGGGTCAAGGATGACGTGTTGGTCCGTGGTTTTATGATGGGCTCAATGACTAATGAGATGCAGAGAGCGCACGAGAAAATGACTTCTGCTAGGAAGATTCTCGCACACTTGACCGAGCTTTGTGGAGAGCACAGTAGGACTGCTGGATATGAAATATCGAAGCAGTTATTCAGTGCTAGGATGAAGGAAGGGGAGAAAGTGGGAGACCACGTCCTCAAGATGATCTCTATGATTGAGAGGCTCGAGGTGCTCAACTTTCATATGGATTTATCCCTTAAGATTGATCTAATCCTTCAATCTCTGCCTGACTCCATCATGCAGTTTGTAATGAATTTCAACTGTAACGAGATTTCATGCACATTAGCTGGGTTAATGAATAAACTGGTGACGGCACAGTCTTACATGAAGACTAAACCGAGGGAGGCTGCTCTAGTTATTTCTTCTGGGCCTTGGAGGTCCAAGAATAAGAAAAAAAAGACCTACGAGCAGTATAAACCCAAGAAAAGGGTGGAGAAAGGAAAGGGCAAGGCCCTAAAGGTTCAAAAGGTAGGCGGTCCAAAACCTACGGACAAATGTCTTGAATGCGGTGAGCTGGGCCACTGGCGTAGGACTTATCCAAAGATAAATGGCGCATCAGGTACGAAACTTTTTGTTTTTTAAACCAATTGTTCCGCTACTGTATATTCTGCTTCATGGATTATGGATTCAGGTGCTACTTCTCATATTTGTACAATGAATCAGGATCTGGAACGAAGTAGGCAGCTTGAAGCTGGGGAAGTGATGATCACTGTCCGAAACGGACAAAGTGTCGAGGCAATCGATATTGGATCACTCCTACTGGGTTTAGAATCCGGTTTTATTTTGACCTTGGATGAAGTACTAGTTTTGCCCAAGGGGCATAAAAACATTGTATCCATTCCAGTCTTGGATCGGAAAGGATTTTGTTTTTTCAATGGCAATCGTAGTTGTAAAATTTATTTTCGAAATAAATTGGTTGGCACAACTACATTGTTGAATAGTTTATATCATCTGAACTTGCAAAATAAATCAGCAGTGAACACTATAACTAGAAAACGTGGCAGGCAAGATACTAATTAAGCTCTTAAGTGGCACCTTAGACTTGGTCATGTTGGTCAGACCAAGGTTCACAAAATGGAGAAAGATGGACTTTTAAGTCCATTGGGTGTAGAACCCTATCCAATTTGTGAATCTTGTCTTAGAGGTAAGATGACTAAGTCCCCCTTCACAGGGACATTTGTAAGGGCTGCTGAAAAATTTAGGTCGGTACATACCGACGTTTGTGGTGCTTTAGAAACATCCCGAGATGGATATCAATATTTCATAATGTTCACAGATGATCATACTAGGTATGGAATTGTGTACTTGATGAAACATAAATCCAAAGCCATTACTAAATTCAAGGAATTCAAGGCCCTAGTTGAAAAACAGACTGGATGTCATATCATGGAACTTCGGTCAGACCGAGGTGGAGAGTATATGAGCACCGAGTTTTATGAGTTCCTTAAGAAACATAGAATAGTTTCACAATTCACGCCGCCAGGAACCCCACAGTTAAATGGTGCTTCAGAAAGGAGAAATCGGATTTTGTTGGATATGGTCCGCTCCATGTTGAATTATACTGATTTACCAATTTACCTGTGGGGGTACGCCTTATTTACCGCTGCCTATATCCTAAATAGATGTCCTTCCAAATTCGTTCCTATCACTCCGCATGAGATGTGGAAGGGTAAGAAACCAAGTCTTAATCATATAAGGATTTGGGGATGTCCAGCCTATGTCAAGAAGGCTAAGGTGGACAAACTGGAAGCGAGGTCCGTCAAGGGACATTTCATAGGATACCCAGAGGACTCAATGGGTTATCTATTCTACATGCCTAAAGACCATAAGGTCATTGTGGCTTTACAAGCGCACTTCCTGAGGATGAATTCATTAAGGAAGGTGGCTCGGGTAGAAATGTCTCTTTGGAAGAGCACAAAGAAAGTCCTAAGGTGACATCTGATCAGGGATCACGAACTGAACCTATTGAAATACAACCTCCACTTCGAAGGTCTGATAGGGTGTCTCACTTACCTGAGAGGTATGGATATACACATGACGAGGAAATGGATCTCCACGACGCCCCTTATAGCCGTGAGGACGACCCTGTCACCTATGACCAAGCAGTAGTGGATGTGGACTCCAATAAATGGCAAGAAGCTATGGAAGCTGAGATTGACTCGATGCATGCCAATCAGGTCTGGACTCTAGTAGATCTACCAACTGGCATGAAGCCTATTGGAAGTAAATGGATCTATAAGAGAAAGACTGATGGGGATGGCAAGGTTGACGCCTATAAGGCCAGGCTTGTGGAAAAGGGTTACAAATTTGAACAAATGATTTCCGTTCAAAAATTTTCATTAAATAAACAGGGGTTAGGATTCAAACCGTGTAATAAAACCGGATCCTTAAATTTTAAAATACCCCGATGTGATAAATATTTAAATATTGGGCATCATATTTCGATTTGCAAAACCCCAAGACGGACGATCAAAATTAAAAAAGTTTAATTCAAAAGGAACCATTATACCGAATATCGTCTATGTTTCAAAAGAAAAACAAATTCTCGGTTCCCCAAAAATCAAAATTAATATATTTCCATCAATTGGTAGTTTGATAATTTATATTTTTAGTAATTGATATTTAACTCAGGGTTATTTTTTGAAATTGGGAGATCTATATTTCCGGGGGAGTTTCACCCGTTAATTATCATATTTAATTTATCAATTTTTTTAATTTATTATGCACTTTTTTGATTATGACAAAAAGGGGGAGAAAGTCGAGAAAAATGATGGGAGAAGGAGAATACAAGTCATTGAAGAATGATGAGATAGCACTTGGAGACAAATTCACATAACTTTTGATGGTTACAATGAACTAGTTACAACAGCTTTCAACCAGTGAAAACCCTTGGCCGCGGTAACTCCTTCCATTTGATTGTTTGTCAACTCCTAAATGAAAACCCGTGGATGCCAAGCTGCTTACCACCTACCAATCAAGAACCCATGGATGTCGCACAACCCAACTTTCAAGAACTTTGTTCAAGAAAGTACCCCCCCTCAAATATTAATGACAAGAGTGTTTTTTTCCTCCAACTTCTAAGAGCTTCTTATGACTGGGATCTTATGATCTTAGCTCCTCACTATGCTTTAGAGAGTATATTGTTAGGAGTATGCCATCGAATGCCACTCAGAGGATGTTGAGTGAGGGCATTGTATTTGTTATTATGTAATTCATTATCATAACGAAATTGTTTGTTTCTTTATTTACTGGCAGTTACTGGCATTCCTGACTCTTAAATATATATATATATATATATATATATATATATAAACTAGTCCGTGCGTCTTGACGGGCAAGTAGCAGGTCCTACTGAATACCAAGATAGGATTCTTTCCTTTGTTAGTGAACGGGTTATATGTCCTATGCGGTTATTGGCAGATGAGATCATAAGTCTTTGGCCAAAGCATTGGAGCTAGTTGTATTGGATACACGAGATCTCGATGATCTCGATTTGCATTAACTCATGCATAGCGTCAAGTACAGATAGGGTCTGACTGACCATGACCCTATAACTTGATCGGAACATTTGAAAGAAGGGTTTATACGTATACTGATATTCACGACAGAATGGTTCTTGAATGATCCCAATCATCCGTTCTCAGTTGGGGTACAGTGTAGGCCGCCAGGCTGGCTAGGTGGTGCTACTACTCTTTGGTTCCTCCCATTGCTAACTGAGACGGACCTACCGAGTCGCGCAATAGGATTGACGACGGAATGAATCGAGCTTATTCTCTCTTTATAAATATTAGATATTGGATATCTAGTTTATTGGACATTGGATGTCTGATTAATTTTGGGACATTGGATGTCTAAATTAGTTTATTGGATAAATTAATTTATGGCCTAATGAATTAAATAAATTACTGGGTGATTAATTTAATTCACAGATATAATTATTTCTTGGATAAATTAATTATATTATTTTGTATTTGATGTGATTAATTAATTAGATTAATTAATTGATATAAATACATCGGAACAGATTGGAGTTTATCTATTTAGACTCACGGGAGTCCGAAACGAACCGTACTCGTTCGATTCCTTCTTGATGCCCCCCCTTCCACACACCTTCCCTCTTGGTCTTTGTCTCCATTTTATTAAATGGAAGACAAATGAGATTAAGAGATTTGATATCTCTTTTTATATAGTAAAGGTGATATGGTCTTGATTGGCATGAGGATAAAAGATGAAGACTAACTCTCCCTCACCCACTCTTGTATTCATCCGTGAGATTGAGAGATAGAGAGAAAATAGTTTTCTCCAAGTCTTCTTCTTCCTCTTCATTTGTTCTTGAGTTTTCTTGGAGAAAAATCGAGAAATTATTTGAGAGATATAGATTAAATACTTGGAGTGTTGTAATCATAATTTTCAAGATTCTACAACCTTGGTGTAGTCGTATCCTTGGAGGATAGCAAGGCGTTGTCTTTTCGATCGTTTCTCCGGCGCGTGGCAAGTAGAGACGCGGTGCTTTCGGCGTTGGATCATCCAAGAGCTTGGAGCGGATTGGATTCGTGGATAGCATTTAAAACTTGGGGAATCATATTCAAGGAGTACACCATTTAATCAACAGACTACGAGGGTATGATTTCTAACCTTCCTTGTTTTCGTTTTATATTCGTATATACGTAGCTTGATCGATCCTCGTAGGGATTCGGATCGAATTAACGATATATGATATATGCATTTGGAATGCTTGATTGGATGGTGAATGATTTGGAATCGTTTATAGTCATAATTATGGTGTATGTTTTTCGTTCGTTGTAGTTATATTTTTCGTATATTTATGTCTAAATATAAATCTTTAATTTCTGGGAAATGTGATTTATATTGAAGATATGAAAGTCGAAAATTATTGATATTGGATATCCGGTCGAAAATCTAGCCCTGAATCGTCGTTGGATGATTTTCCGGACGGGGGATGGAATCTGCCTGGGTGACCCGACCGTGCCATTCGGCACGGGCCGTGCCAGGCAGGCCAGCCTTGGTGACTGTCGGGGTAACCCGACCGTGCCAATCGGCACGGGCCGTGCCAGACAGGCCTGGAGACTGCCGGGGTAACCCGACCGTGCCAATCGGCACAGGCCGTGCCAGTCTTGGAGACTGCCGGGGTAACCCGACCGTGCCAATCGGCACGGGCCGTGTCCGGTAGGCAGTTTCATCCCGGCTTGATTTTTTCGTGTATTCCAGAAAATTAATCTCCGGCATGTTAAATTGGATTTAATATGATTAAAATGATTTATGGTATTTCATTTTATAAGGGAAATTTGATTAATTGGAATATTTGTGGGTGACCGAATACTTTGAACGTTTTCATATTACCGGTTGTGTGAATTGATTGGATCAATTCTATTTGTTGATTGGATCGATATATATTTATACGCTGTATCATGGTTCTAAAAAACGCTAGGTGCTAGGCGTTCGGATTGCTAACGCCTAGCGCCCAGATGATTAATCGGGGATTAATCGGACTGGGAGAATTTAATTTTATATTATTATTTTAATTATTTTTATATATAAAAAATTATATGTATGTAAAAAAATTAAAAATTTATAATATTTAAATATTTAAAAAACATATAATTGATCATATATTAAATTTTCAAATATGTATATATGTCTAAAGTAGTCCATACTATCTAAATTTAAGAATTATAGTTGCTGCTAAAATAAAAAAATAAAGAAAATTAAAAAAAAATGCTTACCCGCCTAGGCGCCCGCCCAGCCACCTAGATTCCCGCCCAGCTTGCCTTTCTAGGCGTCCGCCCAGCCGCCTAGGCGCCCGCCCAGCCGATTAATCACCGAAACGCCTAGGACAAATGCCCAGGCCGTAATCGGAACGCCCGGGGGCCGCCTAGGCGGCCGCCCAGGCCTATTTTTAGAACAGAGAGTTGTATCTATTTATTTAGTATTTATTGGATGAATGCTTTTGAATGGGGATGTGGTTCATGGACTTAGTTTTGAATCATTCGGTTTTATTCGATTGGGTTGTAAAGGCCGTTTTGAGTCAATTTATTTTATTAGAATTATTTGTATCTAGGATGCAATTTTTCAATGTAAAATTTATATGTAATGACGAAGACCGGAGGAAGATCCATTCGAGAAAACGAAGATTCAAGACCGAAGACTTATAATTAGATTACGGAGTTTTAGATTCTAGGAATGGTCCATGAACTACATGTTGGTAGCAACTAGGTTGTGGATGTTTATTCATATGGTATGAATGCACAAACACACTTAAATGAATTAATGTGCAAAGTGTAACATTAATTGTGAAAATTCTCCCACGAAAAATTATTAAGTTTAAAAAGGTTTCAAGGTTTTCCTTCCCTCCATCGAGCTTTCGGAAAATTGAAATCCAAACCGGATGTGCTATGCTTCCGAGTTATCGGGGTAGTCGTTCGGGGAGGATGGATAAATTACCGGGAGCGCATTGGATGCCTTCGGTTGGAGCAAATTTTATCCCTAACCTGATAGGTTGCCGGATAAGATTCCATTGTGAAACTGATTTGCGTCGATGGTATAAACTTAACTTGTTCACAAACCATAGAAACCGTATAGGTTAAGGGGAGTGAACAAGGGGAAAAAGAAGATCGAATCATCCATTAGATGGGTTGGTGTTGGACACCACTTTATGAAAATTAATAGACTAGAAACCTGTTTGGTTGCCCTTTATTAAAATTTATAAAGAACTCGATCACCACCATGAAGTAGAGCGAACGATACTTCCGGATTTCACATGGGAGTGTGTTATCCCGATAAAAATTGTGGGAGCTGGGTTAAAGAATAGAAAAGACCTTAATTCTATACTCAGATCATAATTGAACGAGTCACTAATTAATCTGTCGTACTTAATGCAGACATAACTCTCAATATGACAATTAAACCACTCGCAATTCTAGTCGAAAATAACACCTTAATCGGACCTAACTTTGTGGATTGGCTCCGCAATCTGATGATAGTCCTCAGTATAGAGGCACTGGGATACATCTTGGAGACGGACATTCCGGCGCCTCTGGTGCGGACAAGAGCCAATCAGGAAGATATTGAAAACCACGAAAAGTGTGTTGAGGATGACGTAAAAGTCCATGCGTATATGATGGCTTCTATGTCTAATGAGCTTCAGAGAGCTCATGAGAAAATGACTTCTGCTAGGCAGAATTTATCTCACTTAGCTGAGCTTTATAGTGAGCACAGTCGAACTGCTAGATATGAGATATCCAAGCAACTGTTCGGTGCAAGGATGAAGGAAGGTGAGAAGGTTGGGGAGCAAGTCCTCAAAATGATATCTATGATCGAGACATTGGAGGCTCTTGATTTTAAGATGGATACTTCTCTGCAGACCGACCTTATCCTATAGTCTCTCCCTGATTCTTTCTCACAGTTTGTAATGAATTTCAACTGCAATGAGATTGCGTGCGACTTAGCAGGGTTGATGAACAAACTCGTGACCGCTCAGTCCCAGATGAAGACTCCGCGGATGAAGGAGTCTGCCCTTGTGATTTCTTCTGGACCTCGGAGGTCTAAGAATAAGAAGAAAAAGACCAAGAAGCAGACGGGACCACAAGTCAAGGACCTTAAGGGTAAGGGCAAGGCCCCGATGGTTCCTAAGAGCAATAAGAAAAAGGACGCTTGTCTCAAATGGGGTGCGCTAGGCCACTGGGCTAGAGACTATCCCATTCTTCATGGCACTTCAGGTACAGTACTTTTAGTTTTGGAAACAAATTGTTCTGTTATTGTATTTTCTACTTCTTGGATACTGGATTCTGGTGCTAGTTCTCATATTTGTACCGTGAATCGGGATCTGGAACAAAGTAGGAAGCTTGGAGCTGGGGAAGTGATGATTACTATCAGAAGCGGGCATAGTGTCGGGGCAACTGATCACTTCTTTTGGGTTTAGAATACGGCTTTGTTTTGACTTTAGAAGATGTACTTGTTTTGCCCAAGGGGCATAAAAACATTGTATCCATTCCGGTCATGGATCGGAAAGGCTTTTCATTTTTCATTGGTGATGGTTCCTGCAAAATTTATTTTAGAAATAAACTAGTGGGCACTACTACATTGTTAAATAGACTGTATCATCTAAACCTTAGTAACAAAGTCGCCGTGAATACTATGACTAGGAAGCGTGGTAGGGATGAAACTAATCAAGTTTTGAAATGGCATCTTAGACTTGGTCATGTTGGTCAGACCAAGGTTTACAAAATGAAAAAGATGGACTTATGGGTCCATTGGGATCGGATCCCTTTCCTACCTATGAATCTTGCCTTAGAGGCAAAATGACTAAGTCCCCTTTCACAGGGACCTTTGAAAGAGCCGCTGATAAACTAGGATTAATCCATACCGATGTATGTGGTGCTTTGGAAGCAGCACGTGGCGGATATCAGTACTTCATTACGTTTACAGATGATCATACTAGGTATGGTTACGTATACTTAATGAAACATAAATCCGAAGCCTTTGAGAAATTCCACGAATTTAAGGCCCTAGTCGAAAAACAAACTGGTAATCATATCAAAGCACTTCGGTCGGACCGAGGTGGCGAGTATATGAGTGCGGAGTTTGACGAGTTCCTAAAAAAACATGGAATGGTATCACAACTAACACCTCCAGGTACTCCTCAGTTAAATGGTGTGTCAGAAAGAAGGAACCAGACCTTGTTGAACATGGTCCGTTCTATGCTGGGCTATACTGACTTACCGATTTACCTGTGGGGGTATATACTCTTGATTGCTGCTTATATCTTGAACAGATGTCCTTCCAAATCCGTTCCTAAAACTCCACATGAGATGTGGGAGAGCAAGAAACCAAGTCTTAATCACATTAGGATTTGGGGATGTCTCGCCTATGTCAAGAAGACTAACGTGGACAAGTTGGAAGCGAGGTCCGTGAAGGGATGTTTCATTAGATTCCCATCAGGGACGATGGGTTATCTATTATACATGCCCGAAGATCGAAAGATCGTTGTTGCTTTGCAAGCACACTTCCTGGAAGATGAATTCATTCAGGAAGGCGGAGCAGTTAGAAGTATTTCTTTGGAAGAATACAATGAAACTCCTCAAGAGACACCTGTGCAAAAAATTGGAACCAAACCTTCTAAAACACAAGTACAACCACCTCGTATGTCTATTAGGGTGTCTCATTTACCTGAGAGGTATGGCCTTGTGCACCTGGAGGAGATGGGTCTCCATGAGGTTCCAGGTGATAGCCAAAAGACCGACCCAATGACCTATGACCAAGCGATGGTGGATGTAGACTCCAAAATGGCGTGAAGCTATGGAAGCTGAGATAGACTCGATGCATGTCAATCAGGTCTGGACTCTAGTAGACCGCCCCGAGGGCATAGTGCCTATTGGGAAAATTGGATCTATAAGAGAAAGACTGATGGGCATGGAAAGGTTGAAGCCTATAAGGTCAGGCTTGTGGCAAAGGATTATACCCAAAATGAAGGGATCGATTACAACTATACCTTCTCGCCCGTTGCCATGATCAAGTATATTCACATGATGCTTGCTATAGCTGCCTACCAAGATTATGAGATATGGAAAATGGACATAAACACGACTTTCCTTAATGGATTCCTCGAGGAGGAAATCTATATGAAGCAGCCTAAAGGCTTTGTGTCCGAGGTCGATATTCAGAAAGTGTGCAAGCTTCAGCGTTCCATTTATGGATTGAAGCAAGCTTCGCGTAGTTGGAACCTTTGTTTTGACGAGGCATTCAAAAAGTTGGACTTTATGCAAAATGAAGAGGAACCTTGTGTATACAAGAGGGTTAGTGGGAGAAAGAACGCATTCTTAGTACTATATATAGATGACATTCTACTAATAGGAAATGATGTGGGAATGCTCAGTTCTGTGAAAGCTTGGCTTTCGAGTAATTTCTCCATGAAAGACTTGGGAAAAGCTACCTATATTCTTGGTATTCGGCTCTACCGGGATAGAGCGAAGAGAATGATAGGTCTTTCCCAAGCCCTATATATAGATAAAATCTTAAAGCGATTTAAGATAGATGATTCTAAAATAGGGTTCCTACCGATGCGACATGGAATAAAACTCTCCTTGAAGATGTGTCCTCAAAGTGAGGAACAACGAAAGGAAATGAGTAATATACCATATGCTTCGGCCGTGGGTAGCCTTATGTATGCTATGTTGTGTACGAGACCTGACAATGCGCATGCTGTGAGCGTGGTAAGTAGGTTTCAGGCAAACCCAGCTAGGGAACATTGGACTATCGTAAAGAAAGTTCTCAAGTACTTAAGAAGGACTAGAGATATGGTTCTGATGTATGGCGGTGGAGAACTGAATGTGGTGGGATTCACTGATTCGGACTTACAAGGACAGAAAGACAATTCGATGTCTACTTCTGGCTACATATTTACTTTTAATGGAGGATCAATATCTTGGCGTAGTGCCAAGCAAAGCACGATTGCTGATTCCACTTGTCAGGCTGAGTATCAAGCAGCCTAGGAGGCTTCTAAGGAAGGGTTCTGGATTAAGAAGTTTCTCGGAGAACTTCAAGTGATACCATGTGCTGAGCTGCTTGCTCCACTGTACTGCGACAACGACGGAGCTGTAGAAAAGGCCAAGGAGCTGAGGTTTCACAACAGTACCAAACACATTGAGAGGAAGTATCATCTCGTAAGAGAATTTGTTCGCAAGGGATACATTGTGCTGCATAGAGTAGACTCAGCCGACAACGTCGCTGATCCACTGACCAATCCAATTTCTCAGACTAGCTAAGAGCGTCATCTGGAGAACATGGGTATTAGATACCATACTGTGTGGAATTGAGTGCAAGTGGGAGATTCTTAGGAGTATGCCATCGAATGCCACTCAGAGGATGTTGAGTGAGGGCATTGTACTTGTTATTATGTAATTCATTATCATAAGGCAATTATTTGTTTCTTTATTTACTGGCAGTTACTGGCATTCCTGACTCGTAAATATATATATAGAAACTAGTCTGTGTATTTGAGAGAAAAACATTCCACTCCTTATTGGATAAGGTGATCGGCACTGTAAAGGTTTATAGCCCAAATACTTAATCGTTCGCAAGTTGATGAAACTTGACTGGGCGTTAAGTTTATGTGAAGACTTGTATGACGTGTTCTTTGACGTGGAGAGTGCCTATCGAACACTAATGGTTAGTGGGAGCACACGTTATATGTATGCTAATTGGATTAGTATACTCGAACCGACTCACCCTCGATTCGTCACACGGATTTCACTCCGGGACAATCAATGACGGAACCGAAAGGTTGTGATAGGTATTCGTGAACCTTCGACTTGAGGATTTGATAGGTATGTGCTTGTGACGTTAAGATTTTCATTAGAGTAGTTCGACCCAGAAAACTGGAAAGTGGGGGTCAACCTCGACGTACGTCTTGACGGGAAAGTAACAGGTCCTACTGAATACAAGATAGAATTCTTTCTCCTGTTAGTGAACCGGTTATATGTCCTATGCGGTTATTGGCAGATGAGATCATAAGTCTCTGGCCAAAGCATTGGAGCTAGTTGTATTGGATACACGAATGCTCGATGATCTCGATTTGCATTAACTCATGCATAGCGTCAAGGACAGATAGGGTCTGACTGACCGTGACCCTATAACTTGATCGGGACATTTGAAAGAAGGGTTTATACGTATACTGGTATTCACGACAGAATGGTTCTTGAATGATCCCAATCATTCGTTCTCAGTTGTGGTACAGTGTAGGCCGCCAGGCTGGCTAGGTGGTGCTATTACTCTTTGGTTCCTCCCATTGCTAAGTGAGACGGACCTACCGAGTCGCGCAATAGGATTGAAGACGGAATGAATCGAGCGTATTCTATCTTTATAAATATTAGATATTGGCTATCTAGTTTATTGGGCATTGGATGTCTAATTATTTTTGGGGCATTGGATGTCTAAATTAATTTATTGGATAAATTAATTTACGACCTAATGAATTAAATAAATTACTGGGTGATTAATTTAACTCATCGATATAATTATTTCTTGGAGAAATTAATTATATTATATTGTATTTGATGTGATTAATTAATTAGATTAATTAATTAATATAAATACATCGGAACGGATTAGCGTTTATATGTTTGGACTCACGGGAGTCAGAAACGAACCGAACTCGTCTGATTCCTTCTAGATGGCCGCCCCCTTCCACTCACCTACCCTCTTGGTCTTTGTCTACATTTTAATAAATGGAAGACAAATAACTTTAAGAGATTTGATATCTCTTTTTATATTGTAAAGGTTATATGGTCTTGATTGGCATGAGGATAAAAGATGAAGACTAACTCGCCCTCACCCACTCTTGCATTCATCCGTGAGATTGAGAGATAGAGAGAGAAAATAGTTTTCTCCAAGTCTTCTTCTCCCTCTTCATTTGTTCTTGAGTTTTCTTGGAGAAAAATCGAGAGATTATTTGAGAGATATAGATTAAACACTTGGAGTGTTGTAATCATAATTTTCAAGCTTCTAAAACCATGATCTAGCAGTATCCTTGGAGGATAGCAAGGCTGTTGTGCGGCGACTAATACGCCTCGACGGCGATCGACATAAGGGCCGAGCGACCAAAGCCAACATCAGATAAACCAAGGGAGACTTGCCAGACGAAGATTCCAAATCGAGATCAAGTACCGAGCGATCGGCACCCAGGGAAATCGTCACTTGGCACCTAGCGATCGACCCTGTCCGACCAAGGATGACCGTCTTATGCCATGTGTAAAGCCAACATCCGTCAAAGTCTACAAAGACTGAATCTCGGGTGAAGACCCACGTGCAGATCCGCAAAAGGCGCCGCAAGGAAAGGCTTTTTCGCTCCTTCCCCTCACCAGCTGTGGGTGACAAGGACAGCCTCTCACCTACCGACAGACCCGCCGAAAGGTCCTAGGTGGGACCTCCCAGGACTGCGACGTGAGGCGCGTGTTATCTTCTCATTGGTTCGCACAACTGGCTGCCAGTATCGGATGTGGACTTTAAGGAAACCGGCCCATGTGCTGAGATGATCGCCCGCTTAGTTTAATACAGGATAGGCGATCGCCCCTTTGGGATTAAGACATCCCAACTACCTTCACTTCTATAAATAGGATACCTCCAGCATTTGGAGAAGGACAAGTGAAAGACAGTCAAATCCAACAGTGAAAAATACAGAGAATTCTACATCTTTGTAACAAGAACTCACAGAGCATTAACTATGGTTCTTCCGGCAATCATCAGCACTCGATCTAGATAACTAGGGTCATTACACTCATTGTAATTGTACTCTAACATTAATATTTGTACTCCAAAGCAGTATTCGTATTAATAATATCTCGCGAGAGTATTCAAGCCCGGGATTAACAACCCCGACAAATCTTATTTTATTTACATTCCTTCGTACGTGCTCTCGTATTTTGTTTGTTACTCACCCGTAGCCATATATAGCAAACCATTACGTATAATATTTTGGGTAACAACAATTGGCGCTAGAAGAAGGGCCTTACCTTTATTTTCTCTCCGACCGTTTCGAAGGACACTCACCGTTCTCCGAAACATATACTTGAAGAAACACTCACTGTTCTTCAAAGAAAAACCCTCGAGACAATGACGTCTTCCACCACCTCAAAGAGAGCCACTTCACGATCCGCTGGACGTCTTATTCCGGCCGAAACCGAGTCCCAACCTATGGCGGAAGGCAGCCGCGGCGATGCTAGACTCTCACTCCCGCCCCCGAGGGACGGCTCCAGCCTCTCACTCGATCAATTCCAAACCGAGGAACAGATCGAGGAGGCCATGGCCATCCTAAGGGAGCAACGGAGAGCATGCGACACGCCCACTATTACTCAGCCAGCCATCTGCCATGCGGGCAAATGAAAGCTCAAGGGGTTATATGTCGAGAAATCATCAGAAATCCCCGAGTCGCTAGTAAAGGCGCTCGCAAGGCAGGATAGTTTCGTCCTCAGCCACCTAGGAAGTGATCCTTCATGGCGACCTGGGCATTCTGGCCCCACCCATGAGACGTCGGAGTCCAAATCTATCACCAGGAGTTCGTCATACCTGACTCCCAAAAAACAAGCCAGCCATCTGGCTCCCACTCGCCAAAGAATTGAGCTCGGCGGCAGAGACCTCGTCACCTACAACGTAGTTAGGAGATCGGTACATGATCGCCTCGGCTCTCGCTCCAAGAGCCAGACCACGAGCAGCCAGGCTACGGTGATGGCCGCAATGCAGCGCAAGGTCGACGATATGAAAGCGCTCCTAGAAACTGGGTCAAGCGCCAAGAGAAAGGTTGTCGGACCAAGTGAGCCGTTCGCGGTCCAGATCGAGCTTGCCCCCGTGCAATCAAAGATCGCTCCTCCTCAAACACCTCTGTATGAGGGGAGATCGGACCCCGAAAATCACTTAAGCAAGTTCCGGATCTACATGACCGGATGCGGGGCGTCGGACGCGACGAAATGCCGAATGTTCCCATTAACATTGGGCAATCTTGCCCATAGGTGGTACATCTCATTGCCACCGTGCTCAATCAACTGTTTTGAGAAGCTGGCGAACGACTTCACGTCGTACTTCGCCGCCAAGGTCGCTCGGCCAGAGGGTCCCCACCGCATGATGAAGATCAGGCAGGGGAAAGACGAGTTCGATGAAGATTACATCGACCGAGTGGATGAAATAGTCCTCACCGGAGAGCCCATAAGCGACGAGCTCGCCCTCTATTCAGTCCTGGGGGTATTCTATGGTCATTCGCCCATGTTAAGGCACCTCACAAAGGACATCCCCCCGACCTATGCGATCTTCCGCGCCAAGGCTGTCGACTTTCTGGCCAGGTAGAGGTTGCTCACCCTTCGCCTAGGCGAGGGGGCAATCAGAGAAAGGAAGGCGTCGTCTCCCGTCCCAAAGAAGGCGATCGCCAAGCCCATAAAGGCGGTCGCAAAGCCACCCGATGAGTTTAAGGCCTTTGAGGATGTAGAATTTCACCTCCTCCGCAACCTCAATCTATCTCCGGCCCATATCTTCAACGCCATCAAGGGGCGCGAATGGCTAAGCAAGCCAAAGCCGGTGAGGGACAACAGTCATATGGACCGCAGTAAATTTTGTGCCTACCACAAAAGTCCCGGCCACAACACCAGCCAATGTCGCGACCTGCTCAGATAACTCTTGAGATTGTTCGAGGAAGGCAAGCAGGACAATTTGGTAACCAAGTCGGAGCCCAGGGCTGAAAGGACTGGGGCCGCGATCGTCGATAGAACGACGACCGTCAACCGCCCAATCTGGTCGCCAGAATCGAGCAAAATGAGCCGGAATACTCAGATGAGTCGATCCCTCCGATCAACCCCAGCGGCCAAATCAATATGCTCTAATCAGGAGGTGGAAATCTCGGAGGCCTTTCCCCGGTTTCCACCATGTCAAGCAGATAACGGAAGGCCGAGCTGAGGGCATTCGCTGGAGTCCACGTCGTGGTGCCCCCACAGACAACCATCTCCAAAGAGGCGCTCATCTCCTTCTCCAACAAGGATAGGGAATGAGTGCAGTGCCCCAAGGAGGATGCCATGGTGATCTCTGCATGTATCCTTAGGAAAATGGTCGACCGCGTGCTGGTCGACAACGACAGCTTTTGCAACATCATATTCAAGTCTACTCTGGACCAGCTCGACAACCTCATCAAGCCATTCGAAACCGTGCTTCAAGGGTTCGGCGACAGCACGGTCAAAGCCTATGGAAGGATCAAGCTCTCCGTCGAGCTAATCTACTGTTACGATCCTAAGGTTAAGATCACTAGGAACCTCAATTTTGTAATCATAGACATGCCCAGCATCAATAATGGGTTCCTAGGTCGCCCCTTTCTAGAAACCTTTGAGGCGGTCGCCTCCTCTTTCTTTTATTATATCAAGTTCCCCACTACCAAAGGGACAGTCGGTACTGTAAAAGGAAACCAGCTAATGGCAAAGAAATGTTTGAACTACTCTTGTGTTGTAGCTTTTCCGTTAAGCGTTTCTTGCCCTGTTTGTAACACTAGGACGATCGACAACTAACCAATGGAGATCGACGAGCCTAGCACTTCATACCAGCCCGACTCAGAAGACGGCACCTCTCATAGGTCGTCGGACGACATCGAATCGTGGATCGGCTTCGAGCCAAGCCTCGATGTTGATCAAAGGATCGAGTTCGAAGATCGCTCCAAACGAGAAGAGACCATCCCACCGAAGAGTTGGAAAGTATAACAATCGATCTGGCTCGCCCAGAGCGAGAAGTGCATATCTGCTCAAGCGTCGATCCCGAGTTAAAAGACGATCTGATCAGTTTACTACGAAAGAACATTGGAGTCTTTGCCTGGTCGCATCAATATATGGTCGGGATCAGTCCTGAACATGCTTGCCACTATCTAATGATCGACCCGGCAAGGAAGCCTCTTTACCAGAAATGTAGGAAATTCGGTCTAGAGAAATATGCTGCGCTAGACGCAGAAGTCAAAAAGCTGCTCAACAACAAACTAATCGGGGTAGCTACCGAAGAGCCACAGTGGGTGGCCAATACGGTGCTCGTCAAAAAGGCGAGTGACTCCTGGAGGTTATGCATCGATTTCACCGACCTCAACGCGGCTTGTCCGAAAGATCACTTTCCAATGCCTCATATTGACCACTTGGGCGATAGCACGACAGGTTGCAAAATGATGTCGTTTATGGACGCCTTCGCCGGATACCATTAGATCCCAATGGCGGAGAAAGACGTAAAACACACATCATTCCACATGGAAAAAGACGTGTACTTTTGGGTCCGAATGCCGTTCGGTCTGAAAAATACGGGGGCGACCTACCAACGCCTAGTCAACGGGATGTTCGCCGATCAAATCGGTAAAACGACGGAGGTGTACATTGACGACATTGTGGTCAAGAGCCTCAAAAAGGAAAATCACCTCAAGGACCTCGCCGAGACATTCACCATCCTCGAGAGGTTCAACATGAAGCTAAACCCCAAGAAATGCAACTTCGGAGTAAGCTCCGGAAAATTCCTGGGGCACATCGTGAGCCAAAGGGGGATCGAGGCGAACCCCACAAAGATCAAGGCGATCCTCGACATGCAAGAACCACGGAATGTCAAGCAGGTGCAATGCCTCACGAGGTGTTTGGCAGCCCTTAATCGTTTCATTTCGCGGCTCAGAAACAAGAGCAAGCCTTTCTTCGCCACCATAAAGAATAAAAATTTGGGTGGACAAAGGAAAGTTAAATGGCGTTCGCCAAGATCAAGGATTATCTTTCTAACCCCCAAATTTTGGCAAAACCGATCCCCGATGAGAAGCTGTTCCTTCACTTGGCAGCCTTGGAGGTCGCGTTGAGCGCCGTATTAGTGCGAGCAGAGGGGCAAACCCACTTGCCAATCTACTTTGTCAGTCAAACGCTCCATGACGCGGAGACGCGTTACACACCTCTAGAGAAGATCGCCTACGCACTTGTCATGAGTGTTCGCAAGCTGAGAGCCTATTTCTTCGAACACCAAGTGGAGGTTCCGACGACTCTCCCTCTAGGGCAAGTTCTGCATCGGCCAGACACCAACAGGCGACTCCTCAAGTGGTCACTGGAGATCGCCCAATACGGTGTCACATATGCTCCCCGCACGGCGATCAAGGGCCAAGCGCTGCCGGATTTTGTGGTGGAATTAACGTTCCCGCCTAGCCCGACCCAAGTCGACCGTCCCGCCTGGAAACTGTATGTAGATGGCTCGGCGACTAGCTCGCGAGCAGGGGCATGGATTGTCCTCATCAGCCCCAATGTCCAGAGTTTTAGAAATGTTGTGTGTTTCGACTTCCGAGCGACCAACAACGAATCCGAGTATGAAGCCTTAGTAGGCGGGCTCGATCTAGCGCTCGCCATGGGTGTTCGTCGCCTTCACATCTTCATAGACTCCCTCTTGGTCGTGAACCAAGTCAAGGGGGAATATGAGGCGCGCGGTGAACAGATGGTCAAATATCAAGAGTTGGTCGCCGAAATGTGCATAAATTTTGAAGAAGTTCTGATCGAGAAAGTCCCGAGAGAGCACAACTCCCAGGCCGATGCCATATCCAAACTCACATCATCGGATGGGGCAGTAGATTTATCTAACATCCAAATCACTAAATTGGCAAGATCGGCGATCGACAAAAGCTTGGTCGCCACAGTTGCCATCGCCGAAGAGAACTGGATGACTCCATTCATTGAGTACTTGAAGGACGTAACGGTCTCCACAGATCGGGTCAAGGCTCGCCAACTTCAGCTCCGGGCGACCAGAAACACCCTATTGGACGACCGGCTTTACAAGCGAGCTTTCAGGCTTCCTCTCCTCAAATGCCTTATGCCGGAGGAAGGCCGACTTGTTTTATCCGAAATCCATGACGGATCTGTGGAAATCACGCGGGAGGGCGAGCCCTCATCCACAAGATGACTAGGCAAGGCTTTTTCTGGCCTACCCTGCAAAAGGACACGATCGCCTATGCCCGATCTTGTCACAGGTGTCAAATAATGGGCCCGAACATCAAGCTCTCCCCCGAGCAGCTCACCTCTATGTACAGTCCGTGGCCGTTCGCCCAATGGGGCATCGACCTCATCGGTCCTTTGCCGACGGCACCGGGGGGATGTAAATTCGCCATCGTGGGGGTCGTTTACTTCACAAAATGGGCAGAGGCCGAACCACTCAACAAGATCGTCCAAGAGCAAGTGATCAAGTTCATCTGGAAAAACATCATCTGCCGTTTCGGTCTACCTCAGGCTATCATCTCCGAAAACGGAAAGCAGTTCGACAGTTTAGAAGTTATGCAATTCTGCGAGAAATGAGGAATTAAAAAGTTGTTCTCGACCCCTTACCACCCTCAAACAAACGGGCAGGTAGAGGCTGTAAACAAGATCCTCAAGCATACGATCAAGACCAGACTCGAATCCAAGCAAGGGCGCTGGGCGAGCGAGCTCCCGGATGTTTTGTGGTCCTACCGAACGACGACAAGAAATTCAACCGGCGAGACCCCATTCGCCCTCGCTTTCGGAACAGAGGCAGTGATCCCGTCGGAGATCGCCGTCCTCAGCCACCGGACTGCGCAACCACTGATGACGGAAAATGATGTAGCTCAGCGAATCGAATTGGATATGCTCGAAGAACGACGACTGACCTCGGAAATGAAGAACACGATCCACAAAAGGAAATCCGAAAAGTTCTTCAATGTCAAAGAAAGGCGATTTCAAGTGGGCGACCTAGTCCTCAAGAAGATCCAGACCCACACGGGAGTATTTGGTCCGAACTGGGAGGGGCCCTTCAGGATATCCAAGTGGCTGACCAAAGGAGCCTACGAGCTCCAACACCCACACGGCACTCCAGACCAATATCACTGGAACGCCGTTCATTTGAAGAAGTACTATCAATAAAAACACCCTATATTCATTTATTTAATGTACAAAGTGCTTAATGAGATTTTCCAGTTCTCCCCAAATGATTCTCTCCAAAAAGAGGATGAATCGCTCGCCCTCTAAAGTTCGCCATCTAACATGGACCTAGGCAAGTGATCGTCTCCCCCACGTATACCATCGAGTATCTCCATCAAACATGACGATCCAAGGTAGAAAAGTGCAGCCATGGTTCTGGAGGTCAATGGAACCGACAGCCCGTCCATGCAAGGTTCCTTTGATCGAAAATTGCTCGCCCTTTCGTTTAAATACTAGGCGAGCGTAGCCGAAGGACCCTCCAAAACAGATTTGTGGACACACTCGCCTGCCCTCAAAGGTCCATCATCTAACGTGGTGGACCCAGACAATGCGATGCGTCCCTCCCCCCGTCACAACGTATGCCCTCGAAGGTCCATCATCTAACATGTCGGTTCCAGGCAGAAAAGTGCTAATAAGCCACGGTCGCGGAGTCGAATAATCCGACGGCGCCCCATGCAAGAACTCCTCCAGGCTGAGATCGTCCGCCCCATTGCTACATTGCGAAGCAAAATGTAGCCTACGGAGGACCCTCACAATTAAGTGAGTCGCGAGAAGTAGACCATCAGACGGAATGTCGCTCGCGCACAAGACATGGTCGCGGAGGTCGGTTCCATCGAACTCCGCAACCGTGCACAGTTCCTCTAGGCCTATATGGTCAGCCTTCCTCGAGGAATCTGCAAAATTGAAGATCGCAGGAACTAAACCAAAGATTGCTCGCTAAACGATTTATTTTCGTTCCCTTACTTTCACTAAGTAAACAAAAACAAGGGGGAGAGAGGAGCTACACATACGATGATCGGCTTTGTTCAAAGACACATATGACGATCGGCCTTGTTCAAATATACACACAACGATCGACTTTGTTCTGAAAAGTTACCAGTATGAGTTAAGTATATCAATTCATTTGGTGATGCACGTTCGACGATCGTCCCTCAAACACCGATGAATAAAGTCAAATGCAAAAATTAGAAAAGACGACCATACAAACAAGGAATCAGAGAAGGAAAATACTCGTTTCAGAAACTCTTTTCATTTCATTGAAAACACAAGTAAAAATCGCCCAAGGGCAAATTACAAAAAAGGAGGAGCCTAAAAATTACAAGCAAAAACAAAAATGAAAGCGGACAAGCTCAGGATGCCCCTGCCTGGCCTTCGCCACCGGCCGCTGGATAGGCCCGGACTTCGCCACCGGTCGCTGGATCGGCGTGCGCTCCCTCGCCAGCGTCAGGCACTGCCCCCTGTCCTCCGAGGCATCCGGGTGAACGAGATTGTCGGGAGACGGATACCAGCTCAAGTCGACGCCGAGATCCAAGAGGTCTAGGATCGGCACGAAGAAGGCGGGCTGCAAAGGTGCTCTAGTGCATAGGCTTTAAAGTTATCAGCCAAAGGGCTGACCTCGAGCCCTCCCTTCTTAGCGGCGTAGATTGCATCAACATATGCCATATAGTAGGCAAACTCACTGACGTACTCCACGTTAAGGAAGGGATCGTCCTTGGTCGCCTCTAGCTTTCCCCTCAGCCCAGCGATCGTTTGGTTAGAACACTAGAGCTCGACATCCTCAGCAGCCACCTCTCCCTTCGATGATGCCAGTTCGCCGGTCAACCGGTCCACAACCGCCTTCAGCTCAGTCTCCTCCTTCTGCACGGCCGCGTGCGACCTGCGGGCATCTGTCATCTGGTCCCGCATCCGGTCGTTCACTGCTCGGGCCCTTTTGAGATCCTGGCTTGCCTGCTTGGCCGCCTCCACCGAGCTCTTCTCCATTGCAATGAGCCTATCGGTAAGCTCGGCTTTTTGTTTTCGAGTGACCTCGAGGTCCGCCTGAAGACGAGCAGTGGAGGGCCGCCCCTCATAATCCTTCACAGCCTGAGCATCCATCGTCGCCGTTTGAAGGGACAGAGCAATGGTCGCCTCCATCGCGAGCAGTTAGGGTCGGCGCGATGGAACCTGCACCAAGAACAAAAGAGTTAGCATATTTCCAACAAGGAAATGTCACAACCCAAAAATGCAATCAAACTCACCTTGCGACCTTCTCTGGGTCGCGGCCAAAGAACGGCCTCCCACGAGGGGTCTCGGCACGAGCGATCGTCGTGGACTCCAGAAAACTTGACGAAGGCATAGACCCCTCCGCCATTGGAATCACAGAAAGCGGAGGCACGGCGATCAGCGGCACCACTGTGGGCGCCTCAGCAGCAACAGAGGGCAAAGGCTCCTCCGTCCTCCGCCTCTTGCGGTTGAGCTGGAGCTGTCCCTCCTCCTGAGGCTCTGCTCATTGACGACCGGCTCCACGAGAGGTCTCGCCTCTGGAATAGGACGGATCGGCGCCGCAGGGGCATGGTTTGTCTTCTTCCCTTGGCGAAGACGACTCATGATCCTGGGGTTCGTCATGGCAACTTCTCTCGGTGGCTCGGAGTAGCGGGGGAAGTGGATTTCTGCAAAGAAAGCGATCGACAAAAGTTAGCCACCTTCTTCAATCAAAGTCGATTGTCAAGCAAAAGAAGATCGTAAATATATATACTTGGGGCCCTTAAGTGGCGGGGAAAATGAAACAACCGAGCTTCCAACCAGTGAGCTTTGTTGTTGATCCGGCGAGCATCGATATGACTGTCTGGAAGACTATGTATTTTCTCCCAAACGATCGCAAAATCAAAAGGTAGATCGCCTGCTGCCGGAACAAGGGTACCTGCAAAAAGAAAGCCAAATTAGATCAATTCAGGATATATCTGAACGAAGGGAGAGTCAGAACCCTTACTCGGATTCCTCTCCCAGAAGCTAGTGGTGATATCCAACTCATCGGTGGGATTGTCACTCGCGTCCGATTTCCACGCACCGCCGACCCAAAACCACTTCGTAAAGTTGCCCCGGACCTTGTTCGGCACCCCAAGAATCACTCGGCCCGAGCGACCTTGAATGTGGTAGCCGCCAACGGAACCCTTCTGATCTATAAACTTAAAGAGATAGTTCATCTCCAACGCCGAAGGAAGACGGAACAGCCGGTGATCGCCATATAGAGTAAAGGTGCAGACGGTCTGCAACGAGGCATTCAACGTCAGTTGTAGCGGCGCCACATTCCAAGCCATCAACAAGTAGGACACGGTGAACGGCAGCGGGAACCGCAGTCCGGCCCCCATGATCGACTCATTAACGGAGACCATTCCCTCAGGAGGTTGGTCGGAATGTTTATTCTCAGTGGGCACATAAAGGGAAACGTCAGAGGGGACATGGAACTCCGCCCTCCAACGAACCAAATCTTTCCTGGTCGCCGTGCTTTTAATCTGGCCAAGGGACCACGGGGAGCGGCACGCGGCCCGAAACAGCAATCACCTTTCAGGCTCATGGGGATGGGCGACTGAGTACTCGCGGAAATTAAACTTGAGATTTGGGCCGGCTAGTTTCTCCATAAGGTCGGCAAAGTCTGAAAAGGCTTTTCCGAACGCACTATTTTGCTCCGAGTACGCTTTCACTGCCGCCTCTTCTTCGGCCAGCGAGCGCTTTCGCTCCGCCTCCGCTGACCTGGCCGCATCAGATTCGTTGAAAAGTTCCTCAACCTCCGCGGGTTTAATCCCAGCACGAATGGCCTCGACGGCCGTCTCACATGGAATTCCGCGGAGGTTGAAGCCCCGGCGGTGGAGGTGCTACCCGTCTCAAACACATTTGATACTCCTCCGGACATCTTCAGAAAAAATAAAGGGAAAAGGAAAATTTTTTGTTTCATACCTAAGGAGTCTAGTCGAACGACTCTCGGCAACTCAAATCTTCGGAAGAATCGGGCGTTACTTTTCTTCTTAGGCGAAATGTAAATAAGTTGTTATCCAGAAACCCTACCCCCTTTTATAGACGAGAGCGGGGGCTTCTGGGCAATTAAACAGAATCTCAGGGGCCGAAGCACAAAGGTCGGAAAAGATCTGCATTTAATGCCGCCCTCGAATCCCGCATGCGCGTCTTTTTGAGGGCACGCCAAAGGACAGGTCTGACAAACTGTAGGACTCCCCCAGCAGGAACGCGAAACGTGCTCTAATGACGGTTCAAGTCAGCTTTCACTTCCCGCTCTTTCCAGCGACCGAGTAGGTCGTCCAAATTCAAAATCAGCCCGCTCGATAGACGATCGTCTGTTCCATAGAGTGATGAGTCGCTCATCTAATTCAAGTGATCGCCAGTAGAACCACCTCACCCCACGTCTCTAAACATCGGAGCGAGCTGGGGGGCAATTGTTGTGCGGCGATTAATACGCCTCGACGGCGATCGGCATAAGGTCCGAGCGACCAAAGCCAGCATTAGATAAACCAAGGCAGACTTGCCAGACAAAGATTCCAGATCGAGATCAAGTACCGAGCGATTGGCACCCATGGCGATCGTCACTTGGCACCTAGCGATCGACCCTAGTGCCCGACCAAGGACGATCGTCTTATGCCACGTGTAAAGCCAACATCCATCAAATTCTATGAAGACCGAATCTCGGGTGAAGACCCACATGCAGATCCGCAAAAGGCGGCGCAAGGAAAGGCTTTTTGGCTCCTTCCCCTCACCAGCTGTGGGTGACAAGGACAACCTCTCACCTACCGACAGACCCGCCGAAAGGTCCTAGCTGGGACCTCCCAGGACTGCGATGTGAGGCACGTGTTATCTTCTCATTGGTTCGCACAACTGGCTGCCAGTAGCGGCTGCGGACTTTAAGGAAACCGGCCCATGTGCTGAGACGATCACCCGCTTAGTTTAATACAGGAAAGGCGATCGCCCGTTTGGGATTAAGACATCCCAACTACCTCCACTTCTATAAATAGGAGACCTCCAGCATTTGGAGAAGGACAAGTGAAAGATAGTCGAATCCAACAGTGAAAAATACAGAGAATTCTACATCTTTGTAACAAGAACTCACAGAGCATTAACTCTGGTTCTTTCGGAAATCATCAGCACTCGAGCTAGATAACTAGGGTCATTACACTCATTGTAATTGTACTCTAACATTAATATTTGTACTCCAAAGCAGTATTCGTATTAATAATATCTCGCGAGAGCATTCAAGCCTGGGACTAACAACCCCGGCAAATCTCGTGTTATTTACATTCCTTCGTACGTGCTCTCATATTTTGTTTGTTACTCACCCGTAGCCATATCCAGCAAACCATTACATATAATATTTTGGGTAACAACAAAGGCGTTGTCATTCCGATCGTTTCGGCGGCGTGTTATGTATTTTAGTGAACGCAAGTGCATGTTGTCGTAATCAAGTAATAAAGTGATGAGAAAGATATCGTTCCCTCGAGGACTGACATACTAATTACCAATTTATTTGTATTCTAGTTTAATTTGAACGATTGAATTTTGTGGTTGAAGAATTATTAGAAACCAAATAAAGCAATAAAGTAAAAATAACTAATAAAATCAATAGTCTGATGAAAGGAGATCAAATAAGAGAAGAGTCTAGGATTGAGAATCCGCCTCGATTAATCCGGATTAATCTTGATTAATATTAATTATGTAATTTCCCAATTTATTGACAGCAAAGATTTCTAAGATAATCTAATGCCTCTCCCGAGGACAGTAGAATTTTCTAAGGTGAATAAATTCCTCTATTCCTAGGTGAGTTAATTCAACAATAGCCAAAAAGTCTAAAATCTTCAAATGAGCTACGTAATTCTTGTGAGTATATTCCTATCTCACAAGACAAAATGGTTCTCACCAATTTTTCCTACTAACTCTCCTCTCCCGATTCGTGTTACACAATTAAAATAATTCAATCATAGGCCACATAATTGAAAGCATTAAGAACAATTGGGGGAAAACTCAATAGCAAAGGGAAATATATTAATAATGTAAAATCAAGAGTTAGTCCGTCAAACTCTCGGTTTCATCACAATCCTAGAAAAATGGGTCTAGCCCGACATGCTAGAAAACAATATACAAATATTCAAATTAAACATAAGAAAGAAAATCAAACACAATTGAAGACTGGCTTCTTCTGTTCTCTGGATTTTGCTTGCTGCTGCTAGGTATCTTCTCCTCCTCTTCGATGATGATATTTTCTGACCATCAATGCCTTTTTATAACTTTCCTCCCGCCTCCAAAACGCATTTGAGAATTAGGTCGAAAACGGCCTTCAGAACAGCCAAAAATGCGGGCTGAACTCAAAGAACCCGCGCTGCGGGCCGCGGCCCGGCTTTAGTGTGTCGTGGCCCTTGTCCGTGTGCTGCCAGGCCTGGGTGCATTTTTTCTTATGGGCCGCGGCTCAGAATGAGCGTGCCGCGGCCCCCGATACGGTTTGTACCAGTTATCTTGGAGCTGTGTCTGTGCTGCGGCTCTGGCTCGATGCGACGCGGCCCTTGACCAAAAAATGTTGTTTTGGCCCGTTTTTCTTCGTTTAAGCTCTCGGAATCTAATTTCCTTCAAAACGTATAAACATAATGCATTAAAAGCTCATTTATACAGATTTAAACCTAAAATGGAGATAAAATAATGATAATTAAGCGCACAAAAATACATCTAACAAATACCCCCAAACTTAAGCCTTTGGTTGTCCTCAAGCAAAAATCAATTTCAAATAAGACGACAAGTGTCGTGGGCAACCGTGCAAATCCATAGTGCTCAACTAATTAATACTACCCTGAAAATCTCAAAGAATAATACGAATATCGTATTAGTGAGTCACATCACGGACAATGATTCCGCAAGGTAACCATTTTAGCGCTAATCAATTGTTCATGAATAAAATCAAGGCTCAAAAATTAACAATCATGAATTGAGGAATATCATAATAATTAACATTCCCCGGACAGCACTCCCTTATATATAATCATTATAATAATTCGAGTTAACCACTAGGTTTCGACTCCCAGGACGTTTCACCGGAAGCACTCTAGGGTGGATTTCCGTTCTCATGTATTGGGGAACCGTTTGACGTAAAAGACACTCATGGGGCTCATGAATGCTTCTAGTTACTAAGTCTCCCTCTACAGCGGAGAAAAAACTCGAATAGATATTCTCGCACTTCCGATTCAAGGTTGCTGTTTTATGCGAATGTAAACGACGGGTCACGTGAATACATCCGGTTACTTGGCTTCCTATCGTCGGGGATGCGATTTTTCTGAACCATTAGTCTATTCAGGGTTGTCGTTTTATGCGAGAGTAAACAACGGGTCACGTGAATACCTTCGGTTACTAGACTTCCCATCATAGAGCATGCAAAATTTCTCAAATTTTAGGGAAAAACTGTCCGACTCAATGCCTAAACTTAGGTACTTAATTTAATGCCAACAAGACTATTGTTACTCGACGACTAGCTAAGTGAAAAGCGTAACCAAACGTATAGACGATGGCTCGTGTAATGCGGACACTACAAACACATGTCTCATTTCTTATATGCCAAGACTACCACAATGACGCAAAAATCAGACCGAAATGAATACTCGAGGGAAACAAAAATCGCGTAATGCGAACTTGACCAATACTCATCCGTTTCTTCAAAAAGAAATCAGTCTCATATAATCAGTCTTACACAAGGCTGCACGAAATATTCAAGAATGCAAACAAAATCCAGAATATCATAAAAGACAAGCAAGGCTAGAATCAATAATAACGAAAAATAAATAACAACTAAAAAGTACCCCCCCCCCCAAACTTGTGATGTACATTGACCCCAATGGACAACAAATAATAATAAGCAGTAAGAGAAAGGTCAAGTACTCCCCTAATATAAGCTGAGGCACTGGCCTCGGCCTCGTCCGGCGAAGAGGGTGGTGTAGGTGGCCAGACCGGAGGAATGAAAGGTCCGTCCGGGCGAAGGATGTGGTCCGTCTAAACAGCTAAATAGTCCCGGTAATAGGCGTCTCTCGCAGCTAAGCGCTTATTCGCACGTCGATTTGCCCGGCGGACCTGCTCGTACATCTCCTCTCGAACGGCTGCGAGGATGCTGTCTCTCTCAGCTCGCATCTCCTCCCTCAAGCCATCAAACATCGCCTGAAGGACGTGATCTCTCGCTGGCGGCGGGGTGGACTCGGTCTGATCCTCAGTATCAGCCGCGGCTCATGTGTCAGAAGAAGTGGCTCGGGGGAGTGCTCATGCGGCTCGTCCAGAAGAAATCCTCGTCCCCGCGGATGTGCCCGCGCGCCACCCCACTGGTCGAAGTGAGAGATAATGCGATGATCGATCGGACCCTGGGGTGCTAGTGTCGGCTCGTCATCCGACCAAGTCACGCCTGACTGGCGGCATAAGGCACAAATGAGATAGGGGTGTTTCAGCCCCGTATTGGCCCCTCCTTGGATGCACTGGAGAATAGACCATACCAGCCGTGGGGCCACATCAAATCGCAATCCAGCCGTAATGGCATATAGAAGTCGGGCACGAGAAAGCAGGACTGAGTGGATCTGCGACGTAGGGTCGACTCGCGAGCAGAGAAAATAAAGCCAAGCTCGCCCGAGCCGACTGAGGCGGGAACTCTTGAAGAAGAAGGCAGTCGATCCCGGGACGCACGTTTCCCAAACCGAATCCGGCTGAGCAAGCGCCTCTAGCAAAGCTTCCCTCGAGAGGCTACTCAATGTTTGCGTGTATGCCGATTCGTCAACCTCGGGAAGCTCGTATAAGCTCCGAATCTCAGTTTCCGAGAAGTCCACTGTCTGGCCACGGACGATGGCCTCAGCACGTATATCCGGTCGTCCCATCATCTGCCTGTTGGGATTCCACAGAAAATAAACGCAGCGGAAGAATAACGGAATCCCTAAGAGGATCGATCAAGTAACATATATACGAAAAGAAAAATACGAAGATCAAGGAATCAAAGTCCCATACCTATGATGTCTCTGAAAAACCTTCATATGATGATGATGATGATGAAGAGCCTTTCGTTCCAAGCACCTAAAGCAAGATGCCTCTACTTCACACGCCGGAACTTGATGGAAAAATCGACAAGCTTCCTTTCTTCAAGAATGCGGCTAGGGAAGCTTGTAGGAATTTTTTCTCTCAATGTATTCTCCTTATATCTTGTCTCTAAGATCAAGATGAAGTTTTCAACCTTACTCTCTCTCTCAAATTCGTGATTTTGAGTTCATGCAAGAAGAAGTTGTCCTCTCTCCTTTTTAAAGACTTTTATTTATAAAAAAATGAAAGTCTTCCTTTAACACATGATTGAGCGTATCAAATACACCTCACATATGTCACCTAGTGACATAAAATAAGTATAAAAGAGACAAGAGAGGGAGGAGGGCGGCCTTAAGGGAAATTTCCAAGAAGACGGGTCGAATTTACTCGGCTCGTAATCTTGGATGTTCACAAAACGAATCCTCGTGTACGGATGTTCGTCAAACGAATCCGTTTTATTTCCAATGTGTTTGGACTAATTAATTAATCCAATTAATTAATTATATCAAACACAAATATATATTTCTCTAAGAAATATAATTTATGAATTAAAGTAATCACCCAGTAACCTACTTACAATTCATAATACCGCTATTTGATTTATCCGATAAATCAAACTTAGATATCTAATATCTAATATTATAAGAGAGATTATTAATTCACATTTATCCATCAATGATCCTATTTCGCGACTCGTAGGTTCGTCTCACCGGCATTGGGAGGAACCAATGAGTGCGGCAAAGACTTAGCCACTTAGCGGGCCGCATCTGTAAACCCCGATCGAGAACGAATGAACGAATCATTCCGTAACCATTATGTCGTGAATACTATATACGTATAGACCCTTCATCGATGTCTGGTCAAGTCTTCGGTCACGGTAAAGTCAAACCTCATCGTTGACTAAACTCTATACATGTGTTAATGCAAATCAAGACCGACGATTAATAGTGTATCTAATACGACTATATCGAATGCTTTGCCAAAGACTTATGATCTTATTTGCCATTAACCGTATAGGACATTCGCTGCTCACTAACAGAGATAGAATCCTTTCTTGGTGTTCAAAGAAAGACTGCTACCTGCCCGTATAGTCCGCACTTCGAGGTCGACTCAGAATTAAGCAAATGAGTCTAACTACTCTAATGACAAACTAAACGTCACAGACACATCTTCTACTGAACCCTCAAGTCAAAGGTCCACGTATACTATCACAACCTTTCGATTCGTCATCGACTCTCCGAGAGTGAATACCGTGCAGATGAATCGAGTATGAGTCATGTTCGAGTATACTGGTCCCACCAATATACTTATAACTATGCTATCAAGACGTGCACACATCCTAGCATCAGTTATACAAGTCTTATTAAAACTTAATGTCCTGTTAAGTTTTATCGACTTGCGAACTAGTTAAGTATTCGAGCTCTAAACACTTATAGTGCCTATCTCCTTATCTCCATAAGGAGTAGAATGTTCACTCTCAAATGCAAGGACTATTATCCTATATAACAAATCACAATGCCAGTGATATACAATAATATAGAAATAATAATTGCCTTGTTAAATATAATATTCATAATTACAATACAATTGCTCTCACTCTCTCATCCTCTGAGTGGCATTCGAGGGCATATTCCTAACAATCTCCCACTTGCACTCAATGCCACAAACTATGGTATCTAATACCCATACTCTCCAGATGTCTCTCTAAGACCTTCTGAGATAGTGGCTTGGTAAGCGGATCAGAAACGTTATTTGCTGTGTCTACTCTCTGCAGTGTAACATTCCCATCCCGAACCATTTCTCTAACAAAATGATATTTTCTCGCAATATGTTTGGTGTTGTGGTGAGCCCTAGGCTCCTTAGCCTGTGCAACAGCTCCGTCTTTGTCACAAAATAGTGTCACGGGCTTCTCTGCGTTAGGAACCACTTGAAGTTCCTCAGTGAACTTCTTTATCCAAAAAGCTTCTTTAGCAGCCTCCGTGGCGGCCTGATATTCGGCTTGACATGTAGAGATAGCAGTCGAACTTTGCTTGGCACTTCTCCAAGAACGCCCCACCATTCGAGTAAAGATATACCCCGATGTGGACATCGAGCATCCATGTCCCAGAAAAATCTGAGTCTGTATAACCCATCACTCTTAGTTCTACACCGCCGTATGTAAGAACCAAGTCTTTAGTCCTCCTTAGGTACTTAAGAATGTTCTTTACAGCTGTCCAATGTTCCTGCCCTGGATTTGACTGAAACCGACTTACTACGCTCACAGCATAGGCAATGTCCGGTCTAGTGTAAATCATTGCATACATAAGGCTACCTACTGCCGAAGCATAAGGTACCTTGCTCATTTCCTTTCTATCTTCCTCACTTTGAGGACACATCTCTAAGGAAAGTTTTGCACCATGTTGCATAGGTAGAAACCCTCTTTTAGAATCTTCCATCCTAAATCGTTTCAGGATCTTTTCTATGTAGAGGGCTTGGGAAAGACCTAACATTCTTTTCGCTCTATCCCGGTAGAGACGAATACCCAGAATATAGGTAGCTTCTCCCAAGTCTTTCATTGAGAACTCTTTAGAAAGCCAAGCTTTCACAGAACTGAGCATTCCTACGTCGTTTCCTATAAGTAGAATGTCATCTACATATAATATTAAGAACACAATTTTTCTCCCACTAACCTTCTTGTAAATACAGGGCTCTTCTTCGTTTTGGACAAAATCAAACTCTTTGACTGTCTCGTTAAAACGAAGATTCCAACTCCGTGAAGCTTGCTTCAGTCCATAAATGGCACGCTGAAGTTTGCATACTTTATGAATATTGGTTTGAGATATGAATCCCTTAGGCTGTTCCATATAAATCTCCTCCTCGAGGAATCCATTTAGGAATGCCGTTTTCACATCCATTTGCCATATTTCATAATCTAAGTGGGCTGCTATAGCAAGCATCATGCGAATAGGCTTAATCATAGCTACAAGCGAGAAGGTCTCGAAGTAATCGATTCCTTCTCTTTGGGAATAACCCTTTGCCACAAGCCTGGCCTTATAGGTATAAACCTTGCCATCACCATCAGTCTTTCTCTTATAGATCCATTTGTTTCCAATAGGCACTATGCCTTTAGGACGATCTACTAAAGTCCAGACCTGATTATCATGCATTGAGTCTATCTCAGCTTCCATAGCTTCTTGCCACTTGGTGGAGTCAACGTCTACCATCGCTTGGTCGTATGTAGAAGGATCATTCTCTTGACTACTTTCTGTCATCTCATGGACACCCAGTTCCTCTTGATGCAGATAGCCATACCTCTAAGGTAATTGAGAAATTCTACTAGACTTGCGAGGTTGTATTTGTATTTCAGAAGGTTCGGTTCTTATATCTTGCATAGGTGTCTCATTTGGTGTTTCTTTTATTTCTTCCAAAGAAATATTTCTACCTGCCCTCCTTCTGAATAAACCGATCTTCCAGAAGTGTGCTTGTATAGCAACGATGATCCTATGATCTTCGTGCATGTAGAATAGATATTCCATGGAATCCCTGGATATCCTATGAAACGACCTTTCACTGCACCTAGTTTCCAATTTCTCTACTTTAGTCTTCTTGACATAGCGTGGCATCCCCAAATCCTAATGTGATTAAGACTTGGTTTCCTACCTCTCCACATCTCATGGGGAGTCTTAGGAATGGATTTGGAAGGACATCTGTTCAAGATATGCACAGCAAGAAGTGAGCGCGTAACCCTGGATAAATCGGTAGATCAAGATAGTTAAGCATGGAGCGAACCATGTCCAACAAGGTTCGGTTCCTTATTTCGATACACCATTTAATTGTGGAGTAGCCGGAGGAGTGAATTGTGACACTATTCCTAGTTCTTTTAAGAACTCATCAAATTCGTACTCATGTACTCACCACCTGGCCCGACCAAGAGTCTTAACACGGTTACTGTTTGATTTTCAACTAGGGCTTTAAATTCCTTGAATTTATTAAAAGCTTGAGACTTATGTTTCATTAAGTACACGAATCCATACCTGGTATGGTCATCAGTGAATGTAATGAAATACTGAAAGCCATCTCGTGCCACTTCAAAAGGGCCACAGACGTCGGTATGGATCAATCCAAGTTTTTGACTCTTTCAAAAGTCCCTGCGAAGGGTAACTTAGTCATTTTGCCTTGAAGGCAAGATTCACAAGTTGGATAGGGATCTGATCCCAATGAACCCGTAAGCCCATCTTTCTCCATTTTATGAACCTTGGTCTGACCGATATGACCAAGTCTAAGATGCCACTTAAGTGCTTGGTTCGTTTCATCCCTACCACGCTTCCTAGTTATAGTGTTCGCACTTGTCTTATTCTTTAAATTTAAATGGTATAAACCATTTAATAATGTAGCAGTACCAACCAATTTATTTTTGAAATAAATACGACAGGACCCATCTCCAATAAAGAAGTGAAATCCCTTTCGGTCCATGACCGGAATTGATACAATATTCTTGTGCCCCTTGGCCAAAACAAGTACATCTTCTAAAGTGAGAATAAAACCAGATTCTAAATCCAACATAAGGGATCCGATATCAGAAGCCTCGACACTATGCCCACTTCCGACGGTGACTATCACCTCCCCTGAATCCAGCTTCCTACTTCGTTCCAGATCCTGAGAACTCGCACCGGAATCAAGTATCCAAGAAGTAGAATATACAGTTACAGAACAATTTGTTTCTAAAACTAGTAGTTCCGTACCTCAAGGCGCATTACGGTCAAGCTTTGGACAATACCTCTTCCAGTGGCCTAGCTCACCGCAGTTGAGGCATACATCCGTTTTCTTGGCCCCTTTGCTCTTTTGAACCATTGGGGCCTTGCCCCTTTCCTTGTCGATCTTGGCTATCGGACCTAACTGCTTCTTGTTCTTTTTCTTCTTATTCTTGGACTTCCAAGTCTTAGAAGAAATCACAAGTGCAGCTTCCTTTCCCTTTGTCTTCATCTGAGACTGGGCAGTCGTCAGTTTATTCATTAGCCCAGCTAAGTTACATGCAATCTCATTGCAGTTGAAGTTCATGACAAATTGGGAAAATGAGTCAGGAAGTGACTGCAGGATAAGGTCAGTTTGGAGAGATGCATGCATCTGAAAATCAAGAGCTTCCAATCTCTCAATCATCGAGATCATCTTGAGGACATGGTCCCCAACCTTCTCTCCTTCCTTTATCCTGGCGCCGAATAATTGCTTTGATATCTCATATCTAGCAGTTCGGCTATGCTCTCCATAGAGCTCAGCCAGGTGCGCTAAGATGGCTCGTGAAGACGTCATCTTTTCATGGGCACGTTGAAGCTCATTGGTCATTGAGCCTAACATGTACCCTCGCACTCTTATGTCATCTTTTACCCATTTCTCATGGGCATCGACATCTTCCTGATTGACTCGGGTTCTTGCAGGAGCCGCTGGGATGTCCGCCTCCAAGACGTATCCCAGCATTTCCATAGTTAGGACAATCCTCAAGTTCCGGCTACCCACATAGTTCGGACCAGTCAGAACGTTCTTTTCAAGTAGTATAGCGAGTGGGTTCATTGTCATATTGAGAGTTTTGTTAACTGCAGAGAATAATATGAGATTCGTTAGTGATTGTTTAATTATGATATGAGTAAAGAATTTAAGGACTTTCTTTATTCATAACTCGGCTCCCACTATTTTATCGGCATTTACACACTCCCATGTTAAATCCGGAAGTCTTGGGTGACTTCATAGTGGTGATCGATTTCTTTACAAAGTTTAATAGAGGGCAACCCATACGGTTTATATTCTATTATTCTTTATAAAGTGGTGTCTAATATCAACCCATCTAATGGATGATTCGATCTTCTTTTACCCCTAGTTCACTTGCCCTCAACCCATTCGGTTTCTATGGCTCGCTGAACTATCTAAGTTTAAACCGTCAACTCCTATTAGTCTGACAATTGAATCTTACCCGGCAACCCATACGGTTTATAGGGGTTTGATTTGTCACAACCAAAGGCATCTAATGCACTCTAGGAATTTATCAACTTTCCCCAAAAATATTACCCCGACATACTCGGAAGAATAATATTCCGGTTTAGATTTCAATTTTCCATGAGTTTGACGGAGGGTAGGAAACCTCGTAACCTTTATAACTTAGTGTTTGTAAGTGGGAGTATTAACGCGATTATATGTTACACTTTGCACATTAATCCGTTTATAAGCGCGGTGTGTGGTTTGTCAATCATTCAAAATGAAAAACAATTAATAGCAACCTAGTTACTACCAACATATAGCTCATGGACTTTTTCCTAAGTATTGGGCCAAGCCAAATAAAGAAAGGAAAAATACAGTATTGATTCTTCGTCTTCTAGTCGGTCGTCTTCGGTCTTCGTCATAGCCATATGAATAATTACATCATTGAACAATACGTCCTATAATACATATTTTCTAGTAAAAATAAATAGGCTCAAAATGGCCTTTACAACCATATCGAATCGAACAAATCAACAACTAAGTCCACGAGCTATATCACCATCACATAAGGCATTCCATACAACATGTAACGGTAAATGAAATTAAATAATCAATTAATATATTAATCCAATTAATATAAAAATTAATCTATTTAATTTCTACAGTATTAATCAAATTAATATTTATAATCGTCATTTTAACCCGTTCAAAGTAATCCGGCCAAAACAATATTCTCGTCTAATAATTTTCCTTAATAAAAAGATATTCCAAATATTTTATTAAATCCAATTAAATCCAATTTAAATTTCGAAAATTATTACAACGACATATAAATATAAAAATGGAGTCCCGAAAAATCGATGTCGAGGCCCGACCCGACCGATTCAAAATCGGGCGAAAACTCGAGAATCGCCCGGACGAGTCACTCTCGGCCTTGCCCGGCGAGCTGGCGAGCAGCTCTGATAGCCTACCGAGTCACTCTCGGCGGCGAGCAAGGCCGATCCGGTAAAGGCTGCGCGTATTCGTGTTTAACCCCCGTTTTACTCATTTTTTCGACTCGCTTCCAAAACAAAAAAGTTTCTTAACTTCATGAAGAACTTATAAATCAACAAAAATCAAATTTTTCAGATTTATAATTCACATAAAATAGTCGAAACTTGACTTGCTACGAACGATTAAATTTCTTCGATTATATCTATTATGATTCTAAATCATAAACATCATCAAATAACATTCCAAATGCAAAGATGATCGTATATACGATATATTTGACCTCGCTCCGATACCACTGTTGGGATTCCTCAGAAAATAAATGCAGCGGAAGAATAACGGAATCCCTAAGAGGATCGATCAAGTAACGTATATACGAAAAGAAAAATACGAAGATCAAGGAATCAAAGTCCCATACCTATGATGTCTCTGAAAAACCTTCGTATGATGATGATGATGATGAAGAGCCTTTCGTTCCAAGCACCTAAAGCAAGATGTATCTACTTCACATGCCGGAACTTGATGAAAAAATCGACAAGCTTCCTTTCTTCAAGAATGCGGCTAGGGAAGCTTGTAGGAATTTTTTCTCTCAATGTATTCTTCTTATATCTTGTCTCTAAGATCAAGATGAAGTTTTCAACCTTACTCTCTCTCTCTCAAATTCGTGATTTTGAGTTCATGCAAGAAGAAGTTGTCCTCTCTCCTTTTTAAAGACTTTTATTTATAAAAAAATGAAAGTCTTTCTTTAACACATGATTGAGGGTATCAAATACACCTCACATATGTCACCTAGTGACATAAAATAAGTATAAAAGAGACAAGAGAGGGAGGAGGGCGGCCTTAAGGGAAATTTCCAAGAAGACGGGTCGAATTTACTCGGCTCGTGTACTGGATGTTCGTCAAAACGAATCCCTCGTGTATCGGATGTTCGTCAAACGAATCCGTTTTATTTCCAATGTGTTTGGACTAATTAATTAATCCAATTAATTAATTATATCAAACACAAATATATATTTCTCTAAGAAATATAATTTATGAATTAAAGTAATCACCCAGTAACCTACTTACAATTCATAAGACCGCTATTTGATTTATCCGATAAATCAAACTTAGATATCTAATATCTAATATTATAAGAGAGATTATTAATTCACATTTATCCATCAATGATCCTATTGCGCGACTCCGTAGGTTCGTCTCAGCCGGCATTGGGAGGAACCAATGAGTGCGGGCAGCACTTAGCCAGCCTAGCGGGCCGCACTGTAAACCCCGACTGAGAACGAATGAACGAATCATTCCAGAACCATTATGTCGTGAATACTATATACGTATAGACCCTTCATCAGATGTCCCGGTCAAGTCTTCGGGTCACGGTAAAGTCAAACCCTACTGTTGACTAAACTCTATACATGTGTTAATGCAAATCAAGACCGACTGATTAATAGTGTATCTAATACGACTATATCAGAATGCTTTGGCCAAAGACTTATGATCTTATTTGCCATTAACCGTATAGGACATTCGCCTGCTCACTAACAGGAGATAGAATCCTTTCTTGGTGTTCAGCAAAGACTGCTACCTGCCCGTATAGTCCGCACTTCGAGGTCGACTCAGCAATTAAGCAAATGAGTCTAACTACTCTAATGACAAACTAAACGTCACAGACATCTTCTCATGAACCCTCAAGTCTAAGGTCAACGTTTACTATCACAACATTTCGATTCGTCATCGACTCTCCGAGAGTGAATACCATGTGACTGAACCGAGTATGAGTCATGTTCGAGTATACTGGTCCCACCAATATACTTATAACTATGCTATCAAGACATGCACACATCCTAGCATCAGTTATACAAGTCTTATTAAAACTTAATGTCCTGTTAAGTTTTATCGACTTGCGAACTAGTTAAGCATTCGAGCTCTAAACACTTCTAGTGCCTATCTCCTTATCTCCATAAGGAATAGAATGTTCACTCTCAAATGCAAGGACTATTATTCTATATACCAAATCACAATGCCAGTGATATATAATAATATAGAAATAATAATTGCCTTATTAAATATAATATTCATAATTACAATACAATTGCTCTCACTCTCTCATCCTCTGAGTGGCATTCGAGGGCATATTCCTAACACTGCCCTGCCTGGATATGCCGTAATAACGCGCTGTCGTAGAATTCTTGGACGATAAAAATTACCGCCGGCTCGGGTTGTGCAACGAATCAAGTCCATCCCATTTCAGTAATCATCATTAATAGCTCGCCGTATTGGGGGGCGGGAGTGAATCCCCGCTCAGGAATTATAGGACGAGGACAGATTCTCTCGTTAAAAATTCGATGGATTTCGGGGTCGGAAAATTGGTGGGACTGCCCTTCCGTCCGGTTTTGCGAGGTATCCCCTCTCGTGGGGGGTGATCGAGTCCTAGTCCTTGTGCTCAAATTTCTCTTCCGAGCCATAGCGAAGTCCTGAAAAATAAACGCAGGATAATTTAGACGACTTTAAGTAATACTACACCAATCTCAACTTATAACGTGCGGGAAACGAATATAGCATCAAAGACTCGCACTTCTGGATGAGGGATATGATATAAAAATTTAAACTCAAACTTGACGTAAGGGTTGGGGGGACATATTATTCCGATAATGGTATTCGTTGCAAACAAATTGGAGATGTTTAGATGAAAAACGTTTCATTGGGCATTTCATCAAACACCTTGCGTAAACTTAAATGAAGAACAAAAGTAATCATTGCTCAATTCAATCCCCAACAACAAACAAAATCGCAGGAGTTCATGACAAATCAACGAAACACAATCTATAATCGATAATCTCAACATATTCCGATAAAAATCTTTGATAGAACTTTAGGAAAAATAAAAACAAATTCATCAATGAATGAAGAACATTACCTCACTTCTCAATCCATGTTGCAATTAAGATTAAGGAATAAGGATTACCTTTTATTGGATTGAAGAAGATGAGAAGAAGAAGAAGAACTTCGGAAGAAGAAAAGGATTTGTGAAGTGATACCTTATTTCGTCCGAATGAGTTCTGATTCGTGCGCAGGCTCTTTAAATTCTCGGTAGGGGCCGCGGCACGTACAAAGTGAGCCGCGGCCCATAGTAAAGTTTGATTTGGGCGTTGGGGGGTCTCGCAGTGTGCCGCGGCTCATTGCATGAGTGTCGCGGCTCCCAGGGTTAGTGTGCCGCGGCTTAGCACCTTCGTGCCACGGCACAAAGTACAGATTCCTGCGCGCTTTTCTGGGTCTTCGGCGTGCCGCGGCCTAGCTTCATCGTGCCGCGGCTCCTGGGGCAAGTGTGCCGTGGCTCAGCATCTTCGTGCCGCAGCACAGAGTACAGAAAGTTTGCAAAAATGTTTAGACTTGCGTGTTCTGCGGCCCGCTCTTTATGTGCCGCAGCCCTAACCTTAAAATTTCCCCTGGAGGGTTCCTGCATAGAATTTTCAAATGAAAACACCTAGAACATGAGAGATAAGCATAGCAAAGCCAAAAACGCCAAAAAAATAGACTCCTAAAATGAAGGAAAATAGCGAAAAAAACTAAAATCTATACTAGTACTCGGGTTGCCTCCCGAGAAGCGCTAAGTTTATAGTCTTCAGTCGGACTTTGCTAGAATTCACTCTGCGGCGGATAGGGCGACTGTCGACTTTTGCACGTCCATTGGATTACCCGTGTAGACCTTCAACCGCTGCCCATTTACTTTAAATTTTCGGTCATCTTTTTGTACTTCCACTACTCCGTGTGGAAATACTTGAACTACCGTGAACGATCCTGACCATCGTGAACGTAATTTCCCAGGAAACAACCTCAAGCGAGAATTAAATAATAACACCTCTTGACCTGGAACGAACTCTCGATGTGTAATGTGCTTATCGTGCCAATTCTTGGTCCACTCCTTATAAAGTTTCGCATTCTCGTACGCATCATGACGTATATCCTCCAGCTCATTCAACTGCAAACAACGTTTTTCACCAGCTAATTTAACATCAAAATTTAGTTTCTTTATCGCCCAATATGCACGATGCTCCATTTCTACCGGCAAATGACAACTTTTCCCAAAAACCAATCTATACGGTGACATGTCGATAGGTTTCTTGTACGCAGTATGGTATGCCCAAAGTGCATCATCGAGTTTAAGGGACCAATCTTTTCGAGACGAGTTGACTGTTTTTTCTAGGATCCACTTTAGCTCTCGATTGGATATTTCGACTTGACCACTCGTTTGGGGATGGTAGGTTGTAGCAACATGATGAGTGACTCCGTATTTCTTTAAGACCGCATCAAGGAACTTATTGTCAAAGTACGAGCCACCATCACTGATAATAGCACGTGGAGTCCTAAAACGCATGAAAATATATTTTTTTATGAATTTGATTACGACATTGGACCCATTTGTTGGTAGTGCCACCGCTTCGACCCACTTCGAGACGTAGTCCACTGCTACTAGAATATAAAGGTTCTTATTTGATGGAGGCAATGGACCCATAAAGTCGATTCCCCACACGTTGAACAATTCAACCTCAAGTATGGTGTTCAACGGCATTTCATGTCGTTTTGAGATGTTTCCCGTCCGTTGACACCGGTCACACGTGGACGCAAAGGAATGAGCATTCTTGAATAACGATGGCCAATAGAAACTCGACTGCAAGACCTTTGCCGCTGTTCTATTTCCGCTAAAATGCCTTCCGTAGGGTGATGCATGGCAATGATTCAGTACACTGCGAATTTCCTCGTCTGGAACACATCTGCGAATGATTCGATTAGGACATCTTTTAAAAAGAATAGGGTCGTCCCACAAGTAACACTTAGCGCCTGAAATCAGCTTCTTCTTTTAATGACGCGAGAGATCATTCGGAATTATTTTGCTTGCAAGATAGTTCACTAGGTCAGTGTACCAAGGTGCTTGTTGCGAACCCACCTTGTAGAGCTGTTCATCGGGGAAGTTTTCCAGAATTGGTGGATGACTCTCCACATTCTCGAGGGGATTTTCTAAGCATCAAAGGTGATTGGCAATGACATTCTCGGTCCCCTTTTTGTCTCGAATTTGCAAATTGAATTCTTGTAGGAGAAGCACCCACCTAATCAACCTTGGTTTAGCATCCTTCTTCTCCAAAAGGTATTTGATCGCCGAATGGTCAGTCCACACGACTACTTTGGTTCCCAATAAATAAGCCCGGAATTTATCAAAAGCAAAAATCACGGCCAATAATTCCTTTTCTGTCGTGGCATAATTTCTTTGGGTGTCATCAGGAGTTCGGCTTGCATAATACACGACGTGAAACACTTTCCCTCGTCGCTGTCCCAAAACAGCCCCAATGGCAAAATCTCTAGCATCACACATCAACTCGAAAGGAAGGCTCCAGTGTGGAGCGACTATGACGGGAGCGGTGCTTAGAGCCTTCTTCAATAGGTTGAAGCTTTCTTTACAAGACTCATCAAAATAAAACGGGACATCTTTCATGAGCAAATTGCACAACGGCTTCGTGATCTTCGAAAAATCTTTAATAAAACGGCGGTAAAAACTGGTGTGTCCCAAAAAACTCCTCACCCCCTTTACAGAAGTAGGCGGAGGCATATTCTCAATTGTTTCAATTTTAGGACGGTCGACTTCAATCCCATGGGCATATATGTGATGGCCTAGTACAATGCCCTCCTGGACCATGAAATGGCACTTCTCCCAATTCAACACCAGATTTGTTTCTTCGCATCTTTTTAGGACTTTCTGCAAATTCTGCAAACATAAATCAAACGAATCACGGAAAACAGAAAAATCATCCATAAAAATTTCAACATTAATCTGATTATACCCAGAATAACCATCAATAAAACAGTAAAAATCGTGTCCGGATAATCTATCCAACATTTGATCAATAAACGGTAAAGGAAAGTGGTCTTTTCTAGTGGCTTTATTTAATTTTCTATAATCTATGCACATACGCCACCCCGTAACAATTCTAGTGGGAATTAATTTATTATTATCATTTTGAATAACCGTTATCCCACCCTTCTTCGACATAACTTGAACTGGACTTGCCCACTTGCTAATAGAAATAGGAAAGATCATACATGCGTCGAGGAGTTTTAAAACCTCGACTTTTACCACCTCTTTCATATTTGGATTTAAACGACGTTGGTGCTCCACAGATGGTTTGTAGTCTTCCTCCATCAAAATCCTATGTATACAAATGGACGGGCTGATTCCCTTGATATCCGCAATAGACCATCCAAGGGCAGATTTGTACTCCCTCAAAACTCTCAATAATTTCTCCTCTTGATCGCCCGCCAAAGTAGCAGAAAGAATGACAGGCAAGGAATCGTCGGGCCCCAAAAATGCATATTTCAAATGATTTGGTAGTTGCTTGAGCTATAGCTTTTGGGGCTTCTCAATTTATGGGACGGGTCGAGTTAGTGAACTTCCGAGCTCCTCACATGGTCTACGAGTGAAAAATGGTGGTGACGCATCCATGTGTCGTAGATAGGCTGCCTGCTCTGAATTCAACTCGGTAGTGGACCCGACTAAAACGGACTCCAGTGGATCTGATGGATAGCTCTCCCGAAAAGCTCCTCTTACACACGAATCAATGACATCAATTTGAAAGCAATTCTCAACATCACTAGGATGTTGCATAGATCGAAATATATTAAATGTGACTTGCTCCTCTTGAACTCGTAAAGTGAGTTTCCCTTTCTCCAAATCAATGAGAGTTCGGCCGGTTGCTAAAATGGTCTTCCCAAGATAATTGGGATGTCATGGTCCTCCTCCATATCGAGCACAATAAAATCGGCAGGAAATATGAATTTATCGACCTTGACCAAGACGTCTTCTATTACCCCCCTCGGATACTTGATAGATCTGTCGGCTAGTTGCAAAGAGACCGTAGTCGGCTTGGCCTCCCCAATACCTAGCTTCATAAAATGGATAGGGGCATAAGATTAATTCTAGATCCGAGATCACATAAGGCTCTTTCAAAGGACGAATTTCCAATAGTGCATGGTATAGTGAAACTTCCCGGATCCCTCAATTTAGGCGGGAGCTTCTTCTGTAAAATAGCGCTGCACTCTTCTGTCAAAGCCACTGTCTCATATTCTTCGAGATTCCTTTTGTTAGATAAGATTTCCTTCATGAATTTCACATAGCTCAGCATTTGTTCGAGGGCGTCGGCAAATGGAATATTGATATGTAATTTCTTGAAGACGTCAAGAAACTTGGAGAATTGCTTGTCCAATTTTTGCTTTTGCAGGCATTGTGGGAATGGAATTGGTGTGGGATGAGTGGTCGAGACTGCTTTTGACTTGGGCTCTTCATCCTTCATTTTCTTAATGGGGCTGCTCTTTTCCTTGCTACTCTTGGGCTGCTCGTGTAGCTCCTTTCCACTTCGTAGCTCGATAGCTTGCACATTTTCCTTGGGGTTCATCTCGGTAGCACTTGGTAATACACCTTGAGGTCGAGATGATAATAAATTTGCAGTCTGCCCCATTTGGACTTCCAAGTTCCGAATAGAAGCGGAATGATTTTGTAAAGTAGTCTCCGTGCGAGTCATGAATTGGCTCGTGTTAGCCGCCATTTGAGCAAGAGCATCTTCCAAAGAGACTTTCAGTGGTTGAGGGGGCTGCTGTGGGGGCTAGTGAATTGAGCTTGCGGACGTTTATTTAAAGCTTGCCCGTTCCTCCACGAAAGTTTGGGATGATTTCGCCACCCTTGGTTGTAAGTGTTAGAATATGGATTGTTCTGGCGATTTCCATTTCCCACAAATTGAGCTTTCTCCATCTGAGATTGCTCGAAAGGATTTTCGACTTGGCATTCAGCACTAGGATGAGACCCGTTGCACAAATTACATGTTTCCATGGTATTGGTAGAAGGGGTATGTGAAAAAGCTTGCAATTGTTGAGTTAAAGCTGCAACTTGGGCTGATAGTGTAGATATTGGATCGTTTTCGAAAATTCCCATAACTTGATTTGGGTTCACACGTTCAGAAGGCCACTGATAAGCGTTTGCATCCATAGCTTCCAATAAAGAATGAGCTTTATCCATCGTCTTGCCCATTAAAGCCCCTCCAGCGGCTGCATCAACAAGAGTGCATGTAGAAGCACTCAGTCCGTTATAGAATGTCTGAATCTGCAGCCAATCTGGTAGACCATGATGTGGGCATCTCCTTAGCAAATCCTTGTATCGCTCCCATGCTTCATGATGCGATTCCATCTCAAATTTCCCGAAAGTAGTAATTTCATTCTGAAGTCTCTCTGTCTTCGCCGGCGGAAAGAATTTAGCCAAAAAGGCTTGTGCTAACTCTGCCCAAGTCGTGATAGAGCCAGCCGGGAGTGAATTCAGCCAGAACTTGACTTTGTCCCTCAAAGAGAATGGAAAAAGCCGTAGACTAATGGCGTCATCATAAACTCCATTATTCTTGAATGTATCACATATCTCGATAAAGGATGCAATATGAGAATTAGGATCATCGTTCGCCAGTCCGCAAAATTGGCTCGCTTGCACTATTTAGATGATAGCCGGCTTAATCCCGAAATTGTTCGCTTGAATGGTTGGACGCCAAATCCTCGAAAAATTTGCGTTAATTTGTGGAAGCGCATAATCATGGAGTGCCAATGCCGGTTGAGCTTGCTGAATAGGATTGTCGATCCCTTGATTTCCGGTGTTGCCATCCATGGTATCCGTAGTTGACAACTCACGCCTTTCCTTCCTGTTTTTCCGCAAGGTGCGCTCGAGTTCGGTATCCAAAGGGAATAAACCTTCGTCACCAAATTTTCTCATGCACTAAACGAAACTCCTAAAAGGAAAAAATATAAAAACAAATTTACACAAAAATAAATAATGTTCAAATTAAGACTAAAAATACTGAAATTGATATTAGTAAAAACAATCAGTCCCCGGCAACGGCGCCAAAAACTTGTTACATATTTTAGTGAACGCAAGTGCATGTTGTCGTAATCAAGTAATAAAGTGATGAGAAAGATATCGTTCCCTCGAGGACTGACATACTAATTACCAATTTATTTGTATTCTAGTTTTATTTGAACGATCGAATTTTGTGGTTGAAGAATTATTAGAAACCAAATAAAGCAATAAACTAAAAATAACTAATAAAATCAACAGTCTGATGAAAGGAGATCAAATAAGAGAAGAGTCTAGGATTGAGAATCCGCCTCGATTAATCCGGATTAATCTTGATTAATATAAATTATGTAATTTCCCAATTTATTGACAGCAAAGATTTCTAAGATAATCTAATGCCTCTCCCGAGGACATTAGAATTTTCTAAAGTGAATAAATCACTCTATTCCTAGGTGAGTTAATTCAACAATAGCCAAAAAGTCTAAAATCATCAAACGAGCTACGTAATTCTTGTGAGTATATTCCTATCTCACAAGACAAAACAGTTATCACAAATTTTTCCTACTAACTCTCCTCTCCCGATTCGAGTTACGCAATTAAAACAATTCAATCATAGGCCACATAATTGAAAGCATTAAGAACAATTGGGGAAAAACTCAATAGAAAAGGGAAATATATTAATAATGTAAAATCAAGAGTTAATCCGTCAAAATCTCGGTTTCATCATAATCCTAGAAAAAGGGGTCTAGCCCGACATGCTAGAAAACAATATACAAATATTCAAATTAAACATAAGAAAGAAAATCAAACACAATTGAAGACTGGCTTCTTCTGTTCTCTGGATTTTGCTTCCTGCTGCTAGGTATCTTCTCCTCCTCTTCGATGATGATATTTTCTGACCTTCAATGCCTTTTTATAACTTTCCTCCCACCTCCAAAACGCGTCCGAGAATTAGGTCGAAAACGGCCTTCAGAACAGCCAAAAACGCAGGCTGAACTCAAAGAACCCGCGCCGCGGGCAGCGTCCCGGCTTTAGTGTGCCGCGGCCCTTGTCCGTGTGCTGCCAGGCCTGGTCGTATTTTTCTTACAGGACGCGGCTCAGAATGAGATTTCCGCGGCCCCCGGTACAGTTTGTACCGGTTAGCTTGGATCTATGTCTGTGCCGCGGCTCTGGCTCGATACGGCCCTTGACCAAAAAATGTCGTTTTGGCCTGTTTTTCTTCGTTTAAGCTCCCGGACTCTAATTTCCTTCAAAACATATAAACATAATGCATTAAAAGCTCATTTATGCAGATTTAAACCCAAAATGGAGATAAAATAATGATAATTAAGCGCACAAAAATACATCTAACACGGCGCGTGGCAAGTAGAGACGCGGTGTTTTCGGTGTTGGATTATTCAAGAGCTTGGAGCGGATTGGATTCGTGGATAGCATTTAAATCTTGGGGAATCATCTTCAATGAGTACATCATTTAATCAACGGACTACGAGGGTATGATTTCTAATCTTCCTTGTTTTTGTTTTATGTTCGTATATACGTAGCTTGAACGATCCTTGTAGGGATTCGGATCGAATTAATTTTCATTTTACCGCTTCCCCTGGGCCTTCGTTTTTAGGCAGCGAATCCCAACATATATTGCTTTTGCTTGCTTTGTTCGCTTGTGAATGTTAATCTAATCATACTTCTGCTGAAGAGTTCTTCAGATATTTGTAATATATTCTTTGAGCTCTTCATAGCTATTGCATCCTTCAAACAAATCAGTTTGTTGGAGAGTGACTTCTTTGTTTAACATTTTATCTCTTTGCACGGTTTGTCGCTTTCTTCAAATTTGCTAGTTTGAAGATATAAGGTTGTCCGCACCGTTTTCTTTGATTTCTATAATGATAAAAGCCTTCTGGGCGTGAATCTCGAGGAATATTTTATTCCTTGACATTCGTGAATCTTTCATAATGTCTTCTTTGCTTTATTCACGCCTGCATGTGATTTGCAGTCTTTGTTGACTTTTCGACATTTGTTGAAGTGGATATGGCTGATTCACACTTGTGGAATTTTGTCTAAGTATCAAGTGTTCCTTGGTGTCCATACTTGGTTGACTGACTTCTCTTTGTCATACTTGGATAATAATTTGACTTGGCAATACTCGGCTGATACTTTGTCTTGGCCATACCCGACTGATATTTTGTCTTGGCCATACCCGGCTGATATTTTGGCTTAGCCATACTGGTTGATATTTTGGCTTGGCCATACCCGATTGATATGCTTGGCTAACTTTTGATCGTATCTGAACGAATTGTGTTGATCTGTAAGGACCTATCTGTTCAAGACTTGATTGATCAATACTTAGCATAATTTTAAAAAGCCTATAGAAGATACTCATTTGGTTCTTCTTTACAATGCCAAGTACTTAGAACATACATCTGATTTGAACTTTGAATATAGGGATGACATCATCAAATCTTAAGTGTATTCCTAAAAGATTCCCCCTATTTTGGTGATGGCAAAACTAAATGTTTGTTCAAATATAAGTTAGTTATCACACAGAAAAATATCAGTTTGTTTGAGACAACTTAACATTGTCATTCAAGTCGACTATATATGTGTTTTATCACTTTAAATGAGTAAAGTCTTTTAGACAATTTGGTCAAACCAAAATAAGTAAAATAAATTACAAGTAAATGACATAAAAAATTTTATCTCCTTCTTGCTCTTTCTCTGGTCTTGACTGGAAGAAGTTCTTTTAAAGGTTTTGCGCCAATGGGTTTTACCACTACAATTATCAACCCATATTTCTTCTTCATTATAGTGGAGGCAAACTCTTGGTCTTCAGGAGAAGTGTCTTTGTTTATAATGCAGACTTCCCTTATCTCCTCTTGAAGTATATTGTCGTCCAGCTTTCCGTTAACATCTATATGAGACTCTTGTGGTCTGAAGGAAGGAATAATTGGATATGCATTGAATTCTTCTTCAGCATACTTCTTCAGAATTTCCACAAGTTTGGACAGTTAATCTCCATATAGTCAATGAAAATTTGTTGTGGGGTACAGTTGGGATCTTGAAGTATTTCCCATATGTAATACTTTTCAATGAACTGTTTCTTGGCTATACCCCACCTTTCTCTAGCTTCTTCAGGTATAAATTCTTCTACATAATAAAGCTCCTTTCATTCCCAGCTGAGTGGTTGAACAGTGTCTTTCCTAGCTCTTCTTTTCTTCACAGGATGTCCTGATGCTCAGCTGAGTTCTTCCTTTTCAGGCTTTGTGAGCTTGTTTCGGCCTTTGTATAACAGGCGGAAAGGAACTTCTCGGAATAACAACTAAGGATTCTTGTCTCCATTTACTCCTCATTTCGTCCCCCTTTTTTCCAGCATCAATAAGGTGTGTCAGCTGCTCTTCCACCTTTGTCATGAGGTCTTGCATGTCAAGGGGCATTCTGACTGAGGCAGGTGCTGGGTTAGATTCCTTCCTATTGAGCAAGGAATCCATTTTTCTGTTCAGCTCCTTCAGATACGGTTCAACTTTGATGGCCAAAAGTCCTGCAACTACCTCTTCAACCACTTTTCTAACGATGTGCCCCATGATTTTCAACTCCTTGTCATCCCATGATTTTGTTGCTATTCAACCTACATCTTGATCAGGTCCATCCTGATCAGAGTCATCCTGATCATGATCTTTCTTCTCCTCCTCTTCTCTCTCTTACTCTTTCACTTCTTCTTTCTCATCTTCTTTCTTTTCAACTCCTTCTTCCTCAGCTTTTTCATTTTCAACTTCAACTACTTCAGCTTCATGATTTTCAACTTCAACTTTCTCAGCTTCTTCATCCCTAAGATTTTTTCCTAGGGATACCCTTTTCATTATATGGAAAATGAATTCGTCCATATTTCTAAGGAAGTTGTTTATGAAACACTTCTCTGTAAGGAGTATTCCCTCGAATGCCACTCAGAGGATGTTGAGTGAGGGCATTGTACTTGTTAGTATATAAATCATTACCATAAGGCAATGAATGTTCCTTTATTTACTGGTAGTTACTGGCATTCCTAACTCGTAAATATATATAGAAACAAGTCTGTGTATTTGAGAGCAAAACATTCCACTCCTTACTGGATAAGTTGTCGGCACTGGAAAGGTTTATAGCTCAAATACTTAATCGTTCGCAAGTCGATGAAACTTGACTGGGCGTTAAGTTTATGTGAAGACTTGTATAACCTGTTCTTTGACATGGAGAGTGCCTGTCGAACGCTAATGATTAGTGGGAGCACACGTTATAGGTATGCTAATTGGATTAGTATACTCGAACCGACTAACCCTCGATTCGTCGCACGGATTTCATTCCGGGACAGTCAATGACGAAATCGAAAGGTTGTGATAGGTATTCGTGAACCTTCGACTTGAGGATTTAGTAGGGATGTGCTTGTGACGTCAAGATTTTCATTAGAGTAGTTCAACCCTGTAAACCGGGAGGTGGGGGTCAACCTCGATGTGCATCTTGACGGGCAAGTAGCAAGTCCTACTGAATACCAAGATATAATTCTTTCTCCCGTTAGTGAGCGGGTTATATATCCTATGCGGTTATTGGCAGATGAGATCATAAGTCTTTGGTCAAAGCATTAGAGCTAGTTGTATTGGATACACGAGAGCTCGATGATCTCGATTTGCATTGACGCATGCATAGCGTCAAGTACAGATAAGGTTTGACTGACCGTGACCCTATAACTTGATCGGGACATTTGAAAGAAGGGTTTATACGTATACTGGTATTCACGGAAGAATGGTTCTTGAATGATCCCAATCATTTGTTCTCAGTTGGGGTACAGTGTAGGCCACCAGGTTGGCTAGGTGGTGCTACTACTCTTTGGTTCCTCCCATTGCTGACTGAGACGGACCTACCGAGTCGCGCAATAGGATTAACGACGGTATGAATCAAGTTTATTCTCTCATTATGAATATTAGATATTGGATATCTAATTTTGGGACATTGGATGTCTAAATCGATTTATTGGATAAATTGATTTACGGCCTAATGAATTAAATAAATTACTGGGTGATTAATTTAATTCATAGATATAATTATTTCTTGGATAAATTAATTATGTTACTATGTATTTGATATGATTAATTAATTGGATTAATTAATTGATAGAAATACATCGGAACGGAATCAGAGTTTATCTGTTTGGACTCACGGGAGTCCAGAACGAACCGAACTCTTCGATTCCCTTCTAGATGCCCCCCCCCCTTGTCTTCCACCTAATGTGGTGGAAGACTTCATGATTTTAAATCATGAATTATTTTATCTAAGGGGACATGGAATCTCTTTTTTATTTGTAAAAGGTGATTTCATGTGATTTGCTTGATTGGCATGAAGAATAAAAGAGAAGACTAACTCACCCTCCCTATTCATTGTATTCATCTGTGAGTTGTGTGAGTGAGAAACAGAAATTGTTTTCTCATTAGTCTTCATCTTCTTCTTCTTTTGTTCTTGGTTGTTCTTGGAGAAAAATCAAGAAATCAGAGAGAGATAGTGAGTTATACACTTATAGTGTTATAATCACAATAGAAAGATTCATCATCTTAGCTCTAGCCGTATCCTTGGAGGATATCAAGGTGATCGTCGTTCCATTTATTTCTCCGGCATGTGGCAAGTATAGACGCGGTGCTTTCGGTGTTGGATCATCCAAGAGTTTGGAGTGGATTGGATCGTAGGGAAATCAACTAAAGCTTGGGGAATCGCTCAAGAGAAGGAAACCATTTAATCAACGGACTACAAGGGTATGTTTCTCGTATCTTCTTGTGCTTCGTTTAATATTCGTATATACATAGCTCGATCGATCCTCGTAGGGATTCGGATCGAATTAATTTTCGTTTTACCGCTTCCGCTGGGCCTTCGTTTTAGGCACCGAATCCCAACAGTGGTATCGGAGCGTATGTCTTGCGATCGTATATACGATATTGGCATTTGGAATACTTGATTAGATAGTGAATGGTTTGGAATCATTTATAGTCATAATCGTGGTATATATTTTTCGTTCGTAATAGTTATATTCTTCGTAAGTTTATGTCTAAATATAAATCTTTAATTTGTGGGAAATATAATTTATATTGAAGATATGAAAGTCGAAAATATTGATATTGGATATCCAGTCGAAAATCTAGCTCAAAATCGTCGCCGGACGACTTTTCGGACAACGGGCAGGAAGCTGCCGAGCTGACCCGACCGTGTCAGGCGACACGGGTCGTACCAGCCGGCCAGCCTCGGCAGACTGCCGGCACAACTCGAGCGTGCCATTTGGCACGGGCCGTGTCTGGCCGGCAGGCTGTCGGGACAACCCGACCGTGTCATTTGACACGGCCGTGTCTGGCAGGATGGTCTAGTACACTACCGACACGACCCGACCGTGCCATTCGGCATGGGCCGTATCTAGCCGGCAGACTGCCGGAAGTGTCTCGGCCGTGGCAGGCCAGTTTCACCCCGGCTCGATTTTTTCGTGAATTCTTGAAAATCTCCCGCATGTTAAATTGGATATGATATGATTAAAATGATTTATGGTATTTCATTTTATAAGGAAAATTTGATTAATTGGAATATTTATGGGTGACCGAATTATTTGAACGTTTTTCATATTACCGGTTATGTGAATCGATTGGATCGATTCAAATTGTTGATTGGATCAATGTATCTCTACGCTTTCTGTTTATATAGTATTTATTAGATGAATGCTTTTGAATGGGGATGTAGTTCATGGACTTAGTTTTGAATCGTTCGGTTTTTATTCGATTGGGTTGTAAAGGCCATTTTGAGCCTATTTATTTTACTAGAATTATTTGTATCTAGGATGCAATTTTTCAATGTAAAATTTATATATAATGACAAAGACCGGAGGAAGATCCGTTCGAGAAGACAAAGATTCAAGACCGAAGACTTGTAATTAGATTACTAAGTTTTTTATTCTAGGAACGGTCCATGAATGTTGGTAGCAACTAGGTTGTGAATGGTTGTTCATATTATATGATTGCACAAACGCGCTTAAATGGATTAATGTGCAAAGTGTAACGTTAATCGCGAAAATTCTCCCACGACAAAATATTAAGTTTTTAAGGTTTCAAGGTTTTCCTTCCCTCCATCGAGCTTTCGGGGTATACACTCCTGGCTGCTGCATATATCTTGAACATATGTCCTTCCAAATCCGTTCTTAAAACTCCACATGAGATGTGGGAGGGCAGGAAACCAAGTCTTAATCACATTAGGATTTGGGGATGTCTCGCCTATGTCAAGAAGACTAAGGTGGACAAAATGGAAGCGAGGTCCGTGAGGAGACGTTTCATTGGATTCCCATCTGAGATGATGGGTTATCTATTATACATGCCCAAATATTGAAAGATCGTTGTTTCTTTGCATGCATACTTCCTGGAAGAAGAGTTCATTTAGGAAGGCGGAGCAGGTAGAAATATTTCTTTGGAAGAATACAATGAAACTCCTCAGGAGACACCTGTGCAAGAAATTGGAACCGAACCTTCTGAAACACATGTACAATCACCTCGTAGGTCTAGTAGGGTGTCTCAATTACCTGAGAGGTATAGTTTTATGCACTTGGAGGAACTGGTTTTCCACGAGGTTCCAGGTGATAAATAAGAGACCGACCCACGACTAATGACCTAGCAATGGTGGATGTAGACTCTATGAAATAGACTGTAGCAATCTTCATGTAGTTGAGACCTTCGTTTTGACGAGGCAGTTAAAGAGTTTGACTCATGCAAAATGAAGAGGAACCTTGTGTATACAAGAGGGTTAGTGGAAGCAATATTGCATTCTTAGTACTATATGTAGATGACATTCTAGGTAAATCGGTAAGTCAGTATAGCCTAGCATGGAACGGACCATGTCTAACAAGGTCTGGTTCCTTCTTTCTGACACACCATTTAACTGAGGAGTGCCTGGAGGTGTTAGTTGTGATACTATTCCCTGTTCCTTCAGGAACTTGTTAAACTCCGTACTCATATCCTCGCCACCTTGGTCCGATCGAAGTGATTTGATATGATTTCCAGTTTGTTTCTCAACTAGGGCTCACAAAGGCCTCGAATTTATGTTTCATTAAGTATACATAACCATACCTAGTATGATCATCTGTAAACGTAATAAAGTACTAATATCCGTCACGTGCTGCTTCCAAAGCACCACAAACGTCGGTATGGATTAATCCCAGTTTATCAGCGGCTCTTTCAAAAGTCCCTGTGAAGGGGGACTTAGTCATTTTGTCTTTAAGGCAAGATTCACAAGTAGGAAATGGATCCGATCGCAATGGACCCATAAGTCTATCTTTTTCCATTTTGTAAACCTTGGTCTGACCAACATGACCATGTCTAAGATGCCATTTCCAAACTTGATTGGTTTCATCTCTACCACGCTTCCTAGTCATAGTATTCACAATGACTTTATTACTGGGGTTTAGATGATACAGTCCATTTAACAATGTAGCAGTGCCCACTAGTCTATTTCTGAAATAAATTTTGCACGAACCATCACCAATGAAAAATGAAAAAGCCTTTCCGATCCATGACCGGAATGGATACAATGTTTTTATGCCCATTGGGCAAAACAAGTACATCTTCTAAAAACAAAGTCGGATTCTAAATCCAAAAGAAGTGATCCTATGTCGGTTGCCTGACACTATGCCTGCTTCCGACAGTGACCATCATTTCCCCAGCTCCAAGCTTCCTACTTTGTTCTAGATCCTGATTCACGGTACAAATATAAGAACTAGCACCAGAATCCAGTATTCAAGAAGTAGAAAATACAGTAGCAGAACAATTGTTTCCAAAAATAAAAGTTTTGTACCTCAAGCGCCATGAAGAATCAGACAGTCTCTATCCCAGTGGCCCAGATCAGTGCACTTGAGACAAGCATCCTTCTTCTTGCTCTTCGGAACCATCGGGGCCTAGCCCTTACCCTTAAGGTCCTTGACTTGTGGTCCCATCCGCTTCTTGTTCTTTTTCTTCTTATTATTGGACCTCCGAGATCCATAAGAAATCACAAGAGCAGACTCCTTCATCTGCGGAGTCTTCATCTGAGACTGAGCGGTCACAAGTTTGTTCATTAGCCCAGCTAAATTACATGCAATTGCAGTTAAAGTTCATAACAAACTGTGAGAAGGAATCAGGAAGAGACTGTAGGATAAGGTCGGTTTGAAGAGAAGCATCCATTTTAAAATCAAGAGCCTTCAATCTCTCGATCATGGATATCATTTTGAGGACGTGGTCCCCAACCTTCTCACATTCCTTCATCCTTGAACCGAACAGTTGCTTGGATATCTCATATCTAGCAGTTCGACTGTGCTCAAGTGAGATAGAATCTGCCTAGCAGAAGTTATTTTCTCATGATCTCTCTGAAGATCATTAGACATAGAAGCCATCATGTATGCACGGACTTTTACGTCATCCTTAACCCACTTTTCGTGGTTTCAATCTCTTCCTGATTGGTTCTAGTCCGCACAGGAGGCGCCGGAATGTCCGTCTCCAAGACGTATCCCAGTGCCTCTATACTGAGGACAATCATCAGATTGCGGAACCAATCCACGAAGTTAGGTTCGATCAAGGTGTTCTTTTCGAGTAGAATTGCGAGTGGTTTCATTGTAATATTGAGAGTTTTGTCTGCATTAAGTATGATAGATTAATTAGTTACTCGTTCAATTATTATCTGAGTATAGAATTAAGGTCTTTTCTATTCTTGTTACCCAGCTCCCACTATTTTTATCAGAATAACACACTCCCATGTGAAATCCGGAAGTATCGTTCGCTCTACTTCATAGTGGTTATCGAGTTCTTTATAAATATTAAAAGAGGGCAACCGAACAGGTTTCTAGTCTATTAATTTTCATAAAGTGGTGTCCAACACCAACCCATCTAATGGATGATTCGATCTTCTTTTTCCCCTTGTTCACTCCCATCAACCTATACGATTTCTATGGTTCGTGAACAATTTAAGTTTATACCATCGATGCAAATCAGTTTCACAATTAAATCTTATCCGGCAACCTATCAGGTTTCTAGGGATAAAATTTGCTCCAACCGAAGGCATCCAATGCGCTCTCAGTTCTATGAAAGCTTGGATTTTGAGTAATTTCTCCAAGAAAGACTTGGGAAGAAACCTATATTCTTGGGATTCGACTCTACTGGGATAGATCTAAGAGAATGATAAGTTTTTTCCCAAGCTCTCTATATAGATAAAATCTTAAAGCGATTTAAGATGGATTATTCTAAAAGAGGGTTTCGATCGATGCGACATGGAATAAAACTCACCTTGAAGATGTGTCCTATAGTGAGGAACAATGAAAGGAAATGAGTAATATACCATATGCTTCGGAATATGGGTAGCCTAATATATACTTTATGTTAGGAGTATGCCCTCGAATGCCACTCAGAGTATGTTGAGTGAGGGCATTGTACTTGTAATTATGTAAATCATTAATATAAGGCAATGGATGTTTCTTTATTTACTGGCAGTTACTGGCATTCCTAACTCGTAAATATACATATAGAAACTAGTCCGTGTATTTGAGAGCAAAACGTTCCACTCCTTATTGGATAAGGGGGTCAGCACTAGAAAGGTTTATAGCTCAAATACTTAATCGTTCGCAAGTCGATGAAACTTGACTGGGCGTTAAGTTTATGTGAAGACTTGTATGACGTGTTCTTTGACATGGAGAGTGCTTGTCGAACACTAATGGTTAGTGGGAGCACACGTTATAGGTATGCTAATTCGATTAGTATACTCGAACCGACTCACCCTCGATTCGTCACACGGATTTTACTCCAGGACAGTCAATGACGGAATCGAAAGGTTGTGATAGGTATTCGTGAACCTTCGACTTGAGGATTTAGTAGGGATGTGCTTGTGACGTTAAGATTTTCATTAGAGTAGTTCGACCCTATAAACCGGGAGGTGGGGATCAACCTCGACGTGCATCTTAACGGGCAAGTAGCAGGTCCTACTGAATACCAAGATAGAATTCTTTCTCCCGTTAGTGAGCGGGTTATATGTCCTATGCGGTTATTGGCAGATGAGATCATAAGTCTTTGGCCAAAGCATTTGAGCTAGTTGTATTGGATACACGAGAGCTCAATGATCTCGATTTGCATTAACGCATGCATAGCGTCAAGTACAGATAGGGTTTGACTGACCGTGACCCTATAACTTGATCGGGACCTTTGAAAGAAGGGTTTATATGTTTACTGGTATTCACGACAGAATGGTTCTTTAATGATCCCTATCATTCGTTCTCAGTTGGGGTACTGTGTAGGCCGCCAGGCTGGCTAGGTGGTGCTACTACTCTTTGGTTCCTCCCACTGCTGACTGAGACGAACCTACCGAGTCGCGCAATAGGATTGACGATGGAATGAATCGAGCTTAATCTCTCATTATGAATATTAGATATTGGATATCTAATTTGGGACATTGGATGTCTAAATTGATTTATTGGATAAATTAATTTACGGCCTAATTAATTAAATAAATTACCGGGTGATTAATTTAATTCATGAATATAATTATTTCTTGGAGAAAATAATTATGTTATTATGTATTTAATATGATTAATTAATTATATTAATTAATCGATATAAATACATCGGAACGGAATCGGAGTTTATCTGTTTGGACTCTCGGGAGTCCGAAACGAACCAAACTCGTCGGATTCCTTCTAGAGGCCGGCCCCACTTTTGATCTCTTACCTTTAGTCTTTGTCTTCCTTTGGTGGGTGAAGACTAATCACCTTAGAGATTTCATATCTCTTATTATAAGAATTAAAGGTATTGTGTGGGATATGAAAGTAGAATAAAGGAAGACAACTCTCACTTATCCTCACACCAAGTCCATCGTGAGTTTTGAGAAGAGAGAGAGAGAGAGAGAGAGAAAATAGTTTTCTCAATTGTCTTCATCTTGTTCTTCATCTTATTCTTGAGTTTTCTTGGAAAAATTCAAGATACATTGAGAGATATATATTATACGCTTAGATTGCAATAATAAAGAGCTTCATCACTTGATTCTAGCCGTAACCTTAGAGGTTAATCGAGTGTTGTTATTCCGGTCGTTTTTCCGGCCCGTGGCAAGTAGAGACGCGGTGCTTTCGGCGTTGGATCGTTCAAGGGCTTGGAGCGGATTGGATTCATAGAGATCAAGCAAAGCTTGGGGAATAGCTCAAGAGAAGGTTACCATTTAATCAACGGACTTCGAGGGTTAGTTTCTTACAACTCTTGCTTTTCGTTTATATATTAGTATATACATAGCTCGATCAATCCTCGTAGGGATTCGGATCGAATTAATTTTCGTTTTACCGCTTCCGCTGGGCCTTCGATTTAGGCACCAAATCCCAACAGTGGTATCGTAGCGTAGGTCTTGCGATCGTATATACGATATTAGCATTTGGAATGCTTGATTAGATGGTGAATGATTTGGAAACATTTTAGTCATAATCGTGGTATAGGTTTTTACGTTCCTTGTAGTTATATTTTTCGTAAGTTTATGTCTAAATATAAATCTTAATTTCTTGGAAATATGATTTATATTGAAGATATGAATGTTAGAGAATATAGATATTGGATATCCGGTCGAAAAACTAGCCCCGAAATTCCATTGGACGGTCCAAGAGGGGTCCGGAAGCAGGGGTCCGCGTCCCAGGGCTCGGGGGCCGCGGCCCAGGCAGGCGCCCGCATCTTGCCGCCCGTGGCGTTTGAACGCAGTTGGCCCATTTCGGACCCGTTTCGGGCTTGTTTGCTTCGTGTATTCCTAAAAATGATTTCCCACATTTTAAATTGGATTTAATATGATTAAAATGATTTATGGTATTTCCTTTTATAAGGGAAAATTGATTTATTGGAATACTTGTGATCGACCGAATTATTTTGAACGTTTTCATATTACCGATTGTGTGAATCGATTGGATCGGTTCGTATTGTTGATTGGATCAATGTATCTCTACGCTTTCCATTTTTTGTATTTATTGGATGAATGTTTTTGAATGGGGATATGGTTCGTGGACTTAGTTTATTGAATCATTCGTTTTATTCGATTGGGTTGTAAAGGCCGTTTTGAGGATGCAATTTTCAATGTAAACTTTATATGTAATGACGAAGTCCGGAGGAAGATCCGTTTCAAGAAGACGAAGATTCATGACGAAGACTTGTAATTAGATTACGGAGTTTTTGTTTTCTAGGAACGGTCCATGAACCACATGTTGGTAGCAACTAGGTTGTGAATGGTTTTTTCATATTGTATGAATACCACAAATGCGCTAAAACGATTAATGTGCAGTGTAACGTTAATCGCGAAAATTCTCCCACAACAAATTATTAAGTTTATAAGGTTTCAAGGTTTTCCTTCCCTCCATCGAGTTTTCGGGAAATTGAAATCCAAACCGGATGTGCTATACTACCGAGTTATCGGGGTAGTCGTTCGGGGAGGACGGATAAATTACCGGAAGCGCATTGGATGCCTCCAGTTGGAGCAAATTTTATCCCTAGAAACCTGATAGGTTGCCGGATAAGATTCAATTGTGAAACTGATTTGCATCGATGGTATAAACTTAACTTGTTCACAAACCATAGAAACCATATAGGTTGAGGGGAGTGAACAAGGGGAAAAAGAAGATCGAATCATCCATTAGATGGGTTGGTGTTGGCCACCACTTTATGAAAATTAATAGACTAGAAACCTGTTCGGTTGCCCTCTATTAAGATTTATAAAGAACTCGATCACCACTATGAAGTAGTGCGACGATACTTCCGGATTTCACATGGGAGTGAGTTGTTCCGATAAAAATAGTGGGAGATGGGTAACAAGAATAGAAAAGACCTTAATTCTATACTCAGAACATAATTAAACGAGTCACTAATTAATCTGTTATACTTAATGCAGACATAACTCTCAATATGACAATGAATCCACTCGCAATTCTACTCGAGAAGAACACCCTGATTGGACCTAACTTTGTGGACTGCTCGCAACTGATGATTGTCCTCAGTATAGAGGCACTGGGATACGTCTTGGAGACGGACATTCCGGCGCCTCCTGTGTGGACCAGAGCCAATCAGGAAGAGATCGAAAACCATGAAAAGTGGGTTAAGGATGACATAAAAGTCCGTGCTTACATGATGGCTTCTATGTCTAATGAGCTTCAGAGAGCTCATGAGAAAATGACTTCTGCTAGGCAGATTCTATCTCACTTAACCGAACTTTATGGTGAGCACAGCAGAACTGCTAGATATGAGATATCCAAGCAACTGTTCGGTGCAAGGATGAAGGAAGATGAGAAGGTTGGGGAACACGTCCTCAAAATGATATCCATGATCGAGAGATTGGAGGCTCTTGATTTTAAAATGGATACTTCTCTCCAAACCGACCTTATCCTTCAGTCTCTCCATGATTCCTTCTCACAGTTTGTTATGAACTTCAAATGCAATGAGATTCCATGTAACTTAGCTGGTCTAATGAACAAACTGGTGACCGCTCAATCTCAGATGAAGACTTCGCGGATGAAGGAGTCTGCCCTTGTGATTTCTTCTGGACTTCGGAAGTCTAAGAATAAGAAGAAAAAGACCAAGAAGCAGACTGGACCACAAGTTAAGGACCTTAAAGGAAAGGGCAAGGCCCCGATGGTTCCAAAAGGCAAGAAGAAGAAAGATGCTTGTCTCAAGTGCGGTGAGCTGGGCCACTGGGCTAGAGACTGTCCGATTCTTCATGGCACTTCAGGTACAGAACTTTTAGTTTTGGAAACAAATTGTTCTGCTACTGTATTTTCTACTTCCTGGATACTGGATTCTGGTGCTAGTTCTCATATTTGTATCATGAATCAGGATCTGGAACAAAGTAGGAAGCTTGGAGGTGGAGAAGTTATGATCATAGTCGGAAGCGGGCATAGTGTCGAGGCGACCGACATAGGATCACTTCTTTTGGGTTTAGAATCCGGCCTTGTTTTGACTTTAGAAGATGTACTTGTTTTACCGAAGGGGCACAAAAACATTGTATCCATTCCGGTCATGGACCGAAAACGCTTTTCATTTTTCATTGGTGATGGTTCCTGCAAAATTTATTTCAGAAATAAACTAGTGGGTACTGCTAGATTGTTAAATGGATTGTATCATCTAAATCTCAGCAACAAAGTAGTTGTGAATACTATGACTAGAAAAAGTGGTAGGGATGAAACCAATCAAGTTTTGAAATAGCATCTTAGAGATGGTCATGCTGGTCAGACCAAGGTTTACAAGATGGAAAAAGATGGACTTATGGGTCCATTGGGATCGGATCCCTTTCCTACTTGTGAATCTTGCCTTAAAGGCAAAATGACTAAGTCCCCCTTCACAGAGACTTTTGAAAGAGCCGCTGATAAACTGGGATTAATCCATACCGACGTATGTGGTGCTTTGGAAGCAGCACGTGACGGAGATCAATATTTCATTACGTTTACGGATGATCATACTAGGTATGGTTATGTATACTTAATGAAACATAAATCCGAGGCCTTTGAGAAATTCCAGGAATTCAAGGCCCTAGTCGAGAAACAAACTGGTAATCATATTACAGCACTTCGGTCGGACCGAGGTGGCGAGTATATGAGTACGGAGTTTGATGCGTTCCTTAATGAACATGGAATAGTTTCACAACTAACACCTCCAGGTACTCCTCAGTTAAATGGTGTGTCAGAAAGAAGGAACCAGACCTTGTTGAACATGGTCCGTTCCATGCTGGGCTATACTTACTTACCGATTTACTTGTGGGGGTATGCACTCCTGACTGCCGCCTATATCTTGAACAGGTGTCCTTCCAAATCCGTTCCTAAAACTCCACATGAGATGTGGGAGGGCAGGAAACCAGGTCTTAATCATATTAGGATTTGGGGATGTCCCACCTATGTCAAGAAGACTAAGATGGAGAAGTTGGAAGCTAGGCCCGCGAAGGGACGTTTCATTGGATTCCCGTCTGGGACGATGGGATATCTATTATACATGCCCGAAGATCGAAAGATCGTTGTTTCTTTACAAGCACACTTCCTGGAAGATGATTTCATTCAGAAAGGCGGAGCAGGTAGAAGTATTTCTTTAGAAGAATACAATAAAACTCCTCGGGAGACACCTCTGCAAGAAACTGGAACCGAACCTTCTGAAACACAAGTACAACCACCTAGTAGGTCTAGTAGGGTGTCTCATTTACCTGAGAGGTATGGGCTTGTGCACTTGGAGGAGCTGGGTCTCCATGAAGTTCCAAGTGATAGCCAAGAGACCGACCCAACGACCTATGACCAAGCAATGGTGGATGTAGACTCCGCGAAATGGCGTTAAGCTATGGAAGCTGAGATAGACTCGATGCATGTCAATCAGGTCTGGACTCTAGTAGATCGCCCCAAGGGCATAGTGCCTATTGGGAACAAGTGGATCTACAAGAGAAAGACTGATGGTGATGGCAAGGTTGACGCCTATAAGGCCAGGCTTGTGGCAAAGGGTTATACCCAGAAAGAAAGGATTGATTACCACGATACCTTCTCGCCCGTAGCCATGATCAAGTCTATTCGCATGATGCTTGCTATAACTGCCTACCACGATTATGAGATATGGCAAATGGACGTAAAGACGGCTTTCCTTAATGGATTCCTCGAGCAGGAAATCTATATGGAGCAGCCTAAAGGATTTGTGTCCGAAGTCGATATTCAGAAAGTGTGCAAGCTTCAGCGTTCCATTTATGGACTGAAGCAAGCGTCGCGTAGTTGGAACCTTAGTTTTGACGAGGCGGTCAAAGAGTTTGACTTCGTGCAAAATGAAGAGAAACCTTGTGTAACATTCTACTAATAGGAAATGATGTGGGAATGCTCAGTTCTGTGAAAGCTTGGCTTTCGAGTAATTTCTCCATGAAAGACTTGGGAGAAGCAACATATATTCTTGGTATTCGGCTCTACCGGGATAGAGCGAAGAGAACAATAGGTCTTTCCCAAGCCCTCTATATAGATAAGATCTTAAAGCGATTTAAGATGGATGGTTCTAAAAGAGGGTTCCTACCGATGCGACATGGAATAAAACTCTCCTTGAAGATGTGTCCTCAAAGTGAGGAACAACGAAAGGAAATGAGTAATATACCATATGCTTCGGCCGTGGGTAGCCTTATGTATGCTATGTTATGTACAAGACCTGACATCGCGCATGTTGTAAGCGTGGTGAGTAGGTTTCAGGCAAACCCAGGTAGGGAACATTGGACTGCCGTAAATAATGTTCTCAAGTACTTAAGAAGGACTAGAGATATGGTTCTGATGTATGGCGGTGGAGAATTGGATGTGGTGGGATTCACTGATTCGGACTTCCAAGAACTGAAGGACAACTCGATGTCTACTTCTGGCTACATATTTACTCATAATGAAGGAGCAGTATCTTGGCGTAGCGCCAAGCAAAGCGCGACTGCTGATTCCACCTGTCAGGCTGAGTATCAAGCAGCCTTGGAGGCTTCCAAGGAAGGGTTCTGGATTAAGAAGTTTTTGGGAGAACTTCAAGTGATACCATGTCTTTGAAATTTGCTGTTCATTGCATCGCGACAACGACGGAGCTGTAGCGCAGGCCAAGGAGCCGAGGTTTCACAACAGCACCAAACATATTGAGAGGAATATCATCTCGTAAGAGAATTTGTTCGCAAGGGATACATTGTGCTGCACAGAGTAGACTCGGCCGACAACGTCGCTGATCCACTGACCAAGCCACTTTCTCAGACTAGCTTGGAGCGTCATCTGGAGAACATGGGTATTAGATACCATAGTGTGTGGCATTGAGTGCAAGTGGGAGATTGTTAGGAGTATGCCCTCGAATGCCACTCAGAGGATGTTGAGTGAAGGCATTGTACTTGTAATTATGTAAATCATTAATATAAGGAAATGGATGTTTCTTTATTTACTGGCAGTTACTGGCATTCCTAACTCGTAAATATACATATAGAAACTAGTCCGTGTATTTGAGATCAAAACGTTCCACTCCTTATTGGATAAGGGGGTCGGCACCGGAAAGGTTTATAGCTCAAATACTTAATCGTTCGCAAGCCGATGAAACTTGACTGGGCGTTAAGTTTATGTGAAGAGTTGTATGACGTGTTCTTTGACATGGATAGTGCCTGTCGAACACTAATGGTTAGTAGGAGCACACGTTATAGGTATGCTAGCTGGATTAGTATACTCAAACCGACTCACCCTCGATTCGTCACACGGATTTCACTCCGGGACAGTCAATGACGGAATCGAAAGGTTGTGATAGGTATTTGTGAACCTTCGACTTGAGGATTTAGTAGGGATGTGCTTGTGACGTTAAGATTTTCATTAGAGTAGTTCGACCCTATAAACCGGGAGGTGGGGGTCAACCTCCACGTGCATCTTAACGGGCAAGTAGCAGGTCCTACTGAATGTAACACCCCCGATATATTCAGGAATATTACAGCGCCGTAAATCCTTTACATAAGGATTTACAAGGCTGAAGAATTGAACAGACATTAAAAGATACTAACGAATGGAAATAATGGAATTAAGATACAACAGTTCTGACCAAATACTGAAAGTACAGTTGTTCAACAGGAGCTTAATAATAATACATCACCAAATTAAAATTCAGCATAAATGACTTCGTACTCGAGTACTTATTGAAATAACCAATAAACAACAGACAAATAAACCCGGCCGAAACATCACTCTGCACCCTCGTCGTCATGCATCTCCAGTGGTTGTTTCCCCGCTCTCCTGGATCCTGAACATACACAAATGTTCACCCCCGAAGGGGTTAGCACAACGATGCTAGTACAAGTACAATAATCATACAACAATGATATAATCAACAATTATATCGTAACAAGTTTCTCCAACGAGAAATATTCACAACACATATCATATCATAACAGTTTCAACATGCTGTTGGTATTCCAACGATCCAGTAGCACTGACTATAGATTCCCATGATGATCCCGTCGGACCAACACATGGTGGAACTACCTGTCCAACGATCCAGCGCACACAGCTATAGATTCCCATGATGATTCCCGTCGGATCAACGCATGGTGGACATATAATCACAACATATTTACACAATACAATCACATTGTCATAATATAAACAATTCTAATTAGAGTACTTGCCTCGGTTCGTTGACAAGAATAAACTTCCACGAATATCAAAATACTCAAAGGTCGCCCCCTTCGATCAATCATGTGTTAAGCTCGAACCTTAACAAAAGAAATAGCACAGAATTCATTTCATGCCGTACGAACGGCTAACAATTCAACAATTACGGTAGGAAGTCCTTAATATGCAATCTGTCTGGATAGCTTAACGCACGCTACGCATCCTATGTAGCGTACGTTAATGCTACTCGTTAGCAAACGCAATACACACAGCCTAGCGTACGCTAACCATGCACGGTCAATACCTCACTGGTCAACTGACTGACTCGCCTGATGACTTAGCGCACGCTAAGTTGCAAATGTGGCGTACGCTAAACATACACGATAGCGCACGTTAATTCACGTATCTTAGCGCACGCTAAGAGTGCATGGCAGCTCACTGGAGGGCAGCAGATTATACAAATGGTGATGAAGTAAGCGAATTCCTCAGTGATTTGATGTTTGTTATCCGACTTCATGTTATGATCATAACCCTTATGAATGATCTCAAGGATAATAACAACTTCAAGATGCAAGTATACGTATAATCATCATAACACCATAATCCATCTTGATTACAATTCTCATGCGAAGTTGGTGATCTCCGGTTGATGTATTAGATTCTACTATCATTATACATATTCAGACTTCATCTTGAGGTGAACTAGCAATTCCAACTTATACGAAAGAATATTTTCTAAGATGATTCTTCCTTTAAGTTCTTATAATATCACCTCCAATTCATGATCACAAAGATAACATAAATCATACGGATTGTTAACTTCAGAATGTTTCTCTCATCATTTGAAGTACTAGGATTCCGACTTCAAGGTTCCAACAATAATATCGTAATTGTAGACATTCCAATCTTATAAACATGATGTTGTTGAATAATTCACTAATGAAATTCAATATCTCGTTAACATGATCATCTTATCCCTTGGAATCCAAATCTAAGACTGGTGATAGGTTGAACATACCTTAATATGCTGAAATCACTGAACCACAAGGTAGAATCCGACTCCGGTTGGTTATGTGCCACTCCAAGGTGCTATTCCACTTCAATGATTACTCCCAAGTGATAACCAATATACAAAGACCAACAAGATGTGTTCTAAGTGTGTAGAGGGATTATTACAGCTCTCTGGCCTCTCAAGGATGAAGAATGGACGGATGAAATGTAAGCCAAAATGGGTTGTTGTCCCATTTATAATATTCTGCATTTTAACAAGTTAGCGCACGCTACTAAGCTTCCTTAGTGCGCGCTAATAAGAGTTGACTTCAGAACTGTCCAGGTTCATCTGCGGGAATCTTATCCGGACCCATGTCCCGGCTGGCGCATGTGCTAGCCGTCCCGCTCAATAATTGAGTTCTTAGCGCACGCAACTCCTACATGCATAGCGTGCGCTAGTAGTAGCCCGATAGCGCACGTTAAGCTACATTCTTAGCGTGCGCTATCACGAGTTTGCATGAGAAATTTTGCATGTTGTTATACTTATGTACAAAGATATCGATGCAAGAAATATCATACTCCAATAATCAAAACCACAAAACCAAATAATACAGGGTTTGAATACAGATGAAATACACCGTAATAAATCCGGATATTACACTGAATACCAAGATAGAATTCTTTCTCCCGTTAGTGAGCAGGTTATATGTCCTATGCGGTTATTGGCAGATGAGATCATAAGTCTTTGGCCAAAGCATTGGAGCTAGTTGTATTAGATACACGAGAGATCAATGATCTCGATTTGCATTAACGCATGCATAGCATCAAGTGCAGATAGGGTTTGACTGACCGTGACCCTATAACTTGATCGGGACATTTGAAAGAAGGGTTTATACGTTTACTGGTATTCACGACAGAATGGTTCTTTAATGATCCCTATCATTCGTTCTCAGTTGGTAGGCCGCCAGGCTGGCTAGGTGGTGCTACTACTCTTTGCTTCCTTCCATTGCTGACTGAGACGAACCTACCGAGTCGCGCAATAGGATTGACGACGGAATGAATCGAGATTAATCTCTCATTATGAATATTAGATATTCGATATCTAATTTGGGACATTGGATGTCTAAATTGATTTATTGGATAAATTAATTTACGGCCTAATTAATTAAATAAATTACCGGGTGATTAATTTAAATCATGAATATAATTATTTCTTGGAGAAATTAATTATGTTATTATGTATTTAATATGATTAATTAATTGGATTAATTAATCTATATAAATAGATCGGAACGGAATCGGAGTTTATTTGTTTGGACTCTCGGGAGTCCGAAACGAACCAAACTCGTCGGATTCCTTCTAGAGGCCGGCCCCACTTTTGATCTCTTACCTTTAGTCTTTGTCTTCCTTTTGGTGGGTGAAGACTAATCACCTTAAAGATTTCATATGTCTTATTATAAGGATTAAAGGGATTGTGTGGGATATGAAAGTAGAATAAAGGAAAACAACTCTCACTTATCCTCACACCAAGTCCATCGTGAGTTTTGAGAATAGAGAGAGAGAGAAAATAGTTTTCTCAATTGTGTTCATCTTGTTCTTCATCTTGTTCTTGAGTTTTCTTGGAGAAATTCAAGATACATTGAGAGATATATATATTATACACTTAGAGTGCAATAATAAAAGGCTTCATCACTTGATTCTAGCCGTAACCTTAGAGGTTAATCGAGTGTTGTTATTCCTGTCGTTTTTCCGGCGCGTGGTAAGTAGAGACGCGGTGCTTTCGGCGTTGGATCGTTCAAGGGCTTAGAGCGGATTGGATTCGTAGAGATCAAGCAAAGATTGGGGAATAGCTCAAGAGAAGGTTACCATTTAATCAACGGACTTCGAGGGTTAGTTTCTTACAACTCTTTATTTTTGTTTATATATTCGTATATACGTAGCTCGATCGATCCTCGTTGGGATTCGGATCGAATTAATTTTTGTTTTACCGCTTCCGCTGGGTCTTCGATTTAGGCACCGAATCCCAACACTTTATTATGTACGAGACCTGACATTGCGCATGCTGGGAGCGTGGTAAGTAGGTTTCGGGCTAACCCAATTAGGGAACATTAGACCGCCGTAAAGAACGTTCTCAAGTACTTTAGAAGTACTAGAGATCTGGTTCTTAAATATGGTGGTGGAGAACTGAATATAATGGGATTCACTGAATTGGACTTCCAAGGACAGAAAGACGATTCGATATCTACTTCTGGCTACATATTTACTCTTAATGGAGGATCAGTATCTTGGTATAGTTCCAAGTATAGCGCGACTGCTAATTCCACCTGTTAGGCTGAGTATAAAGCGGCCTCGGAGTCCTCCACGTGAAGGATTTAGAAGTTACTGGGTAAACTTCACGTGACACCTTTTGCTGCGCTTCCAGAGTGGTAGCACAGGCCTAGGAGCCGAGGTTTCACAACAGTACCAAACATATTGAGAGAGAGTATCATCTCATAAGAGAATTTGTTCGCAAAAAGATACATTGTGCTGCATAGAGTTGAGTCAACCGACTACGTCGCTGATCCACTGACCAAGCCACTTTCTCAGATTAGCTTAGAGCGTCATCTGTAGAATATGGGTATTAGATACCATAGTGTGTGGAATTGAGTGCAAGTGGGAGATTGTTAGGAGTATGCCCTCGAATGCCACTCACAGGATGTTGAGTGAGGGCATTGTACTTGTTATTATATAAATCCTTATCATACGGCAATGAATGTTTCTTTATTTACTGGTAGTTACTGGCATTCCTAACTCGTAAATATACATATAGAAACAAGTCCATGTATTTGAGAGCAAAACGTTCCACTCCTCATTGAATAAGGGGGTCGGCACTGGAAAGGTTTATAGCTCAAATACTTAATCGTTCGCAAGTCGATGAAACTTGACTGGGCGTTAAGTTTATGTGAAGACTTGTATAACGTGTTCTTTGACATGGAGAGTGCCTGTCGAATGCTAATGGTTAGTGGGAGCACACGTTATAGGTATGCTAATTGGATTAATATACTCGAACCGACGCACCCTCGATTCGTCGCACGAATTTCACTCTGGGACAGTCAATGACGGAATCGAAAGGTTGTGATAGGTATTCATGAACCTTTCACTTGAGGATTTAGTAGGGATGTGCTTGTGACATCAAGATTTTCATTAGAGTAGTTCGACCCTATAAACCGAGAGGCGGGGGTCAACCTCGACGTGCATCTTGACGGGCAAGTAGCAGGTCCTACTGAATACCAAGATAGAATTCTTTCTCCCATTAATGAGTGGGTTATATGTCCTATGCGGTTATTGGTAGATGATATCATAAGTCTTTGGCCAAAGCATTGGAGCTAGTTGTATTGGATACACGAGAGCTCGATGATCTCTATTTGCATTAACGCATGCATAGCATCAAGTACATATAAGGTTTGACTGACCGTGGCCCTATAACTTGATTGGGACATTTGAAAGAAAGGTTTATACGTATACTGGTATTTACGGCAGAATGGTTCTTGAATGATCCCAATCATTCGTTCTCAGTTGGGGTACAATGTAAGCCGCCAGGTTGGCTAGGTGGTGCTACTACTCTTTGGTTCCTCCCATTGCTGACTAAGACGGACCTACCGAGTCGCGCAATAGGATTGACGACAGTATGAATCAAGCTTATTCTCTCATTATGAATATTAGATATTGGATATCTAATTTTGGGATATTAGATGTCTAAATCGATTTATTGGATAAATTAATTTAAGGCCTAATGAATTAAATAAATTACTGGGTGATTAATTTAATTCATAGATATAATTATTTATTGGAGAAATTAATTATGTTATTATGTATTTGATATGATTAATTAATTGGATTAATTAATTGATATAAATACATCGAAACGGAATCGAAGTTTATCTGTTTGAACTCTTGTGAGTCCGGAACGAACCGAACTCTTCGATTCCCTTCTAGATGGCCGCCCCCCTTGTCTTCCACCTAATGTGGTAGAATACTTCATGATTTTAAATCATGAATTGTTTTATCTAAGGGGACATGAAATCTCTTTTTTATTTCAAAACGGTGATTTCATGTGATTTGCTTGATTGGCATGAAGAATAAAAGAGAAGACTAACTCACCCTCCCTATTCATTGTATTCATCCATGAGTTGTGTGAGTGAGAGAGAGAAAATTGTTTTCTCATTAGTCTTCATCTTCTTCTTCTTTTGTTCTTGGTTGTTTTTGGAGAAAAATCAAGAAATCAAAGAGAGATAGTGAGTTATACACCTAGAGTGTTATAATCACAATAGAAGCTTCATCATCTTAGCTCTAGCCATATCCTTGGAGGATAGCAAGGTGATCGTCATTCCGTTCATTTCTCCGACGCGTGGCAAGTAGAGACGCAGTGCTTTTGGCGTTGGATCATCCAAGAGCTTGAAGCAGATTGGATCATAGGAAAATCAACTAAAGCTTGGGGAATCGCTCAAGAGAAGGAAACCATTTAATCAACGGACTATAAGGGTATGTTTCTCGTATCTTCTTGTGCTTCATTTAATATTCGTATGTATGTAGCTCGATCGATCCTCGTAGGGATTCAGATCGAATTAATTTTCGTTTTACTGCTTCCGCTGGGCCTTCGTTTTAGGCACTGAATACCAACATTCTCATCTAGTAGTAAGCTCATATCAGTTGTATTACAAAATAATTGGATGAGTCGTTCAGTGGTCACTGGGTAGCCCCATCCACTCATCTCAACTAAAATTTTAAAGGCAGTAAACTAAGGGACCTCAAATTTTTCCAGTCCTAAGCAGATGTAATGGAAAGTTTAAAAATATGCTTCCTTACCCTCTTAAGTTTCTCCTTGGTTAGCTGGAATAAATTGTTGTCTTTGAGGTTGAACTTGTAATGAATGTCTGCTTCCTCATTCAGTTCATGTTCTTCAGCTTTTGCTTTCTCCGGGGTGCTAGGAAGCTCCAGGAGTGGTGCAGTAGGGATGAGATTTTCTTCTTCCTTTTCTTCCATAAGGGCCAACACGGATGTCTGAGTTGCTGGCACTTCAATTGAAATGTTCTAAGTTTCAACTGGGATATTGGACTCATCTGTCATCTCAGCTTCTTGAATCTCAGCAATAATTTCTTCGGAGGACTCAGTTGGGTAATCAACTAGTCCTTTTAATTCTTTTCGTTGCATATTCAGGTGATGATTCGAGAGTAACGACTTCCTTCTTTTTAGGGGACTTCCTCTTCTTGAAATGTGCAAACAGTGGAAGATTGTCACTATCTTCATCATCCTCATGTTGGCAGGTGCCAGGATTGGTTGTTCCTCAGCAACAGGTAACTTATCCGATATGACATTGGTTGTATTGATTTCAGCTAGGGTCAGTTCAGATGGTGGGATCTCAGCTACGGACAAGATAGCTGCTGATTCCACCTCTGCTTCATCCTCGGATTCAGACGCCATTTTGTATGATGATGTGCTTGATTTCAATTTAGCCAGCATCTCCTCATCTCGAGGTTTCTATATCGACAGGGACTCCAATGCAACTACGTCTAAATGCTCAAGGCGTTTGTTGATGTAAAATTTTTCTGGCTTGCCTTTGGCCATTCCCAGGTGCTTCAGAATCCACCTAATTTGAGTTCATAGGTCAACTTCTGGCTGAATTTCTTATTAGTACTACCACATCTTACCTTGTTCACTTCTTTCACTAACTGCCTGAAACTATAGCCAGGCCAGTTAATTCTCTGTCTTTGCATCATTTCTCCCATCACAGTATATTTTGATGTGGACATCTGATCAAAGCTAGCCGACATGCCCATTACTATATTGTTGGTCATGTCCATTATGAAGCAAAATTCCTTCTGGATGTCCGCCTTTTTTGTATTGTTCTTCATTTTGCTCGGTTGTTCTGGCATCTTAATCCATTGCCAGATATCTAGATAATTTTGTTTTAGAGCCTCCACCGCTATTCCATGGTTCTTCATACCGAAAGCATCAAAGATAGTTTGTTGGTTGATAATGATGCTTTCGCCAAAGATTGAGCTTTCTATGCCCCATTTAGTGACTCGCGCTTCCTTGAAAAAACAAATGACCACTTCCTTGTAGATTTCGGAATGGTTGATGCATAGATAATGATAGATACAATTTTTCTTCATTTTTAGGGTCAGGTCCTATAAGGGTGTTGTTGGACTCCAAAAGTCCGACTAAGTCCACCACTATGCTACAATGATTTGCTCCTTCACGACATTCAGGTTGATGTTCTTGAAATAGGTCTCGAGTCTATTTCTATCCATTTCTGCAGTTTCAAAGTGTTTTCAGTATAGAGAAGAGTTTGAATTTCTGCTATCAGAGAACTAGGGTTCTTGCTCAGAAATTTAAGATGATAAGTTTTTACTAAAAATTTCAATCGTTTTAAGTAACAAATGTTTTGAAGTTAGTTTTAAAGAATATTTAATTCTGAAGTGGCGGTTCGACTTTTCAGAAAATATGCGGCAGAGATTTGACAACGTGGCGTAGATGTTGTTGGAAAGTAAAACGCAGCGGAGTGAAGTTTGAGAAAGATGATAATCGCGTTTTACGCATCCACGAGCATAAGATCTATTTAGGTATGCTAATTAATTAATTACTAAGACTAATAAACAATTTAAATATTATTTATTATTTATTAATTAAATATGTTGATAATTAAAATATCCTAATCTAGATCCAAAGATCATAGGATATTACCTTTTGAAGAGTATTGGTTGCTTTCGTCTTGATCACCTTGTAATTCTACCTTTAGACCTTCTAGAGTATGATCCGCCTTAACCCGGACGTTGTGTGGGCAACGAGCTACCGGATCTTGTTTGGACAACTTTGGATCGGCCGAACCCTTCTTGTTTGTGATCACTTTATTTTTCTTTGCTTTCTAGTATTTTATGAACACTCGTGGCAAATTAATTGTGTTATCTAAATTGTAGAATCAAAGACACAAGTCTAGATCTACAATTAAACACAAGAGGAAAAATTTGATCACACAATCTCACAAGAAAGCATAAATCGGCCAACACCCCTTAAGTCCTATATATAGGCTCTTGGACTACTACTAGGATCTTAAGGAGGATTATGGAAGGACTCCCAATAAATTCATCTTACCTTATTCTGACTCTTCCTAATATAATGAATCTATTAATATCAATTTAGTCCACTAAAAAGTTGATATTGCACTTCCTACCAAAATCCCAAATTACGAAATTGGGCTCCTTATTAAATATATTATTTCCCGTGTTTAAGATATTGAATGTCCATTAATTAATTATAAGCTACTGACAGCTTTAATTAATTAATATCTTATCCAAGAGTAGTACCACTCGAACCTTATTATTATATCGGAATTAAATCCACCTGCAGGGTTTAATATAATAATCATTATCGAGCTCCTCAAGGGGACATTATCAATCCGCACGAGCCGGGACACGATTTCTAGTAATAATAATAATAATAACTGTCATATAAATAATATTATTGCCCAAGATACAAGGCTTATTGAGTCGATCATTTTGACTCTCACCTATGGTAAATCAAAGCAATAATTATTATAAATACACAATTAAATATTATATACTTAGAATTAAGAAATAATAATTATCCGAGATTTACGTTCTTCTTACAGTCAGTACAGAAGACACTATCTCACCTCGATCCAGTTCAACGTATGCAAATACGCTAATGCATGCTAATAGTCAAGACCAACTAATCTCAAGCATACACTACAACCTTTTATATAATTTGTCTAATAATTATATAGGTTGTGAACTATTATATTATTTTATAAGGCACCGATAATGTGATCTTCCGTATGACACCAACACACCACATTATCTACAATATAAAATAATTAGACATTTCATTTGCATAACCATAACGTGAATAAATATGCAAAACATGTGATAAAATGTAATTAATATTCTCATAGGTAGTTTCAGGGAAATTAGGTAATACAAGCATAAAGTATGCTTTTCAGTATACAATCCTAACAATCTCCCACTTATACTCAAAGCATGCTTTTAAGTATACTACTCTATTACATAGTCTCTCATTTCTCCCACTTATACTCAAAGCAATGCTGCCATACACTGTAATCCCATTCCTTCCACATGTCTTTCAAAAACTTTTGAGGGTAGGCCTTTCGTGAAAGGGTCAGCAAGATTATCTTCCGATGCAACCCTGGCTACAACTACGTCTCCTTTCTTTACGAAGTGTTGTATGATGTGGTATTTGCGGTTGATATGTTTACTTGCCTTGTGGGCTCGTGGTTCCCTCGAATTTGCGACTGCATCAGTATTATCACAATAAAGTGTAATACCCTCTGGCAAATCGGGAATTACATCTAAGTCCTGCAGGAAGTACTTGAGCCACACTGCCTCCTTGGCTGCCTCAGAGGCTGCCACGTACTCGGCTTTCATGGTAGAGACGAGATGTATTTCTGCTTCACACTCCTCCAACTAATGGCTCCACCTCCCAGGCTAAACACATAACCCGAAATAGACTTGGACTTTTCTTTGTCCGATGAAAAATATGAGTCAGTGTAACCCACCGGACACAGGTCGTCTGATTGATATACAAGCATGTACTCCCTAGTCCTTCTCAGGTACTTGAGTATGTGCTTGACAGCAATCCAGTGTCACAGTCACAGGTTTGATCATTATCTAGCAGCCATGCCTACGGCATGACAGATATCTGGTCTAGTGCAAAGCATAGCATACATGAGACTTCCCACAGCAGATGCATAAGAGACCATCTTATGTCATCTATCTCCTTTTGTATCTTGGGACACATATCCTTAGATAGTTGGATTCCATGTCTGTAAGGTAGAAAACCTTTCTTGAAATTATCCATGCTAAACCGCTTTAGCACTATATCGATATAGGATGCCTGGGATAAGCACAACATCCTTTTCTTCCGATCACGAAAGATCCTGATTCCAAGGATGTTTCCTGCTTCTCCTAGATCCTTCATATCGAACTGCTCAGATAGCCATACCCGTACGTCCGCATATTCCTTCACGTTGTTTCTAATCAGGAGGATATCGTCTACATACAGTACAGAAAACACCAACACATTTCCATCGCATTTCTTATATACATAACTCTCACTCGGACATTGGACGAATCCGTATGACTGGACAACTTCATCAAAACGAGTGTTCCAAGATCTGGATGCTTGCTTAAGTCCATAAATGGATTTCTTAAGTTTGCACACCAAGTGCTCTTCCCCTTTAGCAATGAATCCCTCTGCTTGGCGCATATAGATTTCCTTGTCTAGACTCACATTCAAGAATGCAGTCTTGACATCCATTTGCCAAATCTCCAGATCCAAATGCGCAGCTATAGCTAAAATAATCCGGATTGACTTAAGCATGGCTACCGCCAAAAAGGTTTCATCATAATCGATACCCTCTTTCTGAGTGTAACCTTTTGCAACAAGCCTTGCGATGAAGGTTTCAACCTTCCCATCACCTCCTTTTTTTCGCTTCTCGACCCATTTACTCCCAATGGCTTGTACAACATCAATTAGCTCTACTAGCTCCCACACTTGATTGGAATCTATAGATCCCATTTCTGATTCCATTGCTACTTGCCAGGAGTCAGCATCTTTATCTTGGATTGCCTCCTTATAGGTCCAGGGATCTGATTCATCTTCGCCTGGGATTGAGTCCGAAGACTTTCCCATGCCTATCACCGCGTTGGCTACCCACTGTGGCTTGTCAGCAGCTACTCCGATCAGTTTGTTGTAGAGTAGTTTTTCGACTTCTGCGTCGAGCGCAGCATACTTCTCAGGACCGAATTTCCTACGTTTCAAGTGAACAGGCTTCCTTGCCGGGTCGATCTTTAGATAGTGGCAAGCGTGTTCAGGACTGATGCCGGCCATATCTTGATGCGACCAGGCAAAAACTCCGATGTTCTTTCGTAGTAAACTGATCAAATCATCTGTTAACTCGGGACCGACGCTTTAGCCGATCTGCACTTCCCGCTCCGGGCGAGCCGGATCGATTGTTATACTTTCCAACTCTTCGATGGGGACGGTCACTTCTCGTTTGGAACGATCACCGTACTAGATCCTTGGATCAACGTCGAGGCTTGGCTCGAAGCCGATCCTTGGCTCGATGTCGTCCGACAATTGATGTGAGATGCCGTCCTCTGAGTCGGGATTGTATGAAGTGCTTGGCTTGTCGATCTCCATCGGTTGAATGTCGATCGTCTTAATGTTACAAATAGTACAGGAAACGTTTAAAGGGGAAGTTACGACACAGGAGTAATTCAAACATTTCTTTGCCATTAGCTGGTCTCCTTTCACAGTACCGACTGTCCCATCGGTAGTGGGGAACTTGATACAGTAAAAGAAAGAAGAGGCGACCGCCTCAAAGGTTTCTAGAAAGGGGCGACTTAGGAACCCATTATAGATGCTGGGCCTACCTATGATTACAAAATTGAGGTTCCTAGTGATCTTAACCTTGGGATCGTAACAACAGATTAGCTCGACAGAGAGCTTGATCCTTCCATAGGCTTGGACCGTGTTGTCGCCGAACCCTTAAAGCACGGTGTCGAATGGATTGATGAACTTGGTCAGGTTCCCGAGCTGGTCCAGAGCAGATTTGAATATAATGTTGCAAAATCTCTCATTGTCAACCAGCACGCGGTCGACCATTTTCCCAAGGATACATGCAGAGATCACCAATGCATCCTCTTTGGGGCACTGCACTCCCTCCCTATCCTTGTTGTAGAAGGAGATGAGCGCGTCTCTGGAGATGGTTGGCTCTGGGGGCACCACGACATGGACTCCGGAGAATGCCCTCAGCTCGGCCTTCCGCTTCCTATTTGATATGGTGGAAACCGGGGAAAGAGCTCTGAGGTTTCCACCTCCCGACTGAAGCATATTGATCCGGCCACTGGGGTTGATCGGAGGGATCGACTCGTCTGAGTACTCCGGCTCGTTTTGCTCGATCCTGACGACCGGATTGGGAGGTTGACGGTCGTCGTTCTGTCGACGATCGCGTCCCCTGGTCCTTTCTGCCCGGGGTTCTGGATTGGTCACCAAATTGTCCAGCTTGCCTTCCTCAAACAATCTCCAGAGTTGTCTGAGGAGGTTGCGGCATTGGCTGGTGTTGTGGCTGGGACTTTTGTGGTATGCACAAAATTTACTGCGGTCCAGATGATCATTGTCCCTCATCGGCTTCGGCTTGCTAAGCCATTCGCGCCCCTTGATGGCGTTGAAGATATGGGTCGGAGACAGATTGAGGTTGCGTAGGAAGTGAACTTCCACATCCTTGAAGGCCTTGAACTCACCGGGCGGCTTTGCGACCGCCTTTCTGGGCTTGGCGATCGCCTTCTTCGGGATGGGAGATGGCGCCTTCCCATCTCTGGTGGATCCCTCGCCTAGGCGAAGGGTGAGCATCCTCTGCCTGGCCACAAAGTCGGCGGCCTTGACGCGGAAGATCGCGTAGGTCAGGGGGATGTCCTTCGGGAGGTGCCTGAACATGGGTGAATGGGCATAGAATCCCCCCAGGACCGAGTAGAGGGCGAGTTCATCGCTAATGGGCTCGCCGGTGAGGACTATTTCATCCACCTGGTCGATGTAATCTTCATCGGGCTCGTCTTTCCCCTACCTGATCTTCATCATGCGGTGGGGACCTTCTGGCCAAGCAACCTTGGCGGCGAAATACGACGTGAAGTCGTTCGCCAGCTTCTCAAAACAGTTGATCGAGCGCGGTGGCAATGAGATGTACCACCTATGGGCAAGATTGCCCAATGTTAATGAGAACATTCGGCACTTCGTCGCGTCCGATGCCCCGCATCCGGTCATGTAGATCCGGAACTTGCTCAATTGGGTCTCAGGGTCCGATCTCCCCTCATACAGAGGTGTTTGAGGAGGAGCGATCTTCGGTTGCACGGGGGCAAGCTCGATCTGGACCGCGAGCGGCTCACTTGGTCCGGCGATCGATCTCTTGGCACCTGCCCCAGTTTCTATGAGCGCCTTCATTTCATCGAGCTGGCACTGCATTGCAGCCATCGCTGTAGCCTGGCTGCTCGCGGTCTGGCTCTCGGAGCGGGAGCCGAGGCGATCATGTACCGATCTCCTAGCCCCTTTTATAGGTGAGAGCGGGGACTTCTGGGCAATTAAACGGAATCTCGAGGGCTGAAGTGCAACCGTCGGATAAGTCGCATTTAATGCTGCCCTCAAAATATGCGTATGCGTCATTTCTAGGGCACGCCAAACGACAAGTCTGACAAAACTGTCAGACTCCCCCAACGGGAGCGCGATACGTTCCCCAATGACGTTTCAAAGCCCGCTTCCACTTCCCGCTCTTTTCAGCGACCGAGGAGGTCGTCCAAATTCGAAATCAGTTCGTTCGGGAGACGATCGTCTGCTTCATAAGCGGATGAGTTGCTCGTCTAATGCAAGCGATCGCCAGTAGAGCCACCTCACCCCACGTCATCAACATCGGAGCGAGCTGGGGGGAAATTGTTGTGCGGCGATTTATACGCCTCAAAGGCAATCGTCATAATGGTCGGGCGACCATTTCTTGGCACCTGGAGATCGCCTCTAGTACCCGATCGAGTACGACCGTCTTATGCCACGTGTAAAACTAACATCCGTCAAAGTCTGCGAAGACCGAATCTCGGGATGAAGGCCCACGTGCAGATCCGCAAAAGGCGCCGCAAGAACAGGCTTTACTCCAACCCATCAGTAGCTGTGAGTGACAACCACGGCCTCACCTATCGACAGACCCGTCGAAAGGTCCTAGGTGGGACCTCCCAAGACTGCGACGTGAGGCACATGTTGCCTCCTCATTGGTTCGCGCATCTGGAGGCCAGCAGCGGCTGCGGACTTTAAGGAAACAGTCCCACGTGCTGGGACGATCGCGTGCTTAATTTAATATAGGAACGGCGATCGCCCATGTAGGATAGGGACATCCCAACAACCTCCTTTCCTATAAATAGAAGACCTCCAGCATTGGAAAAAGAGAGGTTAAGAGGTGAACACGATTACCCACAGTAAACAATACAGAGAATACTTCATCTTTGTAACAAGAACTCACAGAGCTTTAACTCTGGTTCTTCCGGCAATCATCAGCACTCGAGGGTTAGATAACTAGGGGCATTACACTCATTGTAATGGTACTCTAATATTAATACTCATACTCCAAAGCAGCATTCGTATTAATAATATCTCGCGAGAGCATTCAAGCCCGGGACTAACAACCCCAACAGATCTTGTGTTATTTACATTCCTTAGTACGTGCTCTCGCATTTTGTTTGTTACTCACCCGTAGCCATATCCAGCAAATCATTACGTATAATATTTTGGGTAACAACACGGTTTCGATAAACTTTCCCTTTTCAAGAATTTTGGAAATCTCGGTTTCCAATAATTTGTTTTTCGATTGTAGGGATTTAATCTCGGATAAAGCACTTTGATAATCCGTATGCAATAACTCAAATGTTTGAAAAAGTTCATCGTAAGAGTTACTGACCTAGCTTTCAACGTCACTATCGTCAAATGAACTTCGGGCCATGAGAGCGAGATTATTTTGATTGTTAAAATCATCTTCTTCGTCTTCATCGCTCCATGTTGCAATTAGAACCTCCTTCTTGGGTTTAGCTCGGCAATTTTTCGCAAAGTGGCCTGGTTTACCGCATAATCGACAAGAATTATCGAATTTCTTAGACTCGCCCGCTTGGATGTCCTTCTTTCTCCGGTTTAATAAGTGTTGGAACTTATTAATATTTTTGGCATAATATGCCGATTCTTCGTCCTTATCATCCGCCGGAATTTCTTCTCTCTTTGACATATTAGCCTTCATGGCTATTGATCGTTCCTTCGGCTTTGGCTTGATATTCTGAGATTTTAGGACAATCTCGTAGTTTATAAATGAACCAACGAGGGCGCTAAAATCAAGCATATTGAGATCTTTAGATTCCATGATCGCAGTCACAGTGCCGTCCCGTTCGCTAGGTAGTGATCGTAAAATTTTCTTGACTTTTTCACTACTAGATAATGGTTTTCTGAATGAATCTAGCCCACTGGTGATGACCGAAAATCGGTCGAGCATGTTGGTGATGGACTCATCATCCTTCATCATGAATAATTCATAGTCATGGAGAAGCATATTGATCTTCGTCTCCTTGACTTGATTTGTGCCTTCGTGTGTGATTTTTAATATTTTCCAAATTTCTTTGGCACTATCACAAGAAGATATCCGGTTGTGTTCTTCCGGATTTAAGGCACAATATAGGAGTTGAGTTGCCTTACAATTGTAATGATCATTTTTCCAATCCGCGTCTTGATTTTTCTAATCTTCGTGTATTTGGCTGCTCTGCTTATGTGCATCAGAAAAATGATAAGCTTGAGCCCCGTTCTGTGAGATGTGTGTTTCTGGGATACCCGGAATGGATAAAAGGCTATAGGGTTTGGCTAAAGGGCCAAACCGGTTTCAAAACTATTATTAGTCGAGATATTGTTTTCAATGAAAATGAATTTCCTTGCCTTTTACCGGATCCGGAAAACCCCCCTGCTCCAAATGAGGTGGAGCTGCACATTTCTTTAGATAATATGGATAATGTGCAAACAGAAACTATTCTTGATAATATTGATAATGCTGATGTGCATGCTGAAACAGAAGAAGTACTTGAAGATAATTTGCATGATTATCAACTTGCTCGAGATAGGCCTAGGAGAGAAATTAGAATACCGTCTCACTTGAATGATTATCATATGGCATCATATACATTCAATATGTTTGAATCTATTGATAATTGTGAACCCAAAACATATGATGAAGCTTTGAAATCTGAACACTCAGAACAGTGGCTTACTGCAATGAATGAAGAAATGACTTCATTACATTCCAATGAAACTTGGGCTCTTGTGCCCCGACCGCCCAACTGTTCAGTGGTTGACTGTAAATGGCTTTTCAAAGTTAAGGAAGAAAATGAGTCGGTCAGATTCAAAGCTAGACTCGTTGCTAAGGGTTTCACCCAAAAAGAAGGTATTGACTACACTGAAATCTTTGCCCCAGTGGTTAAGTTTACTACTGTGCGTATCATGCTTGCTCTTGCTGCTCAATTTGATTGGGAATTAAAACAATTAGATGTCAAAACTGCCTTTTTACATGGTGAACTTGAAGAAAAGCTTTATATGAGTCAACCTAAAGGCTTTAATGATCCTAAGTTCCCTAATCATGTTTGCTTGCTTAAAAATCAATTTATGGTTTAAAACAATCACCTAGGCAATGGAATAAGAAGTTTGATGAATACATGCTCTCACTTAAATTTTCAAGAAGTAATTATGATCATTGCTTGTATTACAAAATCGATTCCAAAATCCTGTTTTCTTACTCATATATGTTGATGATATGCTCTTAGTGAGCCCTTGTATGAAAAGCTTGATCATGTCATTAAATGCTTAAGTGCGAAGTTTGACATGAAACACCTTGGTGATGCTAAGCGCATTATTGGGATGAATATCTTTCGTGATAGGAAAAACTCCACCATTGTTTTAAACCAAGATTCTATATGCGTAAAATTATATCCAAATTTTCTATGAGTCAGTCTAAATCAACCAATGTGCCTCTAGCTGGTCATTTCCTGTTAAGTAAAGATCAATCCCCGAAAACTGAGGATGATATCAATTATATGAAAAAAGTACCTTACTCAAATGCCATTGGCTCGGTCATGTACCTAATGGTCAGCACAAGACCCGACATAGCTTATGCTGTGAGTTGTCTTAGTCAATATTGTAATATCCGTGTTTTCTATTTTTGGTAATTTCTATTTTTGGTGTATGTTCGTTTTGGACAACTCGCTTGACACTATTTTGGAATTTTGAATCTATTTTGTTCTTGGAGTTTCTCCGTTTGGACGAGTTTCGATGATGTTTTTACGTATTTTCATCTTGAGTTATATTTTATCGCATGTGTATTCGATTCTCGTAAAACTCGTTCGATTTCGTCATTTTCCTATTTCCATGAGTTCGTATGGTTGAGCGGAGCATGTTGTGAGTTTCGGATTGTTAATCCGACGTTGTATCGTGATTTTCGAACGTTTAGGCCGTTTCGTAATTTCCTATAAGTTTAGGGAATTTGTTCCTTGTTCGATTATGGTTGTGTACCTCGGACCGTTTCGGGTTATTGGATATTGTTTCTCATTGCATGTGATTTTCCCGGACAGTTGGGTCGGCATATCATGTTTTGGTTTATCGTCTTTTTTCCATTTTGGTAGCGTTGTCTTGTGTACAGAGGCTGTCTGGCCTAACTGTGCAAAACGGCGCAAGACCCGCGGCATTCTGCGCCGGGAGTGTGTGCCGTGTTGCCCAGTGGAGCCTGCCGCCTTGCGAAATGGCGCAAGACCCACGGCATTTTGCGCCGTGTCAGTGCGCCGTGTCGCATGAGGATCGCCCGATGACCTGCAATACGGCGCTAAACACGGTGCCATTTGGGCCGTTTGTTGCGCCGTGTTCTGTCCAGTATAAATAGGACAGACACGGGTTTTAACCCCATTTTCACCATTCCTCTCGGCTCTCCACTCCTTCATCACGGTTTTTGGGCGATTTCATCCGGATATTGCATTCTAGCATCTTATAACTCGGAGTTGGACATTCTAACACGAATCAATCCCCTTCCTTCCACCATTCCATCGTTGAATTGAGGTAATTGGACATTATACCTAATTTTAGGGTTCTTGGCTATTATTCAATTTTCCTTTCATTTTTGCTTCGATTGATGATGAATTATAGTTGGGTAATTGTAGTGTTATGTTTTCCTAGAACTTTAGTGGATCAATTCCAAGCTTTTCCCTTCGTTGATCGAATTTGAACCTTATGTCTCCGTAGTGTTCGGCGTATTGTCCCTTAGGGTAGAACACCGTTTAATTCGTGATTTCTCAGTGGAATTGTAGTTGATTGAGTCTCTATTGTTGTTAGTATCGGATTTATGAAGATCGTTCGGACCGAAACCTTTTCCTTCCACCGTTTTCTTCGCCTCGTGTTATCCAAGGCAAGTACATGTATTACATTCCGTTATGTGTGTATGATTTTGATGCGAATGATGTAAATGGTATTATTGAACGAATGTGATTGTTGCTCTTCCACCTGGGGATGGCATGTGGCCTCTAGGGGCCGATACTAATGGGTACGGCCACGGAAGTGGACATGGGTGCGTGTGTTGATGTTCTTCCACCTAGGGACGGTTCGACGGGACCTCTGGGGGCCGATACTAATGAGTACGGCCGCGGAAGTGGTTTCTCACCTGGGGACGGTTCGACGGAACCTCTGGGGACCGATACTAATGGGTACGGTCGCGAGTTACCAAGCGTGTATGGTTTTGGTGCGGAAACTTGATGATATACTGTTTTGATGTAAATGTGATATTCCGGAATATTGATCTCAAATGTTTTTCCTAAATGGTTTGTTTGCGTTGAATCTCGTATGTATATAATGTTGTGTAATTGTGTACACTACTACAAAACAGACATTTAACATCGGTTTTTTTGGACATTTAACATCGGTTTTGGAACCGATGTTAAATGTCGCGATGTTAAAATTAACATCGGTTTCTAATAACCGATGTTAAACTTCGATTTTAACATCGGTTGTTATAACAACCAATGTTAATTTTAATATCGCAATATTTAACATCGGTTCTGGGACAACCGATGTTAAATTTCTCGATTTTAAAATTTTATCGGACCGCGGCTAACCCAACTAGCCCAACCCAACCCCAACCCACACACTCGCCCAACCACCCTTTTCGCACCAATCCCCACCAACCTACAATAAATACCATTAAATTTCGTTGTTGGTGGATTTCGAACTCACCACCTCTTGCTTGTGGAAGTGTGATATTACCACTCCGCCAGATGAACTTCTTGTATATTTTTTGCTATGTGTTATATTTATATACTATATACATTTATAAATTTATATAAATATAAGATAATTTAATATATATATATATATATATTAACAAATTGAAAATTTATTTTTTAAAAAATCTAGAATATTAATATTAAAAGTCGGATATTCTTATTTAAAGCTCGAAAATAAAAAATAAAAAATTTAAAAAAACGAAACTGATTTATAATTAATATTTAATCTGTTTTTTTTATTTTTAGATTTTTTTTAAAAATATAAAATTGTTTTTTTTGAATAGTAAAAAAATTACAAAAATAAAAACTAGCAGGTTTTTAAAAATATATATAATAATTCAGTTTTTATTTATTTACGGAAAATAATATTCCACTTTTTTTCAAAACTTTAAATAAAAATATCCGATTTTTATTTTCTATTTTCGAACTTTAAATAAAAACATCCGATTTTTATTTTTTATTTTCGAACTAATGTTTATTTTTTATTTTCGAACTTTAAATAAAAACTTCAAATTTTTACCTTTTATTTTTGAACAATAAATATAAACATCCCATTTTTAATATTAATATTCCGGATTTTTTTTAAAAAAATGAAGTTTCGATTTTTTTAAAAAAAATTCCAGATTTTTTAAAAAATTTAACATCGGTTATACTAAAACCGATGTTAATTTGTAATTTCCTTGCCTTTTACCGGATCCGGAAAACCCCCCTGCTCCAAATGAGGTGGAGCTGCACATTTCTTTAGATAATATGGATAATGTGCAAACAGAAACTATTCTTGATAATATTGATAATGCTGATGTGCATGCTGAAACAGAAGAAGTACTTGAAGATAATTTGCATGATTATCAACTTGTTCGAGATAGGCCTAGGAGAGAAATTAGAATACCGTCTCACTTGAATGATTATCATATGGCATCATATACATTCAATATGTTTGAATCTATTGATAATTGTGAACCCAAAACATATGATGAAGCTTTGAAATCTGAACACTCGTAAACGGTGGCTTCGCAATGAATGAAGAAATGACTTCATTACATTCCAATGAAACTTGGGCTCTTGTGCCCCGACCGCCCAACTGTTCAGTGGTTGACTGTAAATGGCTTTTCAAAGTTAAGGAAGAAAATGAGTCGGTCAGATTCAAAGCTAGACTCGTTGCTAAGGGTTTCACCCAAAAAGAAGGTATTGACTACACTGAAATCTTTGCCCCAGTGGTTAAGTTTACTACTGTGCGTATCATGCTTGCTCTTGCTGCTCAATTTGATTGGGAATTAAAACAATTAGATGTCAAAACTGCCTTTTTACATGGTGAACTTGAAGAAAAGCTTTATATGAGTCAACCTAAAGGCTTTAATGATCCTAAGTTCCCTAATCATGTTTGCTTGCTTAAAAAATCAATTTATGGTTTAAAACAATCACCTAGGCAATGGAATAAGAAGTTTGATGAATACATGCTCTCACTTAAATTTTCAAGAAGTAATTATGATCATTGCTTGTATTACAAAACTGATTCCAAAAATCCTGTTTTCTTACTCATATATGTTGATGATATGCTCTTAGTGAGCCCTTGTGTGAAAACAGTTGATCATGTCATTAAATGCTTAAGTGCGAAGTTTGACATGAAACACCTTGGTGATGCTAAGCGCATTATTGGGATGAATATCTTTCGTGATAGGAAAAACTCCACCATTGTTTTAAACCAAGATTCCTATATGCAGAAAATTATATCCAAATTTTCTATGAGTCAGTCTAAATCAACCAATGTGCCTCTAGCTGGTCATTTCCTGTTCAGTAAAGATCAATCCCCGAAAACTGAGGATGATATCAATTATATGAAAAAAGTACCTTACTCAAATGCCATTGGCTCGGTCATGTACCTAATGGTCAGCACAAGACCCGACATAGCTTATGCTGTGAGTTGTCTTAGTCAATATTGTAATATCCGTGTTTTCTATTTTTGGTAATTTCTATTTTTGGTGTATGTTCGTTTTGGACAACTCGCTTGACACTGTTTTGGAATTTTGAATCTATTTTGTTCTTGGAGTTTCTCCGTTTGGACGAGTTTCGATGATGTTTTTACGTATTTTCATCTTGAGTTATATTTTATCGCATGTGTATTCGATTCTCGTAAAACTCGTTCGATTTCGTCATTTTCCTATTTCCATGAGTTCGTATGGTTGAGCGGAGCATGTTGTGAGTTTCGGATTGTTAATCCGACGTTGTATCGTGATTTTCGAACGTTTAGGCCGTTTCGTAATTTCCTATAAGTTTAGGGAATTTGTTCCTTGTTCGATTATGGTTGTGTACCTCGGACCGTTTCGGGTTATTGGATATTGTTTCTCATTGCATGTGATTTTCCCGGACAGTTGGGTCGGCATATCATGTTTTGGTTTATCGTCTTTTTTCCATTTTGGTAGCGTTGTCTTGTGTACAGAGGCTGTCTGGCCTAACCTGTGCAAAACGGCGCAAGACCCGCGGCATTCTGCGCCGGGTCTGTGTGCCGTGTTGCCCAGTGGAGCCCGCTGCCTTGCGAAATGGCGCAAGACCCACGGCATTTTGCACCGTGTCTGTGCGCCGTGTCGCATGTGGATCGCCGATGACTCGCAATACGGCGCTAAACACGGTGCCATTTGGGCGTTTGTTGCGCCGTGTTCTCATCCAAGATAAATAGGACAGACACGGGTTTTAACCCCATTTTCACCATTCCTCTCGGCTCTCCACTCCTTCATCACGGTTTTTGGGCGATTTCATCCGGATATTGCATTCTAGCATCTTATAACTCGGAGTTGGACATTCTAACACGAATCAATCCCCTTCCTTCCACCATTCCATCGTTGAATTGAGGTAATTGGACATTATACCTAATTTTAGGGTTCTTGGCTATTATTCAATTTTCCTTTCATTTTTGCTTCGATTGATGATGAATTATAGTTGGGTAATCGTAGTGTTATGTTTTCCTAGAACTTTAGTGGATCAATTCCAAGCTTTTCCCTTCGTTGATCGAATTTGAACCTTATGTCTCCGTAGTGTTCGGCGTATTGTCCCTTAGGGTAGAACACCGTTTAATTCGTGATTTCTCAGTGGAATTGTAGTTGATTGAGTCTCTATTGTTGTTAGTATCGGATTTATGAAGATCGTTCGGACCGAAACCTTTTCCTTCCACCGTTTTCTTCGCCTCGTGTTATCCAAGGCAAGTACATGTATTACATTCCGTTATGTGTGTATGATTTTGATGCGAATGATGTAAATGGTATTATTGAACGAATGTGATTGTTGCTCTTCCACCTGGGGATGGCATGTGGCCTCTAGGGGCCGATACTAATGGGTACGGCCACGGAAGTGGACATGGGTGCGTGTGTTGATGTTCTTCCACCTAGGGACGGTTCGACGGGACCTCTGGGGGGCGATACTAATGAGTACGGCCGCGGAAGTGGTTTCTCACCTGGGGACGGTTCGACGGAACCTCTGGGGACCGATACTAATGGGTACGATCGCGAGTTACCAAGCGTGTATGGTTTTGGTGCGGAAACTTGATGATATACTGTTTTGATGTAAATGTGATATTCCGGAATATTGATCTCAAATGTTTTTCCTAAATGGTTTGTTTGCGTTGAATCTCGTATGTATATAATGTTGTGTAATTGTGTACACTACTACAAAACAGACATTTAACATCGGTTTTTTTGGACATTTAACATCGGTTTTGGAACCGATGTTAAATGTCGCGATGTTAAAATTAACATCGGTTTCTAATAACCGATGTTAAACTTCGATTTTAACATCGGTTGTTATAACAACCGATGTTAATTTTAATATCGCGATATTTAACATCGGTTCTGGGACAACCGATGTTAAATTTCTCGATTTTAAAATTTTATCGGACCGCGGCTAACCCAACTAGCCCAACCCAACCCCAACCCACACACTCGCCCAACCACCCGCACTTTTGACCCCACCAATCCCCACCACCCTACAATAAATACTATTAAATTTCGTTGTTGGTGGATTTCGAACTCACCACCTCTTGCTTGTGGAAGTGTGATATTACCACTCCGCCAGATGAACTTCTTGTATATTTTTTGCTATGTGTTATATTTATATACTATATACATTTATAAATTTATATAAATATCAGATAATTTAATATATATATATATATATATATTAACAAATTGAAAATTTATTTTTTAAAAAATCTAGAATATTAATATTAAAAGTCGGATATTCTTATTTAAAGCTCGAAAATAAAAAATAAAAAATTTAAAAATACGAATCTGATTTATAATTAATATTTAATCTGTTTTTTTTATTTTTAGATTTTTTTTAAAAATATAAAATAGTTTTTTATGAAAAGTAAAAAAATTACAAAAATAAAAACTAGCAGGTTTTTAAAAATATATATAATAATTCAGTTTTTATTTATTTACGGAAAATAATATTCCACTTTTTTTCAAAACTTTAAATAAAAATATCCGATTTTTATTTTCTATTTTCGAACTTTAAATAAAAACATCCGATTTTTATTTTTTATTTTCGAACTAATGTTTATTTTTTATTTTCGAACTTTAAATAAAAACTTCAAATTTTTACCTTTTATTTTTGAACAATAAATATAAACATCCCATTTTTAATATTAATATTCGGATTTTTTTAAAAATGAAGTTTCGATTTTTTAAAAAAATTCCAGATTTTTTAAAAAATTTAACATCGGTTATACTAAAACCGATGTTAATTTGTAATTTCCTTGCCTTTTACCGGATCCGGAAAACCCCCCTGCTCCAAATGAGGTGGAGCTGCACATTTCTTTAGATAATATGGATAATGTGCAAACAGAAACTATTCTTGATAATATTGATAATGCTGATGTGCATGCTGAAACAGAAGAAGTACTTGAAGATAATTTGCATGATTATCAACTTGCTCGAGATAGGCCTAGGAGAGAAATTAGAATACCGTCTCACTTGAATGATTATCATATGGCATCATATACATTCAATATGTTTGAATCTATTGATAATTGTGAACCCAAAACATATGATGAAGCTTTGAAATCTGAACACTCAGAACAGTGGCTTACTGCAATGAATGAAGAAATGACTTCATTACATTCCAATGAAACTTGGGCTCTTGTGCCCCGACCGCCCAACTGTTCAGTGGTTGACTGTAAATGGCTTTTCAAAGTTAAGGAAGAAAATGAGTCGGTCAGATTCAAAGCTAGACTCGTTGCTAAGGGTTTCACCCAAAAAGAAGGTATTGACTACATCGAAATCTTTGCCCAGGTGGTTAAGTTTACTCTTGTGCGTATCATGCTTGCTCTTGCTGCTCAATTTGATTGGGAATTAAAACAATTAGATGTCAAAACTGCCTTTTTACATGGTGAACTTGAAGAAAAGCTTTATATGAGTCAACCTAAAGGCTTTAATGATCCTAAGTTCCCTAATCATGTTTGCTTGCTTAAAAAATCAATTTATGGTTTAAAACAATCACCTAGGCAATGGAATAAGAAGTTTGATGAATACATGCTCTCACTTAAATTTTCAAGAAGTAATTATGATCATTGCTTGTATTACAAAACTGATTCCAAAAATCCTGTTTTCTTACTCATATATGTTGATGATATGCTCTTAGTGAGCCCTTGTGTGAAAACAGTTGATCATGTCATTAAATGCTTAAGTGCGAAGTTTGACATGAAACACCTTGGTGATGCTAAGCGCATTATTGGGATGAATATCTTTCGTGATAGGAAAAACTCCACCATTGTTTTAAACCAAGATTCCTATATGCAGAAAATTATATCCAAATTTTCTATGAGTCAGTCTAAATCAACCAATGTGCCTCTAGCTGGTCATTTCCTGTTAAGTAAAGATCAATCCCCGAAAACTGAGGATGATATCAATTATATGAAAAAAGTACCTTACTCAAATGCCATTGGCTCGGTCATGTACATAATGGTCAGCACAAGACCCGACATAGCTTATGCTGTGAGTTGTCTTAGTCAATATTGTAATATCCGTGTTTTCTATTTTTGGTAATTTCTATTTTTGGTGTATGTTCGTTTTGGACAACTCGCTTGACACTGTTTTGGAATTTTGAATCTATTTTGTTCTTGGAGTTTCTCCGTTTGGACGAGTTTCGATGATGTTTTTACGTATTTTCATCTTGAGTTATATTTTATCGCATGTGTATTCGATTCTCGTAAAACTCGTTCGATTTCGTCATTTTCCTATTTCCATGAGTTCGTATGGTTGAGCGGAGCATGTTGTGAGTTTCGGATTGTTAATCCGACGTTGTATCGTGATTTTCGAACGTTTAGGCCGTTTCGTAATTTCCTATAAGTTTAGGGAATTTGTTCCTTGTTCGATTATGGTTGTGTACCTCGGACCGTTTCGGGTTATTGGATATTGTTTCTCATTGCATGTGATTTTCCCGGACAGTTGGGTCGGCATATCATGTTTTGGTTTATCGTCTTTTTTCCATTTTGGTAGCGTTGTCTTGTGTACAGAGGCTGTCTGGCCTAACCTGTGCAAAACGGCGCAAGACCCGCGGCATTCTGCGCCGGGTCTGTGTGCCGTGTTGCCCAGTGGAGCCCGCTGCCTTGCGAAATGGCGCAAGACCCACGGCATTTTGCGCCGTGTCTGTGCGCCGTGTCGCACAGGGATCGCCCGATGACCTGCAATACGGCGCTAAACACGGTGCCATTTGGGCCGTTTGTTGCGCCGTGTTCTGTCCAGTATAAATAGGACAGACACGGGTTTTAACCCCATTTTCACCATTCCTCTCGGCTCTCCACTCCTTCATCACGGTTTTTGGGCGATTTCATCCGGATATTGCATTCTAGCATCTTATAACTCGGAGTTGGACATTCTAACACGAATCAATCCCCTTCCTTCCACCATTCCATCGTTGAATTGAGGTAATTGGACATTATACCTAATTTTAGGGTTCTTGGCTATTATTTAATTTTCCTTTCATTTTTGCTTCGATTGATGATGAATTATAGTTGGGTAATCGTAGTGTTATGTTTTCCTAGAACTTTAGTGGATCAATTCCAAGCTTTTCCCTTCGTTGATCGAATTTGAACCTTATGTCTCCGTAGTGTTCGGCGTATTGTCCCTTAGGGTAGAACACCGTTTAATTCGTGATTTCTCAGTGGAATTGTAGTTGATTGAGTCTCTATTGTTGTTAGTATCGGATTTATGAAGATCGTTCGGACCGAAACCTTTTCCTTCCACCGTTTTCTTCGCCTCGTGTTATCCAAGGCAAGTACATGTATTTCATTCCGTTATGTGTGTATGATTTTGATGCGAATGATGTAAATGGTATTATTGAACGAATGTGATTGTTGCTCTTCCACCTGGGGACGGCATGTGGCCTCTAGGGGCCGATACTAATGGGTACGGCCACGGAAGTGGACATGGGTGCGTGTGTTGATGTTCTTCCACCTAGGGACGGTTCGACGGGACCTCTGGGGGCCGATACTAATGAGTACGGCCGCGGAAGTGGTTTCTCACCTGGGGACGGTTCGACGGAACCTCTGGGGACCGATACTAATGGGTACGGTCGCGAGTTACCAAGCGTGTATGGTTTTGGTGCGGAAACTTGATGATATACTGTTTTGATGTAAATGTGATATTCCGGAATATTGATCTCAAATGTTTTTCCTAAATGGTTTGTTTGCGTTGAATCTCGTATGTATATAATGTTGTGTAATTGTGACTTGCACTAGCTATTCGAATGCTAACCCCTTAAATGGGGGAAATGCGTTTTATGCATTTCAGGTACTGGTCGAGCTGAGGAGGCGGCACGAGATGCGCACGCAAAGGATGGACTGGCATGATGATGAGGCTCGAGTCCATTATATTTTTTTCTTTATTGGTTAAAGTCCCCTGCGTGGGCAATGGATTTACTGTGGTTACATTTTTCGTTACTGAATTAAAATATTTTGGCCGAAGCCACGACCCTATTTTACTTGATGATTGTGTCTTATGGGATTTCATATACAGTTGGTGTGTTATGTGTTAGCCTGGTAAACCTCATGGAGGTTCTACGGCGTGTTGTGTCAAGATTTAACACCTTCCGACTGGCGAACGCCTCCGAGGCCGAGCGACCGACTTACCGCCGAGGAGACAAGGCAGATCTGCCGACCAGCGACCACGCGACCTAGCTTTAGCCCGAAAGACAAGCATGAATCGCCCAGCCGAAGGTCCCAGGACAAGTCCCGGTGTCGAGCGATCGACATCCAATACGATCATCGCTCGGCGCCTGGCGACCGACTTCTGGCGACCGACTTATGGACGATCATCTCTCAGCGCTTTGCCGACCGACCCTTGCCGACCGACCATTGCCGACCTTCAGTGACTGGCCGAGAACGATCCTCGGTGTCCAGCTAGAGGCGACCGCATCATGACGATCTGGGCTGATGGCCATCCAGTCGGCCCAGGCCAAGTCTCAAAACTGACCCCACGTGCAGATCCACAAAAGGCGCTGACAAACTTGTCACCTACCTCACCTACCAACAGGGCCCAGACCTGCGAAAGGAGCTGACGGACAAGACTGGTGACCACAGCCTGTCACCTACTGACAAAGTCCGCCGAAAGTAACAAAGTGGGACCTCCTGTGACAGTACTTCCGGACGCGTGCTGGATCCTCATTGGACTGCACAGCTGGCCACCAGCTGTAGCTTTAGACTTTTGGCAGGCAGCCCATGTGACCTTTAGGACGATCGACCCATTACATTAAATGTCGAAAGGCGATCGCCCACTAGGAAGGAGGGCACCTCAACTCCTATATAAAGGAGGCATCCTGCACTCGGTTTCAGGGTCTGAACACTCAGCAATATCGCGATTCAAGCACACCATACAAAAGCAAATACTTACACTTGGCAAAACATCCAACTCTTGGCAACAGCTATCTTTCGGTCTTACTTCTCCCGGCCTTTTCTCCTCGAGCAGATTATCGGCGGGACGAAGAACACCGAGCTTCGCTCAAGAGCCGGATTAACAGAGTCTTTTTACACTCATTGTATTTAGATTCCTCTCATTAATACTTGTATCCACGAATATTCGTATTAATAACATCTCGCGAGAGCATTCAAGCCCGGGCCTAACAAACCCGGCAAATCTTGTATTATTTATCTACTCTCGGAAGTGCTCCCGCAATTGTTGTTTGTTGTCCGTCTTCCAGCAGTATTAATCTTCGGATAAATATTTTGGGCAACAACACGGCGTGTAATGTCCCATTTGTGATTTGGGGTGTTACAGATATATGGCTAACCCAGGGGTTTACCATTGGCAAGCCGTCAAATAACTCTTAAGGTACTTGAAGGGCTCAACCAGGTATGGTCTTAAATTTTCTCGACACCTGCAAGGTGTAAAATTGGTTGGATATGTGGATTCTAATTACGCTGCTAATCGTGATAACCGTAAGTCTACCACTTCATATGTGTTTACTTTGTGTGGCACACCGATCAGTTGGAAGTCTCAATTACAACCTATAGTTGCTTTATCCACTACAGAATTTGAGTATGTCGCTATAACAGAAGCATTAAAAGAATCTATATGGTTAAAAGGACTATTATCAGAAATCGGTTTTCTAAAGGATAAAGTCGAAGTTTTTTCGGATAGTCAATCCGGTATTCAACTGTGCAAGAATCCAGTTTTTCATGATAGAACGAAACATATTGATGTTCGTTTCCATTTCATACGAGATGTTGTTGCTAAACGTATAATCTATCTTGAAAACCCTCCCAATTTAATCCTTCAGATATGGGTACTAAGTGTTTACTCGTCGAGAAATTTAAATCTTCTTTAAAAAGACTGAATTTTGATTCGATCGAATAAATTTTTGAACTTTGTGTTCTTTAGGGTATCTCTTTGTGAGTTAGTCTTCTTTGTGAATTCTTTTACCTTATTTACTTTGTGTATGTGCAGGTAACCCCGGAGATAGGCGATGATGAGTTTTCTCCAAAACCCGAAAATGCAATTTGACTGGTTGGCCCAAAAAGGTGGAGAAATGTTAGTATTTGGCCCAACTAGGCCCAAACTATATCTCCCTTATTTCGGCCCATTTCACTTTTGTGCTGGCCCAGCCCATTTGGCAGCCCTTATTAATAGGAGCCGTCCGATCAAGATGTATTAAGATACCTCTAATCTGGACCGTTCATCGTATCCTATTTAATCCTAACCCTAACCCTATCTCCCTCATTCACTCCGCCTCCACTCTCACCCCGTCTCCCTCTTTTCTTTCTCCTCTCCCGTGAGTTCACCTACCCTCGGTCAACTCTCCCCGCTGCATTTTTGCTCCCGATTCTCCCTACCTCCTCTCCCCCGTGAGCTCTTGAATATATCTATGGAATCCCGTGACCGATTCCATCCTTGTGGGTATAAAAGACTTCACTAGGGACGGGAGTTTAAAAACACTGAGAGAAAAAGAATTGAGTTATGCCTTGAGAATCCGAGTGAAAAGAGTGATATTTGTGTAGTGATATCATTGAGGGAGACCGGGATTAGTTCCTGAGATTTTCTGAGGTTTTATGGCTTAGGATAAGGCGCTATCGGGTTGTTGTGTCGGCCGGCGGTGGTTCGGCGTTCGTCCTTCGTGGAATCGAACTTTCTTGGTGTCAAATTGCAAAGGGTTCGGAAGATCTGAGCCTAAAGATCTCTTTCACAAAGGGGATTTCTTGTCCCTTATTTTTCCTCCGTTTTTTCGTATTGCTTTTTCGCAATATATTATATATATATATATATATATATATATATTCTGTAGTTTATATATATATATATATATATATTCTGTATTTTATATATATATATATGTATTTATTATATATATATATATAAATATATATATCTGCTGTATAACTTATATAATATATATTTGTTATATATATATTTTTCGGTATTATACCATATACATATATTATATATATATCTGTTATATATATAAATATATATATATATTGCATTCTTGCTGCCTTAATTACTTGGTGTATTTCGATCGGTATTATCGTTATCTCGGCTAACTTAAACGAATCTTTGTGATTTACAGATTGGTTCTGGACGATCGAATTCTTTTTGGGGTCAGCTTGTTCTTGGGGTTTATTTCAATAATTATATTGTTCATTAGTTGGCTTGTAATCCTTAATCCCTATCCCGTTGAATATAATTGTAATAGTTATATTCGTTTAATCCGCTTGAATTATCGATCCTGTCTTTAGCTATTGTACGACCCGATACCCAACAGTTCCAAACTTCTATTTGCATTTGGCTTGCACATTCCTATCAATATGCCACCTGTAATAGAAGTGCCTCGATTCTGGAAAAGTTGACGCTAAAGCATTCATCAATGTTATATCTCGATCAGCCACTATCACTTTCGGGAAACACACATCATCCAAGACCTCTCACATAACCAGTGGCGGAGGGAGGGGGGTGGCGGGTAGGGTGTGGCCCCCCCCCAAAAAAAAATTCTATTAATATTTTTTATTATTATTATATTTTTGTTATTTAAAAAATATTGGCCTCAAAGTAAGAAAAGTAGTCAGTGAAACTCTATAAACGAATGTATTTTTCTGAGTTCTATTAGTATGGTTTTACGTATTAATATGGATTCGTTTATTTAATGTGATTTTTGTTGTTAATAACTCATCTAAAAAAATTTAATGTCACTGTGTCGGAAAAAATTTTAATTTCGCCCCCGTACCAAGAAATTCTGGCTCCGCCTGTGCACATAACACTTATAGCCCATTTATAGTTGTCCTCTTTCTCAGCCTCAAGATACACTGAAGCCACTGAAAATGTCAATCCAGTAGACGTTACTCCAACCATCTCCATGTACGGAAGTCTATACCTATTTGTCTTGTAGGTACAGTCAACCAATAAAATATCTGGAAAAGAACGAAATAACTTGATGCTCGTCGGGTGAGCAAAGAAAAGCTTCTTCAAAGTGTTTGTCTCGCCACATATCCGATGGTAGTGAACATACTCGTTCTGAGTTAGCAATCCCAGCAAATACTGCAATTGACTTCGGCCTCCATACTCATTCACCCTATGCTTCTTCCTAGCATTGTATATTGTGCGAATGGTCGAGTGGTTTTCATGTTTCTTCTTCTTCAACATCATCAACACGTCTTTTGTTGGGCATTGCACTGTAACATGTCGATGACAAACTGTTCTTCTTCCTTGGTAAGTCTCTCGACGTGTGAATGACCCACCATATACATCGCAATGGGATGATTATGAATCCCGTTCTTCACTTTAAGCCTCCAATCACCAGGGGATACTTGGGTTCCCTTTAATGTATTGGGGCATCCACACTTCTTAGTCCCCATGTCCCTCTTCCCTTTAATATCACCCTTGTCCTCATCATCATCCTCGTCAAAGTCGTCATCATCGGTCTTCTTGGTCTTCTTTTTCTTCTTAACATCTACTTTATTACCCCTCCTCTTGAACTTTTGATATTCACCACCCTTCTCGCAAATCAATATTACATACGCCTTTTTTTACCACTTCCATTGTCTGATCTTTTAACAAGGATGACCATGTTGTTCTCTAATACCACTCGTCGTACCCATGCTTGCAAGGCCTTGCGAGTTGGAAAGAGATTGTAATTAGTGAAGATATTTGTATAGTCCATCACAGTCTCGTTTCCTTGGACACTCTCCCTATCATATCAATGTTCATCTGGCGCATCATCACGTCGTTCTTCGTAAGGGTCCTTTGACTCGACAAGGTCATTGTCATCAGAGCCTGGTGTATAATCTGGGTGATGATCTTCATCGTCTGCCACATTCTTCCAAAAAAGAAAATCGATTAGTAAATGTTGAAAATTTTAAAACTGTTCGACTAAAAAATTTCGAAATCTTAAAGAAATTTCGACATACTATTGCCGAAATTTGTTTTTTTTTAATAGAGAATACCGAAAATCATTACATATTTCGAAAACTAGTTGTCGAAATTTTATTAAAATTTCAATAAATTAGGTTCGAACATAAGTTAGTCGCGGTTTTCAATCATAGATGAGCGGGAACGATCTATACTACGATTTAGATACATAGTTTGTGTAATGCCCGAGATTTCTGTTATGTAATTGGAACTTGTGATATTGTAATGATTGTACTTTTGTCTGAGTATTATTCTCCGTATTTCATAATCCGATGTTGCCGAGCGTTTAATTTCATGGTTGTGATTTGTAAGGTTGAAATTCTGTGCATGTAGCGCACGCTACAGGCTAAGGGTAGCGTACGCTAACATGGTTTCATAGCGCCTTCTGTAATGTAATTAGCGCACGCTATGCGTGGTCAAATTGATTGGGACGTGCGGTAGGTGAGATCGGCGGGGACCTGTCGGATCGTGTCGGATGTACTGGACGGCTTTCGGGAAAAGCGAGTCAACGCCTTAGCGCACGCTTCTGGTATATGCGTAGCGCACGCTAAGTGCCGAGTCTGATTTAGGCGTGAGCCGTTAGCGCACGCTACGAACAGTCTAGCGCGCGCTAATAGCCATTTATTATAAATAGGACATCAACCTATTCGAGATTTGATTTTCTCCTCCCATAACCCGAACTCTTACACTTAGATCATAACTCCTTCGTCCTAAACACTTCATATCAACCTCCTAGTTCGAGATTGAAGATAGTATATCATTGGAGATAGGTGTTCAAGCCTTCGGAGTTGGATCGCTTCATTTTCCTCCGTATTCTTCACTACTTTGAGGTAGGTGATTCTTCACTGATGTTAGTAATGTTCCTAAGGAAGTTTGAATCATGTTTTGATAGCAAGTATTTCGTTTATAATCGGTCATCACATGTTAGAAGGATACTTTTGACGTATCGGCATTATATATCGTATGAACCTTTGAACCATCTTATTATAAGGACTCCTAAGCATGTTCAAATCGAGTTATGATCAATAATCGGATATTTACCCAGTTGATACGTTTTACACGATGGAATCATGTGTTTTGGAACGTAGAACAAATGGAACTTAGATTATTTCTTGGAGATCATAGATTAATTATGATGTTGAGTTGGCTATCCGTATATTTGTATTTCACGATCATAAATCTTCCACAAACCTTATTAGCATGATTTGCCCGAGGATAACTTGTATTATCACGGTAGGATTCATGAGTTCCTCACCATTCAACCCAGTATTCGGCTTGCGATTCGCCATGCAATATTAGCGCACGCTAACACGTGTGAGTTAACGTGCGCTATCGGGGTCGATAACGCCCAAACGTCGTAGCGTACGTTATGAGACCAGCCGAGTCAGACTGCCAGACCGTGGCTAGCGCACGCTAGTCTTATACGATAGCGTACGCTAACAGTCCGTCTTAGCGCACGTTACGTAGAGTACGTAGCGCGCGCTAAGCAGTCGAGGCAGATTGGTTATTTTGAGCTTTTCGGCCGTAGACCGAATTGTTAGGCCATCGTTCGACTTGAGATGATTTGTATATCGTTCCTTTTGTTAAGGTTCGATCTTGTTACGTTGATCGAAGGAGGCGGCCTTCGAGCGTGTCGAGAACATTGAAGTGTTTCGTCCTTGCCATTTTCGAGGCAAGTATCATATGTCGAGTTCGATTTATCATGCTTGTGGTTTTATTCATATTGTTGAATATGAGATGTATTTGAGAATTTTCGTGATATTCGTTGTTGTTTGTTCGTATTGATGAACATATTGAAATGCATATGTGTATGCATAATTGTTTCATTTATGGTATAAATGATCCGAGGGGATCATGAGGATCTATGCTGAGGGCGCTGGAACGAATGTCCACCATGCGTTGGTCCGACGGGATCATCATGGGGATCTATCTTTGAGGCGCTGGATCGCCGGACGGGTTTTCCACCATGCGTTGGTCCGACGGGATCATCATGGGGATCTATACCAAGGGCGCTGGATCATTTGGATTACCTGTATTGTGTAGATCGAATCGTGAGGATTCGCATCGTTGGATTCCGGTGGCGGAAGTCCGTTTGCATGTTTTATGATGTATTAATGATTTATTCTATGACAATACTTGTACTAGCATTGTTTTGCTAACCCCTTCGGGGGTGGACATTGTTTTTGATGTTCAGGTAGTCGAGGAGCGGGAGGGCAGCCACAGTACCGGCGGTGACGATGAGATGGCTCAGTGATGTGGTTGATGTTCTTATTATTATGATTTGTCTTCTTGGTTCGTTTAGTAATCGAGTATGTCTGTATTAATAAAGTCTTTTCGATATGGTTGTATAAGTCAGCACATTTGATCGTTTGTTTCAAATCTGTATGTGAATTCCAGTGTTCGATTGGTTTATTTTTACACTTCTTTTAAAATTAGCCTTGTAAATCCTTATCTAAAGGGTTTACGGCGCTGTAATTATTCCGAATATCTCGGGGTGTTACAGAATATGGTATCGTAGCTAAGATTTATGGATATCTTGGCAGTCGGGTTAGTTTGGTCTGTTTACGTTATTGATTATTGGTCGTTCGTAACATCACTGCTGAGCCAGCATCGTCAATTGGACTGTGGTTGTAAGTTTCCTAATCTCGAATACTACTGTTTTATTTAATTCACGTCTTGTAAACATTAATGAATGTACTTTGAGAAAGTTTGTCCCAGATATTGAGTATTTATGTTTACAGTATGTTGAGAGGAGGTCGTGGACGCGGACGCTGTCGTGGTAATGCGAGGCAAGAATAGTCGGTATCTACCCCAGAGATAACCGCTAGTCAAACGGATTCACATTCCGGGGGACAGCAGGGATCGGCAAATAATAATGCAGATCCTAACGTGCCGGGAGTGCTTGGCGAGTGGTTGCCAGATAAACCGGTTTGCTCAAGTTGTGGATCGCATGCGAGACGGCGATGGGACAATGAGAATAACGTGGATAATCGGGAGATAAATGGCTTACAAGTGATCAAATTGCATCCTCCGAAATTTGATGGTTCGACCGAGACGCTTTCTTGGGATCACCATTTGAAAGAATTAGAGAAGATTTTTGCGGGGATTAATTGTCCCAACGATAGGAAGGTTGGTCGCCCGGTATCTTCGACGGGGAGGCTTTCGGCGGTGGGAGGCCATTCGACCAGGAGGAGCATAATGTTGGTAGACGGAATTCAAACCCGATGATGGAGGCGCGATATTGTCCTCGCCGGTTAGAGAGGCCCGAGTTCGGGAGTTTTCTCACCGCAAAATTCGAAGCAATCGTGTGGAAGTGATTAAGACTTTTAATCACCGGTGACTTATGTGCGCCACTGTCAGACCGAGGCGGAAAGGATTTTCCATTTTGACATGCGAATGAAGCCGGAAATTCGGCAATATATGTCCGGATTTGATTGTACCACCTTGAGGCGATGCTCGGGACAAGGCGTTGGCCTACGATATGAAGGAAGCGGCAGAGAGAAATCGGCGGAAGCAAAGAAGCGAAGGTGTCGGGCAACTTCACGGAGAATAAGAATAGCGGGCCCCGTGTCGGTCCTCTTTTCACTCATCCAGAGACCTCCGCATCCTAGTCGAGGAGGAAAGAAGTTCCGGCGGCACCGATTTCGGCCACAGGAAGAAGTGTTACAACCGTGGCAAGGCGGGACATGTTCGGCGTGATTGTTTCGCGCTGCTTGTGACTGTTTGAGTGTGGACGGGGAAGGACATCGCGCAACATTTTGTGGGAATGCGACCCGATCTTTTGGTACTCGCGCTCCGGCTCAGTCCGAAGGAGACGAGTGTGAACCAGACGGCAAAGTGGATTTGTGAAAGCGGCCGGGAAGAGAGAGGCATCCGATCCGGGTCCGTTCCTCCACGCCTGTACGAGATGAGGAAATCGGATGATCAGAACACAGCTGTTGCATCAGGTACGATTCAGATCCTTTTGCAACCAGTTAGTGTCTTGTTCGATTCAGGAGCCACGCATTCTTTTATATCTTTGAACTGTGTTAATCGTTTGAACATCTCGTGCTTTTATAATTGTGAACCTTATGTTGTGGGATTACCGAGCGGAGAGAAAATTGTGGGAACCTTAGAAGCTAAGGATTTCCCAGTATCTATAGAAGAAAGAGATTGGCTATCGAATCTTATTGTGGTTGACATCTGCGGTGACGATTTAATTCTCGGAGATGATTGGCTCAACCGTTATGGAGCTGTGCTGAATTACCGAGAGAGAGTCATTTCCATCATTGCTGATGACGGATCTGAACACTTATTCCGAGGATGGAGACCGGGAAGCTCGGGGAAATTGATCAAGGCAATGAAAGCCGTGAAATTATCAAGCAAGGATGTCACGGACTTTGGTGCTATGCCATGAGGAAAGAGGAAGGAGTAGAGCTCTCATCTATTTCGATTGTGAATGAGTTCTCGAGATGTTTTCTGACGAACTACGGATTACCTCCGCAGAGAAGTGGAATTCACTATCGAATTAGAGCACGGAGCAGCTCCTATTTCGAGCACCATATCGCATGGCGCCAACCGAGATGTATGAACTCAAGAAACAACTGGAGGAATTGTTGCAGAAGGGTTATATTCAACCAAGCATTTCTCCTTGGGGAGCGCCCGTTCTCTTTGTCCGGAAGAAAGACGGATCCCTCCGACTGTATATTGATTACAGGGAACTCAATAAGATGACAATCAAGAACAAGTATCCTATACCTCGGATCGACGACTTGTTTGATCAACTGCAAGGGGCAAGGGTATTCTCGAAGATTGACTTGCGAACGGGATACCATCAGTTGAGAATTAAGGAATCGGATATACGAAATCGCTTTCGGATCGATGCGGGCATTATGAATTTGTAGTGATGCCATTTGAACTTACCAATGCTCCTGCGGTATTCATGCAATTGATGAATCGGGTATTCTTGGAGTACTTGGATAAATTTGTGGTCGTTTTCATTGACGACATCTTGATATATTCGAGGCACGCAAAGGAACATGCTGAACTTTTACGTGTGGTTTTGAGCATCTTGAGAAAGGAACAGCTGTATGCTAAGCTTTCTAAATGCGAATTTTGGCTTAAGGAAGTAACCTTCCTTGGGCATGTGATATCATCCGACGGAGTTCAGGTGGACCCGAAGAAAGTCGAAGCAATCTTGGAGTGGGAAGCTCCTAAAAACGTGAAAGAAGTCCGAAGCTTCTTAGGACTTGCTGGATATTATCGCCGCTTTGTAGCGGGATTTTCCAAAATTGCTCGTCCGCTCACTCAGCTGTTACAGAAAACTCAAAAGTTCATGCGGAATGAGGAGTGCCGGGCTAGTTTTGACGAACTTAAGAGGAGGCTGACGACAGCACCTATATTAGCGCCGGAAGGAAGACGGATTTATGGTATACGTGATGCTTCAAATCGGGGTTTGGGTTGTGTGTTGATGCGGAAGGATAAAGTGATTGCTTATGCTTCTCGGCAATTGAAACCGTCTGAAGTTAATTATCCTACTCATGATCCGGAGCTAGCGGTGTGGTCTTTGCCTTGAAAATCGCGACATTATTTGTATGGCACTCATTGTCGGATCTTTACTGAGATCATAAGAGCCTCAAGTATATTTTGATGAAAGAGTTAAACATGAGGCAGAGAAGGTGGCTGGAATTGATCAAGGATTACGACTTGGAGATTCTCTATCATCCGGGGAAAGCAAACGTCGTAGCTGATGCTTTGAGCCGTAAACCTGTTTCTCTTCGAGTGTTGGAAGCACTTACGTCCCAAACCAATATTCAACGGGAACTGATCCGCGAGGGGATTGTAGTATGGGCACCAGGAATCCAAGGGCAACTTTATGTGATGGAACTGACTTCATCACTAGTCGAGGAGATCAAGTCTAAACAATTGAACGATTCTGTGATCCTTCGATTATGTGACGAAGTAAAGAAAGGAAAAGCCCCAGGATTCGTGATACAAGATGATGGAGTTCTGAGATTTCAGAGTCGACTTTGCGTTCCCGATGATGATGATTTGAGAAGGACTATTCTGAAGGAAGCTCACAGCGCGCCCTATTCTATTCACCGAGCGTGATAAGATGTATAAAGATTTAAAGCAAAACTTGGTGGGGAAATATGAAGACGGACGTAGCGGAGTACGTTTGAAGTGTTTGACTTGTCAGCAGGTTAAGATTGAACATCAACGACTGCCGGAATGTTAAAGCCACTTCCGATCCTGAATGGAAGTGGGAGGATATCTCGATGGATTTCATCACTAGTATGCCAAGGACTAGAACGGGAATGAACATGATTTGGGTTGTAGTTGATCGACTAACCAAGTCGGCTCATTTCTGGGAATTAAAGATACATGGGGACCCGAGAGATTGGCACGAATATTTATTGCGGAGATAGTCGGATTGCACGGGACGCCGAAGACCATTATTTCGGATCGAGATGATCGTTTCGTGTCACACTTGGAAAGCGATTCCACGGGGCTTTGGGATCGAGCTCAACTTTAGCATGACTTATCATCCCCAAACGGATGGTCAGTCTTAAAGAACTATACAGACAGGTAGAAGACATGCTTAGAGCTTGTGCTTTAGATTGGTCGATGATTGGGAAGTTCACTTGCCCTTGATCGAGTTCACCTATAATAACAGTTGGCATGCTTCTATTAAGATGGCCCCATTTGAAGCTTTATACGGGAGAAGATGCCGATCGCCCTGTCTTGGGATGATTCTTGGATTTGATCGGGACGGAACCGAATTGATTATTCGGACTCAAGAGAAGATAGCCTTGATTCGAGAGAGACCTGATCGCCCAGTCGACAAAGTCTTATGCCGATGTACGTCGTCGCCCTCTAGAGTTCGATTTGGGGACCACGTACTATTGAAGGTGTCTCCTACACGAGGGATTTTCCGTTTTGGGAGAAGAGGCAAGCTTAGTCCGAGATATATCGGACCATTTGAGATCCTAGAGCGAGTTGGGGATTTAGCATACCGGTTGGCCTTACCGCCATCGCTGAGTCATGTTCACAATGTGTTTCACGTATCCCAACTGCGGAAGTATGTACCGGACCCCAGTCACGTCATTGATTTCGACGAGATCGAGATAGCTAATGATGGCACCTTCGAAGAGAGACCAATCAAGATACTTGAGAGCCGGATCAAACAGTTGAGAAATAAACCAATACACTTGGTTAAAGTACAATGGTCACGACATGGAGTTGAAGAGGCCACTTGGGAAACGGAGGACGGTATGAAGGCTAAATATCCGGAGTTGTTTTCATCATAAGTTTCGGGATGAAACTTCTTTTTAGGGAGGAAGGATGTAATGCCCGAGATTTCTGTTATGTAATTGGAACTTGTGATATTGTAATGATTGTACTTTTGTCTGAGTATTATTCTCCGTATTTCATAATCCGATGTTGCCGAGCGTTTAATTTCATGGTTGTGATTTGTAAGGTTGAAATTACTGTGCATGTAGCGCACGCTACGAGGCTAAGGGTAGCGTGCGCTAACATGGTTTCATAGCGCACGCTACTGAGAATGTAATTAGCGCACGCTATGCGTGGTCAAATTGATTGGGACGTGCGGTAGGTGAGATCGGCGGGGACCCTGCCGGATCGTGTCGGATGTACTGACAGCTTTCGGGAAAAGCCGAGTCAACGCCTTAGCGCACGCTACTGGTATATGCGTAGCGCACGCTAAGTGCCGAGTACGATTTAGGCGTGAGCCGTTAGCGCAGCTACGAGTGGTCTAGCGCGCGCTAATAGCCATTTATTATAAATAGGACATCATCCTATTCGAGATTTGATTTTCTCCTCCCATAACCCGAACTCTTACACTTAGATCATAACTCCCTTCGTCCTAAACACTTCATATCAACCTCCTAGTTCGAGATTGAAGATCGTATATCATTGGAGATTGGTGTTCAAGCCTTCGGTGTTGGATCGCTTCATTTTCCTCCGTATTCTTCACTACTTTGAGGTAGGTGATTCTTCACTGATGTTAGTAATGTTCCTAAGGAAGTTTGAATCATGTTTTGATAGCAAGTATTTCGTTTATAATCGGTCATCACATGTATGAAGGATACTTTTGACGTATCGGCATTATATATCGTATGAACCTTTGAACCATCTTATTATAAGGACTCCTAAGCATGTTCAAATCGAGTTATGATCAATAATCGGATATTTACCCAGTTGATACGTTTTACACGATGGAATCATGTTTTTTGGAACTTAGAACAAATGGAACTTAGATTATTTCTTGGAGATCGTAGATGAATTATGATGTTGAGTTGGCTATCCGTATATTTGTATTTCACGATCATAAATCTTCCACAAACCTTATTAGCATGATTTTCCCGAGGATAACTTGTATTATCACGGTAGGATTCATGAGTTCCTCACCATTCAACCCAGTTTTCGGCTTGCGATACGCCATGCAATATTAGCGCACGCTAACACGTGTGAGTTAACGTGCGCTATCGGGTCGATAACGCCAAACGTCACGTAGCGTGCGTTATGAGACCAAAAGTCGATCGCTGCGGACCGTGGCTAGCGCACGCTAGTCTTATACGATAAGCGTACGCTAACGATCCGTCTTAGCGCACGTTACGTAGAGTACGAGCGCGCGCTAAGCGATCGAGCATTGGTTATTTTGAGCTTTTCGGCCGTAGACCAATTGTTAGGCCATCGTTCGACTTGAGATGATTTGTATATCGTTCCTTTTGTTAAGGTTCGAGCTTGTTACGTTGATCGAAGGAGGCGGCCTTCGAGCGTGTCGAGAACATTGAAGTGTTTCGTCCTTGCCATTTTCGAGGCAAGTATCATATGTCGAGTTCGATTTATCATGCTTGTGGTTTTATTCATATTGTTGAATATGAGATGTATTTACGAGAATTTTCGTGATATTCGTTGTTGTTTGTTCGTATTGATGAACATATTGAAATGCATATGTGTATGCATAATTGTTTCATTTATGGTATAAATGATCCGAGGGGATCATGAGGATCTATGCTGAGGGCGCTGGATCGAATGTCCACCATGCGTTGGTCGGACGGGATCATCATGGGGATCTATTCTGAGGGCGCTGGATCGCTGGACGGGTTTTCCACCATGCGTTGGTCCGACGGGATCATCATGGGGATCTATACCAAGGGCGCTGGATCGCTGGATTACCCTGTATTGTGTAGATGGAATCGTGAGGATTCGCATCGTTGGATTCCGGTGGCGGAAGTCCGTTTGCATGTTTTTATGATGTATTAATGATTTATTCTATGACGATACTTGTACTAGCATTGTTTTGCTAACCCCTTCGGGGGTGGACATTGTTTTTGATGTTCAGGTAGTCGAGGAGCGGGAGGGCGACCATGATCCGACGGTGACGATGAGATGGCTCGGTGATGTGGTTGATGTTCTTATTATTATGATTTGTCTTCTTGGTTCGTTTAGTAATCGAGTATGTACGTATTAATAAAGTCTTTTCGATATGGTTGTATAAGTCGGACATTTGATCGTTTGTTTCAAATCGTATGTGAATTCCGGTGTTCGATTGGTTTATTTTTACACTTCTTTTAAAATTAGCCTTGTAAATCCTTATCTAAAGGGTTTACTACTGTAATTATTCCGAATATCTCGGGATGTTACGCTTGATCCAAAACAATCATATTTCAATCACAATACGTAAAAACCAACAATACATTCAAAAACATACAATATATCCAACCCTAGAGCAAAAATTATTAAAGTAAATACGTAAACTTACATACACTAGTAAATAATGCCTTCTTTAGCTTCACAAAAATGTGAAGCTAAAGAAGTTGACTGTGAAGTTTTTGTGCTTTAGCTTCACATATGTGACGCTAATATGTGAAGCTAAAGAAGCTGACGCTAAAGAATATTTAACGTCAATGTTTGACCTGTGAAGCTAAAGAATTGAACTTTAGCGTCACATGGGTGAAGCTAAAGATAAAATAAAACAATTGCCTTATCTACATTAGCGTCACATGGGTGAAGCTAAAGTCAGGGCAGTTAATATTATTTTTTAATCTTTAGTGTCACATGTGTGACGCCAAAGAAAGTCCCGAAATTTTAAATATTATATCTTTAGTGTCACATGTGTGACGCTAAAGAAAGTCCTTGTAATTTTAAATATTATATCTTTAGTGTTGCATGTGTGATACTAAAGAAACTCTAGTAATTTTAATTATTATATCTTTAATGTCACATTTGTGACGCTAAACAAAGTCCAGTAATTTTAATTATTATGTCTTTAGTATCACATGTGTGACGCTAAAGAAAATCCGATAGTTTTAATTATTATATCTTTAGTGTCACATGTGTGACGCTAAAGAAAGTCGTTTAAAATAAAAAAATGAAATTAGCGAATGAATTTCGGCTAATTTCATGTGTGTGTGTGTATGAATATATATATATATATATATATATATATATATATATATAATCATAAATATTTTTAAATTATTTTTGTTGTAATTAGAAAATATGCCAAAAGCTACACTTCTAATTATTATTAGAAAATAATTATATTATACTAAAAATAATTATTTAATTAGAAAATAAATATAATTATTTTTGTTATGTTTCAATAATATTAATATTGTAATTCACTTAGTTTTAAATAAATAAAAATCCTGCAAAAGAAAGAAAAAAACAAAAATATTAATAAGTTAGTAGAAACAAAAATTATATAAGTAAAATTATTAATAAAATTGAAAATAATTTAGAGATTACCTTGAAGATTGAGAGATGGAAGTTGAAGAAATGAGATGAAAGGTGGATTAGAATTGAATGAAAGAAGGTTTGGAGTGATGGTGTATTTATAGTATATTTTGAAATACAATAGCTTCACATATGTGAAGCTAAAGTATTTCACTAATTTGAATTACGCGGCCAAAAATTTCAAACCTCCGCCAATTTTTTTTAAAATATTCATATTAGCGTCACATATGTGACGCCTGTAGTAAGATAACACATTAGCTTCTCATATGTGAATCTAAAATGTGTCAACCATCAGTTCGCGTGCGCCACCTACCGCTACCAAAATTATTACGATATTATTCTTTAGATTCACATATGTGAAGCCAATATACGATTGAGTATATTATATAACTCAGTTCGACAGATGAACGAGATATATACATCTTTTTTTTTGTAAAACCAACTATTGCAATACAAATATACATGTTTTTTTCTGATTTTTTTTCCGGAATATATATTCAAGGATATATTGAGCATTTTCAAGCAATCTCCGTCGATATTATAAGGTATGTAGAAACAATTGAAATTTAATTATACTTATTTTTCTTGTTGTTAATACGAAATATAATTTAGTTGTAGTTTTATATTAAATGAAAATTTAGTTGATAATTTAGTTGAAAATTTATTTGATAATTTAGTTGTAAAATTAGTTGATATAATTTATCTTAAGCCCTTTCATTAAATTATACAAGTTTTTTGTTATCGATACCGAACCGGATAGAATCGAGGCACATTGAATTATTGAGAAAAGAATATTCGGTAAAAATACGTATCTTTAATTAATTTTACTAAATAAATATATGTTCTTTTCAATAAAAACTATTTCTGTTCAATAAAGTAGCGACTTTATAAAATATTTACGATTCATTAATATTCTTACCAATACATATATTTGCTAATTAATTGTCTTGATCTAGTTTTAGTTTTATATTAAATGAAAATTTAGTTGATAATTTAGTTGAAAATTTAGTTGATAGTATATCTTAAGCCCTTTCATTAAATTATACAAGTTTGTTGTTAGCGATACCAAACCAGATAGAATCGAGCCACATAGAATTATTGAGAAAATAATATTCGAAAATAAGTATACGTAAATAATTTTACTAAATAAATATATGTTCTTTTCAATAAAAGTCACTTGTATTTCCCTTCTAAGCGTCTTTTACTAAAATACTAATTGTATGCTTTAGTTGATAATAGATTATTTGGAATGCAATAAAAATATTTTTATATTTTGTAGTTATTTATTTTTATGCGGTGAAAAATGTCAACTTTTAGAGAATGGATGTATTTAAAAACGTCGTGGTCCCGACGGTATGATTACTAGAGAATTTATTGATGGTGTTAATATGTTTCTGGATTTTGGATTCGCTCGTGTAGTAGTTGTTAGTAAGATATTATGTCCGTGCAAAAAGTGTAAGAATTGGCGTGAACGTGATCGCAATACAGTCATGCAACATTTATATCGGTGTGGATTTGCACCGATTATCGTGTTTGGGTATGCCATGGTGAAGATTATCAAAATTGCGGGATCAATGATTACAATATAGGAGGATCATCTTCTACACCTACGGAAAATTACTTTACATCACAAAGAGATATGGTCATGGATAGTTTTCCTCAATTTCGCAATTACATTGATAATGAGCCGGCAGAGCCAAATCGTGAAGCAAAATCATTTTATGATCCGTTAGAGTATGCTGATCGGGCTTTGTATGAGTTGCATAATAAGTCGTTGTTACTGTGGGTTACGGAGGTAATGAATTTCAAGACGACGTATAATGCCTCACAAAAAGCAATGGATTATTTCTTCAAAAGCAACAAAGGAATGGCACCGAGCAATATCAAAGCCAAATTCCCGATAATTATGCCGAAGTAAAAATATCATGTCGAAACTTGGTCTCCGAGTGATCAAGTATGATGTTTGCGGAACAATTGTTTTCTCGTACTATGGGAAGGTGAGAGTTTGAAATCCTGTCCTAGTTGTGCACGCCACGACGAGGAAGGGAAATCGAGTGCACGAAAGAAATTGTGGTATTTTCCAATCACCGATAGGTTGAAGCGGCCGTTTATGTCGCGCAAAGCTGCTGAACACATGACATGGCACACAAAGTGCCATGATGAGTCCGAAAGAGTAATTCATCCTGCCGGCCTGAAGCTTGGCGACACTTTAATCGTACGCATCCTTCGTTCGCTGTAGATCCTCGAAATGTCAGGCTCGGTCTTTGTACTGATGGTTTTAATCCATTTCGAGGAACAGGTGCCCAGTACTCTTGTTGGTCGGTCTTCGTAACTCCGTATAATTTACCACCAACTTTATGCATGCGTCAGGAGTTTATTTTCCTAAGTCTTATTATATCTGGCCCTAAAGGACCGAGGATGAACATAGATGTGATGCTCCGACCCTTGATCGATGAGCTAAAAAGTTTGTGGACAGATGGTGCTACAACATGGGACTGTGTAAGGCAGGAAAATTTCTCGATGCGTGCGGCTCTGATGTGGACGATTAATGACTTTCCAGCCTATGGTATGTTGTCGGGATGGAGCACACATGGAAAGTTAGCATGCCCTTATTGCATGGAAAGTACTTCTGCTTTTCGTTTAAAGAACGGAGGAAAACCATCATGGTTCGACTGTCATAGATGTTTTCTCCCACCGCGGCATCCTTACCTAAAATACAAACGTGATTTTTATAAAGGTCATGAAGAAAGCTCATTTTTTCCGGAACGTCGAGGGCCAGCAGAAATGAAAATTATTGCTGATCGCATTCCTGATGTAACCTTTGGTGTGAATTATGAAGGTATTGAAGGGTTTGGAGAAAAGCATAATTGGACAAAAAGAAGCATATTTTGGGAGCTCCCTTATTGGTCTACCTTACTGATTCGTCATAATTTAGATGTCATGCACTGTGAGAAGAATTTCTTTGATAATATACTTAACACAGTCATGGACATTCCTCAAAAAACTAAGGACAACCTAAAGGCGAGACGCGACTTGCCATTGTACACAACAAGAGATGGGTTGTTTGTACCCGAGGGAACAAATAGAAAGCCGAAAGCAACATATACGCTCACCACAGACCGTGTCGTACTGCGCCAGGAAGTGTGAAAGGCCGATAGTGACTCGGCCGTGTCCCAAAAGGCACGGTCGAGTCGTTCCCTTCCGGAATTCGATTTCTTTTTAATTGTATTGGCGTCACATGTGTGACGCCTTTAGGAAATATGTTTTTTTTTAAATTAAGAATGGCGTCACATGTGTGACGCCTTTAGGAATTAGATTTTTTTTTTAATTATGGCGTCACGTATGTGACGCTAATGTATTAGTTTTAATTAACAAGACAGACTCTTTCTCTTCTCCCTTTTCGTTCTTGAAACCCGCTTCTCCTTCTCCCCTTCGAAACCTAATTCCCAATTTCAAAATCACTCCCCAATTTCCACGGTATTTTCCAAATTATTAATTAAAGATTTGTTCTCCACCATATCAAGGACATATTGAATCGCTTGAAAAGGTATTTATCTTATTGAAAGTGTTTCGAATAATTGTTTGCCTGGTTTCAAAATTTATCAATTCAGAATTGTTTCGATTCAGTTTTTTGAAAGTGTTTCGAATTTGTTTCGTGAAATTTTTAGAATGATGTATGTATTGAATCGCTTCAAAAGGTATTTATCTTATGATGTATGTATTGAAGTATGTTTGAATTTTGTGTGTTTGAAGTATGCATTCAAATGTTTTCTTTGTATTACAGTACACAGCATTCAAATGTTTTCTTTGTATTACAGTACACAGTATGTTTAAAGTATTTATGCAGTATGTTTGAAGTATGTATGGATTATGTACTATAAATAAAGTTGGTTTTGCGGTATATGTGTTTAATCAAAAGTTGGTGTTCATGGACTGATTTTTGTGTTCAATTTTATTGTACTTTGTATTTCAGATGTCGAGACGCAGTACCGACCAGCGTGCTGATGTTCCTTCTCATACCAGGGCACCTCGCCGGATGAGTATTAGTTCGAGCCCCTCATCTTCTCGTAGTATACCCGAGTCAGAGTCGTCACATAGGAGTGGGCCTGTCATACGACCGCAGATAGAAGATCTCGACCACACATACCCTTCGGGCAGCAGCTACAACAACAGCATTTGCGTACCGACTCGGGACTCCAGCATTGGCGTCCGTTTAGTGATGCCGAATTTACACGGTACATGAGTTATGGCTCGTTGTTATCTCATGGGAGCCAGCATATTCCATTTATTGGTGGCGCCAATACTTCTGATGTACATATTGACACTCCAGAGACGTCACGGAAGACACACCGATCCCCATGGACCATATGCGGGGTTCTCGAGATCGTGTCACACGATCAGCCACCATTGCAGCCACCTACTACTGATCCCCCATCAGGTGGTCCATTGGTACATCACGTTTCTATTCCAGAGGAGCCGATGGAGTTTGAGTACGACGAGGATCAGGAGGTTTTAGCACAGCCACCAGGTAGAGGTCCGACTGAGATCTCTAAGGCCAAAGAGAAGTATGAAGATCGAAAATTAATCCGTCCTTTGCCAAAAATAGTTGGCTTTAGTTCAAAGAAGGTCGAGACCGATATAGTCGGCTTACTTAAGAGGTACTACTCGGTGAAGAGCATTGGGGCCGTGTCTCGACGGACGAGGGACGAGTTGTATGGAATTTGGGGTATATTATTACGATTGCATTCATTTTACTCAAACTATTATGTTCTATTCTGTGCCAAAAATATTTGATTGTTTTTCGATTTTCGACAATTGTTATTATATTTGTCCAGATGCGTTATAGATGGGAGAAATCGGATGAGGAGAGAATTGGGTGGTATTAGGATGATATAGCCACGGACGGTTTATTGATATGCTTACGCACGCTAAAAATAAAGCATATCAAAAACCAGTCGGTCAATGGAGAAGTGGTTGAAGGAAAAAGAGTTTAGGATCTTGTGGAAGCGTTGGGAGACCGAAGAGGAGAAGAATGAGGCGTTTCAAAATCTAAAAATAGGGGCATCATTACGATGAGAGTACCGTGTGATTACGCAAAAGGCACCGGTACATATATCGAGGCGATATGAGCATGTACGATCATGCTCATTCCATGGTACTTATAAATTCTGTCAACATTTTATTATATAATATATGTTGTTTTCAATTATGTGTTATCGTAAATATTATTAATATTTTATGTTAACGCATAGGCGAGTGATGCTGCGTCGGAGATGTACCAAAGACCGGCATATGAGAGGGAGAGACCGGTAGAGGACCCAGTGTTTAATCCTTTGCCCTTCATGAAGACTCACATCACCAATGTGAAAGAAATGGAAAAACATCAAAAGAAAAAAAAGAAAATTTGTGAGGGCAGCAGCGAGGCTCAACTGGAGGAGGGAGAAGCGGAGTCGGGAGAAGTTGAGTCGGGAGTCTTTACTCCCAAATGGATAGATGCCCGGAGTGTAGAACAATACGTAAGTTTAGCTTTATATTTGTTCACTTGTATTTCGATTACGTCCCTAGTTTGTAAACTGTGTATCTTGTTCACTTTTTTTTGTAAATATTACTTGGAACAGGACCGATACTATAAGCTCGTTGAGGCATTGCATTTCCCAAACCCCCCTCCGGAAGATGAATTTTACCCGAACTTGTGGGCTCAGGCGGGTGGCGGAGTTAGACAGGGTGGAAGGGTGAGGGGAATTTCAAAGGGAATCATCATAAATGAAGTCATCGACCAACCCACAAGTCGTCGTCTTGTTGATTCACGAGCATCATTACGACCTGTCGAGGTCGATCGGTCTTTGGAGGCTACCATCGATGTAACACCCCCGATATATTCGAGAATATTACAGCGCCGTAAATCCTTTACATAAGGATTTACAAGGCTGAAGAATTGAACAAGTATAAAAGGATACTGACGAATAGAAATAACGGAATTACAGTACATCAATTCTGACCAAATACAGAAATAGTACAATTGTTCAACAGAACTCAATAATACATCACCAAATTCAAAACATCACAAACGACTTCGTACTCGAGTACTTATTGAAATAACGAATAAACAACAGATAAATAAACCCGGTCGGGACATCACTCTGCACCCTCATCGTCATACAGTTCCAGTGGTTGTTTCCGCTCTCACGGATCCCGAACACAAACAAAATGTTCACCCCGAAGGGGTTAGCACAACGATGCTAGTACAAGTACCACAACATATTATTCATAACTCACGAAGAATAATAATAACGTAAACGACAACATACCAACGAGTCTTCTGCTACGAGAAACTCAAACATAACATACACAATCGATATTCACAAAATGATATCAATACATACACATGGTAATTCCATCGATCCAGCGTTCACCGCCTAGAACCCACGATGATCCGTCTGACCAACCCGTGGTGGAAAAACCCGTCCGATGATCCGGTATGACGCTAGCATAGATCCCGATGATCCCGTCGGACCAACACGAGGTGGACACACAATAACGACATACATGCACGACAATATGTATAACAACAATACATAAAACAATTAAGGTACTTGCCTCGATTTGAAGACAATAACAATACTTCCACGAAAATGAACACTCGAAGATCGTCCTCCTCAATCAATCACGTAACGAGACCAAACCTTAACAAAAGAAAAGATATAGGATTTATCTCACGTCGTATGAATGTTTAACAATTAGATTCATTGCCAAAGATTCATAAACAGTAATCATCCACAATATCTTAGCGCACGCTAAGTACTCTGTGTAGCGTGCGTTACGACTCACCGAAAGCGCACGCAAACAACAAAGCCTAGCGCACGCTAACGATGTATGGCGATTACTTCACCGACCAGCCAATCGACTCGTCGATGGTCTAGCGTCGTTACGTACCAAGCGTAGCGCACGCTAACTCCGCTCGATAGCGCACGTTAAATTGCATAGCATAGCGTGCGCTATTACTGCATGGCAGTTTACTGCTGGGCAGTAAACTGTTCTTGCCATGAATGAAACAATGAAATTCTTCGTGATAATTCATGTTACTTCCATGAATACCAAGTTCATACTCTTATGAATGATCTCCAGGATAATATCAATTTCAAGATGCAAATATACGTATAATCATCATGACACCATAATCCATCTTGATTACAATTTCTCATGCAAGGTTGGTGATCTCCGGTTGATGTATTAGGTTCTACTATCATTATACATATTCAGACTTCATCTCGAGGTGAACTAACAATTCCGACTTATACGAAAGAATATTTCCTAAGATGATTCTTCCTTTAAGTTCTTATAACATCTTTTCCAAATCATGATCATAAAGATGACATAAATCATACGGATTGTTAACTTCCGAATATTTCTCTCATCATTTGAAGTACTAAGATTCCAACTTCAAGGTTCCAACAATAATATCGTAATTGTAGACATCCCAATCTTCTAAACATGATGTTGTTGAAATAATTCACTAATGAAATTCAATATCTCGTTAACACGATCATCATATCCATTGGAAATCCAAATCTAAGACGGTGATAGGTTGAACATACCTTAATATGACGAAATCACTGAACCGTAAGGTAGAATCCAACTCCGATTGGTTGTATGCCTTTCCAAGGTGCTATTCCACTTCCATGAACATTCCACGTGATAACCAATGTATAAACATCAACAATATGTGTTCTAAGTGTATAGGAGTATTACTACAACTCTCTGAACTCTCAAGATTGAGGAAAGTGCGAAAGAAATGCAAGCCAACACGGTTGATGTCCCATTTATAATATTCTGCAATTTTGACAAGTTAGCGCACGCTACTAAGCATCCCTTAGCGTGCGCTAATAATGGTTGACTTCAGAATTTGTCCGGGTGTGTCAGCGGGAATCTTATCCGGACCCATGTCCCGCTGGCGCATGAGCTAGCTGTCCCGCTCAATAATTGAGTCCTTAGCGCACGTTACTCATAACTGCATAGCGTGCGCTACTAATGGCCCGATAGCGGCGTTAAGATACGTTCTTAGCGTGCGCTATCACGGTTGCTTGAACAATTTTGCAAGTTTCTATACTTATGCATAATGATATTAATGCACTAAATATCATTCTCCAATAACCAAAATCACCAATCCAAAATAATACATGGTTTGAATACAGATGAAATACACTGTAATAAATCCGGATATTACATACTCTCCTACTAAAAGGAGTTTCGTCCGAAACTCAAGACGAAAATAACTCGGGATATCTAGACTTCATATCGCCTTCCGTTTCCCGGTGGCTTCTTAGTTCCATGACGTGACCATTGAACTTTGACCAAAACGATTGACTTGTTCCTCGGTTGCTTAACTCGACTCTCGAGTATCTTGGTAGTCTTTCTTCAAACGTCCCATCTCGCTCGACTTCGATCTCGCGAAATCGATGATATGATCGGGATCTGGTATATATCTCCGTAATCGGGATACGTGGAACACGTTATGAACATGGCACAATGACGGCGGCAATGCTAATCTGTATGCCAACTCCCAACTCTCTCGAGGATCTCAAATGGTCCGATATATCTCGGACTCGGCTTTCCTTTCCTTCCAAACGAAAGATTCCCGGGTAGGAGAAACCTTCAAAAGTACATGGTCTCAGTATTGAACTCCAATGGGCGACGACGTACGTCCGCATAGGATTTCGCGACTGCGGGCGGTCAATGACCTTTCACGAATTAAGGCTATCTTCTCTCGAGTCTGCTCGATCAACTCAGTTACATTCGATCAAGTCCGATGAATCGTCCCGGCATAGGGCGATCGCATCTCCTTCCGTATAATGCCTCAAATGGTGCCATCTTAATAGAAGCATGCCAACTATTGTTGTAAGTAAATTCAATCAACGGTAGATGAACTTCCCAATCGTTTGACCAATCTAAGGCACAGGCCCTTAGCATGTCTTCCACCGTTTGTATAGTTCTCTCGATCGTCTGTCGATGCGGGTGATAAGTATCTTGAAGTTCAATTCGGTCCCCAAGGCCTTATGAACTGCTTTCCAAAAGTGAGACACAAAACGGCCGTCTCGATCAGAAACAATGGTCTTCGGCGTACCATGCAATCGAACTATCTCCGAAATAAAGACTCGTGCCAACCTCTCTGGTCCCCACGTATCCTTAATGCCTAGAAAATGAGCCGATTTGGTTAAACGATCAACTATCACCCAAATCATGTTCATTCCCGTCCCGGTTTTCGGCATATTAGTGATGAAGTCCATCGATATGTCCTCCCACTTCCATTCGGGAATCGGGAGCGGCTTCAACATTCCAGCAGGCCGTTGATGCTCGATCTTAACCTGCCGACAAGTCAAGCATTTGAAACATAGTCCGCTACGTCTTTCTTCATGTTGCCCCACGGAAGTTACGCTTCAAGTCCTTATACATTTTACTGGTGCCGGGTGGATAGAATAGGGCGAACTATGAGCTTCCTTCATAATCGTCTGTTTGAACATCAACATCGGGAACGCAGAGTCGGTTACGAAATCTCAAAACTCCATCGTCATGAATTATGAATCCGGGGGCCTTTCCTTTGATTACTTCATCATGCAACCGAATCATCGAGAGGATCATCACTGTCTAGATTTGATTTCTTCGGTTAATGACGAAGTTATCTCCATCACGCACTGTTGTCCTGGACTCTATGTAACCACACTTCAATCCCTTCACGAATCATCTCTCGCTGAAGGCTAAGTTGGGAGGTCGGTGTCTCCGGCATCGAATAGAGACAGCTTGCGGCTAAGTGCATCGGCCACTACATTTGCTTTGCTCGGATGATATAAAATCTCCAAGTCATAGTCCTTAATCAATTCCAACCATCTTCTTTGCCGCATGTTCAACTCTTTCGACTAAATATGTACTTGAGACTCTTATGATCCGTAAAGATCCGACGGTGAGTCCGTCATGAGATAATGCCTCCAGATCTTCAAGGCAAAACCACCGCCGCTAGCTCCAAATCATGTGTCGGGTAATTCACTTCATAAGATTTCGTTGTCGCGACGCATAAGCGATCACCTTATCATTACGCATCAATACGCACCCAAGTCCTTGGTTGAAGCATCATCAGAAACTATGAATCCTTCAGTTCCTTGCGGAAGTGATAGAATCGGTGCGTCGTCAATCTCTTCTTCAATTCATCAAAGCTAATCGACATAATTCATTCCACTCAAACTTCCGAGTTTTACGTAGGAGTCGAGTAAGTGGGCGGGAGACTTTAGAAAACCCTTCCACGAATCGACGATAGTATCCGGCCAAGTCCTAAGAAGCTTGGACCTCTTTCACGTTCTTTGGAGGCTTCCAATCCAATATTGCTTCGATCTTCGAGGATCTACTCGGACTCCTCTAGCCGACACCACATGGCCGAGGAACATTACTTCCTTTAGCCGTAATTCACACTTAGAAAGTTTGGCGTACAATTGCTCGTTTCTCAAAAGCTCCAATACTATCCGCAAATCTGCGTATGTTCTTCAGGACTCTTAGAATACACCAGGATGTCATCAATAAATACGACCACAAATTTGTCCAAAATTCAATGAACACTCTGTTCATCAATTGCATAAATACGGAAAGTGCGTTAGTGAGACCAAACGGCATCACTACAAACTCATAATGCCGTAGCGAGTTACGACGCCGATTTGAACATCGATTCCTTAATCCTCGGTGATGGTATCCACGATCTCAGATCAATTTTAGAAAACATTGTTGCCCCTTGCAACTGGTCAAATAGATCATCAATCCGTGGCAACGGATACTTGTTCTTAATCGTCATCTTGTTCGGCTCTCGATAGTCAATACACAATCGGAGCGATCCATCCTTCTTTCGGACGAAAAGAACTGGCGCTCCCGAGGGTGAAACGCTTGGCTGAATATAGCCCTTATCCAAGAACTCCTCTAATCGCTTCTTGATTCGTACATCTCAAGAGGTGCCATACGATACGGCGCCTTAGAAATTGGTGTCGCTCCTGTGTTCCACTCAATAGTAAATTCTACATCCCTTCGTGGAGGTAGTCCGTAATTCATCAGAAATACGTCTGGAAATTCGTTCACAACAGGAATAGATGAAAGTTCCACAATTTCTTCTTCTTTCTTCATTGCGTAACACGATTACCGATCTGACCTTGTTTCAACAATTTGATGACCTTCATCGCCTTGATCAATTTTCCCGAGCTTCCGGTTTCCATCCCTCAAACAGAATCTCGGAACCATCGTCAGCGATCAGCGAGATATTCCTCCTTCGGTAGTTCACAATTGCTCCATATCGATTAAGCCAATCGTCTCCGAGTATCAGGTCGTCTCCTTGCATTTCTATCACGATCAGGTTTGAGAGCCACTCTCTGCCTCCAAATGATACAGGGAAATTTCTAGTTTCTAAATTTCCGACAATCCTCTCTCCACTCGGTAAACCAACAACATAAGGTTCACAAGCATGAAAACCAGAAATATTCAAACGATTTACACAAGACAAAGATATGAAAGAATGTGTAGCACCTGTATCGAATAAAACGCTAACTGGCTGGGAAAGGATCTGGACAGTACCTGATGCGACAGCAGCATCCTGATCGTCTGTCCTCCTCATCTCGTACAGACGTGGGGGAGCAGATCCGGCACTCGATGTCCCCTTTCGGTCCCATTGTCCTCTGCCTCGCCCGCGGCCAAAATTCTGAGGCATCTGAACACTTTGCTGCGTCTGTGGAATACTAGCCTCCTTCTGGACTGGCTGTGGTGTACGGGCTCTAAAAGACTTTGCAGCCTCTTCACAAAACACCGCCCGATGTCCCTCTCGTCCACAGTCAAAACAAGTCACGGCAGGAAGGGGGCAATTCCGTCGATAGTGCCCCGTCTGGGCGCAGTTAAAGCATTTCCTGGTAACATCAGTAATAGTTGATGTCGCCCCGAAGTTCTTTCCGCTCCTAGCTGGGTGCGGAGGTTTCTTAAAAGAGTGAAAGGATGACTGGGCCTTACGGGCCCCACTGTTCTTATGCTCTGTAAAAGTACCAGAGACTTTCTGTTTCTTGGATTCTGAAAATTTCTCCATGGCTGCTTCCTTGATCTCATATGCCAACGCCTTATCCTGGTATTGGCGGAGTGTGGTACATTCGAATCCGGACATGTACCTCTGGACTTCTGGTTTCATTCTCATATCGAAATGAATCATCATTTATGCATCTGTTCTGACCAGATGTCGAACAAATGCCAGCTGCTGGTTAAACGTCTTGATCGCCTGGGATACTGGCACATCAGAAGGCTGAGCAGAGAAAAACTCCCGAACTTTGGCTTCCCTCACAGGACGAGGGCAATACTGGGCTTCCATCATCAATCTAAACTCTGTCCAATCGGCATCATGGTCTACAGGCCGGATGGCTTCCCACCATTCGGACGCTTCTCCTATTAGAAAATATTGAGCGATAGAGGCTCTCCGGTCGTCTGGGCAGTTGATTCCGGCAAAGATTTTCTCCAGCTCCTTTAACCAATGATCCCAGGTGGGAGTCTCAGAAATACCGTCGAATTTGGGTGGTTGCATCTTCGCCACTTCTTGCAGCCACCGGTCACCTCGATTTCCCATATCTGGGATCCCTTGCTGTCTCTCTCCCTGCTGTAGTCCCACCGCCACTTGCATTCGGTCCACGACACAGGCGAACCGAGTCATCTGGTTCACCACTTGACGAAGGATATCTCGTACACAGGATCTGGTTCATTATTAATAGATTGCTGCGGCTCGCGGAGCTATGGTAACTTTGGTTAGAAGCGACGCCTCCTTTCGGCATTTCTTCGTCCACGTCCACGACCGCGACCACGTCCACGTCCGCCTCTCAACATACGTAAGCATACATACTCAATATACAGGAAACAACATCGTTCTAATATTCGAGTGTAAAGAGACACAACATGAAAAGAACAAGATAGAGTTTAGGAACTTACAACCACTGTTCGCATGAAGACGTAGGCAGTGCAGTGATGTCATTCACGGCGGGTTATTCCAAAAGACATAATTGACTCCTATTTTAACCCAACGGCCAAGATATCCATAATCTTAGCTCCGATACCATATTCTGTAAAACCCCCGATATATTCGGGAATATTACAGCGCCGTAAATCCTTTACATAAGGATTTACAAGGTCAAGAATTGAACAAGTATAAAAGGATACTGACGAATAGAAATAACGGAATTACAGTACATCAATTCTGACCAAATACAGAAATAGTACAATTGTTCAACAGAACTCAATAATACATCACCAAATTCAAAACATCACAAACAACTTCGTACTCGAGTACTTATTGAAATAACGAATAAACAACAGATAAATAAACCCGGTCGGGACATCACTCTGCACCCTCGTCGTCATACGGCCCGGTGGTTGTTTCCCGCTCTCCGGATCCCGAACACAAACAAAATGTTCACCCCGAAGGGGTTAGCACAACGATGCTAGTACAAGTACCACAACATATTATTCATAACTCACGAAGAATAATAATAACGTAAACGACAACATACCAACGAGTCTTCTCCTACGAAACTCAAACATAACATACACAATCGATATTCACAACATGATATCAATACATACACATGGTAATTCCATCGATCCAGCGTTCACCGCCTAGAACCCACGATGATCCCGTCGACCAACCCGTGGTGGAAAAACCCGTCCGATGATCCAACATGACGCTAGCATAGATCCCCCGATGATCCCGTCGGACCAACACGAGGTGGACACACAATAACGACATACATGCACGACAATATGTATAACAACAATACATAAAACAATTAAGGTACTTGCCTCGATTTGAATACAATAACAATACTTCCACGAAAATGAACACTCGAAGATCGTCCTCCTCAATCAATCACGTAACGAGACCAAACCTTAACAAAAGAAAAGATATAGGATTTATCTCACGTCGTATGAATGTTTAACAATTCGATTCATGGCCAAAAATTCATAAATCGTAATCCGCCCGAATAGCTTAGCGCACGCTAAGTACTCTGTGTAGCGTGCGTTACGTCGCCCGATAGCGCACGCAAACAACAAAGCCTAGCGCACGCTAACGATGTATGGTCGATTTCACCGACCGGCCAATCGACTCGTCGATGGTCTAGCGTCGTTACGTACCAAACGTAGCGCACGCTAACTACCGCTCGATAGCGCACGTTAAATTGCATAGCATAGCGTGCGCTATTATCGCATGGCGCTTTCTGCTGGGCAGTAAACTGTTCTTGCCATGAATGAAACAATGAAATTCTTCGTGATAATTCATGTTACTTCCATGAATACCAAGTTCATACTCTTATGAATGATCTCCAGGATAATATCAATTTCAAGATGCAAATATACGTATAATCATCATGACACCATAATCCATCTTGATTACAATTTCTCATGCAAGGTTGGTGATCTCCGGTTGATGTATTAGGTTCTACTATCATTATACATATTCAGACTTCATCTCGAGGTGAACTAACAATTCCGACTTATACGAAAGAATATTTCCTAAGATGATTCTTCCTTTAAGTTCTTATAACATCTTTTCCAAATCATGATCATAAAGATGACATAAATCATACGGATTGTTAACTTCCGAATATTTCTCTCATCATTTGAAGTACTAAGATTCCAACTTCAATGTTCCAACAATAATATCGTAATTGTAGACATCCCAATCTTCTAAACATGATGTTGTTGAAATAATTCACTTTGAAATTCAATATCTCGTTAACACGATCATCATATCCATTGGAAATCCAAATCTAAGACTGGTGATAGGTTGAACATACCTTAATATGACGAAATCACTGAACCGTAAGGTAGAATCCAACTCCGATTGGTTGTATGCCTTTCCAAGGTGCTATTCCACTTCCATGAACATTCCACGTGATAACCAATGTATAAACATCAACAATATGTGTTCTAAGTGTATAGGAGTATTACTACAACTCTCTGAACTCTCAAGATTGAGGAAAGTGCGAAAGAAATGCAAGCCAACACGGTTGATGTCCCATTTATAATATTCTGCAATTTTGACAAGTTAGCGCACGCTACTAAGCATCCCTTAGCGTGCGCTAATAATGGTTGACTTCAGAATTTGTCCGGGTGCGTCAGCGGGAATCTTATCCGGACCCATGTCCCGCTGGCGCATGAGCTAGCTGTCCCGCTCAGAAAATTGAGTCCTTAGCGCACGTTACTCATAACTGCATAGCGTGCGCTACTAATGGCCCGATAGCGCGCGTTAAGATACGTTCTTAGCGTGCGCTATCACGAAGTTGCTTGAACAATTTTGCAAGTTTCTATACTTATGCATAATGATATTAATGCACTAAATATCATTCTCCAATAACCAAAATCACCAATCCAAAATAATACATGGTTTGAATACAGATGAAATACACTGTAATAAATCCGGATATTACAATCGAGGCGCTAGAAAAAGATAACGAGTAGATGAAGAAGGACAGAGAGGAGATGAAGAAGTCGAGAGAGAAGATGGAGTCGAAATTTTCAAAGATGAGTAAACTCATGTTGAGATTGCTCAAAGGAAAGAAGAAGGCAGATTCCTCATCATCTCGGGCGAACGTTGAGGATGATGACTCCGACGACTTTGATGAGGATGAGTTTATGCGATCATTATCTGACGAGTAGCATGTCAGGTTTATGTCTTGATGATCATATTTGTTATATTTTGCGTATATTTTGATTTCGATATGTATAAAATGTTATTGTTGCATGGTGTTAATATATTGCTTTGTTGGTTTGGTTACAATGTTGTTTGTTGTTGTGTTGGCTTGGTTCGGTTGATGGTATGTTGTGTTTATTATTCATATGTTTTTTTTTGTGATGTATTGATTATGATGGTGTATTGATGGTTACAATGTTGTTTGTTGTTGTATTGATGGTGTATTATTTATGATAATTTAGTTACAATGTTGTTTATTGTATATTACAATGTTGTTTATGATGGTGTATTGAAACATTACAATTATTTTGCTGTTTTCTTTACTGTCTTTGGTTCCTATCTTGGTGTTTTGTTTTCCTGTCTTGGTGTTCTGTTTACTGTCTTGGTTGTTGTTGCTGTCAAAAAAAAAAAGGGCGCAGGGTATTAGCGTCACATATGTGACGCTAATGTACAGTTAAGGCGTCACATATGTGACGCCATTGTTAATAAATTAAAAAAAAAAGCCTTAAAGGCGTCACATATGTGACGCCAATGAATATTAAAAGAAAAGGGAACCGGAAAACATAGCTCAGTGGCTTGCGCGGGATTCGAACCCGCGCCAATGTCATTCATGGTGTGGCATGTTTCCACCGAGCTATGTTTTCATTCATTGTAGAAAGAACATAAATATAATATGTCTTGACTAAGTAAAATATTTTCCTTTATTTATTATTTGAATTAATTAAAAATCTTAAATAAGAAAAAGTTTGCCATTAATTTATCCAATATATTTCATTTAATTAATTATACTATATTATTAAATATAAATTTAACAAGATTATTTATTATATTTATGTAGATTAATAATGAATGTTATTTATCCTTGTACTATATTTCATACTTATATTTAATCAATCTCCAAAATATGTAAGCATAAATAAATATAATGTAATTTAAGTTCTTAATGTTAAGAAATTTCTTACACTATAATTATTAAATATAATTTAAAATTTATTATTTATAGTATTTAATATTTAAACCGATATAAATTTGTACAATGGAAAAATATTTTTTAAATAAAAATCGACTATCACAAATTGGCGTCAGATATGTGACGCTAAAACGTTATTCTTTGGCGTCACATATGTGACACCGTTGAAAAAATATTTTTATAAAAAAATAATCTTCACATATTGGTGTCACATGTGTGACGCTAAAGAATTACATTAGCGTCACATATGTGACGCTAATGTGTAAAATAAAATAAAAAAAAACTTTGTATAAAGGCGTCACATATGTGACGCCTTTGTTTAAAAGCAGCTGACTTTTTTAACCTAATTTTAAGGCGTGAGATATGTGACGCTTTTGTTTATTTTTTTTATCGCTTTTGTTTCTTTAACTTCACTTTTTCGGGTGAAGCTAATGTGGTGAAGCTAAAGCCACCCTTTTTTAGTAGTGATAGTCGTGCGTATAGCTTCGTTCGAGCGCCATTGTGCTCTTCTTTGAACGAAAATGCAATACAATATGATTTTCTTAGCAACAATCCGGTGGCTATGTGATGTAGATAAGGAAAAGAAGTTTTTTTTTTTTTTTTAATTCTGGAGTGAAAGGCCGCGATGATCATTGGAGGAGGAGGGAGTCTATCTACTAATCATTTTTATTATTTTTTGCAGAAGGGGTACTATGGTCATTTAATAATTATATTAAATTAAAGGTAAAATACTTGGAGTGTATCTACAAAAAGGGAGATGTATATACCCAAACAAATACAAATTTCAATAGAACAGTTTTGGACACGAATAGGAAAGGCAATAAACCTAACAAATTTGGCCATTTATGCAACCATCCAAGTTTTGAACCCGAAATTAAAAACAAAATATTAGTAAAAAGCAAAATCATAACACCTCAATAAATTTTATTAAAAACCGGAATAATTATTATTATTTTGTAACTTATATATATATATAATAACTTTACCGATTTGGACCATATTAGTTCTCTCTTCTACTTGGCATTTTCTAATTCTTTTTATTTTTATTTATCTAAAATATTCTACCCATATTAATTTTAAATGAGATTCCACCAGTTAAAGAACTAAATAAATACTTAGAGTCAATATTTATTTTAGTACGATATAATTATTTTGCACTGCCAATTTGGCCGATTATTGAGTTGGCCACGTGAAAAATAATTTTATTTTTACTGAAAAATATAATTTGATAAATTATAAAGTTGGGAAATAAATAATTTTATTTTGTTGAAAATTCTAATTTGGACCAATTAATTAACATCAAACAATTTAAGAGAATTTGATTTTTTATTAGTATATATGATTTTATATAATTAAATGTATTTAATTCTTAATATGAAATTTTAATTGTGCATACCGAAATAAAAGAAGAAAATATTTTATCCATTCAATTACTCTATGGGCCCACGTGTATATAAATATAAATAGGTTTCATGGATTGTATAAGTGTTGACTTTGTAATATTGAGTATTTATTAAAACAGATAACTAATTATTGTAACGACTTATATTTGATTATTTATAAAAATGAGTTTAGATGATTAATAGATATAAGTATAGGAGCTTGGGACAGAAAGGAATAGTAAAATCCCTATTCATTCGGATTTGGAACAAGTATATGTACATAAATTCTAAGGGCATGTTTGGTAGGTTGGTTGGGTTATGTGAGGTTAGGATAAAAATAGCATAGGTATGTCAGGATATGAGGAGTTACGATTCTAACAGGTTGTTTGGTAGCCTATTTAAAACATCCAGCCACTTTAGAAAATTCCATTTGGTAGCCTATTTTATTTATAACACACTTGTTGAAAATTACACTCTTGTCCTCACTTAACTAATGGAGCCCTAATAATTCCCTCACATTTCATCGCCGCTGAGCCCTAAAAATCGTTCCTTTCACGACAGAGCTGAGAAATTTCGCCGACAAAGCTGAGAAATTTCGCCGACAAAGCTGAGAACTTTCGCCGACAGTGGGAGGTATAGCCGCAAAACAAAGATCTGAGGATGAGCTCCCTTCACGACAGTGGGAGCAGCGGAGCAAGCCAGCGGATGAAGAAGACAGGTATTGGTCGAAGAAGTTGGTCTTTAGAGGAAGAAACAACTCTTATCGGCGCACTGAATGAACTAATCGCGCAGGGATGGAAGTCAGACAATGGGTTTAAGGCTGGGTACTTGAACAAGCTGGAAGAAGCTCTAAAGAAGGTGTTTCCGACGACTGATTTGAAGGGAGTTCCACACATCAACTCACGGCTCTGCTCTTGGAAAAAAAACTATTATTTCCTCAGTGGAATCCTGAGTCGTAGTGGCGTGGGTTTCAACTCAAATGGGCGTCACATGATCGAAGTCGAGGATGACCAGTGGGAACAAATTGTGAAGGTAATTTTGAATATGTTTGTTATTTTAAGTCGAACATGATCGAAGATGTCTATGAAGTTTTGTATTTTTTTTATTTGTTTTTTGGGAGCCGATTGAATTTCTACTGTCACATTGCCTAAGCTAAATGGGAGAAGACAACTCTAAAGAAGGTTTTTTGCATAGCCGATTGAATTTCTACTATAAGGAACGTGTTTTTTTTTGAAGTGCGCCGAGTTGAAATGGGATAGTAGAAATTTCAACTCTAAAGAAGGGTTTTTTTTGGAGAAGACAAGTTGTTTCAATTCTTGACAGCAATAATCTGAAATGTGGCCATAAAATCTATTGTTATGCCTAACTTGGTTTGTTATTACTATTTTCCTATAGACATGTGGTGCCAATTGTTGTGCCTTGACAATTTCCATCTAAAATGATTTGTTTTTTTTTTTCGTTCACATACGAGTGATGATGCAACTTGCTGTCTACAGATGCCGTAAAATTTAGAGACGAGGGCTTGTTTGTAGAAATCCTAATCACAATCGTATGTTGCATGAGAATCATTAAACTCTAGTTTTATGTCTCCTACCAGCTGGTAAACCTGTAATAACAGGCCGATTATGAAAAATACACGATTCCTCTCTTAGGTAAAATCATGTTAGACCACAAAACTATAGTTCTTAATAAAGAGAGCATCCTATTATTGAGAACAGTTGAAATTGAATGGTCAAGTGTAAATTGTTATAGCTTGCGTAGAGTATGTTTTAAGATTTTTTCTAGCTTACATCTTGTAGCTTTCTATTTATTTTGCTCTTCTTTTATTTGTCAATTTCTGGTTAGGTTGATAACAATGCACGATTGATGCGTTACAAATCATGGCCTTACTACGACGACTGGACTATCATCTTCGGCAAGGATAGAGCGACCGGTGAAGCAGCTGAAGATATATTGGAAGCTTGGAATGACATCATTGATACACTTGAGGCAGACACTTTTCCAATGGGCACACATGGAGATCATGATATTTACATGGATACACAATCTGCACATGAGGGCACTCCTGATAGTGTCTCCCCTACCCAGAAGAATAATCAACCTGAAAAGCTTAAGGGGAAGAAACGGAAGGCAGGTGAGGAGATGCAGGGTGTCTGTGAAGTACTGCGAGAGATTGGAGACAAAACTGATACAAGGCTTCGAGACTTGGCCAAGCGCATTGGATACGATTTTGACGTGAGCATCAAAAGAAAGGAGGCATTTGATCTCCTAGGTTCTATTGAAGGGCTCTCGTTGGAAGATAGGTTTGATGTCTGTGATCTTCTAGCGAAAGAGATCGAGAAGCTGGACGTGTTCATGGGACTGCCTCAAGATGCAAGAGAGGCCTATGTGATGCGGATCCTCACCTCGTTGAGGAAGTAGTGAAGCATCCTAGATTTGTTGGGTTTATTTATATGAAAATTACTCTTGTTTTGTTGCTTTTGGTGTAGTGTTTTATATAATGAAACACAATGAATTTCTTGTTTTTGGCTTAATTGTGATGTTGGTCAGTTAACTGCTAGTAGATGCTAGCAATTTTGGTGTTTCGCAACTTTTGAATATTTGCTAGTTTGGTCCATAAGTTTCAATGTAATGCAATTCTAGTCTTATAACTTCCTAGTTGGTGAAATTTTGATCTTAAAATGACTGGTGTAATATTTCATTTTCTTCCAGTACTTCAAGTGCCGTACTTATTTACTTCAAGAGCCGTACTTATTTCATTTTCTTCAGTACTTCCAGTACTTCATAGTTCAATACTTCAAAGTAGTACAAATCCATTTCTTATTTGTAAAACTAGAGAAGTTGACTAGAGCCGTACTTATTTACTTTGATTTAAAAACTACCAAGAAGTAATATATATATATATATATCATTCACCATACTTTTCATTACTATCGGCCCAGCCAAGAACGTGAAATCAAGAGAGCAATTGCACGACATTGATTAGTTCTTTGAGCAAGCAAGATGCCATAAATCAGAACTACGATACACAACAGAACTACCAAAAAAGCTAATAATATTCAGAATTTAGCAGAAAAGCCAAAAATAAAATCCTCTTCATAACATTGACGACGATACACAACAGAACTACGAAGCAAAATGGCAACAAAAGTTTATGATGATAAATTTGGTTCACATTAACCGACCTAGAACGATACCAAAAAGTACAAGAACAATTGTCATGAATGCACGCTCAATTAGCAGAAATAGTTCACTCTTCAGTTCGACTCTTTCCTTTGCATGCGCACTCTGGCCCTGAATTCTCTCTGATTGGGCATCATTTGTAAATTCAGCATGCCTATTAACTTGGCTGCGTGATAAATGAGGGGAGGTTTGAGTGGACCTCAGGGGGTAAGTTTGAGCACGAACATAATATGGAATATATCCGGATGGATCGCTCAAGTGGTAGTCATCACACCATAAAAAATCGTCTTCGTGGACCTTATCACCTGGACATTTGTAGTAATAACGACCGGGGTGTTTCGCATCCTTCCTTGCACATCTAACTATCATTTTACCGGTCCCACACCAACAGTCAGGAATACAGCTCATTTTTCAAGAAGTTCCTGCTACATGTAGAATAATGGCAAAATGAGTGATAACAATCACACATCAAAATCATATGGTAATAATGCATAGAATTACAGGAGCATATATAGCAATCCCAATACAATTCGGTCTTAACAGAAGAATTACATGATGATAAAACACACACACATTCGGTTTTAACAAGTGTTTTAACATGATGATAAAACACACACACATTCGGTTTTAACACACATTATCAATTCTGCCACATAGCGTGCGCTAAATCATCCCTAAATTGATTCCACTCGGCAGTGTTTTCAACCGCATCAACGTAGTCATCTTCTTGGTCGTGGTCCTCATTTGCACCTTCATCACCATGTTCATCAACCAAGTCCTCTATCGGGTCATGGGCCATCTCATTCCGAATAAAATTGTGAATCAAAAAGCATGCCATTATCAATCTATTTTGCACTTTCACAGGGTAGTAAGATGAGCTCCTAAGAATTCCGATGTTAAATTAAAAATTAACATTGTTTAACATCGGTTTTTCTAAAAACCGATGTTAAATTAAAAATTAACATTGTTTAACATCGGTTTTTTTAAAAACCGATGTTAATTTGTAATTTAACATCGGTTTTAGTATAACCGATGTTAAACTTTTTAAAAAATCTGAAACTTTTTTTAAAAAAATCGAAACTTTATTTAAAAGTTAACATCGGTTTTTCTAAAAACCGATGTTAAATTAACAATTAACATCGGTTTTTCTAAACCGATGTGAAATGGATTAATTTAACATCGGTTTTTTTAAAAACCGATGTTAATTGTTAATTTAACATCGGTTTTTTGCAGAACCGATGTTAAACGAGCGATGTTGAATGTCTTTTTTGTAGTAGTGGTACTTGCACTAGCTATTCGAATGCTAACCCCTTAAATGGGGGAAATGCGTTTTATGCATTTCAGGTACTGGTCGAGCTGAGGAGCCGGCACGAGATGCGCACGCAAAGGATGGACTGGCATGATGATGAGGCTCGAGTCCATTATATTTTTTTCTTTATTGGTTAAAGTCCCCTGCGTGGGCAATGGATTTACTGTGGTTACATTTTTCGTTACTGAATTAAAATATTTTGGCCGAAGCCACGACCCTATTTTACTTGATGATTGTGTCTTATGGGATTTCATATACAGTTGGTGTGTTATGTGTTAGCCTGGTAAACCTCATGGAGGTTCTACGGCGTGTTGTGTCAAGATTTAACACCTTCCGACTGGCGAACGCCTCCGAGGCCGAGCGACCGACTTACCGCCGAGGAGACAAGGCAGATCTGCCGACCAGCGACCACGCGACCTAGCTTTAGCCCGAAAGACAAGCATGAATCGCCCACCAAGGTCCTGTGACAAGTCCCGGTGTCGAGCGATCGACATCCAATACGATCATCGCTCGGCGCCTGGCGACCGACTTCTAGCGACCGACTTATGGACGATCATCTCTCAGCGCTTTGCCGACCGACCCTTGGCGACCGACCATTGCCGACCTTCAGTGACTGGCCGAGAACGATCCTCGGTGTCCAGCTAGAGGCGACCGCATCATGACGATCTGGGCCGATGGCCATCCGGGCCGCCTGTGCCAAGTCTCAAAACTGACCCCACGTGCAGATCCACAAAAGGCGCTGACAAACTTGTCACCTACCTCACCTACCAACAGGGCCCAGACCTGCGAAAGGAGCTGACGGACAAGACTGGTGACCACAGCCTGTCACCTACTGACAAAGTCCGCCGAAAGTAACAAAGTGGGACCTCCTGTGACAGTACTTCCGGACGCGTGCTGGATCCTCATTGGACCGCACAGCTGGCCACCAGCTGTAGCTTTAGACTTTTGGCAGGCAGCCCATGTGACCTTTAGGACGATCGACCCATTACATTAAATGTCGAATGGCGATCGCCCACTAGGAAGGAGGGCACCTCAACTCCTATATAAAGGAGGCAGCCTGCACTCGGTTTCAGGGTCTGAGCACTCAGCAATATCGCGATTCAAGCACACCATACAAAAGCAAATACTTACACTTGGCAAAACATCCAACTCTTGGCAACAACTATCTTTCGGTCTTACTTCTCCCGGCCTTTTCTCCTCGAGCAGATTATCGGCGGGACGAAGAACACCGAGCTTCGCTCAAGAGCCGGATTAACAGAGTCTTTTTACACTCATTGTATTTAGATTTCTCTCATTAATACTTGTATCCACGAATATTCGTATTAATAACATCTCGCGAGAGCATTCAAGCCCGGGCCTAACAAACCCGGCAAATCTTGTATTATTTATCTACTCTCGGAAGTGCTCCCGCAATTGTTGTTTGTTGTCCGTCTTCCAGCAGTATTAATCTTCGGATAAATATTTTGGGCAACAACAATTGGCGCTAGAGGAAGGGCAATCCAACCCTCGAATTTTTATACTTACCGTTCCGAAGAACACTCACTGTTCTCGGGACAGATACTTGAAGTGACACTTACTGCACTTCAAAGAAATCCTTCAGAAATCATGTCTTCCGCCTCCGCGTCGAAGAAAGCCGACCACCGGCCAAACCCCCTGCTCCGTCCCTGGGCCCGAGCCGCGGCCGATGGTGGAAGGTAGCCGCCGCGGTCGAGACGCTCGATCCGCCCTCGGACGGAGGCCTGCCTCTCGCTCGACGGTTCCAAACCAAGGAACAGATCGAAGGGGCCCCGGCCGTCCTACAGAGCGACGGAGTGCTCTCAACGCGCCTCCCGCTATCGCCTCGGCCGTCCGCCGAAGTCCAAGCGAAGCTCAAGGCGTCATCGCCGAGCGACGCTGTGAGGCTCCCGTCGCAGAAGAGGCGCTCGCGCCGGGCACCTCTGTCTCGATCGCCCGGGCGGTGACTCCAACTCGCTACCGGGCCGGTCCGGCCCCATCTACGAGACGACGGAGTTTGAGTCCGTTACTGTGAGCTCGGCCTACCCGACTCCCGGAGCGCCTAGCCCTCGGCTCCTCGCCGAATTGCCGAGGTCGGGCGGCGCGGAGCCCGAGATCGGTACACGATCGCCTCGCCTCGCTCCCAAAGCCGATCGGCAAGCGACCAAGCCACGGCGATGGCCGCGATGCAACGTCAACTCGACGACATGAAGGCGCTCCTGGAATCTGTGGCGGCGCCAAGAAGACGATCGCCGCCAAGCGAGCCGCTCACGATCGACATCGAGCTCGCCTCGCGGCATAAGATCGCTCCCCGCAAACGCCCGTGTACGAGGGGCGATCGGACCCCAAGTGCACTCCGAGGAAGTTCAACATCTACATGATCGGGTGTGGGGCATCCGACGCGACTCAGATGCCGGATGTTCCTCCGACGCCGGACGACCTCGCCACCGGTGGTACACTTCATTGCCACCTCGGTCCATTGCCTTTAACGAGCCGGCGCACGGCTTCACCGAGTACTTCGCCACTGTGGTCGTCCGCCCGAAGGTCCCCTTCGCATGATGCAAATCAGCTGTGGAGAAGAAGAGTCCGACTCGGACTACATCGACCGGGTAGACGTAATCATCCTCAATGGCGAGCCCATAAGCGATGAGACCGCCCTCTACGCGGTCCTTGGAGGATTTCAGGGTTTTTCGCCTATGTTCAGGCATCTCACGAAGACCCAACCTACGACCTACGCAGCCTTCCGGGCAAGAGCCGCAGATTTTCTGGCCAGGCAAAGGTTTCTTCTTAGCCTGTGAGCAGCGCGATCGGCACCCGGACGACGATCTCCCGCCCGATCGCCAATATCGACCTACGAATAAGCGATCGGCAGACGAGCGACGATCGCCAGTCTTCCGGCCCGATCGCCGATCATCACGCTACATCATCCGCAGCCGAGGACACGATCGCCATCTACACCCAAAGATATAACATGACGGACTAAGGCATAAGATCGCCTCCACCGCACATCATAAAGCCATGGTCCTGCAACGATGGAACCGGGCCGCTTCGCCATGCAAGGTCCCTTTTCGCCAAGATCGCCCGCCTTCGTTTAAATACGAGGCCGGCGTAGTCGAGGGCTCTCCAACATTAATCGGTGGACACACGCCACAATCCCCGCCTCAACGTACACCGCCGAGGTCGGCCATCTCCATGGCCGGCCGAGGTGGAAGCAGAGCTAACAAGCCGCGGGCGTGGAGTTGATTCATCCGACGCCGCCCCGCGCAAGGACTCCTCTAGACCGAGACCGCACGCCCTTCGTTTAAATACGAGGCGAGGCGCAGCCAACGAGGACCCTCATAATAAAGTGAGTCACGAGACACTCAATGTCTTCGCGCACCAAGACACGGTCATGGAATCGGTCCATCGATCTCCGCGACTGTGCACGATTCCTCAAACAAAGCGAAACCACCAAGTTTCCATGGGGGATCGGCCAATGTTGTTTTTGCAGGTACAAGACCGAAAGATAGCTAAAGCCAATCGACCGTGGTAGCCCAAGTCCGAAATCGTAAGTCAGCTCAGCAAGGTCGCCAGCAAGAGCCACCTCGCCCCATGTCTTCAACATAGGAGCAAGCTGGGGGGCAATTGTTGTGTCAAGATTTAACACCTTCCTACTGGCGAACGCCTCCGAGGCCGAGCGACCGACTTACCGCCGAGGAGACAAGGCAGATCTGCCGACCAGCGACCACGCGACCTAGCTTTAGCCCGAAAGACAAGCATGAATCGCCCAGCCGAAGGTCCCAGGACAAGTCCTGGTGTCGAGCGATCGACATCCAATACGATCATCGCTCGGCGCCTGGCGACCGACTTCTGGCGACCGACTTATGGACGATCATCTCTCAGCGCTTTGCCGACCGACCCTTGGCGACCGACCATTGCCGACCTTCAGTGACTGGCCGAGAACGATCCTCGGTGTCCAGCTAGAGGCGACCGCATCATGACGATCTGGGCCGATGGCCATCCAGTCGGCCCAGGCCAAGTCTCAAAACTGACCCCACGTGCAGATCCACAAAAGGCGCTGACAAACTTGTCACCTACCTCACCTACCAACAGGGCCCAGACCTGCGAAAGGAGCTGACGGACAAGACTGGTGACCACAGCCTCTCACCTACTGACAAAGTCAGCCGAAAGTAACAAAGTGGGACCTCCTGTGACAGTACTTCCGGACGCGTGCTGGATCCTCATTGGACCGCATAGCTGGCCACCAGCTGTAGCTTTAGACTTTTGGCAGGCAGCCCATGTGACCTTTAGGACGATCGACCCATTACATTAAATGTCGAAAGGCGATCGCCCACTAGGAAGGAGGGCACCTCAACTCCTATATAAAGGAGGCAGCCTGCACTCGGTTTCAGGGTCTGAACACTCAGCAATATCGCGATTCAAGCACACCATACAAAAGCAAATACTTACACTTGGCAAAACATCCAGCTCTTGGCAACAGCTATCTTTCGGTCTTACTTCTCCCGGCCTTTTCTCCTCGAGCAGATTATCGGCGGGACGAAGAACACCGAGCTTCGCTCAAGAGCCGGATTAACAGAGTCTTTTTACACTCATTGTATTTAGATTTCTCTCATTAATACTTGTATCCACGAATATTCGTATTAATAACATCTCGCGAGAGCATTCAAGCCCGGCCTAACAAACCGGCAAATCTTGTATTATTTATCTACTCTCGGAAGTGCTCCCGCAATTGTTGTTTGTTGTCCGTCTTCCAGCAGTATTAATCTTCGGATAAATATTTTGGGCAACAACACGGCGTGTAATGTCCCATTTGTGATTTGGGGTGTTACGTATATATGGCTAACCTGTGGGTTTACCATTGGCAAGCCGTCAAATAACTCTTAAGGTACTTGAAGGGCTCAACCAGGTATGGTCTTAAATTTTCTCGACACCTGCAAGGTGCAAAATTGGTTGGATATGTGGATTCTAATTACGCTGCTAATCGTGATAACCGTAAGTCTACCACTTCATATGTGTTTACTTTGTGTGGCACACCGATCAGTTGGAAGTCTCAATTACAACCTATAGTTGCTTTATCCACTACAGAATTTGAGTATGTCGCTATAACAGAAGCATTAAAAGAATCTATATGGTTAAAAGGACTATTATCAGAAATCGGTTTTCTAAAGGATAAAGTCGAAGTTTTTTCGGATAGTCAATCCGGTATTCAACTGTGCAAGAATCCAGTTTTTCATGATAGAACGAAACATATTGATGTTCGTTTCCATTTCATACGAGATGTTGTTGCTAAACGTATAATCTATCTTGAAAAAATACCCTCCCAATTTAATCCTTCAGATATGGGTACTAAGTGTTTACTCGTCGAGAAATTTAAATCTTCTTTAAAAAGACTGAATTTTGATTCGATCGAATAAATTTTTGAACTTTGTGTTCTTTAGGGTATCTCTTTATGAGTTAGTCTTCTTTGTGAATTCTTTTACCTTATTTACTTTGTGTATGTGCAGGTAACCCCGGAGATAGGCGATGATGAGTTTTCTCCAAAACCCGAAAATGCAATTTGACTGGTTGGCCCAAAAAGGTGGAGAAATGTTAGTATTTGGCCCAACTAGGCCCAAACTATATCTCCCTTATTTCGGCCCATTTCACTTTTGTGCCGACCCATTTGGCGACCCTTATTAATAGGAGCCGTCCGATCAAGATGTATTAAGATACCTCTAAACTGGACCGTTCATCGTATCCTATTTAATCCTAACCCTAACCCTATCTCCCTCATTCACTCCGCCTCCACTCTCACCCCGTCTCCCTCTTTTCTTTCTCCTCTCCCGTGAGTTCACCTACCCTCGGTCAACTCTCCCCGCTGCATTTTTGCTCCCGATTCTCCCTACCTCCTCTCCCCCGTGAGCTCTTGAATATATCTATGGAATCCCGTGACCGATTCCATCCTTGTGGGTATAAAAGACTTCACTGGGGACGGGAGTTTAAAAACACTGAGAGAAAAAGAATTGAGTTATGCCTTGAGAATCCGAGTGAAAAGAGTGATATTTGTGTAGTGATATCATTGAGGGAGACCGGGATTAGTTCCTGAGATTTTCTGAGGTTTTATGGCTTAGGATAAGGCGCTATCGGGTTGTTGTGCCGGCCGGCAGTGGTTCGGCGTTCGTCCTTCATGGAATCGAACTTTCTTGGTGTCAAATTGCAAAGGGTTCGGAAGATCTGAGCCTAAAGATCTCTTTCACAAAGGGGATTTCTTGTCCCTTATTTTTCCTCCGTTTTTTCGTATTGCTTTTTCGCAATATATTATATATATATATATATATTCTGTAGTTTATATATATATATATATATATATATATATATATATATATATATATATTCTGTATTTTATATATATATATATATATGTATTTATTATATATATATATATATAAATATATATATCTGCTGTATAACTTATATAATATATATTTGTTATATATATATTTTTCGGTATTATACCATATACATATATTATATATATATCTGTTATATATATAAATATATATATATATTGCATTCTTGCTGCCTTAATTACTTGGTGTATTTCGATCGGTATTATCGTTATCTCGGCTAACTTAAACGAATCTTTGTGATTTACAGATTGGTTCTGGACGATCGAATTCTTTTTGGGGTCAGCTTGTTCTTGGGGTTTATTTCAATAATTATATTGTTCATTAGTTGGCTTGTAATCCTTAATCCCTATCCCGTTGAATATAATTGTAATAGTTATATTCGTTTAATCCGCTTGAATTATCGATCCTGTCTTTAGCTATTGTACGACCCGATACCCAACAGTTCCAAACTTCTATTTGCATTTGGCTTGCACATTCCTATCAATATGCCACCTGTAATAGAAGTGCCTCGATTCTGGAAAAGTTGACGCTAAAGCATTCATCAATGTTATATCTCGATCAGCCACTATCACTTTCGGGAAACACACATCATCCAAAACCTCTCACATAACCAGTGGCGGAGGGAGGGGGGTGGCGGGTAGGGGCTGTGGCCCCCCTCCCAAAAAAAAATTCTATTAATATTTTTTTATTATTATTATATTTTTGTTATTTAAAAAATATTGGCCTCAAAGTAAGAAAAGTAGTCAGTGAAACTCTATAAACGAATGTATTTTTCTGAGTTCTATTAGTATGGTTTTACGTATTAATATGGATTCGTTTATTTAATGTGATTTTTGTTGTTAATAACTCATCTAAAAAAATTTAATGTCACTGTGTCGGAAAAAATTTTAATTTCGCCCCCGTACCAAGAAATTCTGGCTCCGCCTGTGCACATAACACTTATAGCCCATTTATAGTTGTCCTCTTTCTCAGCCTCAAGATACACTGAAGCCACTGAAAATGTCAATCCAGTAGACGTTACTCCAACCATCTCCATGTACGGAAGTCTATACCTATTTGTCTTGTAGGTACAGTCAACCAATAAAATATCTGGAAAAGAACGAAATAACTTGATGCTCGTCGGGTGAGCAAAGAAAAGCTTCTTCAAAGTGTTTGTCTCGCCACATATCCGATGGTAGTGAACATACTCGTTCTGAGTTAGCAATCCCAGCAAATACTGCAATTGACTTCGGCCTCCATACTCATTCACCCTATGCTTCTTCCTAGCATTGTATATTGTGCGAATGGTCGAGTGGTTTTCATGTTTCTTCTTCTTCAACATCATCAACACGTCTTTTGTTGGGCATTGCACTGTAACATGTCGATGACAAACTGTTCTTCTTCCTTGGTAAGTCTCTCGACGTGTGAATGACCCACCATATACATCGCAATGGGATGATTATGAATCCCGTTCTTCACTTTAAGCCTCCAATCACCAGGGGATACTTGGGTTCCCTTTAATGTATTGGGGCATCCACACTTCTTAGTCCCCATGTCCCTCTTCCCTTTAATATCACCCTTGTCCTCATCATCATCCTCACAAAGTCATCATCGGTCTTCTTGGTCTTCTTTTTCTTCTTAACATCTACTTTATTACCCCTCCTCTTGAACTTTTGATATTCACCACCCTTCTCGCAAATCAATATTACATGCGCCTTTTTTTACCACTTCCATTGTCTGATCTTTTAACAAGGATGACCATGTTGTTCTCTAATACCACTCGTCGTACCCATGCTTGCAAGGCCTTGCGAGTTGGAAAGAGATTGTAATTAGTGAAGATATTTGTATAGTCCATCACGCCTCGTTTCCTTGGACACTCTCCCTATCATATCAATGTTCATCCGGCGCATCATCACGTCGTTCTTCGTAAGGGTCCTTTGACTCGACAAGGTCATTGTCATCGAGCACGGTGTATAACTGGGTGATGATCTTCATCGTCCGCCACATTCTTCCAAAAAAGAAAATCGATTAGTAAATGTTGAAAATTTTAAAACTGTTCGACTAAAAATTTGAAATCTTAAAGAAATTTCACATACTATTGCCGAAATTTGTTTTTTTAATAGAGAATACCGAAAATCATTACATATTTCGAAAACTAGTTGTCGAAATTTTATTAAAATTTCAATAAATTAGGTTCGAACATAAGTTAGTCGCGGTTTTCAATCATAGATGAGCGGGAACGATCTATACTACGATTTAGATACATAGTTTGTGTAATGCCCGAGATTTCTGTTATGTAATTGGAACTTGTGATATTGTAATGATTGTACTTTTGTCTGAGTATTATTCTCCGTATTTCATAATCCGATGTTGCCGAGCGTTTAATTTCATGGTTGTGATTTGTATGGTTGAAATTGCGCATGTAGCGCACGCTACAAAGCAAGGGTAGCGACGCTAACATGGTTTCATAGCGCACGCCATGCAATGTAATTAGCTAACGCTATGCGTGGTCAAATTGATTGGTACGTGAGTTAGGTGAGAACTCGCCGGGGACCCTGTCCGGATCGTGTCGGATGTACTGACGGCTTTCGAAAAGCCGAGTCAACGCCTTTAGCGCACGCCATGTATATGCGTAGCGCACGCTAAGTGCCGAGTACTGTTTAGATTGTGAGCCGTTAGCGCACGCTACGAACAGGGTCTAGCGCGCGCTAATAGCCATTTATTATAAATAGGACATCATCCTATTCGAGATTTCAGTTTTTCTCCTCCCATAACCCGAACTCTTACACTTAGATCATAACTCCCTTCGTCCTAAACACTTCATATCAACCTCCTAGTTCGAGATTGAAGATCGTATATCATTGGAGATTGGTGTTCAAGCCTTCGGTGTTGGATCGCTTCATTTTCCTCCGTATTCTTCACTACTTTGAGGTAGGTGATTCTTCACTGATGTTAGTAATGTTCCTAAGGAAGTTTGAATCATGTTTTGATAGCAAGTATTTCGTTTATAATCGGTCATCACATGTTAGAAGGATACTTTTGACGTATCGGCATTATATATCGTATGAACCTTTGAACCATCTTATTATAAGGACTCCTAAGCATGTTCAAATCGAGTTATGATCAATAATCGGATATTTACCCAGTTGATACGTTTTACACGATGGAATCATGTGTTTTGGAACGTAGAACAAATGGAACTTAGATTATTTCTTGGAGATCATAGATTAATTATGATGTTGAGTTGGCTATCCGTATATTTGTATTTCACGATCATAAATCTTCCACAAACCTTATTAGCATGATTTGCCCGAGGATAACTTGTATTATCACGGTAGGATTCATGAGTTCCTCACCATTCAACCCAAGATTCGGCTTGCGATTCGCCATGCAATATTAGCGCACGCTAACACGTGTGAGTTAACGTGCGCTATCGGGTCGATAACGCCCGAAACGCACGTAGCGACGTTATGAGACCAGCCGAGCCGATCGCCAGACCGTGGCTAGCGACGCTAGTCTTATACGATAGCGTGACGCTATCAGCCTGCCTTAGCGCACGTTACGTAGAGTACGAGCGCGCTAAGCAGTCCAGGCAGATTGGTTATTTTGAGCTTTTCGGCCGTAAACCGAATTGTTAGGCCATCGTTCGACTTGAGATGATTTGTATATCGTTCCTTTTGTTAAGGTTTGAGCTTGTTACGTTGATCGAAGGAGGCGGCCTTCGAGCGTGTCGAGAACATTGAAGTGTTTCGTCCTTGCCATTTTCGAGGCAAGTATCATATGTCGAGTTCGATTTATCATGCTTGTGGTTTTATTCATATTGTTGAATATGAGATGTATTTCTGAGAATTTTCGTGATATTCGTTGTTGTTTGTTCGTATTGATGAACATATTGAAATGCATATGTGTATGCATAATTGTTTCATTTATGGTATAAATGATCCGAGGGGATCATGAGGATCTATGCTGAGGGCGCTGGATCGAATGTCCACCATGCGTTGGTCCGACGGGATCATCATGGGGATCTATGCTGAGGGCGCTGGATCGCTGGACGGGTTTTCCACCATGCGTTGGTCCGACGGGATCATCATGGGGATCTATACCAAGGGCGCCTGGATCGCCGGATTACCTCAGTATTGTGTAGATCGAATCGTGAGGATTCGCATCGTTGATTCCGTGGCGGAAGTCCGCTTTGCATGTTTTATGATGTATTAATGATTTATTCTATGACAATACTTGTACTAGCATTGTTTTGCTAACTTCTGGGGTGGACATTGTTTTTGATGTTCGTGTAGTCGAGGAGCGGAGGGCCACAAGATCGGCAGTGACGATGAGATGGCTCAAGATGTGGTTGATGTTCTTATTATTATGATTTGTCTTCTTGGTTCGCTTAGTAATCGAGTATGTCCGTATTAATAAAGTCTTTTCGATATGGTTGTATAAGTCAAAGACATTTGATCATTTGTTTCAAATCGTATGTGAATTCCAGTGTTCGATTGGTTTATTTTTACACTTCTTTTAAAATTAGCCTTGTAAATCCTTATCTAAAGGGTTTACGGCGCTGTAATTATTCGAATATCTCGGGTGTTACAAAGATATGGTATCGGAGCTAAGATTTATGGATATCTTGGCAATCGGGTTAGTTTGGTCTGCTTTACGTTATTGATTATTGGTCGCTCGTAACATCATCTGCCGAGCCAAAGATCGCCAATCGACTATGGTTGTAAGTTTCCTAATCTCGAATACTACTGTTTTATTTAATTCACGTCTTGTAAACATTAATGAATGTACTTTGAGAAAGTTTGTCCCAGATATTGAGTATTTATGTTTACAGTATGTTGAGAGGAGGTCGTGGACGCGGACGCGGACGTGGTAATGCGAGGCAAGAATAGTCGGTATCTACCCCAGAGATAACCGCTAGTCAAACGGATTCACATTCCGGGGGACAGCAGGGATCGGCAAATAATAATGCAGATCCTAACGTGCCGGGAGTGCTTCAGCAGGTGGTTGCCCAGATAAACCAGTTTGCTCAAGTTGTGGATCGCATGCAGACGGCGATGGGACAGCAGAATAACGTGGATAATCGGGGAGATAAATGGCTTACCGAAGTGATCAAATTGCATCCTCCGAAATTTGATGGTTCGACTGAGACGCTTTCTTGGGATCACTGGCTGAAAGAATTAGAGAAGATTTTTGCGGGGATTAATTGTCCCAACGATAGGAAGGTTCCGGTCGCCCAGTATCTTCTGACAGGGGAGGCTTTCGACTGGTGGGAGGCCATTCGACCGGAGGAGCATAATGTTGATCGGACAGAATTCAAACCGATGATGGAGGCGCAGATTGTCCTCGCCTGCTAGAGAGGCCCGAGTTCGGGAGTTTTTCTCACCGCAAAATTCGAAGCAAATCGTGACGAAGTGATTAAGACTTTTAATCACCAATGACTTATGTGCGCCACTGGTCAGACCGAGGCGGAAAGGATTTTCCATTTTGACATGCGAATGAAGCCGGAAATTCAGCAATATATGTCCGGATTTGATTGTACCACCTTGAGGCAAGATCGGGACAAGGCGTTGGCCTACGATATGAAGGAAGCAGCAGAGAGAAATCGACGGAAGCAAAGAAACAGAAGGTGTCGGGCAACTTCACGGAGAATAAGAATAGCGGGCCCCGCTGTGGTCGGTCCTCTTTTCACTCATCCAGAGACCTCCGCATCCTAGTCGAGGAGGAAAGAAGTTCCGGGCAGACCGACTGCTTCGACACAGGAAGAAGTGTTACAACCGTGGCAAGGCGGGACATGTTCGACGTGATTGTTTCGCGCTACCGTGACTGTTTCGAGTGTGGACAGGAAGGACATCGCGCAACATTTTGTGGGAATGCGACCCGATCTTTTGGTACTCGCGCTCCGGCTCCAGTTCCGAAGGAGACGAGTGTGAACCAGACGCAAAGAAAGTGGATTTCAGCAGATAACGCCGGGAAGAGAGAGGCATCCAAAGGCCGGGTCCGTTCCTCCACGCCCGTACGAGATGAGGAAATCGGATGATCGTACACACTGTTGCATCGTGTACGATTCGAGATCCTTTTGCAACCGATTAGTGTCTTGTTCGATTCAGAGCCACGCATTCTTTTATATCTTTGAACTGTTAATCGTTTGAACATCTCGTGCTTGTATAATTGTGAACCTTATGTTGTGGGATTACCGAGGAGAGAAAATTGTGGGAACCTTAGAAGCTAAGGATTTCCCAAGATCTATAGAAGGAAGAGATTGGCCATCGAATCTTATTGTGATTGACATCTCATGTGACGATTTAATTTCTGAGATGATTGGCTCAACTGTTATGGAGTCATGGCTGAATTACCGAGAGAGAGTCATTTCCATCATTACCGATGACGGATCCGAACACTTATTCCGAGGATGGAGACCGGGAAGCTCGGGAAATTGATCAAGGCAATGAAAGCCGTGAAATTATCAAGCAAGGATGTCACGGACTTTGGTGCTATGCCATGAGGAAAGAGGAAGGAGTAGAGCTCTCATCTATTTCAGTTGTGAATGAGTTCTCGATGTTTTTCCCGACGAACTACCCGGATTACCTCCGCAGAGAGAAGTGGAATTCACTATCGAATTAGAGCCTGGAGCAGCTCCTATTTCCAGAGCACCATATCGCATGGCGCCAACCGAGATGTATGAACTCAAGAAACAACTGGAGGAATTGTTGCAGAAGGGTTATATTCAACCAAGCATTTCTCCTTGGGGAGCGCCCGTTCTCTTTGTCCGGAAGAAAGACGGATCCCTCCGACTGTGTATTGATTACAGGGAACTCAATAAGATGACAATCAAGAACAAGTATCCTATACCTCGGATCGACGACTTGTTTGATAAACTGCAAGGGGCAAGGGTATTCTCGAAGATTGACTTGCGAACGGGATACCATCAGTTGAGAATTAAGGAATCGGATATACCGAAATCGCTTGAGATCCCTAAGACGGCATTATGAATTTGTAGTGATGCCATTTGAACTTACCAATGCTCCTGCGGTATTCATGCAATTGATGAATCGGGTATTCTTGGAGTACTTGGATAAATTTGTGGTCGTTTTCATTGACGACATCTTGATATATTCGAGGGACGCAAAGGAACATGCTGAACTTTTACGTGTGGTTTTGAGCATCTTGAGAAAGGAACAGCTGTATGCTAAGCTTTCTAAATGCGAATTTTGGCTTAAGGAAGTAACCTTCCTTGGGCATGTGATATCATCCGACGGAGTTCGTGGACCCAAGAAAGTCGAAGCAATCTTGGAGTGGGAAGCTCCTAAAAACGTGAAAGAAGTCCGAAGCTTCTTAGGACTTGCTGGATATTATCGCCGCTTTGTAGCGGGATTTTCCAAAATTGCTCGTCCGCTCACTCACCAAGGTAAAACTCAAAAGTTCATGCGGAATGAGGAGTGCCGGCTAGTTTTGACGAACTTAAGAGGAGGCCGACGACAAGACCTATATTAGCGCCGGAAGGAACCGACGGATTTATGGTATACGTGATGCTTCAAATCGTGGTTTGGGTTGTGTGTTGATGCGTATGATAAAGTGATTGCTTATGCTTCTCGGCAATTGAAACCGCAAGTTAATTATCCTACTCATGATCCGGAGCTAGCATGTGGTCTTTGCCTTGAAAATCCGCGACATTATTTGTATGGCACTCATTGTCGATCTTTACAGATCATAAGAGCCTCAAGTACATTTTCATGTAAAGAGTTAAACATGAGGCGTAGAAGGTGGTGGAATTGATCAAGGATTACGACTTGGAGATTCTCTATCATCCGGGAAAGCAAACGTCGTAGCCGATGCTTTGAGCCGTAAACTGCTTTCTCTTCGAGTGTTGGAAGCACTTACGTCCCAAACCAAAGATTCAACAGAACCGATCCGCGAGGATTGAAGTATGGGCACCAGGAATCCAAGGGCAACTTTATGTGATGGAACTGACTTCATCACTAGTCGAGGAGATCAAGTCTAAACAATTGAACGATTCTCTGATCCTTCGATTATGTGACGAAGTAAAGAAAGGAAAAGCCCCAGGATTCGTGATACAAGATGATGGAGTTCTGAGATTTCAGAGTCGACTTTGCGTTCCCGATGATGATGATTTGAGAAGGACTATTCTGAAGGAAGCTCACAGCGCGCCCTATTCTATTCACCCGGGCAGCAGTAAGATGTATAAAGATTTAAAGCAAAACTTCTGGTGGGGAAATATGAAGAAGGACGTAGCGGAGTACGTTTCGAAGTGTTTGACTTGTTAGCAGGTTAAGATTGAACATCAACGACCTGCCGGAATGTTAAAGCCACTTCCGATCCCTGAATGGAAGTGGGAGGATATCTCGATGGATTTCATCACTAGTATGCCAAGGACTAGAACGGGAATGAACATGATTTGGGTTGTAGTTGATCGAATAACCAAGTCGGCTCATTTCCTGGGAATTAAAGATACATGGGGACCCGAGAGATTGGCACGAATATTTATTGCGGAGATAGTCAGATTGCACGGGACGCCGAAGACCATTATTTCGGATCGAGATGGTCGTTTCGTGTCACACTTCTGGAAAGCAGTTCACAGGGCTTTGGGGACTGAGCTCAACTTTAGCACAGCTTATCATCCCCAAACGGATGGTCAGTCTTAAAGAACTATACAGACAGTAGAAGACATGCTTAGAGCTTGTGCTTTAGATTGGTCGACTGATTGGGAAGTTCACTTGCCCTTGATCGAGTTCACCTATAATAACAGTTGGCATGCTTCTATTAAGATGGCCCCATTTGAAGCTTTATACGGGAGAAGATGCCGATCGCCCCTGTGCTGGGATGATTCTTCGGATTTGATCGGGACGGAACCGGAATTGATTATTCAGACGCAAGAGAAGATAGCCTTGATTCGAGAGAGACTGTTGACTGCCCAGAGTCGACAAAAGTCTTATGCCGATGTACGCTGCCGCCTCTAGAGTTCGACTGGGACCACGTACTATTGAAGGTGTCTCCTACACGAGGGATTTTCCGTTTTGGGAGAAGAGGCAAGCTTAGTCCGAGATATATCGGACCATTTGAGATCCTAGAGCGAGTTGGGGATTTAGCATACCGGTTGGCCTTACCGCCATCGCTGAGTCATGTTCACAATGTGTTTCACGTATCCCAATCAAGGAAGTATGTACCGGACCCTACCACGTCATTGATTTCGACGAGATCGAGATAGCTAATGATGGCACCTTCAAGAGAGACCAATCAAGATACTTGAGAGCCGGATCAAACAGCTTGAGAAATAAACCAATACACTTGGTTAAAGTACAATGGTCACGACATGGAGTTGAAGAGGCCACTTGGGAAACGGAGGACGGTATGAAGGCTAAATATCCGAGTTGTTTTCATCATAAGTTTCGGGACGAAACTTCTTTAGGGAGGAAGGATGTAATGCCCGAGATTTCGTTATGTAATCGAACTTGTGATATTGTAATGATTGTACTTTTGTCCGAGTATTATTCTCCGTATTTCATAATCCGATGTTGCCGAGTTTAATTTCATGGTTGTGATTTGTAAGGTTGAAATTTGCATGTAGCGCACGCTACAAAGGCTAAGGGTAGCGACGCTAACATGGTTTCATAGCGCACGCTACGTATGTAATTAGCGCACGCTATGCGTGGTCAAATTGATTGGGACGTGCGGTAGGTGAGATCTCGCCGGGACCCCGCCGGATCGTGTCGGATGTACTCGGACGGCTTTCGAAAAGCCGAGTCAACGCCTTTAGCGCACGCCATGTATATGCGTAGCGCACGCTAAGTGCCGAGTACGCTTAGATCGTGAGCCATTAGCGCAGCTACGAATGTGGTCTAGCGCGCGCTAATAGCCATTTATTATAAATAGGACATCATCCTATTCGAGATTTCAGTTTTACTCCTCCCATAACCCGAACTCTTACACTTAGATCATAACTCCCTTCGTCCTAAACACTTCATATCAACCTCCTAGTTCGAGATTGAAGATCGTATATCATCGAGATTGGTGTTCAAGCCTTCGGTGTTGGATCGCTTCATTTTCCTCCGTATTCTTCACTACTTTGAGGTAGGTGATTCTTCACTGATGTTAGTAATGTTCCTAAGGAAGTTTGAATCATGTTTTGATAGCAAGTATTTCGTTTATAATCGGTCATCACATGTTAGAAGGATACTTTTGACGTATCGGCATTATATATCGTATGAACCTTTGAACCATCTTATTATAAGGACTCCTAATCATGTTCAAATAGAGTTATGATAAATAATCGGATATTTACCCGCTTGATACGCTTTTACACGATGGAATCATGTGTTTTGGAACGTAGAACAAATGGAACTTAGATTATTTCTTGCAGATCGTAGATGAATTATGATGTTGAGTTGGCTATCCGTATATTTGTATTTCACGATCATAAATCTTCCACAAACCTTATTAGCATGATTTTCCCGAGGATAACTTGTATTATCACGGTAGGATTCATGAGTTCCTCACCATTCAACCCGCTTGGCTTGCGATTCTCGCATGCAATATTAGCGCACGCTAACATGTGTGAGTTAACGTGCGCTATCGGGTCGATAACGCCCAAACGCACGTAGCGACGTTATGAGACCAGCCGAGTCCGATCGCCAGACCGTGGCTAGCGACGCTAGTCTTATACGATAAGCGACGCTATCAGCCGTCTTAGCGCACGTTACGTAGAGTACGAGCGCGCGCAACCCGAGCAGATTGGTTATTTTGAGCTTTTCGGCCGTAGACCGAATTGTTAGGCCATCGCTCGACTTGAGATGATTTGTATATCGTTCCTTTTGTTAAGGTTCGAGCTTGTTACGTTGATCGAAGGAGGCGGCCTTCGAGCGTGTCGAGAACATTGAAGTGTTTCGCCCTTGCCATTTTCGAGGCAAGTATCATATGTCGAGTTCGATTTATCATGCTTGTGGTTTTATTCATATTGTTGAATATGAGATGTATTTCGAGAATTTTCGTGATATTCGTTGTTGTTTGTTCGTATTGATGAACATATTGAAATGCATATGTGTATGCATAATTGTTTCATTTATGGTATAAATGATCCGAGGGGATCATGAGGATCTATGCTGAGGGCGCTGGATCGAATGTCCACCATGCGTTGGTCGGACGGGATCATCATGGGGATCTATGCTGAGGGCGCTGGATCGCTGGACGGGTTTTCCACCATGCGTTGGTCCGACGGGATCATCATGGGGATCTATACCAAGGGCGCTGGATCGCTGGATTACCCTGTATTGTGTAGATGGAATCGTGAGCATTATCATCAATTGATTCCGGTGGCGGAAGTCCGTTTGCATGTTTTATGATGTATTAATGATTTATTCTATGACGATACTTGTACTAGCATTGTTTTGCTAACCCCTTCGGGGGTGGACATTGTTTTTGATGTTCAGGTAGTCGAGGAGCGAGAGGGCAGCCACAGTACCGACAGGACGATGAGATGGCTCAGTGATGTGGTTGATGTTCTTATTATTATGATTTGTCTTCTTGGTTCGTTTAGTAATCGAGTATGTCTGTATTAATAAAGTCTTTTCGATATGGTTGTATAAGTCAGCACATTTGATCGTTTGTTTCAAATCTGTATGTGAATTCCAGTGTTCGATTGGTTTATTTTTACACTTCTTTTAAAATTAGCCTTGTAAATCCTTATCTAAAGGGTTTACGGCGCTGTAATTATTCCGAATATCTCGGGATGTTACAGTTTGATCCAAAACAATCATATTTCAATCACAATACGTAAAAACCAACAATACATTCAAAAACATACAATATATCCAACCCTAGAGCAAAAATTATTAAAGTAAATACGTAAACTTACATACACTACTAAATAATGCCTTCTTTAGCTTCACAAAAATGTGAAGCTAAAGAAGTTGACTGTGAAGCTTTTGTGCTTTAGCTTCACATATGTGACGCTAATATGTGAAGCTAAAGAAGCTGACGCTAAAGAATATTTAGCGTCAATGTTTGACCTGTGAAGCTAAAGAATTGAACTTTAGCGTCACATGGGTGAAGCTAAAGATAAAATAAAACAATTGCCTTGTCTACATTAGCGTCACATGGGTGAAGCTAAAGCCCGGGCAGTGAATATTATTTTTTAATCTTTAGTGTCACATGTGTGACGCCAAAGAAAGTCCCGAAAATTTTAAATATTATATCTTTAGTGTCACATGTGTGACGCTAAAGAAAGTCCTTGTAATTTTAAATATTATATCTTTAGTGTCGCATGTGTGATACTAAAGAAACTCTAGTAATTTTAATTATTATATCTTTAGTGTCACATTTGTGACGCTAAACAAAGTCCAGTAATTTTAATTATTATGTCTTTAGTATCACATGTGTGACGCTAAAGAAAATCCAAAGAGTTTTAATTATTATATCTTTAGTGTCACATGTGTGACGCTAAAGAAAGTCGTTAAAATAAAAAAATGAAATTAGCCCGAATGAATTTCTGGCTAATTTCATGTGTGTGTGTATGAATATATATATATATATATATATAATCATAAATATTTTTTAAATTATTTTTTGTTGTAATTAGAAAATATGCCAAAAGCTACACTTCTAATTATTATTAGAAAATAATTATATTATACTAAAAAAATAATTATTTAATTAGAAAATAAATATAATTATTTTTGTTATGTTTCAATAATATTAATATTGTAATTCACTTAGTTTTAAATAAATAAAAATCCTGCAAAAGAAAGAAAAAAACAAAAATATTAATAAGTTAGTAGAAACAAAAAATTATATAAGTAAAATTATTAATAAAATTGAAAATAATTTAGAAATTACCTTGAAGATTGAGAGATGGAAGTTGAAGAAATGAGATGAAAGGTGGATTAGAATTGAATGAAAGAAGGTTTGGAGTGATGGTGTATTTATAGTATATTTTGAAATACAATAGCTTCACATATGTGAAGCTAAAGTATTTCACTAATTTGAATTACGCGGCCAAAAATTTCAAACCTCCGCCATTTTTTTTTTAAATATTCATATTAGCGTCACATATGTGACGCCTTTAGTAAGATAACACATTAGCTTCACATATGTGAAGCTAAAATGTGTCAACCATCATTTCCGCGTGCGCCACCTACCGCTACCAAAATTATTCTGATATTATTCTTTAGATTCACATATGTGAAGCCAATATCTGATTGAGTATATTATATAACTCAGTTCGACAGATGAACGAGATATATACATCTTTTTTTTTTGTAAAACCAACTATTGCAATACAAATATACATGTTTTTTTTCTGATTTTTTTCCGGAATATATATATTCAAGGATATATTGAGCATTTTCAAGCAATCTCCGTCGATAGAATAAGGTATGTAGAAACAGTTGAAATTTAATTATACTTATTTTTCTTGTTGTTAATACGAAATATAATTTAGTTGTAGTTTTATATTAAATGAAAATTTAGTTGATAATTTAGTTGAAAATTTATTTGATAATTTAGTTGTAAAATTAGTTGATATAATTTATCTTAAGCCCTTTCATTAAATTATACAAGTTTTTGTTATCGATACCAACCGTATAGAATCGAGGCACATTGAATTATTGAGAAAAGAATATTCAAGAAAATACGTATCTTTAATTAATTTTACTAAATAAATATATGTTCTTTTCAATAAAAACTACTGCTCAATAAAGTAGCGACTTTATAAAATATTTCGATTCATTAATATTCTTACCAATACATATATTTGCTAATTAATTGTACCGATCTAGTTTTAGTTTTATATTAAATGAAAATTTAGTTGATAATTTAGTTGAAAATTTAGTTGATAGTATATCTTAAGCCCTTTCATTAAATTATACAAGTTTGTTGTTAGCGATACCAAACCAGATAGAATCGAGCCACATAGAATTATTGAGAAAATAATATTCAGTAAAAATAAGTATCTGTAAATAATTTTACTAAATAAATATATGTTCTTTTCAATAAAAGTCACTTGTATTTCCCTTCTAAGCGTCTTTTACTAAAATACTAATTGTATGTTTTAGTTGATAATAGATTATTTGGAATGCAATAAAAATATTTTTATATTTTGTAGTTATTTATTTTTTATGCAGTGAAAAAATGTCAACTTTTAGAGAATGGATGTACGAAAAACGCCGTGGTCCCGACGGTATGATTACTAGAGAATTTATTGATGGTGTTAATATGTTTCGGATTTTGATTCGCCGTAGTAGTTGGTAGTAAGATATTATGTCCGTGCAAAAAGTGTAAGAATTGGCGTGAACGTGATCGCAATACGTCATGCAACATTTATATCGGTGTGGATTTGCACCGATTATCGTGTTTGGGTATGCCATGGTGAAGATTATCAAAATTATGGGATCAATGATTACAATATAGAGGATCATCTTCTCGCACCTACGGAAAATTACTTTACATCACAAAGAGATATGGTCATGGATAGTTTTCCTCAATTTCGCAATTACATTGATAATGAGCCTACAGAGCCAAATCGTGAAGCAAAATCATTTTATGATCTCGTTAGAGTATGCAGAACGGCCTTTGTATGAGTTGCATAATAAGTCGTTGTTACAGTGGGTTACGGAGGTAATGAATTTCAAGACGACGTATAATGCCTCACAAAAAGCAATGGATTATTTCATCAAAAGCAACAAAGGCATGGCACCGGAGCAATATCAAAGCCAAATTCCCGATAATTATGCCGAAGTAAAAAATATAATGTCGAAACTTGGTCTCCGAGTGATCAAGTATGATGTTTGCAGCAACAATTGTTTTCTGTACTATGGGGAAGGTGAGAGTTTGAAATCCTGTCCTAGTTGTGCAGCGCCACGGTACGAGGAAGGGAAATCGAGTGCACGAAAGAAATTGTGGTATTTTCCAATCACTGATAGGTTGAAGCGGCTGTTTATGTCGCGCAAAACTGCTGAACACATGACATGGCACACAAAGTGCCATGATGAGTCCGAAAGAGTAATTCATCCTGCCGGCGCTGAAGCATGGCGACACTTTAATCGTACGCATCCTTCGTTCGCTGTAGATCCTCGAAATGTCAGGCTCGGTCTTTGTACTGATGGTTTTAATCCATTTCGAGGAACAGGTGCCCAGTACTCTTGTTGGCCGGTCTTCGTAACTCCGTATAATTTACCACCAACTTTATGCATGCGTCAGGAGTTTATTTTCCTAAGTCTTATTATATCTGGCCCTAAAGGACCGAGGATGAACATAGATGTGATGCTCCGACCCTTGATCGATGAGCTAAAAAGTTTGTGGACAGATGGTGCTACAACATGGACCGTGTAAGGCAGAAAATTTCTCGATGCGTGCGGCTCGATGTGGACGATTAATGACTTTCCGGCCTATGGTATGTTGTCGGATGGAGCACACATGGAAAGTTAGCATGCCCTTATTGCATGGAAAGTACTTCGCTGCTTAAAGAACGGAGGAAAACCATCATGGTTCGATCATAGATGTTTTCTCCCACCGCGGCATCCTTACGTAAAAACAAACGTGATTTTTATAAAGGTCATGAAGAAAGCTCATTTTTTCCGAACGCCGAGGGCCAAAGAATGAAAATTATTGCCGATCGCATTCCCGATGTAACCTTTGGTGTGAATTATGAAGGTATTGAAGGGTTTGGAGAAAAGCATAATTGACAAAAAGAAGCATATTTTGGGAGCTCCCTTATTGGTCTACCTTATCGATTCGTCATAATTTAGATGTCATGCAATGAGAAGAATTTCTTTGATAATATACTTAACACAGTCATGGACATTCCTCAAAAAACTAAGGACAACCTAAAGGCGAGACGCGACTTGCCATTGTACACAACAAGAGATGGGTTGTTTGTACCCGAGGGAACAAATAGAAAGCCGAAAGCAACATATACGCTCACCACAGACCGTGTCGTACTGCGTCAGGAAGTGTGAAAGGCCGATAGTGACTCGGCCGTGTCCCAAAAGGCACGGTCGAGTCGTTCCCTTCCGGAATTCGATTTCTTTTTAATTGTATTGGCGTCACATGTGTGACGCCTTTAGGAAATATGTTTTTTTTTTTTAAATTAAGAATGGCGTCACATGTGTGACGCCTTTAGGAATTAGATTTTTTTTTTAATTATGGCGTCACGTATGTGACGCTAATGTATTAGTTTTAATTAACAAGACAGACTCTTTCTCTTCTCCCTTTTCTGTTCTTCGAAACCCGCTTCTCCTTCTCCCCTTCGAAACCTAATTCCCAATTTCAAAATCACTCCCCAATTTCCACGGTATTTTCCAAATTATTAATTAAAGATTTGTTCTCCACCATATCAAGGACATATTGAATCGCTTCAAAAGGTATTTATCTTATTGAAAGTGTTTCGAATAATTGTTTGCCTGGTTTCAAAATTTATCAATTCAGAATTGTTTCGATTCAGTTTTTTGAAAGTGTTTCGAATTTGTTTCGTGAAATTTTTAGAATGATGTATGTATTGAATCGCTTCAAAAGGTATTTATCTTATGATGTATGTATTGAAGTATGTTTGAATTTTGTGTGTTTGAAGTATGCATTCAAATGTTTTCTTTGTATTACAGTACACAGCATTCAAATGTTTTCTTTGTATTACAGTACACAGTATGTTTAAAGTATTTATGCAGTATGTTTGAAGTATGTATGGATTATGTACTATAAATAAAGTTGGTTTTGCGGTATATGTGTTTAATCAAAAGTTGGTGTTCATGGACTGATTTTTGTGTTCAATTTTATTGTACTTTGTATTTCAGATGTCGAGACGCAGTACCGACCAGCGTGCTGATGTTCCTTCTCATACCAGGGCACCTCACGGATGAGTATTAGTTCGAGCCCTCATCTTCTCGTAGTATACCCGAGCCGAGTCGTCACATAGGAGTGGGCCTGTCATACGACTGCAGAGATAGAAGATCGACCCGACACATACCCTTCTGGGGCAGCCTACAACAACAAGATTTGCGTCGACTCGGGACTCCAAAGATTGGCGTCCGTTTAGTGATGCCGAATTTACACGGTACATGAGTTATGGCTCGTTGTTATCTCATGGGAGCCAGCATATTCCATTTATTGGTGGCGCCAATACTTCGATGTACATATTGACACTCCTGAGACGTCACAAAGAAGACACACCGATCCCCATGGACCATATGGGGTTCTCGAGGATCGTGTCACACGATCAGCCACCATTGCAGCCCACCTACTACCGATCCCCATCGTGGTCCATTGGTACATCACGTTTCTATTCCAGAGGAGCCGATGGAGTTTGAGTACGACGAGGATCAGGAGGTTTTAGCCCAGCCACCAGGTAGAGGTCCGACTGAGATCTCTAAGGCCAAAGAGAAGTATGAAGATCGAAAATTAATCCGTCCTTTGCCAAAAATAGTTGGCTTTAGTTCAAAGAAGGCCGAGACCGATATAGTCGGCTTACTTAAGAGGTACTACTCCGGTGAAGAGCATTGGGGCCAGGTCTCTCGACGGACGAGGGACGAGTTGTGGCGGGAATTTGGGGTATATTATTACAGTTGCATTCATTTTACTCAAACTATTATGTTCTATTGCTGTGCCAAAAATATTTGATTGTTTTTCGATTTTCTGACAATTGTTATTATATTTGTCCAGATGCGTTATAGATGGGAGAAATCGGATGAGGAGAGAATTGGGTGGTATTGGGACAGATATAGCCACGGACGGTTTATTGATATGCCTACGCACGCTAAAAATAAAGCATATCAAAAACCAGTCGGTCACGGAGAAGTGGTTGAAGGAAAAAGAGTTTAGGATCTTGTGGAAGCGTTGGGAGACCGAAGAGGAGAAGAATGAGGCGTTTCAAAATCTAAAAATAGGGGCATCATTTATGAGAGTACCGGTGTGATTACGCAAAAGGCACCGGTACATATATCGGAGGCAAGATGAGCATGTACGATCATGCTCATTCCATGGTACTTATAAATTCTCACAACATTTTATTATATAATATATGTTGTTTTCAATTATGTGTTATCGTAAATATTATTAATATTTTATGTTAACGCATAGGCGAGTGATGTCAACGTCGAGATGTACCAAAGACCGGCATATGAGAGGGAGAGACCAGAGAGGACCCAGTGTTTAATCCTTTGCCCTTCATGAAGACTCACATCACCAATGTGAAAGAAATGGAAAAACATCAAAAGAAAAAAAGAAAATTTGTGAGGGCAAGAATGAGGCTCAACCGGGAGGAGGGAGAAGCGGAGTCGGGAGAAGTTGAGTCGGAGTCTTTACTCCCAAATGGATAGATGCCGGAGTGTAGAACAATACGTAAGTTTAGCTTTATATTTGTTCACTTGTATTTCGATTACGTCCCTAGTTTGTAAACCGTGTATCTTGTTCACTTTTTTGTAAATATTACTTGAACAGACCGATACTATAAGCTCGTTGAGGCATTGCATTTCCCAAACCCTCCTCCGGAAGATGAATTTTACCCGAACTTGTGGGCTCAAAGTGGTGGCGGAGTTAGACAGGTGGAAGGGTGAGGGGAATTTCAAAGGGAATCATCATAAATGAAGTCATCGACCAACCCACAAGTCGTCGTCTTGTTGATTCACGAGCATCATTACGACTGCCGAGGTCGATCGGTCTTTGAGGCTACCATCGATGTAACACCCCGATATATTCGGAATATTATAGCCGTAAATCCTTTACATAAGGATTTACAAGGTCAAGAATTGAACAAGTATAAAAGGATAACGAATAGAAATAACGGAATTACAAAGACATCAATTCCGACCAAATACGTAAATAGTACAATTGTTCAATGTAACTCAATAATACATCACCAAATTCAAAACATCACAAACGACTTCGTACTCGAGTACTTATTGAAATAACGAATAAACAACAGATAAATAAACCGGTCGGGACATCACTCGCACCCTCATCGTCATACAGCCCAAAGTGGTTGTTTCCCGCTCTCCCGGATCCCGAACACAAACAAAATGTTCACCCCGAAGGGGTTAGCACAACGATGCTAGTACAAGTACCACAACATATTATTCATAACTCACGAAGAATAATAATAACGTAAACGATAACATACCAACGAGTCTTCTCCTACGAGAAACTCAAACATAACATACACAACCGATATTCACAACATGATATCAATACATACACATGGTAATTCCATCGATCCAGCGTTCACCGCCTAGAACCCACGATGATCCCGCTGACCAACCCGTGGTGGAAAACCCGTCCGATGATCCAACAAGACGCTAGCATAGATCCCCGATGATCCCGTCGGACCAACACGAGGTGGACACACAATAACGACATACATGCACGACAATATGTATAACAACAATACATAAAACAATTAAGGTACTTGCCTCGATTTGAAGACAATAACAATACTTCCACGAAAATGAACACTCAAGATCGTCCTCCTCAATCAATCACGTAACGAGACCAAACCTTAACAAAAGAAAAGATATAGGATTTATCTCACGTCGTATGAATGTTTAACAATTCGATTCATGGCCAAAAATTCATAAACAGACCGCCGAATAGCTTAGCGCACGCTAAGTACTCGTAGCGTTACGCATGCCGCCCGATAGCGCACGCAAACAACAAAGCCTAGCGCACGCTAACGATGTATGGCCGCATTTCACCGACACCCAATCGACTGCTCGATGGTCTAGCGACGTTACGTACCAAACGTAGCGCACGCTAACTACCGCCGATAGCGCACGTTAAATTGCATAGCATAGCGTGCGCTATTATCGCATGGCGCCATCACGGGCAAGAAACTGCTTTTGCCATGAATGAAACAATGAAATTCTTCGTGATAATTCATGTTACTTCCATGAATACCAAGTTCATACTCTTATGAATGATCTCCGTGATAATATCAATTTCAAGATGCAAATATACGTATAATCATCATGACACCATAATCCATCTTGATTACAATTTCTCATGCAAGGTTGGTGATCTCCGGTTGATGTATTAGGTTCTACTATCATTATACATATTCAGACTTCATCTCGAGGTGAACTAACAATTCCGACTTATACGAAAGAATATTTCCTAAGATGATTCTTCCTTTAAGTTCTTATAACATCTTTCCAAATCATGATCATAAAGATGACATAAATCATACGGATTGTTAACTTCCGAATATTTCTCTCATCATTTGAAGTACTAAGATTCCAACTTCAAGGTTCCAACAATAATATCGTAATTGTAGACATCCCAATCTTCTAAACATGATGTTGTTGAAATAATTCACTAATGAAATTCAATATCTCGTTAACACGATCATCATATCCATTGGAAATCCAAATCTAAGACTCGGTGATAGGTTGAACATACCTTAATATGACGAAATCACCGAACCGTAAGGTAGAATCCAACTCCGATTGGTTGTATGCCTTTCCAAGGTGCTATTCCACTTCCATGAACATTCCACGTGATAACCAATGTATAAACATCAACAATATGTGTTCTAAGTGTATAGAGTATTACTACAACTCTCCGAACTCTCAAGATTGAGGAAAGTGCGAAAGAAATGCAAGCCAACACGGTTGATGTCCCATTTATAATATTCGCAATTTTGACAAGTTAGCGCACGCTACTAAGCATCCCTTAGCGTGCGCTAATAATGGTTGACTTCAGAATTTGTCCGGTGCGGGCCGGAATCTTATCCGACCCATGTCTACCGGGCGCATGAGCTAGCCGTCCCGCCAATAATTGAGTCCTTAGCGCACGTTACTCATAATCGCATAGCGTGCGCTACTAATGGCCCGATAGCTGCGTTAAGATACGTTCTTAGCGTGCGCTATCAATGGTTGCTTGAACAATTTTGCAAGTTTCTATACTTATGCATAATGATATTAATGCACTAAATATCATTCTCCAATAACCAAAATCACCAATCCAAAATAATACATGGTTTGAATACGGATGAAATACACCGTAATAAATCCGATATTACATACTCTCCTACTAAAAGGAGTTTCGTCCCAAACTCAAGACGAAAATAACTCGGGATATCTAGACTTCATATCGCCTTCCGCTTCCTGTGTGGCTTCTTCCGCTCCATGACGTGACCATTGAACTTTGACCAAAACGATCGACTTGTTCCTCGGTTGCTTAACTCGACTCTCGAGTATCTTGACCGTCTTTCTTCAAACGTCCCATCCTGCTCGACTTCGATCTCACCGAAATCGATGATATGACTGGGATCCGTATATATCTCCAGAATCGGGATACGTGGAACACGTTATCAACATGGCACAATGACGGCGGCAATGCTAATCTGTATGCCAACTCCCCAACTCTCTCGAGGATCTCAAATGGTCCGATATATCTCGGACTCAGCTTTCCTTTCCTTCCGAAACGAAAGATTCACCGGGTAGGAGAAACCTTCAAAAGTACATGGTCTCCAGTATTGAACTCCAATGGGAGACGACGTACGTCCGCATAGATTTCTCGCGACTGCGCCAAGCCTTTCACGAATTAAGGCTATCTTCTCTCGAGTCCGCTCGATCAACTCGGTTCTGCTTCGATCAAGTCCGATGAATCGCCCCAAAGATAGGGGCGATCTGCATCTCCTTCCGTATAATGCCTCAAATGGTGCCATCTTAATAGAAGCATGCCAACTATTGTTGTAAGTAAATTCAATCAACGGTAGATGAACTTCCCAATCGTTTGACCAATCTAAGGCATGTGCCCTTAGCATGTCTTCCACCGTTTGTATAGTTCTCTCAGATCGTCTGTCGATCGCGGGTGATAAGTCAGATCAAGTTCAATTCGGTCCCCAAGGCCTTATGAACTGCTTTCCAAAAGTGAGACACAAAACGGCCGTCTCGATCAGAAACAATGGTCTTCGGCGTACCATGCAATCGAACTATCTCCGAAATAAAGACTCGTGCCAACCTCTCTGGTCCCCACGTATCCTTAATGCCTAGAAAATGAGCCGATTTGGTTAAACGATCAACTATCACCCAAATCATGTTCATTCCTGTCCTGGTTTTCGGCATATTAGTGATGAAGTCCATCGATATGTCCTCCCACTTCCATTCAGGAATCGGGAGCGGCTTCAACATTCCAGCAGGCCGTTGATGCTCGATCTTAACCTGCTGACAAGTCAAGCATTTCGAAACATAGTCCGCTACGTCTTTCTTCATGTTGCCCCACCAGAAGTTCTGCTTCAAGTCCTTATACATTTTACTGGTGCCCGGGTGGATAGAATAGGGCGAACTATGAGCTTCCTTCATAATCGTCTGTTTCAGAACATCAACATCGGGAACGCAGAGTCGGTTCTGAAATCTCAAAACTCCATCGTCATGAATTATGAATCCGGGGGCCTTTCCTTTGATTACTTCATCATGCAACCGAATCATCAGAGGATCATCTGCCTGTCTAGATTTGATTTCTTCGGTTAATGACGAAGTTATCTCCATCACGCATGATTGTCCCCTGGACTCTATGTAACCACTCTTCTATCCCTTCACGAATCATCTCTCGCCGAAGGCTAAGTTGGGAGGTCGTGTCTCCAAGATTCGAATAGAGACAGGCTTGCGGCTAAGTGCATCGGCCACTACATTTGCTTTGCTCGGATGATATAAAATCTCCAAGTCATAGTCCTTAATCAATTCCAACCATCTTCTTTGCCGCATGTTCAACTCTTTCGACTAAATATGTACTTGAGACTCTTATGATCCGTAAAGATCGACGGTGAGTCCGTCTGAGATAATGCCTCAGATCTTCAAGGCAAAAACCCGCCGCTAGCTCCAAATCATGTGTCGGGTAATTCACTTCATAAGATTTCGGTTGTCGCGACGCATAAGCGATCACCTTATCATTCTCGCATCAATACGCACCCAAGTCCTTGGTTCAAGCATCACAGTAAACTATGAATCCTTCAGTTCCTTGCGGAAGTGATAGAATCGTGCCGTCGTCAATCTCTTCTTCAATTCATCAAAGCTAATCGACATAATTCATTCCACTCAAACTTCCGAGTTTTACGTAGGAGTCGAGTAAGTGGGCGGAGACTTTAGAAAACCCTTCCACGAATCGACGATAGTATCCGGCAAGTCCTAAGAAGCTTGGACCTCTTTCACGTTCTTTGGAGGCTTCCAATCCAATATTGCTTCGATCTTCTGAGGATCTACTCGGACTCCTCTAGCTGACACCACATGGCCGAGGAACATTACTTCCTTTAGCCAGAATTCACACTTAGAAAGTTTGGCGTACAATTGCTCGTTTCTCAAAAGCTCCAATACTATCCGCAAATGCTGCGTATGTTCTTCCAGACTCTTAGAATACACCAGGATGTCATCAATAAATACGACCACAAATTTGTCCAACAATTCAATGAACACTCTGTTCATCAATTGCATAAATACAAGAAAGTGCGTTAGTGAGACCAAACGGAATCAATACAAAGTCATATTGCCCTTAGCGTGTTCGAACGCCGATTTCGAACATCGATTCCTTAATCCTCACCGATGGTATCCCGATCTCGATCAATTTTAGAAAACACTGTTGCCCCTTGCAATCGGTCAAATAGATCATCAATCCGTGGCAACGGATACTTGTTCTTAATCGTCATCTTGTTCAGCTCTCGATAGTCAATACACAGTCGGAGCGATCCATCCTTCTTTCGGACGAAAAGAACTGGCGCTCCCCAGGGTGAAACGCTTGGCTGAATATAGCCCTTATCCAGTAACTCCTCTAACTGCTTCTTCAGTTCGTACATCTCAGTAGGTGCCATACGATACGGCGCCTTAGAAATTGGTGTCGCTCCAGGTTCCACCAATAGTAAATTCTACATCCCTTCGTGGAGGTAGTCCAGGTAATTCATCAGGAAATACGTCTGGAAATTCGTTCACAACAGGAATAGATGAAAGTTCCACAATTTCTTCTTCTTTCTTCATTGCGTAACACCAGTACCCGGTACAGCCTTGTTTCAACAATTTGACAGCCTTCATCGCCTTGATCAATTTTCCTGAGCTTCCCGGTTTCCATCCCTCAAATAGAATCTCGGAACCATCGTCAGCGATCAGCGAGATATTCCTCCTTCGGTAGTTCACAATTGCTCCATATCGATTAAGCCAATCGTCTCCGAGTATCAGGTCGTCTCCTTGCATTTCTATCACGATCAGGTTTGAGAGCCACTCTCTGCCTCCAAATGATACAGGGAAATTTCTAGTTTCTAAATTTCCGACAATCCTCTCTCCACTCGGTAAACCAACAACATAAGGTTCACAAGCATGAAAACCAGAAATATTCAAACGATTTACACAAGACAAAGATATGAAAGAATGTGTAGCACCTGTATCGAATAAAACGCTAATCGGCCGGGAAAGGATCTGGACAAGACTCGATGCGACACCAGCATCCTGATCGTCTATCCTCCTCATCTCGTACAGACGTGAGGGAGCAGATCCGGCACTCGATGTCCCCTTTCGGTCCCATTGTCCTCTGCCTCGCCCGCGGCCAAAATTCTGAGGCATCTGAACACTTTGCTGCGTCTGTGGAATACTAGCCTCCTTCTGGACCGGCCGTGGTGTACGGGCTCTAAAAGACTTTGCGGCCTCTTCACAAAACACCGCCCGATGTCCTCTCGTCCACAGTAAAAACAAGTCACGGCAGGAAGGGGGCAATTCCGTCGATAGTGCCCCGTCTGGGCGCAGCTAAAGCATTTCCTGGTAACATCGGTAATAGTTGATGTCGCCCGAAGTTCTTTCCGCTCCTAGTAAAGTGCGGAGGTTTCTTAAAAGAGTGAAAGGATGACTGGGCCTTACGGGCCCCCACTGTTCTTATGCTCGTAAAAGTACCAGAGACTTTTGTTTCTTGGATTCTGAAAATTTCTCCATGGCTGCTTCCTTGATCTCATATGCCAACGCCTTATCCTGGTATTGGCGGAGTGTGGTACATTCGAATCCGGACATGTACCTCTGGACTTCTGGTTTCATTCTCATATCGAAATGAATCATCATTTCTGCATCTGTTCTGACCAGATGTCGAACAAATGCCAGCTGCTGGTTAAACGTCTTGATCGCCTGGGATACTGGCACATCAGAAGGCTGAGCAGAGAAAAACTCCCGAACTTTGGCTTCCCTCACAGGACGAGGGCAATACTGGGCTTCCATCATCAATCTAAACTCTGTCCAATCGGCATCATGGTCTACAGGCCGGATGGCTTCCCACCATTCGGACGCTTCTCCTATTAGAAAATATTGAGCGATAGAGGCTCTCCGGTCGTCTGGGCAGTTGATTCCGGCAAAGATTTTCTCCAGCTCCTTTAACCAATGATCTTAGGTGGGAGTCTCAGAAATACCGTCGAATTTGGGTGGTTGCATCTTCGCCACTTCTTGCAGCCACCGGTCACCTCGATTTCCCATATCTGGGATCCCTTGCTGTCTCTCTCCCTGCTGTAGTCCCACCGCCACTTGCATTCGGTCCACGTACTGGGCGAACCGAGTCATCCGGTTCACCACTTGACGAAGGATATCTGCAAAGAGGATCTGGTTCATTATTAATAGATTGTTGCGGCTCGCGAGCTATGATCGGCCCGGTTAGAAGGCGACGCCTCCCTTTCGGCATTTCTTCGTCCACGTCCACGACCGCGACCACGTCCACGTCCGCCTCTCAACATACTGTAAGCATACATACTCAATATACAGGAAACAACATCGTTCTAATATTCGAGTGTAAAGAGACACAACATGAAAAGAACAAGATAGAGTTTAGGAACTTACAACCACTGTTCGCATGAAGACGTAGGCAGTGCAGTGATGTCATTCACGGCGGGTTATTCCAAAAGACATAATTGACTCCTATTTTAACCCAACGGCCAAGATATCCATAATCTTAGCTCCGATACCATATTTTGTAAAACCCCCGATATATTCGGGAATATTACAGCGCCGTAAATCCTTTACATAAGGATTTACAAGGCTGAAGAATTGAACAAGTATAAAAGGATACTGACGAATAGAAATAACGGAATTACAGTACATCAATTCTGACCAAATACGAAATAGTACAATTGTTCAATGTAACTCAATAATACATCACCAAATTCAAAACATCACAAACAACTTCGTACTCGAGTACTTATTGAAATAACGAATAAACAATGAGATAAATAAACCCGGTCGGGACATCACTCGCACCCTCGTCGTCATACAGTTCCAGTGGTTGTTTCCCGCTCTCCGGATCCCGAACACAAACAAAATGTTCACCCTGAAGGGGTTAGCACAACGATGCTAGTACAAGTACCACAACATATTATTCATAACTCACGAAGAATAATAATAACGTAAACGACAACATACCAACGAGTCTTCTCCTACGAGAAACTCAAACATAACATACACAACTGATATTCACAACATGATATCAATACATACACATGGTAATTCCATCGATCCAGCGTTCACTGCCTAGAACCCACGATGATCCCGTCAGACCAACCCGTGGTGGAAAAACCCGTCCGATGATCCAGCGCACGCTAGCATAGATCCCCCGATGATCCCGTCGGACCAACACGAGGTGGACACACAATAACGACATACATGCACGACAATATGTATAAAAACAATACATAAAACAATTAAGGTACTTGCCTCGATTTGAATACAATAACAATACTTCCACGAAAATGAACACTCGAAGATCGTCCTCCTCAATCAATCACGTAACGAGACCAAACCTTAACAAAAGAAAAGATATAGGATTTATCTCACGTCGTATGAATGTTTAACAATTCGATTCATGGCCAAAAATTCATAAACTGTAATCGCCCGAATAGCTTAGCGCACGCTAAGTACTCGTAGCATGCGTTACGTCCGCCCGATAGCGCACGCAAACAACAAAGCCTAGCGCACGCTAACGATGTATGGTCGATACTTCACCGACGGCCAATCGACTTCGTCGATGGTCTAGCGACGTTACGCACCAAACGTAGCGCACGCTAACTACCGCCGATAGCGCACGCGTTAAATTGCATAGCATAGCGTGCGCTATTATCGCATGGCGCTTCATTGGCAAGAACTGTTCTTGCCATGAATGAAACAATGAAATTCTTCGTGATAATTCATGTTACTTCCATGAATACCAAGTTCATACTCTTATGAATGATCTCCAGGATAATATCAATTTCAAGATGTAAATATACGTATAATCATCATGACACCATAATCCATCTTGATTACAATTTCTCATGCAAGGTTGGTGATCTCCGGTTGATGTATTAGGTTCTACTATCATTATACATATTCAGACTTCATCTCGAGGTGAACTAACAATTCCGACTTATACGAAAGAATATTTCCTAAGATGATTCTTCCTTTAAGTTCTTATAACATCTTTTCCAAATCATGATCATAAAGATGACATAAATCATACGGATTGTTAACTTCCGAATATTTCTCTCATCATTTGAAGTACTAAGATTCCAACTTCAAGGTTCCAACAATAATATCGTAATTGTAGACATCCCAATCTTCTAAACATGATGTTGTTGAAATAATTCACTAATGAAATTCAATATCTCGTTAACACGATCATCATATCCATTGGAAATCCAAATCTAAGACTGGTGATAGGTTGAACATACCTTAATATGACGAAATCACTGAACCGTAAGGTAGAATCCAACTCCGATTGGTTGTATGCCTTTCCAAGGTGCTATTCCACTTCCATGAACATTCCACGTGATAACCAATGTATAAACATCAACAATATGTGTTCTAAGTGTATAGGAGTATTACTACAACTCTCTGAACTCTCAAGATTGAGGAAAGTGCGAAAGAAATGCAAGCCAACACGGTTGATGTCCCATTTATAATATTCTGCAATTTTGACAAGTTAGCGCACGCTACTAAGCATCCCTTAGCGTGCGCTAATAATGGTTGACTTCAGAATTTGTCCGGGTGCGTCAGCGGGAATCTTATCCGGACCCATGTCCCGCTGGCGCATGAGCTAGCTGTCCCGCTCAATAATTGAGTCCTTAGCGCACGTTACTCATAACTGCATAGCGTGCGCTACTAATGGCCCGATAGCGCGCGTTAAGATACGTTCTTAGCGTGCGCTATCACGAAGTTGCTTGAACAATTTTGCAAGTTTCTATACTTATGCATAATGATATTAATGCACTAAATATCATTCTCCAATAACCAAAATCACCAATCCAAAATAATACATGGTTTGAATACAGATGAAATACACTGTAATAAATCCGGATATTACAATCGAGGCGCTAAAAAAAGATAACGAGGAGATGAAGAAGGACAGAGAGGAGATGAAGAAGTCGAGAGAGAAGATGGAGTCGAAATTTTCAAAGATGAGTAAACTCATGTTGAGATTACTCAAAGGAAAGAAGAAGGCAGATTCCTCATCATCTCGGGCGAACGTTGAGGATGATGACTCCGACGACTTTGATGAGGATGAGTTGATGCGATCATTATCTGACGAGTAGCATGTTAGGTTTATGTCTTGATGATCATATTTGTTATATTTTGCGTATATTTTGATTTCGATATGTATAAAATGTTATTGTTGCATGGTGTTAATATATTGCTTTGTTGGTTTGGTTACAATGTTGTTTGTTGTTGTGTTGGCTTGGTTCGGTTGATGGTATGTTGTGTTTATTATTCATATGTTTTTTTTTGTGATGTATTGATTATGATGGTGTATTGATGGTTACAATGTTGTTTGTTGTTGTATTGATGGTGTATTATTTATGATAATTTAGTTACAATGTTGTTTATTGTATATTACAATGTTGTTTATGATGGTGTATTGAAACATTACAATTATTTTCTGTTTTCTTTCTGTCTTTGGTTCCTATCTTGGTGTTTTGTTTTCTGTCTTGGTGTTTTGTTTCTTGTCTTGGTTCTTTATTCTTTGTCAAAAAAAAAAAAGCGCGAGGTATTAGCGTCACATATGTGACGCTAATGTATAGTTAAGGCGTCACATATGTGACGCCATTGTTAATAAATTAAAAAAAAAGTTTTAAAGGCGTCACATATGTGACGCCAATGAATATTAAAAGAAAAGGGAACCGGAAAACATAGCTCAGTGGCTTGCGCGGGATTCGAACCCGCGCCAATGTCATTCATGGTGTGGCATGTTGCCACTGAGCTATGTTTTCATTCATTGTAGAAAGAACATAAATATAATATGTACTGACTAAGTAAAATATTTTCCTTTATTTATTATTTGAATTAATTAAAAATCTTAAATAAGAAAAAGTTTGCCATTAATTTATCCAATATATTTCATTTAATTAATTATACTATATTATTAAATATAAATTTAACAGTATTATTTATTATATTTATGTAGATTAATAATGAATGTTATTTATCCTTGTACTATATTTCATACTTATATTTAATCAATCTCCAAAATATGTAAGCATAAATAAATATAATGTAATTTAAGTTCTTAATGTTAAGAAATTTCTTACACTATAATTATTAAATATAATTTAAAATTTATTATTTATAGTATTTAATATTTAAACCGATATAAATTTGTACAATGGAAAAATATTTTTAAAAAAAATCGACTATCACAAATTGGCGCGATATGTGACGCTAAAACGTTATTCTTTGGCGTCACATATGTGACACCGTTTAAAAAATATTTTTATAAAAAAAAATAATCTTCACATATTGGTGTCACATGTGTGACGCTACAGAATTAAGCATTAGCGTCAAATATGTGACGCTAATGTGTAAAATAAAATAAAATAAAACTTTGTATAAAGGCGTCACATATGTGACGCCTTTGTTATTCATGGTGACTTTTTTAACCTAATTTTAAGGCGTGAGATATGTGACGCTTTTGTTTATTTTTTTTATCGCTTTTGTTTCTTTAGCTTCACTTTTTCGGGTGAAGCTAATGTGGTGAAGCTAAAGCCACCCTTTTTTAGTAGTGATAGTCGTGCGTATGGCTTCGTTCGAGCGCCATTGTGCCCTTCTTTGAACGAAAATGCAATACAATATGATTTTCTTAGCAACAATCCGGTGGCTATGTGATGTAGATAAGGAAAAGAAGTTTTTTTTTTTTTTTTAATTCTGGAGTGAAAGGCCGCGATGATCATTGGAGGAGGAGGGAGTCTATCTACTAATCATTTTTATTATTTTTTGCAGAAGGGGTACTATGGTCATTTAATAATTATATTAAATTAAAGGTAAAATACTTGGAGTGTATCTACAAAAAGGGAGATGTATATACCCAAACAAATACAAATTTCAATAGAACAGTTTTGGACCTGAATAGGAAAGGCAATAAACCTAACAAATTTGGCCATTTATGCAACCATCCAAGTTTTGAACCCGAAATTAAAAACAAAATATTAGTAAAAAGCAAAATCATAACACCTCAATAAATTTTATTAAAAACCGGAATAATTATTATTATTTTGTAACTTATATATATATATATAATAACTTTACCGATTTGGACCATATTAGTTCTCTCTTCTACTTGGCATTTTCTAATTCTTTTTATTTTTATTTATCTAAAATATTCTACCCATATTAATTTTAAATGAGATTCCACCAGTTAAAGAACTAAATAAATACTTAGAGTCAATATTTATTTTAGTACGATATAATTATTTTGCACTGCCAATTTGGCCGATTATTGAGTTGGCCACGTGAAAAATAATTTTATTTTTACTGAAAAATATAATTTGATAAATTATAAAGTTGGGAAATAAATAATTTTATTTTGTTGAAAATTCTAATTTGGACCAATTAATTAACATCAAACAATTTAAGAGAATTTGATTTTTTATTAGTATATATGATTTTATATAATTAAATGTATTTAATTCTTAATATGAAATTTTAATTCAGGCATACCGAAATAAAAGAAGAAAATATTTTATCCATTCAATTACTCTATGGGCCCACGTGTATATAAATATAAATAGGTTTCATGGATTGTATAAGTGTTGACTTTGTAATATTGAGTATTTATTAAAACAGATAACTAATTATTGTAACGACTTATATTTGATTATTTATAAAAATGAGTTTAGATGATTAATAGATATAAGTATAGGAGCTTGGGAGAGAAAGGAATAGTAAAATCCCTATTCATTCGGATTTGGAACAAGTATATGTACATAAATTCTAAGGGCATGTTTGGTAGGTTGGTTGGGTTATGTGAGGTTAGGATAAAAATAGCATAGGTATGTCAGGATATGAGGAGTTACGATTCTAACAGGTTGTTTGGTAGCCTATTTAAAACATCCAGCCACTTTAGAAAATTCCATTTGGTAGCCTATTTTATTTATAACACACTTGTTGAAAATTACACTCTTGTCCTCACTTAACTAATGGAGCCCTAATAATTCCCTCACATTTCATCGCCGCTGAGCCCTAAAAATCATTCCTTTCACGACAGAGCTGAGAAATTTCGCCGACAAAGCTGAGAAATTTCGCCGACAAAGCTGAGAACTTTCGCCGACAGTGGGAGGTATAGCCGCAAAACAAAGATCTGAGGATGAGCTCCCTTCACGACAGTGGGAGCAGCGGAGCAAGCCAGCGGATGAAGAAGACAGGTATTGGTCGAAGAAGTTGGTCTTTAGAGGAAGAAACAACTCTTATCTGCGCACTGAATGAACTAATCGCGCAGGGATGGAAGTCAGACAATGGGTTTAAGGCTGGGTACTTGAACAAGCTGGAAGAAGCTCTAAAGAAGGTGTTTCCGACGACTGATTTGAAGGGAGTTCCACACATCAACTCACGGCTCTGCTCTTGGAAAAAAAACTATTATTTCCTCAGTGGAATCCTGAGTCGTAGTGGCGTGGGTTTCAACTCAAATGGGCGTCACATGATCGAAGTCGAGGATGACCAGTGGGAACAAATTGTGAAGGTAATTTTGAATATGTTTGTTATTTTAAGTCGAACATGATCGAAGATGTCTATGAAGTTTTGTATTTTTTTTATTTGTTTTTTGGGAGCCGATTGAATTTCTACTGTCACATTGCCTAAGCTAAATGGGAGAAGACAACTCTAAAAAAGGGTTTTTGCATAGCCGATTGAATTTCTACTATAAGGAACGTGTTTTTTTTTTGAAGTGCGCCGAGTTGAAATGGGATAGTAGAAATTTCAACTCTAAAGAAGGGTTTTTTTTTGGAGAAGACAAGTTGTTTCAATTCTTGACAGCAATAATCTGAAATGTGGCCATAAAATCTATTGTTATGCCTAACTTGGTTTGTTATTACTATTTTCCTATAGACATGTGGTGCCAATTGTTGTGCCTTGACAATTTCCATCTAAAATGATTTGTTTTTTTTTTCGTTCACATACGAGTGATGATGCAACTTGCTGTCTACAGATGCCGTAAAATTTAGAGACGAGGGCTTGTTTGTAGAAATCCTAATCACAATCGTATGTTGCATGAGAATCATTAAACTCTAGTTTTATGTCTCCTACCAGCTGGTAAACCTGTAATAACAGGGCCAGCATTATGAAAAATACACAGTTCCCTCTCTTAGGTAAAATCATGTTAGACCACAAAACTATAGTTCTTAATAAAGAGAGCATCCTATTATTGAGAACAGTTGAAATTGAATGGTCAAGTGTAAATTGTTATAGCTTGCGTAGAGTATGTTTTAAGATTTTTTCTAGCTTACATCTTGTAGCTTTCTATTTATTTTGCTCTTCTTTTATTTGTCAATTTCTGGTTAGGTTGATAACAATGCACGATTGATGCGTTACAAATCATGGCCTTACTACGACGACTGGACTATCATCTTCGGCAAGGATAGAGCGACCGGTGAAGCAGCTGAAGATATATTGGAAGCTTGGAATGACATCATTGATACACTTGAGGCAGACACTTTTCCAATGGGCACACATGGAGATCATGATATTTACATGGATACACAATCTGCACATGAGGGCACTCCTGATAGTGTCTCCCCTACCCAGAAGAATAATCAACCTGAAAAGCGTAAGGGGAAGAAACGGAAGGCAGGTGAGGAGATGCAGGGTGTCTGTGAAGTACTGCGAGAGATTGGAGACAAAACTGATACAAGGCTTCGAGACTTGGCCAAGCGCATTGGATACGATTTTGACGTGAGCATCAAAAGAAAGGAGGCATTTGATCTCCTAGGTTCTATTGAAGGGCTCTCGTTGGAAGATAGGTTTGATGTCTGTGATCTTCTAGCGAAAGAGATCGAGAAGCTGGATGTGTTCATGGGACTGCCTCAAGATGCAAGAGAGGCCTATGTGATGCGGATCCTCACCTCGTTGAGGAAGTAGTGAAGCATCCTAGATTTGTTGGGTTTATTTATATGAAAATTACTCTTGTTTTGTTGCTTTTGGTGTAGTGTTTTATATAATGAAACACAATGAATTTCTTGTTTTTGGCTTAATTGTGATGTTGGTCAGTTAACTGCTAGTAGATGCTAGCAATTTTGGTGTTTCACAACTTTTGAATATTTGCTAGTTTGGTCCATAAGTTTCAATGTAATGCAATTCTAGTCTTATAACTTCCTAGTTGGTGAAATTTTGATCTTAAAATGACTGGTGTAATATTTCATTTTCTTCCAAGATTTCAAGTGCCGTACTTATTTACTTCAAGAGCCGTACTTATTTCATTTTCTTGATACTTCCAAGATTTCATAGTTCAATACTTCAAAGTAGTACAAATCCATTTCTTATTTGTAAAACTAGAGAAGTTGACTAGAGCCGTACTTATTTACTTTGATTTAAAAACTACCAAGAAGTAATATATATATATATATATATCATTCACCATACTTTTCATTACTATCGGCCCAGCCAAGAACGTGAAATCAAGAGAGCAATTGCACGACATTGATTAGTTCTTCGAGCAAGCAAGATGCCATAAATCAGAACTACGATACACAACAGAACTACCAAAAAAGCTAATAATATTCAGAATTTAGCAGAAAAGCCAAAAATAAAATCCTCTTCATAACATTGACGACGATACACAACAGAACTACGAAGCAAAATGGCAACAAAAGTTTATGATGATAAACTTGGTTCACATTAACCGACCTAGAACGATACCAAAAAGTACAAGAACAATTGTCATGAATGCACGCTCAATTAGCAGAAATAGTTCACTCTTCAGTTCGACTCTTTCCTTTGCATGCGCACTCTGGCCCTGAATTCTCTCTGATTGGGCATCATTTGTAAATTCAGCATGCCTATTAACTTGGCTGCGTGATAAATGAGGGGAGGTTTGAGTGGACCTCAGGGGGTAAGTTTGAGCACGAACATAATATGGAATATATCCGGATGGATCGCTCAAGTGGTAGTCATCACACCATAAAAAATCGTCTTCGTGGACCTTATCACCTGGACATTTGTAGTAATAACGACCGGGGTGTTTCGCATCCTTCCTTGCACATCTAACTATCATTTTACCGGTCCCACACCAACAGTCAGGAATACAGCTCATTTTTCAAGAAGTTCCTGCTACATGTAGAATAATGGCAAAATGAGTGATAACAATCACACATCAAAATCATATGGTAATAATGCATAGAATTACAGGAGCATATATAGCAATCCCAATACAATTCGGTCTTAACAGAAGAATTACATGATGATAAAACACACACACATTCGGTTTTAACAAGTGTTTTAACATGATGATAAAACACACACACATTCGGTTTTAACACACATTATCAATTCTGCCACATAGCGTGCGCTAAATCATCCCTAAATTGATTCCACTCGGCAGTGTTTTCAACCGCATCAACGTAGTCATCTTCTTGGTCGTGGTCCTCATTTGCACCTTCATCACCATGTTCATCAACCAAGTCCTCTATCGGGTCATGGGCCATCTCATTCCGAATAAAATTGTGAATCAAAAAGCATGCCATTATCAATCTATTTTGCACTTTCACAGGGTAGTAAGATGAGCTCCTAAGAATTCCCCAGCGCATCTTCATAATCCCGAATGCACGTTCAATAACATTCCGGGCTTTAGTATGACGCATGTTGAACATCTCGTCTGGAGATTGAGGTCTTTGAGATGATACCTCACTCCTTTATACGGGGTTAGAAAGCCTTCGCTATTTGCATACCCATTATCACAAAGGTAGTATGTGCCTAAGAATTATATGATGAAAATATAAAAATGATCTTATTAGGCCAGTTTATAATTACATTAAAATTCGAAAAACAGAATTTTGTGGCTATTATAAAGAGCTCCACAAAAGTTTACCCCTTGGGATCTTCAATCCATTTTCACGAATCACAGCATCCCGCAACACCCTCCCATCAGCTGCCGATCCCTCCCATCCAGGCAACACGTACACAAAACGTAGATTTCTATCGCAAACTGCAAGGGTTTTTGTACATATTTGACCTTTTCGAGTTCTATACCTTGGCTTGTCTGTGTTTTGTACTTGCACATTAATATATGTGCCATCCAATGCGCCTAGACAACCCTACAAGAACCCATATTGTGAAATAAATATATGTTCTGTAAATTATAATAATTCACAACATAATGGTGAGTTATTACCTTAAACCATTTCCACCTAGGATCAGCACAATCGTCAGGAACAGGAGTTGGCTTAACCAAGAACAATCTATGGCACTTTATTATTGCATGCAAAATTACATGAATATAATGGGAAATTGTCTGGCCCGACCTCCAGAAATTGAACTTCACCACACAATTCTTTTTGTGGTGGGCAAGGATCCCTAGGAATATTGCTAATTGTTCTTCTACGGTTACGTATCTCCCATCACTCACGCCTCCTACGTCTCTCAGTAATCTACACAATCTGCCAAATGCGTTTCGATCCATTCTAAGATTATTGAGGCAATCAGAATCAGTTACATGAACCATCCTATGTAGGTGCTGAACCTGAGCAGGGAACCTCTCAATCATGCCGTATGGGCGAGACTCTGAAACACGCATTCTTTTCCTAGGAGATCTTTTTTTTATTATATCAATAACCAAAAACATCTGGTTAAAGAATTAAGTGATTATCTCGTCGACAATCTTGTAAATTTCCACATCTGAATCCCTATTCCGTGGCATTTTTCTTATGTGGTTTTCAGATTCTCAGCGGAAGGTTGCAACCTGAACAATCGATTATTAATAGGCCTTCAAAATTTTAAACAACCTCGGTTCCAGTTATTTGTGAACTTTTGTCGATTGCGCCGTTCATTTTGTTCTGTTGGCGATTTCTTGAGATTTTCCCTTATGTTGGGTACGGCACGATGTACCGTGTTGTGGTGTTCGTTGGGTACGACTTATCGTTGCGTAAGTCGAGCTAATAGTATGTCTTGCTTTTTTATGTGCTCGTTTTCGATTTGGATCGTTGGTGTTGTCCGTTAGTGTTTCGTTGCATGTTGAATAATTATTGTTTTGTCGAGGAGTATCGTTTTTGTGCATTTGGTCGACTTTGAAAGATCACCACCGGCGCTTATAAAGTCTAAAAATTCTGAAACTTTACAATGTGATAGAGCATCAAATTAGCTTTCCAATGGTTCAAACGGCGAGTCAATCGGAGTCCGGACGGAGAAGTTATGGTCATAATGACAAAGTCTACACTGTCAGAATACGGCCCTGGAATACGACGCTGTTTGCACCGTTTTTGCTGAGTCGTTTATAACACGGCGCTGGAATACGGCTCAAATTTGGGCCGTTTTCTGAGCCGTTTTGTCCAGTGGTATAAATAGGACAGTCGCGTTTTTCAGCCCATTTTCACTTCTCTCTCTCGGTTTTTGGGCGATTTGATGGGGATTTCAATCCCTGAGTAGATTATCATCATATTCTTGAAGTCTTGATCATGTTTAACAACATCTAATCCATTGTTCTTCGTCGGATTGAGGTAATTCTTCAAAAAAATCCCTTTTCAACTATTTTGGGGTTTTTCCTTTTGATTTCAATTCTGGGCCGATTATATGAATTGGTCATGTAATTCTTGTTGTATTGGTTGTAATCTACGGATTAGTAACTCGTTTATCGATTTCGTTTCACCCGGAACATGATTTTGGCTTTCTTGGAACGAACCCTTGAACCCTTGTAGTTTCTTAGTGTCGATTGAGATTTCGTTTAGTGTTGTTGATTCGTAGCGGTATTATTCTCATGGTGATTGTGTTGTTATTGATTTCTCGCGAAGGTGGTCGGTTTTTGGGGCTGTTTCGGGGCTGTTTTGGGGCTGGTTCGGCCGAGCTATTTCGGGACCGTTTTGGGGCTGTTTTGGCCGGGCTGTTTCGGGACTATTTTGGGGTTGTTTCGGCCGAGCCGCTTTCGTCGGAGTATTCACAAATTGATTTCGAGGCAAGTATCTTGCCCATACATTACGTGTTTTGTGGATATTATGGTTGTTAATCGTCGATATGTGCTAAATAAATATTAATAACCATTTCTCAAAAGAATCAGAATATTTACCATCATGCTTTTTGTAAAGGTGACCCGTGTGTGTCGGGAATTAATGTGCTTAGTTGAATATGTGAGCTAGTGTCGAGTATAGAATCACCTTACTTTCTTGTGATGTCATTGCGTATGATTATGTCGTTGGTAAATGTAAAGTGTAATTCTTTTGTCAAATTATGTGCTTGGAGTCACGTGTTTATGGATGAATATGTGAGTATATGTTGGATGAACTGGCCATTCTAGTAAGGTACCTCGACTATATATACTGTGATTGACCTTCGAGGCTTGTGGTTTGCAACTGTGATTTTGGAACGTGTGTGTGTGTTGTTCCTTCCTCCGTGAGTGTCAGACGGGATGTCTGGTGGTCGATACTAAGGTTTTCGGCCACGGTAGTTGACTTGGGTGCGTGTGTGGATGAACTTCCACCGGAGTGTCCGACGGGATGTCCGGGGTCGATACTAAGGGTACGGCCGCGGAAGTGGTTTCCCACCGGAGTGTCCGACGGGATGTCCGGGAGTCGATACTAAGGGTACGGCCGCGGGTTACGATTGTGGTTTTCATGTTGAGGATGACGTTGATGTTTTCGTTAATTGTGATATTGTCCGGAGTATCACAATGCTTTGTGCTTGGGGTCGAGAGACATTATATATCGAGTCTTGGTGCTTGGCTAGAATGGCATAGGATTAATGTGTTATGTGTAATGTGTCCTTGTAAGTGAATTGAAGTGGATGATCGGGTCGTGGACCCTGTGTTTTGTGACCGGAATGGTTGGGTCGTGGACCCGTGTTTTGTTAAACGGATTTGTATTTTGAAAAATGAACTTTGGGGTGTGACCCTAAATGGCTTTCGAGGAATTAAGAACATTTTTAATTTTGATGTTTTCAAAACTCCGAGATTTGGAAGTGTTTTCAAAGTGCTTACTTACTTCGTTTCTACTTTCAAGACTTGAACTATTTTTAACTAAATATACCTCGGGAAGTCTTTCGTTGTATTCTCGGAATGTGTTGTGTATGGCTCGTATTTGCACTTTATACTTGCACTAGCGAAACAGTGGAGTTTTGCTAACCCCCGAGTAATCGGGGGGTGGATATCTGTATTGTGTCCAGGTACATGCAGGTTTTCGGGAGCAAGACACAGGATCGGCACGAGGGATGATGAAAGACGAATGATACTAATCAGACGAAGGCCAGTTTTGGGTTCAGTTAGTCGGAGTCCATTGTATTGTCTTTTCCGCTGTCTTATTGTTTGTGGGGATAATTATCTTACCCTTGCGTGGGTATGAGTCTGGATGAATTTATGTATTTTGATTTGTAAGTCTGTGACGAAAGACCAAATCGGTCTATTGGTCCGTTATTTTGATTCGTCGGATGTAATGTAATGTGTTGTTTTGATGTCTAGCCTGGTGGATCCTCACGGAGAGGGTCTGCGGCGTGTAATATTCCCGGTTTGATCTGGGGGTGTTACAACCTACTCATTTATACAACTACAACAAATCCACTGACGTAAGAAGAAAAACACACAAGTTCAGTTCTAAAAATCCGACAAATTTAATGCACCGAGCAGTGTAACACCCCCAAGTTATTCAGGGTATATTACAGCGCCGTGAGCCCCGCCGTGGGACCCACAAGGCTAAACATACGCGGAACTATAAACTTGACCGATAAGGTCTACATACAAAAGAAAGGAAGACGATACAACTGATGTTCAAAACCATAACCAACGAAAACATATACATCACTTCACAAATCAATACCTCGGCAACACAGGCCGGAACATCAAGGAAACTGAAATACAATACTCGAGTATTTAAAAATCCATTCCAGTACAACAACACTGAATGGAGGAATCCAAGAAAATAACCGGAGACAAGACACAGTATGACACTTGCCCATCATCTTCATGTCGACCCGGTACCCGTCTGTCCGCTCTCCTGGAACCTAAAATACATGAAACGTATTTCCCCCATAAAGGGGTTAGCCGTCGAATAGCTAGTGCAAGTATAACAATATGAAACATAATACTCCTCGACAATAAAGTAAATGTAATCCGTCAATTCATCAATATCCGTCAATTCATCAATGTAAGACTAGTATTCCGGAATAACTAAATCTCATAGCATCACAACAAGACGTATATGAATACCGTGGAACCGCACCAGAGGCTACGGAACCCTTAGGGGACCTGTCGGCCCGCCCCAAAGTGGTTCGTTCATATCATCCGTCATCAATACACATATGATCAACCGTGGAACCGCACCAGAGGCTACGGAACCCTCAGAGGACCCGTCGGCCCGTCCCGGAGTGGTTAATTCATATTATCCATGGAATCGCACCAGAGGCTACGAAACCCTCAGAGGACCCGTCGGCCCGTCCCGGAGTGGATATAAATAATTATGCCAAACATATATCTTACTTTCAAAGTCGAGAACGTATAATCATAAATATATACTTGCCTTAATAAACGTTATCAAGATCCGAAGAACACGGTTCGACCGGGAAGCTTGAACCACGAAGAAGACAACGAACGGAAGGGTTTCACTCGAGTTCTTCACAAGAATTCGACCCTAACAACATAAATTCAATAAATCATCGATCATACGAGGAAGAATAATCGCGAACGCGAAAACCCCTATGACATTTCTGGACACCTTCAAGGCGTCGGTCAAGAACTCGACCAAAACAACGAATCGATACGATCCAACCATGGGATAACAAGGGAAATGATACAATACATCTAAATAATCATCAATCCATCACAATCCTAAGTTAAATCGGATTAAACGGACGAAATCGAACAAAATACCCAAAATCCCCAAAATTAGATTTACGGAAAATCGGCTGATTCGCTCGATCAAAGGATGTTATAGGATGGATGATTGATGATATGAGCTCCAAGACTCCATGGATATGTTGTTAAACAACATGGCTTCAAGCTTAGAACACGCCGTGCGGAAGAGGAGAAGAAGAAGGTGAAAAATGGCAAGAAAAACGTCTGCGGGGCCTTTTATAGGGGTTGATCGTCTGCCGGACACGGCCGTGCCGATCGGCGCGGTCGTGTCGCACAGCTGGCCGACAGGACTCGACCGTGTCTCGCTTGACACGGTCGCGGCGGAGGGCCTTCCGATGACCCGTCCGACGCGACTTCGGCATGTCTCGGCCGTGCTGCACGACACGGTCGGGCGTCTTGGCGACGATTCGGCTTATCCGGAAGGGTTCGGCGGGGCCGTGTCGGACGACACGGTCGGGTCCTGAGGCGAGACTCCGGCATTTCCGGACGAAATGCACGGGCCGTGTCGGACGACACGGCCGGGTTCGGCCGGCATTGATCGGCCAATAACGAGCGGGTGAGCTAAAAAGACCATAACTCTCTCGTCCGGACTCCGATTGACTCACCGTTTGAACCATTGGAAAGATAACTCGATGCTCTATAATATTGCAAAGATTTAGAATTTTTGGAGCTTCCAAGAATTTATGGTGATTTAACAAAGTCGAACTCATACGTGGAAAAGTCGCTAAAGAACACGGAATTCAACAGAACGATACCGAAACGAACTCGGATGACAAAAAGTGTAGAATTAATCATTCTCAGGATGACGAAACGGTTCCAAGCAAGTCGTCAAAATAGACTTCCGCCAAAAATAGAAAATTTCCGGGGAACAAAAATTACGGGTATTACATTCTACCCTCCTTAAAAGAAGTTTCGTCCCGAAACTTAAAGCAGTAGGGGAAGAAATATTTCGCCAGGAAAAACTCAACGAGATGCACAAGAACCGAAACATACGCCCAAACGGCGAATCATCAATATAGAACATAACAATACATTACCCGAAGGTAAACCAAACCAATGCCGAAAAAGATACGAATTCACAATGCCCGAAGGCTCCAACGGAAATACCGATACATCACAATGGCCTGAAAGCCGAATAGCCCAAAGCTGTAAATCATCACAATACAGATCTCAAAGAAGCAAACCTGACTGTCGGACATACCCCTCGGCGTATGAACAACCAGTCGCAAATCGTCGGCCATATCCAATACAACATAAACTACGAACGATCAATCAATAAAGCTCAAGAGGGACATCACAGTACGCCCGATCCGGAAATGTGTTCGTGCACATGTCCACCCCGTATACGGAATCCAGAATATACGTGTGACAATGTACCTAATTAGCCTCAAGAACTACGTCTCGTGTGCACAGTCCAATGCGGAAATATCCACGCATGACCATCGGGTGCCTGGCTAAAAATCTTACACATAACCAATCGGCACGCAGACATGATTCCAGATATGCCACGATACAACATGACAACGAAACTCAAGGGATAAAACATCCAATACGGATCATACGACTCACCAAGTGAACGATGACACACAAATAATGAAAGATCGACACGACCAACGATATTCAAAACAACCATCCTGGGATCAGAATTCCCTAAGGACCGATTAACACGAACAACGATCACAACACAACAATTCGGAAAATCCTCAACCCTCAACAATCACAAAATTACCGAGTTCACAAGAATAATAATGTGCTGCCTTGAATCGGTCAACACGACAATAATAATTCAACGGATGGGAATTATCATTGATAATCCCAATTCAATACTTCGATTACCGTAGAATGGCCAATCGATAACAATGATACAACGGATGAGAGTATCTTCGACAACGGATGGGAATTATCTTCGATAATCCCAATTCAATACCTTGATTACCCTAGAACGGTCAATCGATAATCAATGATACGATAGAATAGATGTCCCGGTGTCTTAAACCGACCACCGAAACGGAGATGACAAAAGGATATATCAAATGTCCCCAATCGGTTAACGCAACATCATAGCAACAGATCCAATTCGATGACAAAGATTCAACGATGTCTCAGAACGACATTAATCGCGAATAATAATAATCGATACATCGATACCGCGAACCGGCTATCGATAGCAACTTTACCAACAAGTATCGTAATGCCTTGAACCGGCCATTTACAAACAACAGTAACATTTGGCATAATTTGCCGACGGCGTCGTGTCAACCAATCTCTTGACATCAATACAATCATAAAGAGGCCAAGTCCCAAAATGATACACACAATCGTACGCCTACACGATAACATTAGTCTCATTGATTAGTACGAGTATAAAACTTGTCTCGACCAAGTTAATCGACGAACCCTTCAATCTTAACCGCAACACAACAGTCATAATTCACGATCAAACATCATACCTTATTGTAAAACGAAGGATTGATAATCAACCGGTTCGATGACGACCAATATCAATACCACCAAACCACGAACTCAATCGTTTTACCATATCTCGACTAATCACAGTCTGAACAATCCAACTCGAGACACTTACAAATCCTGTCCACAATACGAGTGAAATATGACGATCATATCAACCAATTCGGACCAATAATAAGGGTCTAAATGTTCCAAACTCAATTCTTAAATACGAATTGACAAGGTTCCCTTCTCGTAAATCCATCGTTAAAATTTACTTATAACCGTCGTCAATTCGAATCATCCGACTGGTTCAAAACAATAGATAATCATATTAAAAAGGTTATCAAACAATCCATTCATTCGATTTGAATATTTGCTCCATACGTATGGGCTTCCAAATTCAGAGATGAATAATAGTCTCATCAAACTCATAATCACATTCGTATTCCTATACGAATATTATTTCCAACACATAATTTAGCTCTAGATATGAATATTCCATATTCATTTTCAAAACATCAACACTTCTAAAAAAAATTTCATCACCTCGTATAATTCAAGAATTCTTCAAGAACATGAAATATCCGAAATCACGTTCCGAACAACATCTCCGAGGTATATATCTCCATGTTACCATTTTCTTCATCATGTCATTCATACAATCTCAAGAATCGCAACAAAACCCTTATCACCATATGAAGAAGATCTCAATGATCATATCAACATCCGAAATCTCTTATTACAATTCCAACAAATCTCGTATAACATTATCAAATGATACCATAATTGTAACACCCCAGATCCTCCTGGGAATATTACACGCCGTAAACCGTTCTCACAAGGATTTACCAGGCTAAGCACAATTTTCACGTCATTCCAAAAATGCTAAAAAGACCGATGACGGTAATATTTTTCAAATACTAAAAAAAATCATTTTCCAAATACCGTCAAAACGATCAAGGTTAAAATGCCAAAAACTCAGTTTAGGGAATCGGTTTTACAAAATAAAATTTCAGTTGGCAAAATACCAAAAATCCATTTCAAAAATACTCACGCAGCGGATAAAAGTACAGTCCAATTTATGCATTTTCATTGAAATAAGACGAACATCAAAATACACGATTCCCAATGTACTCCCTCCCAAGTAGTAGCCCAAAAAGAAAAAAAATGAGCCACTATCAAAGGGATACGAGGATTACCTTGCATGGACGAACCACGAAGAAAGAATAATTTGAACTCCATTCCAAGAATCATTAAATCATCATAGTCATCATATGGCCTCAAGAACATCAAGATCTCTATGATTCCATAATCATAATCAACATATTCAAAGCATATCATTATCTTCCTTCAACATAAACCTCATAGAATATGGATAACACAAGGAATCACTTCAAGAATCAACAAAAGTTCCATAACCAAGCTCTAATTCCATGATTCCAAGCTCACAATCATGTTAAAAGTGTTTAGAACACTCTTAAAAGTGAAGAGGGACGAGTTTTGGAGAGAAATATCTCAAAGGATCGTGAGAGAAATGAAAGGCAACACTTCAATATATAAATTGCACTCTCATTACGTACGTAGGTGTCCTTTCTTAACGTACGTAACAACTTTAACGTGCGTAATCCAAAATCCATAACGTACGTAACCATCTCACTGTCTCATTCCGTGCAGTCCATTACGTACGTAACCCATACCATATAACGTACGTAATATACCAGTTGACTTGCTACAGTACAATGGTTGTGTTACGTACGTAACACGTCCTGTATAACGTACGTAACACGTACGTTGACTCACCTGTCAACATCCTCCACCGAAAGTTGCCGAAACAGGATCCCACCTGCCTCACAGGACTCGGTTCTGTCCGATGCCTTCGTTACGTACGTAATACCTTAGCCTTGACGTATGTAACCATGCCAATCTTACGTACGTAATCTCACCTTATTAACGTACGTAATAATTCCATACTTAGCCAATTTCAACAATTCCTGTCCAAAGTCATGACATACCAAATACGAGCATACGGCAAAATCAATACATATACTCAATTCAATAACATTTTCAAACGTTCACAACGTCCTCGAGCATAATTAACCATCCACGATATCCAATATATAAACGAAAAAAAGAAAAAAAAAATATATCCGAAAAATCGGGGTATTACACTCTACCCCCCCTTAAAAATAAGTTTCGTCCTCGAAACTTGCAATCACTCGCACAAACATTTCAACGGAAAATCCAAAATCACCAAGATAACCAAGAATTTTCGAATAATCCGAACAACATACTTACAGGTCTGTGAAGACGAAGATCTCCCGTGATACTAGCATGCGACTCCTAAACAAAGTCTCAACATAATACCGTTACACACCAATATCGCAATTAGTAATTTAACAAAATCTCAAGGAAGGGTTCACGTCCATGATCACAGCCACGATTCTTCCTACTTTCAGCCAACATTCTGAAGGGCACACACGTGCGTAAGTATAATCCGAATCGCACATTCTCGAAGTGACCAATTCCCAAGAATACCAAGCTATAAACGAAACGATTAAGAAAAATACGAGAAGAGTGAGAGGACTTACAAGTACCGGTCGCACGGTGATGATGGCAGAGTAGTGATACTGTGGGCAAATGCCGACTCAATCGACCCAAAAGACCGACAGCCTAGGTATCCATAAACCTAAGCTCCGATACCATATTCTGTAACACCCCCAAGTTATTCAGGGTATATTACAGCGCCGTGAGCCCCGACGTGGGACCCACAAGGCTAAACATACGCGGAACTATAAACTTGACCGATAAGGTCTACATACAAAAGAAAGGAAGACGATACAACTGATGTTCAAAACCATAACCAACGAAAACATATACATCACTTCACAAATCAATACCTCGGCAACACAGGCCGGAACATCAAGGAAACTGAAATACAATACTCGAGTATTTAAAAATCCATTCCAGTACAACAACACTGAATGGAGGAATCCAAGAAAATAACCGGAGACAAGACACAGTATCACACTTGCCCATCATCTTCATGTCGACCCGGTACCCGTCTGTCCGCTCTCCTGGAACCTGAAATACATGAAACGTATTTCCCCCATAAAGGGGTTAGTCGTCGAATAGCTAGTGCAAGTATAACAATATGAAACATAATACTCCTCGACAATAAAGTAAATGTAATCCGTCAATTCATCAATATCCGTCAATTCATCAATGTAAGACTAGTATTCCGGAATAACTAAATCTCATAGCATCACAACAAGACGTATATGAATACCGTGGAACCGCACCAGAGGCTACGGAACCCTTAGGGGACCTGTCGGCCCGCCCCAAAGTGGTTCGTTCATATCATCCGTCATCAATACACATATGATCAACCGTGGAACCGCACCAGAGGCTACGGAACCCTCAGAGGACCCGTCGGCCCGTCCCGGAGTGGTTAATTCATATTATCCATGGAATCGCACCAGAGGCTACGAAACCCTCAGAGGACCCGTCGGCCCGTCCCGGAGTGGATATAAATAATTATGCCAAACATATATCTTACTTTCAAAGTCGAGAACGTACAATCATAAATATATACTTGCCTTAATAAACGTTACCGAAGATCCCGAAGAACACGGTTCGACCGGGAAGCTTGAACCATGAAGAAGACAACGAACGGAAGGGTTTCGACTCGAGTTCTTCACAAGAATTCGACCCTAACAACATAAATTCAATAAATCATCGATCATACGAGGAACAATAATCGCAGAACGCCCGAAAACCCCTCTATGACATTTTACCGGACACCTTCAAGGCGTCGGTCAAGAACTCGACCAAAACAACGAATCGATACGATCCAACCATGGGATAACAAGGGAAATGATACAATACATCTAAATAATCATCAATCCATCACAATCCTAAGTTAAATCGGATTAAACGGACGAAATCGAACAAAATACCCAAAATCCCCAAAATTAGATTTCTGGAAAATCTGAAGTGATTCGCTCTATCAATGGTTGGTATCGGATTGATGTTTGATAATATGTGCTCCATGACTCCATGTATATGTTGTTAAACAACATGGCTTCAAGCTTAGAACACGCCAGTGCGGAAGAGGAGAAGAAGAAGGTGAAAAATGGCAAGAAAAATGTCTAGGCCTTTTATAGGCCGATCGTTCTGCCGACACGGCCCGTGCCGATCGGCACGGTCGTGTCGCATACCTGGCCGACAGGACTCGACCGTGTCCTCGCTTGACACGGTCACGGCGCGAGGGCCTTCCGATGACTCCGTCCGACAATGACTTCGGCATGTCTCGGCCGTGCTGCACGACACTGGCCGGCGTGGCCGGGCGCATTTATCGGCTTATCCGGAAGGGTTCGGCACGGGCCGTGTCGGACGACATGGTCGGGTCCTGAGGCAGAGACTCCGGCATTTCCGGACGAGTACGGCACGGGCCGTGTCGGACGACACGGCCGGGTTCGGCCGGCAGTGATCGGCCAATAACGAGCGGGTGAGCTAAAAAGACCATAACTCTCTCGTCCGGACTACGATTGACTCACCGTTTGAACCATTGGAAAGCTAACTCGATGCTCTATAATATTGCAAAGATTTAGAATTTTTGGAGCTTCCAAGAATTTATGGTGATTTAACAAAGTCGAACTCATACGTGGAAAAGTCGCTAAAGAACACGGAATTCAACAGAACGATACCGAAACGAACTCGGATGACAAAAAGTGTAGAATTAATCATTCTCATGATGACGAAACGGTCCCAAGCAAGTCGTCAAAATAGACTTCCGCCAAAAATAGAAAATTTCCGGGGAACAAAAATTACGGGTATTACAAGGAGAACATCAAATCCGAAAAATTTAATGCACCGAGCAAAACATCCGAAAAATTTAATGCACCGAGTTCTAAACTTAACAATATCACCTGTCAAACATCAAATTGAAGTGCTTATGCGTATTCTTCAAAGTAAAAAAAAAAAAAAAAAAAAAACAGAAGCAATTTTGCAAAATATTTACAAAAATGGGATCACAAGTGAAAAGATTCCATACACAAAATACCTGAAATAAATAGACCCCTTGTGGACTTGGGATCTATGTTACTGAAGAAAGAGTGGAAATGGAGTAACATTTTTTTATTTTTCTATCTTTTTCGAAATCTTAAGAACTACTGAAAAAATCGATTTTGTACCTATGAATAGGGGAAAGCTTTGTACCTTTGAAGAATAGGGGAAGCAGGCGGTCGAAGCAACTCCTTCAGTCGACGGTCGAAGCAACTCCTTCAGGCAACTCAGCGATCTAGCGATCTGCAAGTAGGGTCGACTTTGGAAGAAGATGGGCGTCGTCTTTCTGAAATTTTGGAGAAGATGGGCGTCGTTTTCTCTCTCTCAATTGAACGGTGAAATGGAAATGAGGGGAAGGGTGTTTTTGGAGTAGGTGTGAAAGTGGGAATGCACTGTTGAAGTCAGCTTTCTCATATCGGGTGTCCCTCGCCAGTTTCAGTGAGCAAGTGAAACAGTACTTTTAAGCTCGGGCCCAACATATAAAACGGGCCATTAAGATTTGGCTTGTTAAAAAACTAAGGTATCAAACAAGTAGAAAATCCCAGATTATTTTTCCTAACCTGACAAAACCAACCTACATAAATCGTCATAAATTCTATATTTATGATTATAATTTTTTAAATCTTTTGGCATTTATATTATATATTCATAATATTTACTTTGAAATGTTCGGTGTTTACTTGAGACAGATATACAATTATTGTAACAAATTATATTTGATTATTTAAATTTTATAAATTTAACCGAGTTTGCGTAATTAACAAGTATAAACATACTTGTTTGGGACGGAAAACGAAAGTAAAATCACATTTTAATCGCTTAGGGACGACTTCGAGTATATAATTCTTAAACTAGTCCGGGTGGCTGAATCTTAGCCTCATCGTTTCGAGTATTACTATGTGCGTTTTGGATGGAGCGGGTAGTAAATTTACCTTTTAATTGGGTACGATTGTGTAAATTATAAATGTATCCGGACGGCTGAATTTCTGCCTTATTGTTTCGTTCACTATCAGGTTCTTTCGTGGTGGATGACTCCGCATAATTGAATCATGGCTGAATGTTATTTTAAGTTTCTACTTATAATATTACAACGTAAAGTAATTTACCATCGAAACTCGGGCTATACACTAGTTTTAACTTCTAATTGTTGGGTATCGGGTCGTATGATTGTGGCTAAAACCAGGATCGATAATACAAGCGGATTAAACGAATATAACAATTACAATTATATTCTACGGGATCGGGGTTAAGGATTACAGGCCAACAAATGAACCTATAAATATATGCAATATAAGTATCCTATAAACCCAAAAAATGCAATGATATATATCACAACGTCCGTAACAAATCAAACACAAATATCCGATTCCGTGTTAGCAACGATAATGATAATAACCAAACTATCGGAATACGAAAACTGGTATATATTATATATAAGTATATATATATATATATATATATATAGGCTACTGGACGTATGAATATATATATATATATATATAACAAATATATATAATATATATAGATAAATACCGAAAATATATATAACAAATATATATATATAATATAAAGTATATTGCAGATATATATTTATATATATAACAAATATATATATAATATATATGTATAAACTCCAGAAAATATATATATAACAAATATATATATATATATGGGGAAATTACAGCCAACTACCCTATTAGATGGCCTCTTTACACTTTAGTCCCTATTGTTTCATAAATTACAGCGAAGGACAAAAATCTGAATTGGTGTTGACTTCTATTAAAAAGACGAAAATGCCCCTCTATTTACTTGAATAAAACATTTCTTTTAAAATAAATTTCATATTAACCAAATAGCTTATAAGTTATTAAAGTGTTTGACTAATACATTTTTTTTTAAAAATATTCTTTTTTCAGAAAATAATTTTTTTTTTCGAAATATAATTTTTTTCCAGATAATATATTTTTTTTCGCAAAAATATTTTATTTTATTTTTTTCCCAGAAAATAATTTTTTTTTGAAAAAATAATATTTTTCAAGAAATAATTTTATTTCGTAAAAATAGTATTTTGTCAAAAAATATTTTTTCCTCCAGAAAATATTTTTTTAATTGTTTCGAAAAAATATTTTTTTATTTTTTCGAAAAAATAATATTTTTTTCCAGAAAATAATTTAATTTCGAAAAAATATTATTTTTCCAAAAAATACCTTTTTCTCCAGAAAATAGTTTTATTTTTTCGAAAAAATAATATTTTTTCAAGAAAATAATTTTATTTTGAAAAAATATTATTTTTCAAGAAAATAATTTTATTTAGAAAAAATATTATTTTGCCAAAAAATACCTTTTTCTCCAGAAAATATTTTTTTAATTTTTTCGAAAAAATATTTTTTTATTTTTTTCCAGAAAATAGTTTTATTTTTTCGAAAAAATAATATTTTTTCGAAAAAATAATATTTTTTCTAGAAAATAATATTTTTTCCAGAAAATAATTTTATTTCGAAAAAATATTATTTTGCCCAAAAATAATTTTTTCTCCAGAAAATATTTTTTAATTTTTCGAAAATAATAAAAATTCCATAAAATAATATTTTTTCAAAAGATAAGTTTTTTCCTTAAAATATTTTTTTATTTTTTCGAAAAATAATATTTTTCCCAGAAAATACTTTCTTTTTGGAAAAAATATTTTTAGAAAGCTTGAAAATTTATTACATCAAGTCCAAAAGTGTTATATATATTACAATGAGGTCAGCATGTGCCACCCACGTGAGGCGAAAAATAAATGGGTAAACAAAAAAAGGAAAAGTAAAAGGGCAAATTCGGAATATCAGTACTCTCTCTCCAGTGACATCATCTGAAAATTTGACTTTTGTCCTTCGTTGTAAATATAGTTTCTGGACAGTGCAAAGTTTGTCCTTCATTGTAATATTTGAAACAATAGGGACCAAACTGTAATTAGACCATCTAAAAAGGTAGTCAGATGTAAATCGCCCATATATGTATATATATGTATAATATATTGCACAAAATCACCAAGAAAAGCAATATAAACGGAGATAAATTAGGATCAAGAAAACCCCCTTTTCGGAACGTGATGTGTAGGCTCAGATCTTCCGAAACCCTAGCAATTGACACCAAGAATACGTTTCCACATAGGAGGAATGCCAAACCACCGTCGTCCGGCCACAAAGCCCGGTAGCACCTTCAAAACCCAGAACCTCACGAACCCGAATCCCTTACTCACAACCCGACTCACGGCTCACACAGAAAGAGTAAGGGTACTTCTATTCACTCGATTCACTCGGATATTTCGGTGTATTTCTCTTCACCAACTCCAGCCCCTAGCCGCGCCTTTTATACACACAAGGAGGGAATCGGAGGATGTCACGGGGTTCCCTATTGTGATATTCAATCGCTCACGGGGGAGAGGAGGTAGTGAGAATCGGGAGCAAAAAATCGCAGCAGGGTGGAGTTTGACCGGGTAGGTAAGCTCACGGGAGAGAAGAGAAGAAAAGAGGGAGACGGCGCAGTGAAGGGAGAAATGAGGGAGTAGGGTTAGGTTTAGGTTTATTTAAGGAGTAATCAGACGGTCGAGATTAGGTGTAGTCATCTCGATCGGACGGCTCCTACTGCCAAGGGCTATGGGCCGGGTTTGGGCTGGATTAATTAAATGTTATAACGGGCCGAGTTGGGCCAAAATTATAACATTCTCCACCTTGTGGACCATCCAGTCAAATTGCATTTTCGGGTTTCGGAGAAAATTCATCATCGCCTAACTCCGGGGTTACCTGCACTCACACACAATAGATAAGGTAGAGTATTCACAAATAAGACTAACTCACAAAGAGATCCCAAAAAAACAAGCTTAAGACAAGAAATATTTTAGCAATAAGCTAAAATTGTACAAAACACACAAATACAATAATATTCAAAAACACAAACACATTAAGGGAAGCGAACGATATATGCAACACATAGATTTGAGGGGACACCACTCCACCTCAAATGTAAAGTACTAAGCATGTTGCTCCACCTGAAAACGGGACGGAGTTTTACACAAAACCGCCAACACATGAAAGCTGCAAAACACAAAAGGTTCGTCGACCGAACCACAACACCACATCCAGAACAAAGAACACAAAGTTCAAGGAAAAATAATTACAAAGATTATACTACCTACATACACAAAGGAATAGAACCACGAGTAATTCATATAAGTCACATAAACATATAAATCAGACACAAGTCACAAAGACGCTCCACAGCCCACTAAGGACAAGTCACAAAGACACTCCACAGCCCACTAAGGACAAGTCACAAAGACACTCCACAGCCCACTAAGGACAAGTCATAAAGACACTCCACATCCCACTAAGGACAATTACTAGCAATATGACCCTTTTTACCACAACTATAGCAATTCCTTGAGTTCTGTCGAAAATTAGAATTTTGACCATCCTTCTTAGTGAAATATTCATAGCTCTTTTCATTCCTAACCATCGAAACTGATTCAAAATTCAAATTATTACTCACATTGTTTTTTAAGTCTAATTCCTTACTCTTTAGATTGGACACAACAATATCTAAAGATATGTTATCTCTACCATACTTAATAGCAGATTTAACATCACCATAAGACTCTGGAATAGCATTTAAAAGTACAATAGCAGAGTAATCATCAATATGTTTATCACCGGAATTTTTAATATCTTGAACTAACTTGGTAAACACATCAAGGTTTTCATCAAGACTTTTATTCAAATCAAGTTGAAAACCAAAGAATTTTTCAAGCAAAAAAAGTTTATTTGGCAAAGAGGTTTCAACATATAATTCTTTCAATTTTTCCCAAAGTTCCTTAGCCGAATTTTGTTTACCAACATTTCTTATCACAGAGTCAGACAAGTTCAAGATAAAAGACGAGTAAGCAAACTCATCCAATTCAGCCTTTTTGTCGGTCGTAGTATCGGTGGCAAAAGTTTGATCAATGGCTTTAAAAACTTTTTGCTGTATTAAAATACCTTTCAATTTTTGCTGCCATATTAGAAAATCCGATTTTCCATCAAACGGGGCCAAGTAAAATGTAGAAGTCATGCCCATTTTGAAAACGCAAAGTTTAACACAATAGCAGTAAAACCAACAGCAACACAAAGCACACACTGCACTAGTACAAAAACAGTAAAATCACACTGCACTATACAACGGAGTTTTTTAAAAAAAAAATATCACAACCGAGTCTGTAGATTACAACCCCAAGCCCCTACAAGATCCAAGGGCTCTAAACGGTCCAGGCAGGAGGGTTTATACGCAAGGAGTTGAAAAAACGTACAGCACTCCTCCCAGAAAAAACTCCGAGTGCAGAAAAATACACAGTATAAGGTAATCACAAAGACAACCACAAATCACAAAGAAAAGGAAGCACACAACTGATGAGAATCAAAATTCAGGGACTCAATTTGATTTTTGAGATTAAAACCCGTTTAAATTAAAAACGGGATCCTCAAGCTCTTGACAAAGATCCGAGGGACACTTTCGGTCCTGGCAGCGCAAGATTAGTGCTGTTTTGGATTTTAAGGTTTTAATTTGTTTGATTTTAATTAATAAGGAAACAAGAGTCGCCCGAAAACTGAATCCAACCAGATAACACAGAGATAGGCCGCAGCAAGCAAACCGATAATAAGCAATGTGCCCAGATTAATACACACTGATCAATCACACAGATTAAGAATGCACAATAATCAACCACGGCAAGCGGTATCCACGAAAACAGTAAAAGAGTGGAGTTCAGCCAAAATACCAGAGCGGAAAACCCGGATGGTTATTCCGTATCACCAAGACGCCACATGACTCGACACCCGACAAAACGGGCTCCGATACCACTGTTGGATATCGGGTCGTATGATTATGGCTAAAACCAGGATCGATAATACAAGCGGATTAAACGAATATAACAATTACAATTATATTCTACGGGATAAGGGTTAAGGATTACAGGCCAACAAATGAACCTATAAATATATCCAATATAAGTATCCTATAAACCCGAACAAATGCAGCCGATACATATCACAACGTCCAGAACAAATATGAAACACAAAGATCCGATTCCAGGTTAGCAACGATAATGATAATAACCAAACTATCGGAATGCGAAAACTGGCATATAATATAAGTATATATATATAACTAATATATATATAATATATATAATATATATAGGCTACTGGACGTATGAATATATATATATATATATATATAACAAATATATAATATATATATATATAGATAGATAAATACCGAAAATATATATAACAAATATATATATATATATATAATATAAAGTATACTGCAGATATATATATTTATATATATAACAAATATATATATAATATATATGTATAAATTCCAGAATATATATATATATAACAAATATATATATATATATATGTATAATATATTGCACAAAATCACCAAGAAAAGCAATATAAACGGAGATAAATTAAGATCTAGAAAAACCCCTTTTCAGAACGTGATGTGTAGGCTCAGATCTTCCGAAACCCTAGCAATTGACACCAAGAATACGTTTCCACATAGGAGGAATGCCAAACCACCGCCGTCCGGCCACAAAGCTCGGTAGCACTTTCAAAACCTTAACCTCACGAACCCGAATCCCTTACTCACAACCCGACTCACGGCTCACACGTAAAGAGTAAGGGTACTTCTATTCACTCGATTCACTCGGATATTTCGGTGTATTTCTCTTCACCAACTCCAGATCGCGCCTTTTATACACACAAGGAGGGAATCGGAGGATGTCACGGGATTCCCTATTGTGATATTCAATCGCTCACGGGGGAGAGGAGGTAGTGAGAATCGGGAGCAAAAAATCGCAGCAGCGTGGAGTTTGACCGGGTAGGTAAGTGTAATACCCGAGATTTCTGTTATGTATTTGGAACTTGTGATATTGTAATGATTGTACTTTTGTCTGAGTACTATTCTCCGTATTTCATAATCCGATATTGTCGAGCGTTTAATTTTGTGGTTGTGATTTAAAGAATGTGAATCTGCGCATGTAGCGCACGCTATCGGATATATTTAGCGTACGCTAACGTGGATTCATAGCGCACGCTACTGAGGGTCATTAGCGCACGCTATGCGTGGTCAATTTGATTGGGACGTGCGGTAGGTGAGATCTGGCCGGGGGACCCCTGTCGGATCGTGTCGGGATGTACCTGGACGGCTTTCGGGAAAAGCCGAGTCAACGCCTTAGCGCACGCCATGTACATGCGTAGCGCACGCTAAGTGCTGAGTACGGATTAGTCGGTGAGCCGTTAGCGCACGCTACGAACAGGGTCTAGCGCGCTAATAGCCATTTATTATAAATAGACAAAGATCCTATTCGTGATTTCAGTTCTCTCTTCTCCCATTACCCGAATTCCTACACTTAGAACATAACTTCCTTCATCCTAAACACTTCATATCAACACCCTAGTTCGTGATTGAAGATCGTATACCATTGGAGATTGGTGTTCAAGCCTTCGGTGTTGGATTTCTTCGATTTCCTCCGTGTTCTTCACTACTTTGAGGTAGGTGATTCTTCACCGATGTTAGTAATGTTCTTAAGGACGTCTGATCATGTTTAGATAGCCAGTTATTTCGTTTATGATCGGTCATCACATGTTAGAAGGATATTTTCGACGTTTCGACACTTATTCATCGTATGAACCTTTGAACCATCTTAGTAGTATGGACTCCTAAGCGTTTTCAAATCGATTTATGATCAGTAATCGGAGATTTCCTAGTTTGTATGTTTTACGTAAGGAATCATATGTTTTGGGACTTGGAATAATCGGAGCTTAGAATATTTCTTGAAGATCGAAGATAAGATTATGATGTTGAGTTGATTATCCGTATATTTGTACCTCATGATCATGGAACTTCCACAAAACCTTATTAGCATGACATGCTTGAGGATGACTTGTTGTATCATCATAGAATTCATGAATTCACCACCTTTCAACCCAGTTTTTCCGTTAGCAGTGTTTCTTCCATGCAAGGTTAGCGCACGCTAACAGATGTGAGTTAACGTGCGCTATCGGGGTTCGATTAACGCACGATACGCACGTAGCATACGTTATGTATCGGCGATTCAAATCGATTCGTAACTAGCGCACGCTAGTCTTACACGATAGCGTACGCTAATAGCTGCTTAGCGCACGTTACGTAGAGTACGTAGCGCACGCTAAGCAGTCCAGGCAGATTGTTTATTTTGAGCTTTTCGGCCGTAGACCGAATTGTTAGGCCATCGTTCGACTTAAGATGATTTGTATATCGTTCCTTTTTGTTAAGGTTCGAGCTTGTTACGTTGATCGAAGGAGGCGGCCTTCGAGTGTGTCGAGATCATTGAAGTGTTTCGTCCTTGCCATTTTCGAGGCAAGTATCATATGTCGAGTTCGATTTATCATGCTTGTGGTTTTGTTCATATTGTTGAATATGAGATGTAATTCTGAAAATTCTCGTGATATTCGTGGTTATTTGTTCGTATTGATGAACATATTGAAATGCATATGTGTATGCATAGTTGATTGATTTATGGTATAAATGATCCGAGGGGATCATGAGGATCTATGCTGAGGGCGCTGGATCGAATGTCCACCATGCGTTGGTCCGACGGGATCATCATGGGGATCTATGCTGAGGGCGCTGGATCGTTGGACGGGTTTTCCACCATGCGTTGGTCCGACGGGATCATCATGGGGATCTATGCTGAGGGCGCTGGATCGCTGGATTACCTTGTATTGTGTTGATGGAATCGTGAGGATTCGCATCGTTGGATTCCGGTGGCGGAAGTCCGTTTTGCATGTTTTATGATGCATTTATGATTTATTGTATGATGATACTTGTACTAGCATTGTTTTGCTAACTTCTTCGGGATGGACATTGTTTTGATGTTCGGGTAGCCGAGGAGCGGGAGGCAACCACAAGACCGGCAGACGATGAAATGGCTCTGATGTGATTGATGTTATTGTTATTGTGATTTGTCTTCTTGGTTCGTTTAGTACTCGAGTATGTCTGCTTTTAATAAAGTCAATTCGATATGGTTGTATAAGTTAACTCATTTGATCGGTTGAATCAAATCAGTATTTGAACCGCAGCTTGTTCGATTGTATTGTTTTTACACTTCTTCTAAAATTAGCCTTGTAAATCCTTATCTAAAGGGTTTACGGCCAGTAATCATTCGAATATCTCGGGGTGTTACGAGAATATGGTATCGGAGCTAAGATTCATGGATATCTTGGCAATCGGGTTAGTTGGGTGCATTTACGTTATTTGATTATTGGTCGTTCGTAACATCATCACTGCTCCAAAGATCGTCGTGGACCGTGGTTGTAAGTTTCCTAATCTCGAATACTACTGTTTTATTTAATTCATGTCTTGTAAACATTGATGGATGTACTTTGAGAAAGTTTGTCCTGGATATTGAGTATTTATGCTTACAGTATGTTGAGAGGAGGTCGTGGACGCGGACGCGGACGTGGAAATGCGAGGCAAGAAGAGTCGGTATCTACCCCAGAGATAGCCACTAGTCGAACGGATTCCCATTCCGGGGGACAGCAGGGATCGGCAAATAATAATGCAGATCCTAACGTGCCGGGAGTGCTTCAGCAGGTGGTTGCCCAGATAAACCAGTTTGCTCAAGTTGTGGATCGCATGCAGACGGCGATGGGACAGCAGCATAACGTGGAGAATCGAGGAGATAGATGGCTTACCGAAGTGATTAAATTGCACCCTCCGAAATTTGACGGTTCTGCCGAGACGCTTTCTAGGGATCACTGGCTGAAGGAATTAGAAAAGATTTTTGCAGGGATTAACTGTCCCAACGATAGGAAGGTTCCGGTTGCCCAGTATCTTTTGACCGGGGAGGCTTTCGACTGGTGGGAGGCCATTCGACCGGAGGAGCACAATGTTGACTGGATGGAATTCAAATTGATGATGGAGGCGCAGTATTGTCCTCGCTTGATTAGAGAAGCCCGAGTTCGGGAGTTTTTCTCACCACAAAATTTGGAAGCATCTGTGACGGACGTGATTAAGACTTTTAATCACCAGCTGACTTATGTACGCCACTTGGTCAGGACCGAGGCGGAGAAGATTTTTCATTTTGACATGCGAATGAAGCCGAAATTCAGAAAGATATGTCCGGATTTGATTGTACCACCTTGCGACAAGATCGTGACAAGGCGTTGGCCTATGATATGAAGGAGGCGCAGAGAGAAATCGACGGAAGCAAAGAAACAGAAGGTGTCTGGCAACTTCACGGAGGATAAGAGTAGCGGGCCTCGCAGGGGTCAGTCCTCTTTTCATTCATCCAGGAGACCTCCGCATCCTTCTCGAGGTGGAAAGAAGTTCCGGGCAGCACCAACTATTTCAGACGCAGGGAAAAAGTGTTACAACTGTGGCAAAGCGGGACATGTTCGACGTGATTGTTTCGCGCCTGCTGTGACCTGTTTCGAGTGTGGACAGGAAGGACATCGCGCAACATTTTGTGGGAATGCGACCCGATCTTTTGGTACTCGCACTCCAGCTCTAGTCCCAAAGGAGATGAGTGTGAACCAGACGCAGCAAAGTGGATTTCAGCAGCAGAACGCTGGGAAGAGAGAGACATCCAGTGCTGGGTCCGTTCCTCCGCGCCTGTACGAAATGAGGAAATCTGAGGATCAGAACACGGCTGTTGCATCAGGTACGATTCAGATCCTTTTGCAACCATTTAGTGTCTTGTTCGATTCGGGAGCCACGCATTCTTTTATATCTTTGAACTGTGTTAATCGTTTGAAAGTCTCGTGCTTGTATAATTGTGAACCTTATGTTGTGGGATTACCGAGCGGAGAGAAAATTGTGGGAACCCTAGAAGCTAGGGATTTCCCAGTATCTATAGAAGGAAGAGAGTGGCCATCGAATCTCATTGTAGTTGACATCTACGGTGACGATTTAATTCTCGGAGATGATTGGCTCAACCGCTATGGAGCTGTTCTGAATTACCGAGAGAGAGTCATTTCCATCATTGCTGATGACGGATCTGAACACTTATTCCGAGGGTGGAGACCAGGAAGCTCGGGAAAATTGATCAAGGCAATGAAAGTGAAATTATCAAGCAGGGATGTCACGGACTTTGGTGCTATGCCATGAGGAAAGAGGAAGGAGTAGAGCTCTCGTCTATTTCAGTTGTGAATGAGTTCTCAGATGTATTTCCTGACGAACTACCTGGGTTACCTCCGCAGAGGGGAGTGGATGTAACGCCCCCAATCCACTCAGGGATATTACACGCCGTAGACCCTCTCCTCGAGGATCTACCAGGCTGGTAACTAAAATCAAACATCTAAACATCGCCTTTAAGGCTAATATGACTCTGTAGACCGATTTGATCTTTCATTTATAAGATACATCTCATTTCCAAACACTTTCCCACGCAGGGGTCTAAATACAATATACTCCCGTACAACGGGAAAAGATCTTGCAATGAAAAGAAAATACAACTAGACGATTTACATCAACGGATCCTCGTGTGATTAGTATCGTTCATCTTTCATCATCCTTCGTGCCGGCCCTGTGCCATGCTCCAAAACCTGAATGCAAAAATAGACATCCACCCCCCGAATACTCGCGGGTTAGCAAAACTCCAATGTTTTGCTAGTGCAAGTACAAGTGCAAAAATACGAGCCATACAATTCACATTCCTCGAATAACAATAACCAGGAATCCTCAAAAATCCAAACGTAACGAAAAGTACTTCCCGAGGCAAGAATTTGGGTAAACATTCCAAAACCGAAAGACCACAAGTTAAAGGGAAACAATTTATAAAACAGTTTGAAATGCCATCGAGAGTTTTAATAGAAAACAATTTAGGATTACCGAATCCTTATCTTTCCAAAAATCAACAGGGTCACAGCCCAAAGGTTTTGTTTTCGCCAATAGAAAACCGACAACAGTTCACAGGGTTAAAACCCACGTCACGTGTCCTCGGCGGACATAAAATCAATACAATATAATCGCCCAAGATACGTAAACCTTGGTCACCAAAAATACAACATCAAGTCGTGAATCCAGGGCTATACCATTGGATTCCCTTCGTGACCCCGTCGGACCCTCCCAAGGTGAGTAGAATGCGTTTTCGAAATCATATACACCAATTCGTGAAGTTTTACTCGTGAATCCAGGGCTATACCATTAGAATTCCCTCTGTGGCCCCGTCGAACCCTCCCGAGGTGAGCAAATACATTCACCAAACATACACACGCACTCGTGAAGTTTTACTCGTGAATCCAGGGCTATACCATTGGAATTCCCTCCGTGGCCCCGTCGAACCCTCCCGAGGTGAGCAAATACATTCACCAAACATACACATGCACTCGTGAAGTTTTACTCGTGAATCCAGGGCTATACCATTGGAATTCCCTCCGTGGCCCCGTCGAACCCTCCCGAGGTGAGCAAATACATTCACAAAACAAACAACCGCACTCGTGAATCCAGGGCTATACCATTGGATTCCCTCCGTGATCCCGTCGGACCCTCCCGAGGTGAGCGAAATACATTCACACAATTAACACGTCACAACAAGGATATCCAAACAATTCAACCAGAGGAATCAAACACTTAGCACAACACCACATCAACCAAAACGCACCGAAAAGAGATAATATACGTACACACGTATTATCAAGCGCAACATCAACACCAAACATATCCAAATATCCACGTAGTCACTTACAACCCACACAATTTACAAACACACGCGTTTTGAAAGTGAGCCTTTAACGAGGCTAGTCGAATCTTTTGAAAACTCGTTTTAAACAATCAAACAAATATATAAAGACGATCACCAATTATCATATTCACAAAACAAGAATAGTATGGGCAAGGTACTTGCCTCAAAATAGGCACGCAAGTATTCCGACGAACACGGCTCAACCGGAAAGCTTCGAAACACCCGATGCTATCGAAACGGAAGACGACGACGAACGGAAGGGTTCAACTCGGTTTCTTCGCAAGAAACTCGACCCTAACAATATATAATCAATAAATCATCGATCATACGAGGAAGAATAATCGTAGAACGCCCGAAAACCCCTCTAAGACATTTTACCGGAGACCTTCAAGGCGTCGGTCAAGAACTCGACTCAAACAACGAATCGATACGATCCAACCATGGAATAATAAAGGAAATGATATAATACATCTAAATATTCATCAATACATCATAATCCTAGGTTAAATCGGATTAAACGGACGAAAACAACCAAAACCCCCAAATTCCCCAAAACTAGATTTCTAGGAAATCTGACCTGATTCGGTAGATCGGAGGATGTTATAGGACGGATGATTGACGATATGAACCTCCAAACTTCATGGATTCATTGTACAACAACATCTCTAGAAGATTCACACACCCACAGCCGCGTACGGGAAGAAAAGAATGAGAAAATGGCTGAAGAAAAACGCCTGTGCCTTAAATAGCCGACAGGCTCGACCGTGTCCGCCGACACTGGCCGTGGCACGCAGCTGACCGGCGAGGACTCGACCGTGTCTGCTAGACACGGTCGCGGCGCGGAGGGGCCTTCCGATAGTGACCCGTCCGACAATGACTCAAGATTTACTCGACCGTGTCCCGAACACGGCCGGCCCGGCGCCGGTTACGCCTATCCGAAGAGTTCGACTGGCCGTGCTGCACGACACGGCCGGGTCCCGAGGCGAGACTTCGCATTTCCGGATGAGTACGGCACGGGCCGTGTCGGACGACACGGCCGAGTTCGCCGGGCAAAGGATCGCCAATAACGAGCGGGTGAGCTAAAACGACCATAACTCTCTCGTCCGGACTCCGATTGACTCACCGTTTGAACCATTGGAAAGCTAACTCGGTGGTCTATAATATTGCAAAGATTCAGAATTTTTGGAGTTTCCAAGAATTAATGGTGAATTTACAAAGTCGAACTCCCACGTGAAAAAGTCGATTAAGGACACGGAACTCAATAAAACGACACCGAAACGAACTCGGATGACAAAAAGTGCAGAATTAATCATTCTCGAAATGACGAAAGGTCATGAGCGAGTCGTCAAAACGGACTTCCGCCGAAAAAAGAAAATTACCGAAATTCGAAATTGCGGATATTACATTCTACCCTCCTTAAAAGAAGTTTCGTCCCGAAACTTAAAACAAGTAGGGTGGAGCAATATACCTGCCAGGAAAACTCGACGAGATACACAAAAATAGAAAACTCGCGCCCAACGGCGAAACGCTGCAAGAAACGCAAAGAGACATATGGCGTGAAAACACGCTCCACGACGACCAACACAATGTCGCCGTTAGGGATACAATAAAACCAACAAATGACAAGCGTCATCAAACGGATAATATAGTCAAGTCGATTATCCGAACAATCACAAAACACAACGAACGAAAATTAATACGATTGACCAACCTGACGGTTCATCAATCTAAACGCGAGTCAAACGCTGAACAAATACGGAATTCCACCGCCCAAGGGTTGGAAGATCGAAAACGAGACTAACTTCCCGAACTTAAGGGAATTAGGAAGGAGCCTGAACGCTCAACAATCACGAAACGAGAACAAAACCGAACAAACAAACGATCGAGACAACAAAAATCGAACGATCATGTTCGGATCACGAAGAACAATAAGGTTCAACCGACAACTCCGAGGTTCACATCTCGACTCGAGACAAAACAAGATCCGGTGAAAACAACAAGATGCACACTCGCATAAGATCCACAGGAAAGGGAATAACAATTGAAAAGTCACATCGACGAACGAGTAATTCCGAAATAATACCACCCTCGTTCGATCAACAAAAGCAAGGGGCAGGACAAGCTCAGAAAATGTCAATGAACATAAACGAGTCGACAGAGTCGAAAATACAGAAGTTCCAAATCCGATCCACTTCGAATAAGAGAACTAGTAGAACCAAAAGATGTTACATCCGAACAAGGTTCACAAGTATCGAACCGGACTCGGAAAAGTCACAGCGATAAACAGAAAAACAAGATCACAGCTCGTTCGATCAATGAAACCGAATACGTAATGTTCAGTAAGTATCAACGAACACGAACGAGTCGATAGAATCGAGAAAGAGAAAATGCAGGAGTCCAAAAATAATACGGGCATTATATTCGACCCCTTCTAAAAGAAGTGTCGTCCCGAAACTCACAACACGAAATCAAGGTGACAACACAACAAGCAACTGACAGAAACATCTTTCAAAGGCCTCTCAAAACCGATTCCGATGACTGTGCTGAAGCGCGAACTCCGAAAGTCTCGGTAGCCAATTCACAAAACTGAATTCGGTGTCCCTCGAGTCCACACTTGAAATGTGTTACCGACGAGAAGGACAATTTACACGTGCATGCCTCGGCACATCATGGTTGAAACGCCTCGGCTCGGCATACCGAAAATACAAATGCTAGATACAATGGGGCATAACGTCGCAAAACAACATAGGAGATGCCAACTCATCACAACAAAGAATCATAACACATACCATATACAACGATTACCATCATAAAGTAATACACACACAAACACTACAAAGAACGACGTATCGTTCGCGACCTCAACGGCCCGAACGATAACCAAAGACATAATTACAACCATCATGAAACAATCACACATGTACACAAACGTACAAACTCAAGCTTCAACAGCTCACACCCGTGCGACAACACGCAAATCACCACGAGGCGACAAACAGTAAATACCAGTTCACACCTCTCACAGAGGGCTAGTACAACAAATGCGTGGCAACGCCTCGACGTTCATGCCACCAATTCGATCACAATTCGGGGTTAACACCGTAACGAAAGTTCGAAAACCATACACGCATTTCCGGTCCGCAAACAGGAATGATAGGTTTTAAAAACAAAAACCACCTTTTGAAAACAGTTTGGAAACAACAGTTGATCTTGAGTATCACTTTACAAAAAGTAGTGCAAACATTGTTATCGAGACTTTGAAAATCATCTTGCGTTTGAACATAAATGAGGACACCTTCTCGTAGTGAAAAAAACTTTCAGAATATTCGACCCTCGGGTCTAAGTAAAAGTGTTTATAAAACTTGAAAATATCTCAAAACATTTTGGGTCCTCGAGGTAGAAGAATTTTGAAACATATTGTGGCATCTTGGATGTACCACGAGAAAATTCATTTTGAAAGTACGTCTCGAATTTTAATTTTCTAAGATACTCAAGGTTTTTCAAAAATAATTCAATGGGTTAGAATGCCCAAAATTTTCAGGTAATTACAAGGAACAATATAGCGCCGTGGGTCCCGCTACGAACCCACTGTGCTAAAAACCATTTACAAAAACGCCAAAAAGGCCGATGACGGTAATATTTCAAAAACTCACAGAAGCCATTTAGAAAATAATAAATACCGTCATAAGAATTTCGCCAAAATGATCAAGGCCGTAATGCCAAAAACTCGGTTAAGGAATCGGTTTTCGAAATAAAACTCAGTCGGTAAAATACCGAAAGCCATTACAAAAGAACTCACGCAGCGGATAAAAGAAATAAAGTCAAACATGCACAAGACATCAACACTACTCCTCATATGAACGAAAAATGGGAGTCAAATAATCACATATTACGAAATCAAAATCCATAAGAGGATTCCGTCAATTAACTCATAATCATAAAAATAGCTCGTGTCACACGAGGCACAACACAAAGAAGGGAGACTTACAACCACAGGTCGCACGAAGATGATGATCGCCCACGATACTAATCACGACCAACCAACTCAGACGACGAGTCGCGACACGACTTAGTCAGACAAAATCCGACGAGACAAAAACTCAATAGACACCACTAACCCGACAGCCTAGGTTTCCACAACCTAAGCTCCGATACCATTTATGTAACGCCCCCAATCCACTCAGGGATATTACACGCCGTAGACCCTCTCCTCGAGGATCTACCAGGCTGGTAACTAAAATCAAACATCTAAACATCGCCTTTAAGGCTAAAATGACACAGTAGACCGATTTGATCTTTCAATAATAACATACAACTCAATTCCAAACACATACCCACGCAGGGGTCAAAATACAATAAACTCCCGTACAACGGGGAAAAGATACTGCAGCGGAAAAGAAAATACAACTAGACCAGTACGACATCAACGGATCCTCGTGTGATTAGTATCGTTCATCTTTCATCATCCTTCGTGCCGGCCCTGTGCCATGCTCCAAAACCTGAATGCAAAAATAGACATCCACCCCCCGAATACTCGGGGGTTAGCAAAACTCCACTGTTTTGCTAGTGCAAGTACAAGTGCAAAAATATGAGCCATACAATTCACATTCCTCGAATAACAATAACCAGGAATCCTCAAAAATCCAAACGTAGCGAAAAGTACTTCCCGAGGCAAGAATTTGGGTAAACATTCCAAAACCGAAAGACCACACGTTAAAGGGAAACAATTTATAAAACAGTTTGAAATGCCATCGAGAGTTTTAATAGAAAACAATTTAGGATTACCGAATCCTTATCTTTCCAAAAATCAACAGGGTCACAGCCCAAAGGTTTTGTTTTCGCCAATAGAAAACCGACAACAGTTCACAGGGTTAAAACCCACGTCACGTGTCCTCGGCGGACATAAAATCAATACAATATAATCGCCCAAGATACGTAAACCTTGGTCACCAAAAATACAACATCAACTCGTGAATCCAGGGCTATACCATTGGATTCCCTTCGTGACCCCGTCGGACCCTCCCAAGGTGAGTAGAATGCGTTTTCGAAATCATATACACCAATTCGTGAAGTTTTACTCGTGAATCCAGGGCTATACCATTGGAATTCCCTCCGTGGCCCCGTCGAACCCTCCCGAGGTGAGCAAATACATTCACCAAACATACACACGCACTCGTGAAGTTTTACTCGTGAATCCAGGGCTATACCATTGGAATTCCCTCCGTGGCCCCGTCGAACCCTCCCGAGGTGAGCAAATACATTCACCAAACATACACACGCACTCGTGAAGTTTTACTCGTGAATCCAGGGCTATACCATTGGAATTCCCTCCGTGGCCCCGTCGAACCCTCCCGAGGTGAGCAAATACATTCACAAAACAAACAACCGCACTCGTGAATCCAGGGCTATACCATTGGATTCCCTCCGTGATCCCGTCGGACCCTCCCGAGGTGAGCGAAATACATTCACACAATTAACACGTCACAACAAGGATATCCAAACAATTCAACCAGAGGAATCAAACACTTAGCACAACACCACATCAACCAAAACGCACCAAAAAGAGATAATATACGTACACACGTATTATCAAGCGCAACATCAACACCAAACATATCCAAATATCCACGTAGTCACTTACAACCCACACAATTTACAAACACACGCGTTTTGAAAGTGAGCCTTTAATGAGGCTAGTCGAATCTTTTGAAAACTCGTTTTAAACAATCAAACAAATATATAAAGACGATCACCAATTATCATATTCACAAAATAAGAATAGTATGGGCAAGGTACTTGCCTCAAAATAGGCACGCAAGTATTCCGACGAACACGGCTCAACCGGAAAGCTTCGAAACACCCGATGCTATCGAAACGGAAGACGACGACGAATGGAAGGGTTCAACTCGGTTTCTTCGCAAGAAACTCGACACTAACAATATATAATCAATAAATCATCGATCATACGAGGAAGAATAATCGTAGAACGCCCGAAAACCCCTCTAAGACATTTTACCGGACACCTTCAAGGCGTCGGTCAAGAACTCGACTCAAACAACGAATCGATACGATCCAACCATGGAATAATAAAGGAAATGATATAATACATCTAAATATTCATCAATACATCATAATCCTAAGTTAAATCGGATTAAACGGACGAAAACAACCAAAACCCCCAAATTCCCCAAAACTAGATTTCTAGGAAATCTGACCTGATTCGGTAGATCGGAGGATGTTATAGGACGGATGATTGACGATATGAACCTCCAAACTTCATGGATTCATTGTACAACAACATCTCTAGAAGATTCACACACCCACAGCCGCGTACGGGAAGAAAAGAATGAGAAAATGGCTGAAGAAAAACGCTTCCAGGCCTTAAATAGGCTGACAGGCTCGACCGTGTCCGCCTGACACGGTCGTGGCGCGATGTTGACGGGCAGGGACTCGACGGTGTCCTGCTAGACACGGTCGCGGCGCGGAGGGGCCTTCCGATAGTGACCCGTCCGACAATGACTTCGGCACGACTCGGCCGTGTCTGGAACACGGCCGCGGCCCGGCGATGCCTCGCCTATCCGAAGAGTTCGACTCAGTCGTGCTGCACGACACGGTCGGGTCCTGAGGCAGAGACTTGGCATTTCCGACGAGTACGGCACGGGCCGTGTCGGACGACACGGCCGAAGTTCGCCGGCGTGATCGCCAATAACGAGCGGGTGAGGTAAAATGACCATAACTCTCTCGTCCGGACTCCGATTGACTCACCGTTTGAACCATTGGAAAGCTAACTCGGTGGTCTATAATATTGCAAAGATTCAGAATTTTTGGAGTTTCCAAGAATTAATGGTGAATTTACAAAGTCGAACTCCCACGTGAAAAGTCGATTAAGGACACGGAACTCAATAAAACGACACAAACGAACTCGGATGACAAAAAGTGCAGAATTAATCATTCTCGAAATGACGAAAGGTCATGAGCGAGTCGTCAAACGGACTTCCGCCGAAAAAGAAAATTACGAAATTGAAATTGCGGATATTACAGTGGAATTCACTATCGAATTAGAGCACTGGAGCAGCCCTATTTCAGTGGCACCATACCGCATGGCGCCAACCGAGATGTATGAACTCAAGAAGCAAATCGGAGGAATTGTTACGAAGGGCTATATCCAACCTAGTGTTTCTCCTTGGGGAGCGCCCGTTCTCTTTGTCTGGAAGAAAGACGGATCCCTCCGACTGTGTATATATTAAAGGGAGCTCAACAAGATGACAATAAAGAATAAGAATCCAAAACCTCGCATCGATGACTTGTATGAACAACTGCAAGGCGCAAGGGTATTCTCGAAGATATACTTGCGAACGGGATACCACAAGTTTAGAATTAAGGAGTCGGATATACAGAAATCGCTTTGAGATCGATGCGGGCATTATGAATTCGTAGTGATGCCGTTTGGACTTACCAATGCTCCTGCGGTATTCATGCAATTGATGAATCGGGTATTCTTGGAATACTTGGATAAATTTGTGGTCGTCTTTATTGACGACATCCTGATATATTCGAGGGACGCAGAGGAACATGTTGAACATTTACGTGTGGTTTTAAGCACCTTGAGGAAGGAACAGCTGTATGCAAAATTTTCAAAATGCGAGTTCTGGATTAAGGAAGTAACCTTCCTTGGGCATGTGATATCAGCCGACGGAGTTCAGGTGGACTCGAAGAAAGTCGAAGCAATCTTGGATTGGGAAGCTCCTAAAAACGTGAAAGAAGTCCGAAGCTTCTTAGGACTTGCTGGATATTATCGCCGCTTTGTAGAGGGATTTTCCAAAATTGCTCGTCCGCTCACTCACCAAGGTAAAACTCAAAAGTTCACATGGAATGAGAAGTGCCAGCCGGGTTTTGACGAACTTAAGAGGAGACCGACGACAAGACCTATATTAGCGCCGCAGAGGAACCGATGGATTCATGGTATACGGCGACGCTTCAAATCGTGGTTTGGGTTGTGTGTTGATGCAGAAGGATAAAGTGATTGCTTATGCCTCTCGGCAATTGAAACCGTACGAGATTAATTACCCTACTCATGATCTGGAGCTAGCAGCTATGGTCTTTGCCTTGAAAATTTGGCGACATTATTTGTATGGCACTCATTGTCAGATCTTTACAGATCATAAGAGCCTCAAGTACATTTTGATCGAAAGAGTTAAACATGAGGCAGAGAAGGTGGCTGGAACTGATCAAGGATTACGACTTGGAGATTCTCTATCATCCGGGGAAAGCAAACGTAGTAGCTGATGCTTTGAGCCGTAAACCTGTTTCTCTTCGAGTGTTGGAAGCACTTACGTCCCAAACCAGTATTCAACGAGAACTGATCCGCGAGGGGATTGAGGTATGGGCACCAGGAATCCAAGGGCGACTTTATGTGATGGAACTGACTTCATCATTAGTTGAGGAGATCAAATCTAAACAATTGAACGATTCTCTGATCCTTCGATTATATGACGAAGTAAAGAAAGGAAAAGCCCCAGGATTCGTGATACAAGACGATGGGGTTACGAGATTTGAGTCGACTTTGCGTTCCCGAGGATGATGATTTGAGACGGACAATTTTAAAGGAAGCTCATAGCGCGCCCTATTCTATTCACCCAGCGTGATAAGATGTATAAGGATTTAAAGCAAAGCTTACGGTGGGGAATATGAAGAAGGACGTAGCGGAGTACGTTTCGAAGTGTTTGACTTGTCAGCAGGTTAAGATTTAACATCAACGACCTGCCGGAATGTTAAAGCCGCTTCCGATCCCTGAGTGGAAGTGGGAGGATATCTCGATGGATTTCATCACTAGTATGCCAAGGACTAGAACGGGGATGAACATGATTTGGGTTGTAGTTGATCGACTAACCAAATCGGCTCATTTCCTGGGAATTAAAGATACATGGGGACCCGAGAGATTGGCACGAGTATTTATTGCGGAGATAGTCAGATTGCATGGGACGCCGAGGACCATTATTTCGGATCGAGATGGTCGCTTCGTGTCACATTTCTGGAAAGCAGTTCACAGGGCTCTGGGGACTGAGCTCAACTTTAGCACAGCTTATCATCCTCAAACGAACGGTCAGTCCGAAAGGACTATTCAAACTGTAGAAGACATGCTTAGAGCCTGTGCCTTGGATTGGTCAACTGATTGGGAAGTTCATTTGCCATTAGTTGAATTCACCTACAATAATAGTTGGCATGCTTCAATTAAGATGGCACCATTTGAAGCTTTGTATGGGAGAAGATGCCGATCACCCCTATGTTGGGATGATTCTTCGGATTTGATCGGGACGGAACCGGAATTGATTATTCAGACTCAAGAGAAGATAGCTTTGATTCGAGAGAGACTGTTGACTGCCCAGAGTCGACAGAAGTCTTATGCAGATGTACGTCGTCGCCCTCTAGAGTTCGACACTGGGGACCATGTACTATTGAAGGTGTCTCCTACACGAGGGATTTTCCGTTTTGGGAGGAGAGGCAAGCTTAGTCCGAGATATATCGGACCATTCGAGATCCTCGAGAGAGTGGGAGATTTAGCATACAGGTTGGCCTTACCGCCATCGCTGAGTCACGTTCACAATGTGTTTCACGTATCCCAATTGCGGAACTATGTACCGGACCCCAGTCACGTCATTGATTTCGATGAGATCGAGATAGCTAATGATGGCACCTTCGAAGAGAGACCAATCAAGATACTTGAGAGCCGGATCAAACAATTGAGGAATAAACCAATACACTTGGTTAAAGTACAATGGTCACGACATGGAGTCGAAGAGGCCACTTGGGAAACGGAGGACAGTATGAAGACTAGATATCCGGAGTTGTTTTCATCTTAAGTTTCGGGACGAAACTTCTTTTTAGGGAGGAAGGATGTAATACCCGAGATTTCTGTTATGTATTTGGAACTTGTAATATTGTAATGATTGTACTTTTGTCTGAGTACTATTCTCCGTATTTCATAATCCGATATTGTCGAGCGTTTAATTTCGTGGTTGTGATTTAAAGATTGTGAATCTGCGCATGTAGCGCACGCTATCAGATATATTTAGCGTACGCTAACGTGGATTCATAGCGCACGCTACTGAGGGTCATTAGCGCACGCTATGCGTGGTTAATTTGATTGGGACGTGCGGTAGGTGAGATCTGGCCGGGGGACTCCTGTCGGATCGTGTCGGGATGTACCTGGACGGATTTCGGGAAAAGCCGAGTCAACGCCTTAGCGCACGCTACAGGTACATGCGTAGCGCACGCTAAGTGCTGAGTTACGGATTAGTCAGTGAGCCGTTAGCGCACGCTACGAACAGGGTCTAGCGCGCGCTAATAGCCATTTATTATAAATAGGACAGCATCCTATTCGTGATTTCAGTTCTCTCTTCTCCCATTACCCGAATTCCTACACTTAGAACATAACTTCCTTCATCCTAAACACTTCATATCAACACCCTAGTTCGTGATTGAAGATCGTATACCATTGGAGATTGGTGTTCAAGCCTTCGGTGTTGGATCGCTTCATTTTCCTCCGTATTCTTCACTACTTTGAGGTAGGTGATTCTTCACTGATGTTAGTAATGTTCCTAAGGAAGTTTGAATCATGTTTTGATAGCAAGTATTTCGTTTATAATCGGTCATCACATGTTAGAAGGATACTTTTGACGTATCGGCATTATATATCGTATGAACCTTTGAACCATCTTATTATAAGGACTCCTAAGCATGTTCAAATCGAGTTATGATCAATAATCGGATATTTACCCAGTTGATACGTTTTACACGATGGAATCATGTGTTTTGGAACTTAGAACAAATGGAACTTAGATTATTTCTTGGAGATCGTAGATGAATTATGATGTGCTGCCTTGAATCGGTCAACACGACAATTCGGAAAATCCTCAACCCTCAACAATCACAAAATTACCGAGTTCACAAGAATAATAATGTGCTGCCTTGAATCGGTCAACACGACAATAATAATTCAACGGATGGGAATTATCATTGATAATCCCTATTCAATACTTCGATTACCGTAGAATGGCCAATCGATAACAATGATACAACGGATGAGAGTATCTTCGACAACGGATGGGAATTATCTTCGATAATCCCAATTCAATACCTCGATTACCCTAGAACGGTCAATCGATAATCAATGATACGATAGAATAGATGTCCCGGTGTCTTAAACCGACCACCGAAACGGAGATGACAAAAGGATATATCAAATGTCCCCAATCGGTTAATGCAACATCATAGCAACAGATCCAATTCGATGACAAAGATTCAACGATGTCTCAGAACGACATTAATCGCGAATAATAGTAATCGATACATCGATACCGCGAACCGGCTATCGATAGCAACTTTACCAACAAGTATCGTAATGCCTTGAACCGGCCATTTACAAACAACAGTAACATTTGGCATAATTTGCCGACGGCGTCGTGTCAACCAATCTCTTGACATCAATACAATCATAAAGAGGCCAAGTCCCAAAATGATACACACAATCGTACGCCTACACGATAACATTAGTCTCATTGATTAGTACGAGTATAAAACTTGTCTCGACCAAGTTAATCGACGAACCCTTCAATCTTAACCGCAACACAACAGTCATAATTCACGATCAAACATCATACCTTATTGTAAAACGAAGGATTGATAATCAACCGGTTCGATGACGACCAATATCAATACCACCAAACCACGAACTCAATCGTTTTACCATATCTCGACTAATCACAGTCTGAACAATCCAACTCAGACACTTACAAATCCTGTCCACAATACGAGTCGAAATATGACGATCATATCAGCAACCAATTCGGACCAATAATAAGGGTCTAAATATTCCAAACTCAATTCTTAAATACGAATTGACAAGGTTCCCTTCTCGTAAATCCATCGTTAAAATTTACTTATAACCGTCCAATTCGAATCATCCGATCGGTTCAAAACAATAGATAATCATATTAAAAGGTTATCAAACAATCCATTCATTCGATTTGAATATTTGCTCCATACGTATGGGCTTCCAAATTCAGAGATGAATAATAGTCTCATCAAACTCATAATCACATTCGTATTCCTATACGAATATTATTTCCAACACATAATTTAGCTCTAGATATGAATATTCCATATTCATTTTCAAAACATCAACACTTCTAAAAAATTTCATCACCTCGTATAATTCAAGAATTCTTCAAGAACATGAAATATCCGAAATCACGTTCCGAACAACATCTCCGAGGTATATATCTCCATGTTACCATTTTCTTCATCATGTCATTCATACAATCTCAAGAATCGCAACAAAACCCTTATCACCATATGAAGAAGATCTCAATGATCATATCAACATCCGAAATCTCTTATTACAATTCCAACAAATCTCGTATAACATTATCAAATGATACCATAATTGTAACACCCCAGATCCTCACAGAATATTACACGCCGTAAACCCTTCTCACAAGGATTTACCAGGCTAAGCACAATTTCCACGTCATTCCAAAAATGCTAAAAAGACCGATGACGGTAATATTTTTCAAATACTAAAAAAAATTATTTTCCAAATACCGTCAAAACGATCAAGGTTAAAATGCCAAAAACTCAGTTTAGGGAATCGGTTTTACAAAATAAAATTTTAGTTGGCAAAATACCAAAAATCCATTTCAAAAATACTCACGCAGCGGATAAAAGTACAGTCCAATTTATGCATTTTCATTGAAATAAGACGAACATCAAAATACACGATTCCCAATGTACTCCCTCCCAAGTAGTAGCCCAAAAAGAAAAAAAAATGAGCCACTATCAAAGGGATACGAGGATTACCTTGCATGGACGAACCACGAAGAAAGAATAATTTGAACTCCATTCCAAGAATCATTAAATCATCATAGTCATCATATGGCCTCAAGAACATCAAGATCTCTATGATTCCATAATCATAATCAACATATTCAAAGCATATCATTATCTTCCTTCAACATAAACCTCATAGAATATGGATAACACAAGGAATCACTTCAAGAATCAACAAAAGTTCCATAACCAAGCTCTAATTCCATGATTCCAAGCTCACAATCATGTTAAAAGTGTTTAGAACACTCTTAAAAGTGAAGAGGGACGAGTTTTGGAGAGAAATATCTCAAAGGATCGTGAGAGAAATGAAAGGCAACACTTCAATATATAAATTGCACTCTCATTACGTACGTAGGTGTCCTTTCTTAACGTACGTAACAACTTTAACGTGCGTAATCCAAAATCCATAACGTATGTAACCATCTCCTTTGTCTCATTCCGTGCGATCCATTACGTCGTAACCCATACCATATAACGTCGTAATATACGGTTGACTTGCTACGATACAATGGTTGTGTTACGACGTAACACGTCCCGTATAACGTCGTAACACGACGTTGACTCACTGTCAACATCCTCCACCGAAAGTTGCCAAACAGGATCCCACCGCCTCACAGGACTCGGTTACGTCCGATGCCTTCGTTACGCACGTAATACCTTAGCCTTGACGTATGTAACCATGCCAATCTTACGTACGTAATCTCACCTTATTAACGCACGTAATAATTCCATACTTAGCCAATTTCAACAATTCTGTCCAAAGTCATGACATACCAAATACGAGCATACGGCAAAATCAATACATATACTCAATTCAATAACATTTTCAAACGTTCACAACGTCCTCGAGCATAATTAACCATCCACGATATCCAATATATAAACGAAAAAAAAAAAAAAATATATCCGAAAAATCGGGGTATTACACTCTACCCCCCTTAAAAATAAGTTTCGTCCTCGAAACTTGCAATCACTCGCACAAACATTTCAACGGAAAATCCAAAATCACCAAGATAACCAAGAATTTTCGAATAATCCGAACAACATACTTACAGTGCAGTGAAGACGAAGATCTCCCGTGATACTAGCATGCGACTCCTAAACAAAGTCTCAACATAATACCGTTACACACCAATATCGCAATTAGTAATTTAACAAAATCTCAAGGAAGGGTTCACGTCCATGATCACAGCCACGATTCTTCCTACTTTCAGCCAACATTCTGAAGGGCACACACGTGCGTAAGTATAATCCGAATCGCACATTCTCGAAGTGACCAATTCCCAAGAATACCAAGCTATAAACGAAACGATTAAGAAAAATACGAGAAGAGTGAGAGGACTTACAAGTACCGGTCGCACGGTGATGATGGCAGAGTAGTGATACTGTGGGCAAATGCCGACTCAATCGACCCAAAAGACCGACAGCCTAGGTATCCATAAACCTAAGCTCCGATACCATATTCTGTAACACCCCCAAGTTATTCAGGGTATATTACAGCGCCGTGAGCCCCGACGTGGGACCCACAAGGCTAAACATACGCGGAACTATAAACTTGACCGATAAGGTCTACATACAAAAGAAAGGAAGACGATACAACTGATGTTCAAAACCATAACCAACGAAAACATATACATCACTTCACAAATCAATACCTCGGCAACACAGGCCGGAACATCAAGGAAACTGAAATACAATACTCGAGTATTTAAAAATCCATTCGATACAACAACTTGAATGGAGGAATCCAAGAAAATAACAGGAGACAAGACACGATATCACACTTGCCCATCATCTTCATGTCGACCGGTACCGTCTGTCCGCTCTCCTGGAACCTGAAATACATGAAACGTATTTCCCCCATAAAGGGGTTAGCCGTCGAATAGCTAGTGCAAGTATAACAATATGAAACATAATACTCCTCGACAATAAAGTAAATGTAATCCGTCAATTCATCAATATCCGTCAATTCATCAATGTAAGACTAGTATTCCGGAATAACTAAATCTCATAGCATCACAACAAGACGTATATGAATACCGTGGAACCGCACCAGAGGCTACGGAACCCTTAGGGGACCTGTCGGCCCGCCCCAAAGTGGTTCGTTCATATCATCCGTCATCAATACACATATGATCAACCGTGGAACCGCACCAGAGGCTACGGAACCCTCAGAGGACCCGTCGGCCCGTCCCGGAGTGGTTAATTCATATTATCCATGGAATCGCACCAGAGGCTACGAAACCCTCAGAGGACCCGTCGGCCCGTCCCGGAGTGGATATAAATAATTATGCCAAACATATATCTTACTTTCAAAGTCGAGAACGTACAATCATAAATATATACTTGCCTTAATAAACGTTACCGAAGATCCCGAAGAACACGGTTCGACCGGGAAGCTTGAACCACGAAGAAGACAACGAACGGAAGGGTTTCGACTCGAGTTCTTCACAAGAATTCGACCCTAACAACATAAATTCAATAAATCATCGATCATACGAGGAACAATAATCGCAAAACGCCCGAAAACCCCTCTATGACATTTTACCGGACACCTTCAAGGCGTCGGTCAAGAACTCGACCAAAACAACGAATCGATACGATCCAACCATGGGATAACAAGGGATATGATACAATACATCTAAATAATCATCAATCCATCACAATCCTAAGTTAAATCGGATTAAACGGACGAAATCGAACAAAATACCCAAAATCCCCAAAATTAGATTTCTGGAAAATCTGACCTGATTCGCTCGATCAAAGGATGTTATAGGATGGATGATTGATGATATGAGCTCCAAGACTCCATGTATATGTTGTTAAACAACATGGCTTCAAGCTTAGAACACGCCCAGCTGCGGAAGAGGAGAAGAAGAAGGTGAAAAATGGCAAGAAAAATGTCTGCAGGGCCTTTTATAGGGGTTGACTGTCCTGCCGGACACGGCCCGTGCCGATCGGCACGGTCGTGTCGCACAGCTGGCGGCGAGGACTCGACCGTGTCTGCCCGACACGGTCGCGGCGCGGAGGGCCTTCCGATGACCCGTCAAGCGGCTGACTTCGGCATGTCTCGGCCGTGCGGGCGACACGGTCGGGCGTCTTGGCGAGCGATTCGGCTTATCCGGAAGGGTTCGGCACGGGCCGTGTCGGGCGACACGGTCGGGTCTGAGGCGAGACTCCGGCATTTCCGGACGAGTGCGGCACGGGCCGTGTCGGACGACACGGCGGGTTCGGCCCGGCGTGATCGCCAATAACGAGCGGGTGAGCTAAAAAGACCATAACTCTCTCGTCCGGACTACGATTGACTCACCGTTTGAACCATTGGAAAGCTAACTCGATGCTCTATAATATTGCAAAGATTTAGAATTTTTGGAGCTTCCAAGAATTTATGGTGATTTAACAAAGTCGAACTCATACGTGGAAAAGTCGCTAAAGAACACGGAATTCAACAGAACGATACCGAAACGAACTCGGATGACAAAAAGTGTAGAATTAATCATTCTCAGGATGACGAAACGGTCCCAAGCAAGTCGTCAAAATAGACTTCCGCCAAAAATAGAAAATTTCCGGGGAACAAAAATTACGGGTATTACAAGGAGAACATCAAATCCGAAAAATTTAATGCACCGAGCAAAACATCCGAAAAATTTAATGCACCGAGTTCTAAACTTAACAATATCACCTGTCAAACATCAAATTGAAGTGCTTATGGGTTTTCTTAAAAGAAAAAAAAAAAAAAAATAAAAACAGAAGCAATTTTGCAAAATATTTACAAAAATGGGATCACAAGTGAAAAGATTCCATACACAAAATACCTGAAATAAATAGACCCCTTGTGGACTTGGGATCTATGTTACTGAAGAAAGAGTGGAAATGGAGTAACATTTTTATTTTTCTATCTTTTCGAAATCTTAAGAACTACCGAAAAAATCGATTTTGTACCTATGAATAGGGAAAGCTTTGTACCTTTGAAGAATAGGGAAGCGGCGGTCGAAGCAACTCCTTGATCGGCGGTCGAAGCAACTCCTTCAGGCAACTCAGCGATCTAGCGATCTGCAAGTAGGGTCGACTTTGGAAGAAGATGGGCGTCGTCTTTCTGAAATTTTGGAGAAGATGGGCGTCGTTTTCTCTCTCTCAATTGAACGGTGAAATGGAAATGAGGGGAAGGGTGTTTTTGGAGTAGGTGTGAAAGTGGGAATGCACTGTTGAAGTCAGCTTTCTCATATCGGGTGTCCCTCGCCAGTTTCAGTGAGCAAGTGAAACAGTACTTTTAAGCTCGGGCCCAACATATAAAACGGGCCATTAAGATTTGGCTTGTTAAAAAACTAAGGTATCAAACAAGTAGAAAATCCCAGATTATTTTTCCTAACCTGACAAAACCAACCTACATAAATCGTCATAAATTCTATATTTATGATTATAATTTTTTAAATCTTTTGGCATTTATATTATATATTCATAATATTTACTTTGAAATGTTCGGTGTTTACTTGAGACAGATATACAATTATTGTAACAAATTATATTTGATTATTTAAATTTTATAAATTTAACCGAGTTTGCGTAATTAACAGGTATAAACATACTTGTTTGGGACGGAAAACGAAAGTAAAATCACATTTTAATCGCTTAGGGACGACTTCGAGTATATAATTCTTAAACTAGTCCGGGTGGCTGAATCTTAGCCTCATCGTTTCGAGTATTACTATGTGCGTTTTGGATGGAGCGGGTAGTAAATTTACCTTTTAATTGGGTACGATTGTGTAAATTATAAATGTATCCGGACGGCTGAATTTCTGCCTTATTGTTTCGTTCAGTCATTGTGTTCTTTCGTGGTGGATGACTCCGCATAATTGAATCATGGCTGAATGTTATTTTAAGTTTCTACTTATAATATTACAACGTAAAGTAATTTACCATCGAAACTCGGGCTATACACTAGTTTTAACTTCTAATTGTTGGGTATCGGGTCGTATGATTGTGGCTAAAACCAGGATCGATAATACAAGCGGATTAAACGAATATAACAATTACAATTATATTCTACGGGATCGGGGTTAAGGATTACAGGCCAACAAATGAACCTATAAATATATGCAATATAAGTATCCTATAAACCCGAAAAAATGCAGCCGATATATATCACAACGTCCAGAACAAATCTGAAACACAAATATCCGATTCCAGGTTAGCAACGATAATGATAATAACCAAACTATCGGAATACGAAAACTGGTATATATTATATATAAGTATAGATATATATATATATATATAGGCTACTGGACGTATGAATATATATATATATATATATAATATATAGATAAATACCGAAAATATATATATTACAAATATATATATATATATATAATATAAAGTATATTGCAGATATATATTTATATATATAACAAATATATATATAATATATATGTATAAATTCCAGAAAATATATATATAACAAATATATATATATATGGGGAAATTACAGCCAACTACCCTATTAGATGGCCTCTTTACACTTTAGTCCCTATTGTTTCATAAATTACAGCGAAGGACAAAAATCTGAATTGGTGTTGACTTCTATTAAAAAGACGAAAATGCCCCTCTATTTACTTGAATAAAACATTTCTTTTAAAATACATTTCATATTAACCAAATAGCTTATAAGTTATTAAAGTGTTTGGCTAATACATTTTTTTTTAAAAATATTCTTTTTTCAGAAAATAATTTTTTTTTTCGAAATATAATTTTTTTCCACATAATTTATTTTTTTTCGCAAAAATATTTTAATTAATTTTTTTCCCCGAAAATAATTTTTTATTTTGAAAAAATAATATTTTTCAAGAAAATAATTTTATTTCGTAAAAATAGTATTTTGTCAAAAAATATTTTTTCCTCCAGAAAATATTTTTTTAATTGTTTCAAAAAAATATTTTTTATTTTTTCGAAAAAATAATATTTTTTCCAGAAAATAATTTAATTTCGAAAAAATATTATTTTTCCAAAAATACCTTTTTCTCCAGAAAATATTTTTAATTTTTTCGAAAAAATATTTTTTATTTTTTTCCAGAAAATAGTTTTATTTTTCGAAAAAATAATATTTTTCAATAAAATAATTTTATTTTGAAAAATATTATTTTGCCAAAAATACCTTTTTCTCCAGAAAATATTTTTTTAATTTTTCGAAAAAATATTTTTATTTTTTTCCAGAAAATAGTTTTATTTTTGAAAAAATAATATTTTTCAAAAAAATAATATTTTTCTAGAAAATAATATTTTTCCAGAAAATAATTTTATTTCGAAAAAATATTATTTTGCCCAAAAATAATTTTTTCTCCAGAAAGTATTTTTTATTTTTTCGAAAAAATAAAAATTCCATAAAATAATATTTTTTTAAAAAGATAATTTTTTCCCCAGAAAATAATTTTTTTTTTCGAAAAATAATATTTTTTCCCAGAAAATACTTTCTTTTTTGGAAAAAATATTTTTTTTAGAAAGCTTGAAAATTTATTACACTGAAGTCCAAAAGTGTTATATATATTACAATGAGGTCCAGCATGTGCCACCCACGTGAGGCGAAAAATAAATGGGTAAACAAAAAAAGGAAAAGTAAAAGGGCAAATTCGGAATATCAGTACTCTCTCTCCAGTGACATCATCTGAAAATTTGACTTTTGTCCTTCGTTGTAAATATAGTTTCTGGACAGTGCAAAGTTTGTCCTTCATTGTAATATTTGAAACAATAGGGACCAAACTGTAATTAGACCATCTAAAAAGGTAGTCAGATGTAAATCGCCCATATATGTATATATATGTATAATATATTGCACAAAATCACCAAGAAAAGCAATATAAACGGAGATAAATTAGGATCAAGAAAACCCCCTTTTCGGAACGTGATGTGTAGGCTCAGATCTTCCGAAACCCTAGCAATTGACACCAAGAATACGTTTCCACATAGGAGGAATGCCAAACCACCGTCGTCCGGCCACAAAGCCCGGTAGCACCTTCAAAACCCAGAACCTCACGAACCCGAATCCCTTACTTACAACCCGACTCACGGCTCACACAGAAAGAGTAAGGGTACTTCTATTCACTCGATTCACTCGGATATTTCGGTGTATTTCTCTTCACCAACTCCAGCCCCTAGCCGCGCCTTTTATACACACAAGGAGGGAATCGGAGGATGTCACGGGGTTCCCTATTGTGATATTCAATCGCTCACGGGGGAGAGGAGGTAGTGAGAATCGGGAGCAAAAAATCGCAGCAGGGTGGAGTTTGACCGGGTAGGTAAGCTCACGGGAGAGAAGAGAAGAAAAGAGGGAGACGGCGCAGTGAAGGGAGAAATGAGGGAGTAGGGTTAGGTTTAGGTTTATTTAAGGAGTAATCAGACGGTCGAGATTAGGTGTAGTTATCTCGATCGGACGGCTCCTACTGCCAAGGGCTATGGGCCGGGTTTGGGCTGGATTAATTAAATGTTATAACGGGCCGAGTTGGGCCAAAATTATAACATTCTCCACCTTGTGGACCATCCAGTCAAATTGCATTTTCGGGTTTCGGAGAAAATTCATCATCGCCTAACTCCGGGGTTACCTGCACTCACACACAATAGATAAGGTAGAGTATTCACAAATAAGACTAACTCACAAAGAGATCCCCAAAAAAAAACAGTTAGCACAGCAAATATTTTAGCAATAAGCTAAAATTGTACAAAACACACAAATACAATAATATTCAAAAACACAAACACATTAAGGGAAGCGAACGATATATGCAACACATAGATTTGAGGGGACACCACTCCACCTCAAATGTAAAGTACTAAGCATGTTGCTCCACCTGAAAACGGGACGGAGTTTTACACAAAACCGCCAACACATGAAAGCTGCAAAACACAAAAGGTTCGTCGACCGAACCACAACACCACATCCAGAACAAAGAACACAAAGTTCAAGGAAAAATAATTACAAAGATTATACTACCTACATACACAAAGGAATAGAACCACGAGTAATTCATATAAGTCACATAAACATATAAATCAGACACAAGTCACAAAGACGCTCCACACCCACTAAGGACAAGTCACAAAGACACTCCACACCCACTAAGGACAAGTCACAAAGACACTCCACACCCACTAAGGACAAGTCATAAAGACACTCCACATCCCACTAAGGACAATTACTAGCAATATGACCCTTTTACCACAACTATAGCAATTCCTTGAGTTACGCCGAAAATTAGAATTTTGACCATCCTTCTTAGTGAAATATTCATAGCTCTTTTCATTCCTAACCATCGAAACCGATTCAAAATTCAAATTATTACTCACATTGTTTTTAAGTCTAATTCCTTACTCTTTAGATTGGACACAACAATATCTAAAGATATGTTATCTCTACCATACTTAATAGCAGATTTAACATCACCATAAGACTGCGGAATAGCATTTAAAAGTACAATAGCGAGTAATCATCAATATGTTTATCAAGATTTTTAATATCTTGAACTAACTTGGTAAACACATCAAGGTTTTCATCAAGACTTTTATTCAAATCAAGTTGAAAACCAAAGAATTTTTCAAGCAAAAAAAGTTTATTTGGCAAAGAGGTTTCAACATATAATTCTTTCAATTTTTCCCAAAGTTCCTTAGCCGAATTTTGTTTACCAACATTTCTTATCACAGAGTCAGACAAGTTCAAGATAATAGACGAGTAAGCAAACCCATCCAATTCAGCCTTTTTGTCGGTCGTAGTATCGGTGGCAAAAGTTTGATCAATGGCTTTAAAAACTTTTTGCTGTATTAAAATACCTTTCAATTTTTGCTGCCATATTAGAAAATCCGATTTTCCATCAAACGGGGCCAAGTAAAATGTAGAAGTCATGCCCATTTTGAAAACGCAAAGTTTAACACAATAGCAGTAAAACCAACAGCAACACAAAGCACACACTGCACTAGTACAAAAACAGTAAAATCACACTGCACTATACAACGGAGTTTTTTAAAAAAATATCACAAAGTCATGAGATTACAACCCCAAGCCCTACAAGATCCAGGCTCTAAACGGTCCAGCGGGAGGTTTATACGCAAGGAGTTGAAAACGACAAAGCCTCCTCCCAGAAAAAACTCCGAGTGCAGAAAAATACACAGTATAAGGTAATCACAAAGACAACCACAAATCACAAAGAAAAGGAAGCACACAACTGATGAGAATCAAAATTCAGGGACTCAATTTGATTTTTGAGATTAAAACCCGTTTAAATTAAAAACGGGATCCTCAAGCTCTTGACAAAGATCCGAGGGACACTTTCGGTCCTGGCAGCGCAAGATTAGTGCTGTTTTGGATTTTAAGGTTTTAATTTGTTTGATTTTAATTAATAAGGAAACAAGAGTCGCCAAAACCGAATCCAACCGGATAACACGAGAGATAGGCGCAGCAAGCAAACCGATAATAAGCAATGTGCCCAGTTAATACACACCGATCAATCACATGATTAAGAATGCACAATAATCAACCACGGCAAGCGGTATCACGAAAGCTTGATAAAGAGTGGAGTTCACCAAAATACGGAGGCGGAAAACCGGATGGTTATTCCGTATCACCAAGACGCCACAGACTCGACACCCGACAAAACGGGCTCCGATACCACTGTTGGATATCGGGTCGTATGATTATGGCTAAAACCAGGATCGATAATACAAGCGGATTAAACGAATATAACAATTACAATTATATTCTACGGGATAAGGGTTAAGGATTACAGGCCAACAAATGAACCTATAAATATATCCAATATAAGTATCCTATAAACCCGAACAAATGCAGCCGATACATATCACAACGTCCAGAACAAATATGAAACACAAAGATCCGATTCCAGGTTAGCAACGATAATGATAATAACCAAACTATCGGAATGCGAAAACTGGCATATAATATAAGTATATATATATATATATATATAACTAATATATATATAATATATATAATATATATAGGCTACTGGACGTATGAATATATATATATAACAAATATATAATATATATATATATAGATAGATAAATACCGAAAATATATATAACAAATATATATATATATATAATATAAAGTATACTGCAGATATATATATTTATATATATAACAAATATATATATAATATATATGTATAAATTCCAGAATATATATATATATATAACAAATATATATATATATGTATAATATATTGCACAAAATCACCAAGAAAAGCAATATAAACGGAGATAAATTAAGATCTAGAAAAACCCCTTTTCAGAACGTGATGTGTAGGCTCAGATCTTCCGAAACCCTAGCAATTGACACCAAGAATACGTTTCCACATAGGAGGAATGCCAAACCACCGCCGTCCGGCCACAAAGCTCGGTAGCACTTTCAAAACCCAGAACCTCACGAACCCGAATCCCTTACTCACAACCCGACTCACGGCTCACACAGAAAGAGTAAGGGTACTTCTATTCACTCGATTCACTCGGATATTTCGGTGTATTTCTCTTCACCAACTCCAGCCCCCAGTCGCGCCTTTTATACACACAAGGAGGGAATCGGAGGATGTCACGGGATTCCCTATTGTGATATTCAATCGCTCACGGGGGAGAGGAGGTAGTGAGAATCGGGAGCAAAAAATCGCAGCAGCGTGGAGTTTGACCGGGTAGGTAAGTGTAATACCCGAGATTTCTGTTATGTATTTGGAACTTGTGATATTGTAATGATTGTACTTTTGTCTGAGTACTATTCTCCGTATTTCATAATCCGATATTGTCGAGCGTTTAATTTTGTGGTTGTGATTTAAAGAATGTGAATCTGCGCATGTAGCGCACGCTATCGGATATATTTAGCGTACGCTAACGTGGATTCATAGCGCACGCTACTGAGGGTCATTAGCGCACGCTATGCGTGGTCAATTTGATTGGGACGTGCGGTAGGTGAGATCTGGCCGGGGGACCCCTGTCGGATCGTGTCGGGATGTACCTGGACGGCTTTCGGGAAAAGCCGAGTCAACGCCTTAGCGCACGCTACAGGTACATGCGTAGCGCACGCTAAGTGCTGAGTACGGATTAGTCAGTGAGCCGTTAGCGCACGCTACGAACAGGGTCTAGCGCGCGCTAATAGCCATTTATTATAAATAGGACAGCATCCTATTCGTGATTTCAGTTCTCTCTTCTCCCATTACCCGAATTCCTACACTTAGAACAAAACTTCCTTCATCCTAAACACTTCATATCAACACCCTAGTTCGTGATTGAAGATCGTATACCATTGGAGATTGGTGTTCAAGCCTTCGGTGTTGGATTTCTTCGATTTCCTCCGTGTTCTTCACTACTTTGAGGTAGGTGATTCTTCACCGATGTTAGTAATGTTCTTAAGGACGTCTGATCATGTTTAGATAGCCAGTTATTTCGTTTATGATCGGTCATCACATGTTAGAAGGATATTTTCGACGTTTCGACACTTATTCATCGTATGAACCTTTGAACCATCTTAGTAGTATGGACTCCTAAGCGTTTTCAAATCGATTTATGATCAGTAATCGGAGATTTCCTAGTTTGTATGTTTTACGTAAGGAATCATATGTTTTGGGACTTGGAATAATCGGAGCTTAGAATATTTCTTGAAGATCGAAGATAAGATTATGATGTTGAGTTGATTATCCGTATATTTGTACCTCATGATCATGGAACTTCCACAAAACCTTATTAGCATGACATGCTTGAGGATGACTTGTTGTATCATCATAGAATTCATGAATTCACCACCTTTCAACCCAGTTTTTCCGTTAGCAGTGTTTCTTCCATGCAAGGTTAGCGCACGCTAACATATGTGAGTTAACGTGCGCTATCGGGGTTCAGTTAACGTACGATACGTACGTAGCATACGTTATGTATCGGCCGGTTCAAACTGTCAGTTCGTAACTAGCGCACGCTAGTCTTACACGATAGCGTACGCTAACAGGCCTGCTTAGCGCACGTTACGTAGAGTACGTAGCGCACGCTAAGCAGTCCAGGCAGATTGTTTATTTTGAGCTTTTCGGCCGTAGACCGAATTGTTAGGCCATCGTTCGACTTAAGATGATTTGTATATCGTTCCTTTTTGTTAAGGTTCGATCTTGTTACGTTGATCGAAGGAGGCGGCCTTCGAGTGTGTCGAGATCATTGAAGTGTTTCGTCCTTGCCATTTTCGAGGCAAGTATCATATGTCGAGTTCGATTTATCATGCTTGTGGTTTGTTCATATTGTTGAATATGAGATGTAATTCTGAAAATTCTCGTGATATTCGTGGTTATTTGTTCGTATTGATGAACATATTGAAATGCATATGTGTATGCATAGTTGATTGATTTATGGTATAAATGATCCGAGGGGATCATGTGGATCTATCTTGAGGCTGGATCGAATGTCCACCATGCGTTGGTCCGCGGGATCATCATGGGGATCTATCTCGAGAAGCCGGATCGTTGGACGGGTTTTCCACCATGCGTTGGTCCGACGGGATCATCATGGGGATCTATCTTGAGGGCTTGGATCGCTGGATTACCTTGTATTGTGTTGATGGAATCGTGAGGATTCGCATCGTTGGATTCCGGTGGCGGAAGTCCGTTTTGCATGTTTTATGATGCATTGATGATTTATTGTATGATGATACTTGTACTAGCATTGTTTTGCTAACCCCTTCGGGGGTGGACATTGTTTTGATGTTCAGGTAGCCGAGGAGTGGGGAGGCAACCACAGTACCGACAGGACGATGAAATGGCTCAGTGATGTGATTGATGTTATTGTTATTGTGATTTGTCTTCTTGGTTCATTTAGTACTCGAGTATGTCTGTTTTAATAAAGTCAATTCGATATGGTTGTATAAGTTAACTCATTTGATCGGTTGAATCAAATCTGTATTTGAACTGCAGTTGTTCGATTGTATTGTTTTTACACTTCTTCTAAAATTAGCCTTGTAAATCCTTATCTAAAGGGTTTACGGCGCTGTAATCATTCCGAATATCTCGGGGTGTTACAGAATATGGTATCGGAGCTAAGATTCATGGATATCTTGGCAGTCGGGTTAGTTGGGTCTGTTTACGTTATTTGATTATTGGTCGTTCGTAACATCACTGCTGTTCCAGCATCGTCGTGTGGACCGTGGTTGTAAGTTTCCTAATCTCGAATACTACTGTTTTATTTAATTCATGTCTTGTAAACATTGATGGATGTACTTTGAGAAAGTTTGTCCTGGATATTGAGTATTTATGCTTACAGTATATTGAGAGGAGGTCGTGGACGCGGACGCGGACGTGGAAATGCGAGGCAAGAAGAGTCGGTATCTACCCCAGAGATAGCCACTAGTCGAACGGATTCCCATTCCGGGGGACAGCAGGGATCGGCAAATAATAATGCAGATCCTAACGTGCCGGGAGTGCTTCATCAGGTGGTTGCCCAGATAAACCAGTTTGCTCAAGTTGTGGATCGCATGCAGACGGCGATGGGACAGCAGCATAACGTGGAGAATCGAGGAGATAGATGGCTTACCGAAGTGATTAAATTGCACCCTCCGAAATTTGAAGGTTCTGCCGAGACGCTTTCTAGGGATCACTGGCTGAAGGAATTAGAAAAGATTTTTGCAGGGATTAACTGTCCCAACGATAGGAAGGTTCCGGTTGCCCAGTATCTTTCGACTGGGGAGGCTTTGATCGGTGGGAGGCCATTCGACCGGAGGAGCACAATGTTGACTGGATGGAATTCAAATTGATGATGGAGGCGCAGATTGTCCTCGCCCGATTAGAAGCCCGAGTTCGGGAGTTTTTCTCACCACAAAATTTGGAAGCATCTGTGACGTGATTAAGACTTTTAATCACCAGTGACTTATGTACGCCACTTGGTCAGACCGAGGCGGAGAAGATTTTTCATTTTGACATGCGAATGAAGCCGGAAATTCAGCGGTATATGTCGGATTTGATTGTACCACCTTGCGGCGATGTCAGGACAAGGCGTTGGCCTATGATATGAAGGAGGCGGCAGAGAGAAATCGACGGAAGCAAAGAAACGAAGGTGTCGCAACTTCACGGAGGATAAGAGTAGCGGGCCTCGCGAGTCGATCCTCTTTTCATTCATCCAGGAGACCACCGCATCCTTCTCGAGGAGGAAAGAAGATCCGGGCAGCACCAACTATTTCAGACGCAGGGAAAAAGTGTTACAACTGTGGCAAAGCGGGACATGTTCGACGTGATTGTTTCGCGCCTGCTGTGACCTGTTTCGAGTGTGGACAGGAAGGACATCGCGCAACATTTTGTGGGAATGCGACCCGATCTTTTGGTACTCGCACTCCAGCTCTAGTCCCAAAGGAGATGAGTGTGAACCAGACGCAGCAAAGTGGATTTCAGCAGCAGAACGCTGGGAAGAGAGAGACATCCAGTGCTGGGTCCGTTCCTCCGCGCCTGTACGAAATGAGGAAATCTGAGGATCAGAACACGGCTGTTGCATCAGGTACGATTCAGATCCTTTTGCAACCAGTTAGTGTCTTGTTCGATTCGGGAGCCACGCATTCTTTTATATCTTTGAACTGTGTTAATCGTTTGAAAGTCTCGTGCTTGTATAATTGTGAACCTTATGTTGTGGGATTACCGAGCGGAGAGAAAATTGTGGGAACCCTAGAAGCTAGGGATTTCCCAGTATCTATAGAAGGAAGAGAGTGGCCATCGAATCTCATTGTAGTTGACATCTACGGTGACGATTTAATTCTCGGAGATGATTGGCTCAACCGCTATGGAGCTGTTCTGAATTACCGAGAGAGAGTCATTTCCATCATTGCTGATGACGGATCTGAACACTTATTCCGAGGGTGGAGACCAGGAAGCTCGGGAAAATTGATCAAGGCAATGAAAGCTGTGAAATTACTGAAGCAGGGATGTCACGGACTTTGGTGCTATGCCATGAGGAAAGAGGAAGGAGTAGAGCTCTCGTCTATTTCAGTTGTGAATGAGTTCTCAGATGTATTTCCTGACGAACTACCTGGGTTACCTCCGCAGAGGGGAGTGGATGTAACGCCCCCAATCCACTCAGGGATATTACACGCCGTAGACCCTCTCCTCGAGGATCTACCAGGCTGGTAACTAAAATCAAACATCTAAACATCGCCTTTAAGGCTAAAATGACACAGTAGACCGATTTGATCTTTCAATAATAACATACAACTCAATTCCAAACACATACCCACGCAGGGGTCAAAATACAATAAACTCTCGTACAACGGGGAAAAGATACTGCAGCGGAAAAGAAAATACAACTAGACCAGTACGACATCAACGGATCCTCGTGTGATTAGTATCGTTCATCTTTCATCATCCTTCGTGCCGGCCCTGTGCCATGCTCCAAAACCTGAATGCAAAAATAGACATCCACCCCCCGAATACTCGCGGGTTAGCAAAACTCCAATGTTTTGCTAGTGCAAGTACAAGTGCAAAAATACGAGCCATACAATTCACATTCCTCGAATAACAATAACCAGGAATCCTCAAAAATCCAAACGTAACGAAAAGTACTTCCCGAGGCAAGAATTTGGGTAAACATTCCAAAACCGAAAGACCACAAGTTAAAGGGAAACAATTTATAAAACAGTTTGAAATGCCATCGAGAGTTTTAATAGAAAACAATTTAGGATTACCGAATCCTTATCTTTCCAAAACCAACAGGTCACACCCAAAGGTTTTGTTTTCGCCAATAGAAAACCCACAAAATTTCACTGGGTAAAAACCCACGTCACGTGTCCTCGGCGGACATAAAATCAATACAATATAATCGCCAAGATACGTAAACCTTGGTCACCAAAAATACAACATCAAGTCGTGAATCCAGGGCTATACCATCGATTCCCTTCGTGACCCCGTCGGACCCTCCCAAGGTGAGTAGAATGCGTTTTCGAAATCATATACACCAATTCGTGAAGTTTTACTCGTGAATCCAGGGCTATACCATTAGAATTCCCTCCGTGGCCCCGTCGAACCCTCCCAAGGTGAGCAAATACATTCACCAAACATACACACGCACTCGTGAAGTTTTACTCGTGAATCCAGGGCTATACCATTGGAATTCCCTCCGTGGCCCCGTCGAACCCTCCCGAGGTGAGCAAATACATTCACCAAACATACACATGCACTCGTGAAGTTTTACTCATGAATCCAGGGCTATACCATTGGAATTCCCTCCGTGGCCCCGTCGAACCCTCCCGAGGTGAGCAAATACATTCACAAAACAAACAACCGCACTCGTGAATCCAGGGCTATACCATTGGATTCCCTCCGTGATCCCGTCGGACCCTCCCGAGGTGAGCGAAATACATTCACACAATTAACACGTCACAACAAGGATATCTAAACAATTCAACCAGAGGAATCAAACACTTAGCACAACACCACATCAACCAAAACGCACCGAAAAGAGATAATATACGTACACACGTATTATCAAGCGCAACATCAACACCAAACATATCCAAATATCCACGTAGTCACTTACAACCCACACAATTTTCAAACACACGCGTTTTGAAAGTGAGCCTTTAACGAGGCTAGTCGAATCTTTTGAAAACTCGTTTTAAACAATCAAACAAATATATAAAGACGATCACCAATTATCATATTCACAAAACAAGAATAGTATGGGCAAGGTACTTGCCTCAAAATAGGCATGCAAGTATTCCGACGAACACGGCTCAACCGGAAAGCTTCGAAACACCCGATGCTATCGAAACGGAAGACGACGACGAACGGAAGGGTTCAACTCGGTTTCTTCGCAAGAAACTAGACCCTAACAATATATAATCAATAAATCATCGATCATACGAGGAAGAATAATCGTAGAACGCCCGAAAACCCCTCTAAGACATTTTACCGGACACCTTCAAGGCGTCGGTCAAGAACTCGACTCAAACAACGAATCGATACGATCCAACCATGGAATAATAAAGGAAATGATATAATACATCTAAATATTCATCAATACATCATAATCCTAAGTTAAATCGGATTAAACGGACGAAAACAACCAAAACCCCCAAATTCCCCAAAACTAGATTTCTAGGAAATCGACTGGTCAGTAGATCGGAGGATGTTATAGGACGGATGATTGACGATATGAACCTCCAAACTTCATGGATTCATTGTACAACAACATCTCTAGAAGATTCACACACCCACGCGTCACGGGAAGAAAAGAATGAGAAAATGGTCAAGAAAACGCCTGTGCCTTAAATAGCCGAGTGCTCGACCGTGTCCGCTGACACGGTCGTGGCACGCAGCTGACCGGCAGGGACTCGACCGTGTCTGCTAGACACGGTCGCGGCGCGGAGGGGCCTTCCGATAGTGACCCGTCCGACAATGACTCGGCACGACTCGACCGTGTCCCGGAACACGGTCGGGCGTCTGGGCGTCGGTTACGCCTATCCGGAAGAGTTCGACTCGGCCGTGCCAGACGACACGGTCGGGTCCTGAGGCAGAGACTTCGGCATTTCCGGATGAGTACGGCACGGGCCGTGTCGGACGACACGGCCGAGTTCGGCCGGCAGTGATCGGCCAATAACGAGCGGGTGAGCTAAAACGACCATAACTCTCTCGTCCGGACTCCGATTGACTCACCGTTTGAACCATTGGAAAGCTAACTCGGTGGTCTATAATATTGCAAAGATTCAGAATTTTTGGAGTTTCCAAGAATTAATGGTGAATTTACAAAGTCGAACTCCCACGTGAAAAAGTCGATTAAGGACACGGAACTCAATAAAACGACACCGAAACGAACTCGGATGACAAAAAGTGCAGAATTAATCATTCTCGAAATGACGAAAGGTCATGAGCGAGTCGTCAAAACGGACTTCCGCCGAAAAAAGAAAATTACCGAAATTCGAAATTGCGGATATTACATTCTACCCTCCTTAAAAGAAGTTTCGTCCCGAAACTTAAAACAAGTAGGGGGGAGCAATATACCCGCCAGGAAAACTCGACGAGATACACAAAAATAGAAAACTCGCGCCCAACGGCGAAACGCTGCAAGAAACGCAAAGAGACATACGGCGTGAAAACACGCTCCACGACGACCAACACAATGTCGCCGTTAGGGATACAATAAAACCAACAAATGACAAGCGTCATCAAACGGATAATATAGTCAAGTCGATTATCCGAACAATCACAAAACACAACGAACGAAAATTAATACGATTGACCAACCTGACGGTTCATCAATCTAAACGCGAGTCAAACGCTGAACAAATACGGAATTCCACCGCCCAAGGGTTGGAAGATCAGCGAGACTAACTTCCCGAACTTAAGGGAATTAGGAAGGAGCCTGAACGCTCAACAATCACGAAACGAGAACAAAACCGAACAAACAAACGATCGAGACAACAAAAATCGAACGATCATGTTCGGATCACGAAGAACAATAAGGTTCAACCGACAACTCCGAGGTTCACATCTCGACTCGAGACAAAACAAGATCCGGTGAAAACAACAAGATGCACACTCGCATAAGATCCACAGGAAAGGGAATAACAATTGAAAAGTCACATCGACGAACGAGTAATTCCGAAATAATACCACCCTCGTTCGATCAACAAAAGCAAGGGGCAGGACAAGCTCAGAAAATGTCAATGAACATAAACGAGTCGACAGAGTCGAAAATACAGAAGTTCCAAATCCGATCCACTTCGAATAAGAGAACTAGTAGAACCAAAAGATGTTACATCCGAACAAGGTTCACAAGTATCGAACCGGACTCGGAAAAGTCACAGCGATAAACAGAAAAACAAGATCACAGCTCGTTCGATCAATGAAACCGAAATACAGAACAAGTTCAGTAAGTATCAACGAACACGAACGAGTCGATAGAATCGAGAAAGAGAAAATGCAGGAGTCCAAAAATAATACGGGCATTATATTCGACCCCTTCTAAAAGAAGTGTCGTCCCGAAACTCACAACACGAAATCAAGGTGACAACACAACAAGCAACTGACAGAAACATCTTTCAAAGGCCTCTCAAAACCGATTCCGATGACTGTGCTGAAGCGCGAACTCCGAAAGTCTCGGTAGCCAATTCACAAAACTGAATTCGGTGTCCCTCGAGTCCACACTTGAAATGTGTTACCGACGAGAAGGACAATTTACACGTGCATGCCTCGGCACATCATGGTTGAAACGCCTCGGCTCGGCATACCGAAAATACAAATGCTAGATACAATGGGGCATAACGTCGCAAAACAACATAGGAGATGCCAACTCATCACAACAAAGAATCATAACACATACCATATACAACGATTACCATCATAAAGTAATACACACACAAACACTACAGCAACGACGGTATCGTTCGGCGACCTCAACGGCCCGAACGATAACCAGCACATAATTACAACCATCATGAAACAATCACACATGTACACAAACGTACAAACTCAAGCTTCAACAGCTCACACCCGTGCGACAACACGCAAATCACCACGAGGCGACAAACAGTAAATACCAGTTCACACCTCTCACAGAGGGCTAGTACAACAAATGCGTGGCAACGCCTCGACGTTCATGCCACCAATTCGATCACAATTCGGGGTTAACACCGTAACGAAAGTTCGAAAACCATACACGCATTTCCGGTCCGCAAACAGGAATGATAGGTTTTAAAAACAAAAACCACCTTTTGAAAACAGTTTGGAAACAAGAGTTGATCTTGAGTATCACTTTACAAAAAGTAGTGCAAACATTGTTATCGAGACTTTGAAAATCATCTTGCGTTTGAACATAAATGAGGACACCTTCTCGTAGTGAAAAAAACTTTCAGAATATTCGACCCTCGGGTCTAAGTAAAAGTGTTTATAAAACTTGAAAATATCTCAAAAAATTGGGTCCTCGAGGTAGAAGAATTTTGAAACATATTGTGGCATCTTGGATGTACCACGAGAAAATTCATTTTGAAAGTACGTCTCGAATTTTAATTTTCTAAGATACTCAAGGTTTTTCAAAAATAATTCAATGGGTTAGAATGCCCAAAATTTTCAGGTAATTACAAGGAACAATATAGCGCCGTGGGTCCTGCTACGAACCCACTGTGCTAAAAACCATTTACAAAAACGCCAAAAAGGCCGATGACGGTAATATTTCAAAAACTCACAGAAGCCATTTAGAAAATAATAAATACCGTCATAAGAATTTCGCCAAAATGATCAAGGCCGTAATGCCAAAAACTCGGTTAAGGAATCGGTTTTCGAAATAAAACTCAGTCGGTAAAATACCGAAAGCCATTACAAAAGAACTCACGCAACGGATAAAAGAAATAAAGTCAAACATGCACAAGACATCAACACTACTCCTCATATGAACGAAAAATGGGAGTCAAATAATCACATATCACGAAATCAAAATCCATAAGAGGATTCCACAATTAACTCATAATCATAAAAATAGCTCGTGTCACACGAGGCACAACACAAAGAAGGAGACTTACAACCACAGTCGCACGAAGATGATGATCGCCACGATACTAATCACGACCAACCAACTCGCATTTACGAGTCGCGACACGACTTAGTCGACAAAATCCGACGAGACAAAAACTCAATAGACACCACTAACCCGACAAACTAGGTTTCCACAACCTAAGCTCCGATACCATTTATGTAACGCCCCCAATCCACTCAGGGATATTACACGCCGTAGACCCTCTCCTCGAGGATCTACCAGGCTGGTAACTAAAATCAAACATCTAAACATCGCCTTTAAGGCTAAAATGACACAGTAGACCGATTTGATCTTTCAATAATAACATACAACTCAATTCCAAACACATACCCACGCAGGGGGCAAAATACAATAAACTCCGCATACAACGGGAAAAGATACTGAATGAAAAGAAAATACAACTAGACCAGTACGACATCAACGGATCCTCGTGTGATTAGTATCGTTCATCTTTCATCATCCTTCGTGCCGGCCCTGTGCCATGCTCCAAAACCTGAATGCAAAAATAGACATCCACCCCCCGAATACTCGGGGGTTAGCAAAACTCCACTGTTTTGCTAGTGCAAGTACAAGTGCAAAAATATGAGCCATACAATTCACATTCCTCGTTTATCATTATCCAGGTATCCTCAATTATCCATACGTAACGAAAAGTACTTCCCGAGGCAAGAATTTGGGTAAACATTCCAAAACCGAAAGACCACAAGTTAAAGGGAAACAATTTATAAAACAGTTTGAAATGCCATCGAGAGTTTTAATAGAAAACAATTTAGGATTACCGAATCCTTATCTTTCCATAAATCAACAGTTGTCACTACACTAAGGTTTTGTTTTCGATAATAGAAAACAGACAATGATCACAGGGTTAAAACCCACGTCACGTGTCCTCGGCGGACATAAAATCAATACAATATAATCGCCAAGATACGTAAACCTTGGTCACCAAAAATACAACATCAACTCGTGAATCTGTGGCTATACCATCGATTCCCTTCGTGACCCCGCGGACCCTCCCAAGGTGAGTAGAATGCGTTTCGAAATCATATACACCAATTCGTGAAGTTTTACTCGTGAATCCGTGGCTATACCATTGGAATTCCCTCCGTGGCCCGTCGAACCCTCCCGAGGTGAGCAAATACATTCACCAAACATACACACGCACTCGTGAAGTTTTACTCGTGAATCCAGGGCTATACCATTGGAATTCCCTCCGTGGCCCCGTCGAACCCTCCCGAGGTGAGCAAATACATTCACCAAACATACACACGCACTCGTGAAGTTTTACTCGTGAATCCAGGGCTATACCATTGGAATTCCCTCCGTGGCCCCGTCGAACCCTCCCGAGGTGAGCAAATACATTCACAAAACAAACAACCGCACTCGTGAATCCAGTGGCTATACCATCGATTCCTCCGTGATCCCGTCGACCCTCCCGAGGTGAGCGAAATACATTCACACAATTAACACGTCACAACAAGGATATCCAAACAATTCAACCGGAGGAATCAAACACTTAAGACAACACCACATCAACCAAAACGCACCGAAAAGAGATAATATACGTACACACGTATTATCAAGCGCAACATCAACACCAAACATATCCAAATATCCACGTAGTCACTTACAACCCACACAATTTACAAACACACGCGTTTTGAAAGTGAGCCTTTAACGAGGCTAGTCGAATCTTTTGAAAACTCGTTTTAAACAATCAAACAAATATATAAAGACGATCACCAATTATCATATTCACAAAACAAGAATAGTATGGGCAAGGTACTTGCCTCAAAATAGGCACGCAAGTATTCCGACGAACACGGCTCAACCGGAAAGCTTCGAAACACCCGATGCTATCGAAACGGAAGACGACGACGAACGGAAGGGTTCAACTCGGTTTCTTCGCAAGAAACTCGACCCTAACAATATATAATCAATAAATCATCGATCATACGAGGAAGAATAATCGTAGAACGCCCGAAAACCCCTCTAAGACATTTTACCGGACACCTTCAAGGCGTCGGTCAAGAACTCGACTCAAACAACGAATCGATACGATCCAACCATGGAATAATAAAGGAAATGATATAATACATCTAAATATTCATCAATACATCATAATCCTAAGTTAAATCGGATTAAACGGACGAAAACAACCAAACCCCCCAAATTCCCCAAAACTAGATTTCTAGGAAATCGACCCGATCGGTAGATCGGAGGATGTTATAGGACGGATGATTGACGATATGAACCTCCAAACTTCATGGATTCATTGTACAACAACATCTCTAGAAGATTCACACACCCACACCCAGCACGGAAGAAAAGAATGAGAAAATGGTCAAGAAAACGCTTCTGTGCCTTAAATAGCCGACAGTGCTCGACCGTGTCCGCCTCGACACGGCCGTGGCACGCAGCTGACCGAGGACTCGACCGTGTCCCGCTAGACACGGTCGCGGCGCGAGGGGCCTTCCGATAGTGACCCGTCCGACAATGACTCAAGATTTACTCGACCGTGTCCCGAACACGGCCGGCGTCTGGCGCCTGCCTCGCCTATCCGAAGAGTTCGACTGGCCGTGCTGCACGACACGGTCGGGTCCCGAGGCGTAGACTTCGCATTTCCGGATGAGTACGGCACGGGCCGTGTCGGACGACACGGCCGAAGTTCGGGCCGGCGGATCGCCAATAACGAGCGGGTGAGCTAAAACGACCATAACTCTCTCGTCCGATTGGCTCACCGCTTGAACCATTGGAAATCTAACTCGGTGATCTATAATATTGCAAAGATTCAGAATTTTTGGAGTTTCCAAGAATTAATGGTGAATTTACAAAGTCGAACTCCCACGTGAAAAGTCGATTAAGGACACTAACTCAATAAAACGACACCAAACGAACTCGGATGACAAAAAGTGCAATTAATCATTCTCGAAATGACGAAGGTCATGAGCGAGTCGTCAAAACGGACTTCCGCCGAAAAAAGAAAATTACCGAATTAAATTGCGGATATTACATTCTACCCTCCTTAAAAGAAGTTTCGTCCCGAAACTTAAAACAAGTAGGGTGGAGCAATATACCTGCCAGGAAAACTCGACGAGATACACAAAAATAGAAAACTCGCGCCCAACGGCGAAACGCTGCAAGAAACGCAAAGAGACATATGGCGTGAAAACACGCTCCACGACGACCAACACAATGTCGCCGTTAGGGATACAATAAAACCAACAAATGTCAAGCGTCATCAAACGGATAATATAGTCAAGTCGATTATCCGAACAATCACAAAACACAACGAACGAAAATTAATACGATTGACCAACCTGACGGTTCATCAATCTAAACGCGAGTCAAACGCTGAACAAATACGGAATTCCACCGCCCAAGGGTTGGAAGATCGAAAACGAGACTAACTTCCCGAACTTAAGGGAATTAGGAAGGAGCCTGAACGCTCAACAATCACGAAACGAGAACAAAACCGAACAAACAAACGATCGAGACAACAAAAATCGAACGATCATGTTCGGATCACGAAGAACAATAAGGTTCAACCGACAACTCCGAGGTTCACATCTCGACTCGAGACAAAACAAGATCCGGTGAAAACAACAAGATGCACACTCGCATAAGATCCACAGGAAAGGGAATAACAATTGAAAAGTCACATCGACGAACGAGTAATTCCGAAATAATAAATCCCTCGTTCGATCAACAAAAGCAAGGGGCAGGACAAGCTCAGAAAATGTCAATGAACATAAACGAGTCGACAGAGTCGAAAATACAGAAGTTCCAAATCCGATCCACTTCGAATAAGAGAACTAGAAGAACCAAAAGATGTTACATCCGAACAAGGTTCACAAGTATCGAACCGGACTCGGAAAAGTCACAGCGATAAACAGAAAAACAAGATCACGGCTGCTCGATCAATGAAACCAAATACGTAACAAGTTCTGAAGTATCAACGAACACGAACGAGTCGATAGAATCGAGAAAGAGAAAATGCAGGAGTCCAAAATAATACGGCATTATATTCGACCCCTTCTAAAAGAAGTGTCGTCCAAACTCACAACACGAAATCAAGGTGACAACACAACAAGCAACCGATGTAAACATCTTTCAAAGGCCTCTCAAAACCGATTCCGATGATCGTGGCCAAGCGCGAACTCCGAAAGTCTCGGAGCCAATTCACAAATCAATTCGGTGTCCTCGAGTCCACACTTGAAATGTGTTACCGACGAGAAGGACAATTTACACGTGCATGCCTCGGCACATCATGGTTGAAACGCCTCGGCTCGGCATACCGAAAATACAAATGCTAGATACAATGGGGCATAACGTCGCAAAACAACATAGGAGATGCCAACTCATCACAACAAAGAATCATAACACATACCATATACAACGATTACCATCATAAAGTAATACACACACAAACACTACAAAGAACGACGGTATCGCTCGCGACCTCAACGGCCCGAACGATAACCAAAGACATAATTACAACCATCATGAAACAATCACACATGTACACAAACGTACAAACTCAAGCTTCAATACCACACCCGTGCGACAACACGCAAATCACCACGAGGCGACAAACAAGAAATACCAGTTCACACCTCTCACAGAGGGCTAGTACAACAAATGCGTGGCAACGCCTCGACGTTCATGCCACCAATTCGATCACACCGGGTTAACACCGTAACGAAAGTTCGAAAACCATACACGCATTTCCGGTCCGCAAACAGGAATGATAGGTTTTAAAAACAAAAACCACCTTTTGAAAACAGTTTGGAAACAACAGTTGATCTTGAGTATCACTTTACAAAAAGTAGTGCAAACATTGTTATCGAGACTTTGAAAATCATCTTGCGTTTGAACATAAATGAGGACACCTTCTCGTAGTGAAAAAACTTTCGTAATATTCGACCCTGGGTCTAAGTAAAAGTGTTTATAAAACTTGAAAATATCTCAAAACATTTTGGGTCCTCGAGGTAGAAGAATTTTGAAACATATTGTGGCATCTTGGATGTACCACGAGAAAATTCATTTTGAAAGTACGTCTCGAATTTTAATTTTCTAAGATACTCAAGGTTTTTCAAAATAATTCAATGGGTTAGAATGCCCATAATTTTCGTGTAATTACAAGGAACAATATAGCGCCGTGGGTCCCGCTACGAACCCACTGTGCTAAAAACCATTTACAAAAACGCTAAAAGGCCGATGACGGTAATATTTCAAAACTCACGAAGCCATTTAGAAAATAATAAATACTGTCATAAGAATTTCGCCAAAATGATCAAGGCCGTAATGCCAAAAACTCGGTTAAGGAATCGGTTTTCGAAATAAAACTCAGTCGGTAAAATACCGAAAGCCATTACAAAAGAACTCACGCAGCGGATAAAAGAAATAAAGTCAAACATGCACAAGACATCAACACTACTCCTCATATGAACGAAAAATGGGAGTCAAATAATCACATATTACGAAATCAAAATCCATAAGAGGATTCCGTCAATTAACTCATAATCATAAAAATAGCTCGTGTCACACGAGGCACAACACAAAGAAGGGAGACTTACAACCACAGGTCGCACGAAGATGATGATCGCCCACGATACTAATCACGACCAACCAACTCAGATTTACGAGTCGCGACACGACTTAGTCAGACAAAATCCGACGAGACAAAAACTCAATAGACACCACTAACCCGACAGCCTAGGTTTCCACAACCTAAGCTCCGATACCATTTATGTAACGCCCCCAATCCACTCAGGGATATTACACGCCGTAGACCCTCTCCTCGAGGATCTACCAGGCTGGTAACTAAAATCAAACATCTAAACATCGCCTTTAAGGCTAAAATGACACAGTAGACCGATTTGATCTTTCAATAATAACATACAACTCAATTCCAAACACATACCCACGCAGGGGTCAAAATACAATAAACTCCCGTACAACGGGAAAAGATACCGCAATGAAAAGAAAATACAACTAGACCAAGACGACATCAACGAATCCTCGTGGTGATTAGTATCGTTCATCTATCATCATCCTTCGTGCCGGCCCTGTGCCATGCTCCAAAACCTGAATGCAAAAATAGACATCCACCCCCCGAATACTCGGGGGTTAGCAAAACTCCACTGTTTTGCTAGTGCAAGTACAAGTGCAAAAATATGAGCCATACAATTCACATTCCTCGAATAACAATAACCACGAATACTCAAAAATCCAAACCTAACGAAAATTACTGCCCGAGGCAAGCAATTGTGTAAACATTCCAAAACCGAAAGACCACAAGTTAAAGGGAAACAATTTATAAAACAGCTTTGAAATGCCATCGAGAGTTTTAATAGAAAACAATTTAGGATTACCGAATCCTTATCTTTCCAAAATCAACAGGTCACAAATTTCAAAGGTTTTGTTTTCGCCAATAGAAAACCGACAATACCACAGGTGGTTAAAACCCACGTCACGTGTCCTCGGCGGACATAAAATCAATACAATATAATCGCCCAAGATACGTAAACCTTGGTCACCAAAAATACAACATCAACTCGTGAATCCGTGGCTATACCATCGATTCCCTTCGTGACCCGTCGGACCCTCCCAAGGTGAGTAGAATGCTTTTCGAAATCATATACACCAATTCGTGAAGTTTTACTCGTGAATCCGTGGCTATACCATTGGAATTCCCACCGTGGCCCCGTCGAACCCTCCCGAGGTGAGCAAATACATTCACCAAACATACACACGCACTCGTGAAGATTTACTGGTGAATCCTTGGCGAGACCATTCGACTGCCCTCCGTGGCCCCGTCGAACCCTCCCGAGGTGAGCAAATACATTCACCAAACATACACACGCACTCGTGAAGTTTTACTCGTGAATCCAGGGCTATACCATTGGAATTCCCTCCGTGGCCCCGTCGAACCCTCCCGAGGTGAGCAAATACATTCACAAAACAAACAACCGCACTCGTGAATCCAGGGCTATACCATTGGATTCCCTCCGTGATCCCGTCGGACCCTCCCGAGGTGAGCGAAATACATTCACACAATTAACACGTCACAACAAGGATATCCAAACAATTCAACCAGAGGAATCAAACTTTTAGCACAACACCACATCAACCAAAACGCACCGAAAAGAGATAATATACGTACACACGTATTATCAAGCGCAACATCAACACCAAACATATCCAAATATCCACGTAGTCACTTACAACCCACACAATTTACAAACACACGCGTTTTGAAAGTGAGCCTTTAATGAGGCTAGTCGAATCTTTTGAAAACTCGTTTTAAACAATCAAACAAATATATAAAGACGATCACCAATTATCATATTCACAAAACAAGAATAGTATGGGCAAGGTACTTGCCTCAAAATAGGCACGCAAGTATTCCGACGAACACGGCTCAACCGGAAAGCTTCGAAACACCCGATGCTATCGAAACGGAAGACGACGACGAACGGAAGGGTTCAACTCGGTTTCTTCGCAAGAAACTCGACACTAACAATATATAATCAATAAATCATCGATCATACGAGGAAGAATAATCGTAGAACGCCCGAAAACCCCTCTAAGACATTTTACCGGACACCTTCAAGGCGTCGGTCAAGAACTCGACTCAAACAACGAATCGATACGATCCAACCATGGAATAATAAAGGAAATGATATAATACATCTAAATATTCATCAATACATCATAATCCTAAGTTAAATCGGATTAAACGGACGAAAACAACCAAAACCCCCAAATTCCCCAAAACTAGATTTCTAGGAAATCTGACCTGATTCGGTAGATCGGAGGATGTTATAGGACGGATGATTGACGATATGAACCTCCAAACTTCATGGATTCATTGTACAACAACATCTCTAGAAGATTCACACACCCACAAATGCAGACGGAAGAAAAGAATGAGAAAATGGTCAAGAAAACGCCTGTGCCTTAAATAGCCGACAGCTCGACCGTGCCCGCCGACACGGCCGTGGCGCGCAGCTGACCGGCAGGACTCGACCGTGTCCCGCTAGACACGGCCGCGGCGCGGAGGGGCCTTCCGATAGTGACCCGTCCGACAGCCGACTGACGACTCGACCGTGTCCTGGAACACGGCCGGGCCCGGGCGCCTGCTCGCCTATCCGGAAGAGTTCGACTCGGCCGTGCCAGACGACACGGTCGGGTCCTGAGGCAGAGACTTCGGCATTTCCGGACGAGTACGGCACGGGCCGTGTCGGACGACACGGCCGAGTTCGGCCGGCAGTGATCGGCCAATAACGAGCGGGTGAGGTAAAACGACCATAACTCTCTCGTCCGGACTCCGATTGACTCACCGTTTGAACCATTGGAAAGCTAACTCGGTGGTCTATAATATTGCAAAGATTCAGAATTTTTGGAGTTTCCAAGAATTAATGGTGAATTTACAAAGTCGAACTCCCACGTGAAAAAGTCGATTAAGGACACGGAACTCAATAAAACGACACCGAAACGAACTCGGATGACAAAAAGTGCAGAATTAATCATTCTCGAAATGACGAAAGGTCATGAGCGAGTCGTCAAAATGGACTTCCGCCGAAAAAAGAAAATTACCGAAATTCGAAATTGCGGATATTACAGTGGAATTCACTATCGAATTAGAGCCTGGAGCAGCTCCTATTTCCAGGGCACCATACCGCATGGCGCCAACCGAGATGTATGAACTCAAGAAGCAACTGGAGGAATTGTTACAGAAGGGCTATATCCAACCTAGTGTTTCTCCTTGGGGAGCGCCCGTTCTCTTTGTCTGGAAGAAAGACGGATCCCTCCGACTGTGTATTGATTACAGGGAGCTCAACAAGATGACAATCAAGAATAAGTATCCTATACCTCGGATCGATGACTTGTTTGATCAACTGCAAGGGGCAAGGGTATTCCCGAAGATTGACTTGCGATCGGATACCACCATTGAGAATTAAGGAGTCTGGATATACCAAATCCGCTGCATCCCAGACGGCATTATGAATTCGTAGTGATGCCGCTTGGACTTACCAATGCTCCCGCGGTATTCATGCAATTGATGAATCGGGTATTCTTGGAATACTTGGATAAATTTGTGGTCGTCTTTATCGATTTACATCCTGATATATTCGAGGGACGCAGAGGAACATGTTGAACATTTACGTGTGGTTTTAAGCACCTTGAGGAAGGAACAGCTATATGCAAAATTTTCAAAATGCGAGTTCTGGATTAAGGAAGTAACCTTCCTTGGGCATGTGATATCAGCCGACGGAGTTCAGGTGGACTCGAAGAAAGTCGAAGCAATCTTGGATTGGAAAGCTCCTAAAAACGTGAAAGAAGTCCGAAGCTTCTTAGGACTTGCTGGATATTATCGCCGCTTTGTAGAGGGATTTTCCAAAATTGCTCGTCCGCTCACTCACCAAGGTAAAACTCAAAAGTTCACATGGAATGAGAAGTGCCAGGCTGGTTTTGACGAACTTAAGAGGAGACTGACGACAGCACCTATATTAGCGCTGCCAGAGGGAACTGATGGATTCATGGTATACAGCGACGCTTCAAATCAGGGTTTGGGTTGTGTGTTGATGCAGAAGGATAAAGTGATTGCTTATGCCTCTCGGCAATTGAAACCGTACGAGATTAATTACCCTACTCATGATCTGGAGCTAGCAGCTATGGTCTTTGCCTTGAAAATTTGGCGACATTATTTGTATGGCACTCATTGTCAGATCTTTACAGATCATAAGAGCCTCAAGTACATTTTCAGTCAGAAAGAGTTAAACATGAGGCAGAGAAGGTGGCTGGAACTGATCAAGGATTACGACTTGGAGATTCTCTATCATCCGGGGAAAGCAAACGTAGTAGCTGATGCTTTGAGCCGTAAACCTGTTTCTCTTCGAGTGTTGGAAGCACTTACGCCCCAAACCAGTATTCAACGAGAACTGATCCGCGAGGGGATTGAGGTATGGGCACCAGGAATCCAAGGGCGACTTTATGTGATGGAACTGACTTCATCATTAGTTGAGGAGATCAAATCTAAACAATTGAACGATTCTCTGATCCTTCGATTATATGACGAAGTAAAGAAAGGAAAAGCCCCAGGATTCGTGATACAAGACGATGGGGTTCTGAGATTTCAGAGTCGACTTTGCGTTCCCGAGGATGATGATTTGAGACGGACAATTTTAAAGGAAGCTCATAGCGCGCCCTATTCTATTCACCCAGGCAGCAGTAAGATGTATAAGGATTTAAAGCAAAGCTTCTGGTGGGGGAATATGAAGAAGGACGTAGCGGAGTACGTTTCGAAGTGTTTGACTTGTCAGCAGGTTAAGATTGAACATCAACGACCTGCCGGAATGTTAAAGCCGCTTCCGATCCCTGAGTGGAAGTGGGAGGATATCTCGATGGATTTCATCACTAGTATGCCAAGGACTAGAACGGGGATGAACATGATTTGGGTTGTAGTTGATCGACTAACCAAATCGGCTCATTTCCTGGGAATTAAAGATACATGGGGACCCGAGAGATTGGCACGAGTATTTATTGCGGAGATAGTCATATTGCATGGGACGCCGAGGACCATTATTTCGGATCGAGATGGTCGCTTCGTGTCACATTTCTGGAAAGCGCTCACGTGGCTCGGGATCGAGCTCAACTTTAGCACGCCTTATCATCCTCAACGAACGGCCATCCGAAAGGACTATTCAAATCCGTAGAAGACATGCTTAGAGCTCCGTGCCTTGATTGGTCAACTGATTGGGAAGTTCATTTGCCATTAGTTGAATTCACCTACAATAATAGTTGGCATGCTTCAATTAAGATGGCACCATTTGAAGCTTTGTATGGGAGAAGATGCCGATCACCCCTATGTTGGGATGATTCTTCGGATTTGATCGGGACGGAACCGGAATTGATTATTCAGACTCAAGAGAAGATAGCTTTGATTCGAGAGAGACTGCTGATCGCCCAGAGTCGACAAAAGTCTTATGCAGATGTACGTCGTCGCCCTCTAGAGTTCGATTGGGGACCATGTACTATTGAAGGTGTCTCCTACACGAGGGATTTTCCGTTTTGGGAGGAGAGGCAAGCTTAGTCCGAGATATATCGGACCATTCGAGATCCTCGAGAGAGTGGGAGATTTAGCATACAGGTTGGCCTTACCGCCATCGCTGAGTCACGTTCACAATGTGTTTCACGTATCCCAATTGCGGAAGTATGTACCGGACCCCAGTCACGTCATTGATTTCGATGAGATTGAGATAGCTAATGATGGCACCTTCGAAGAGAGACCAATAAAGATACTTGAGAGCCGGATCAAACAATTGAGGAATAAACCAATACACTTGGTTAAAGTACAATGGTCACGACATGGAGTCGAAGAGGCCACTTGGGAAACGGAGGACAGTATGAAGACTAGATATCCGGAGTTGTTTTCATCTTAAGTTTCGGGACTAAACTTCTTTTTAGGGAGGAAGGATGTAATACCCGAGATTTCTGTTATGTATTTGGAACTTGTGATATTGTAATGATTGTACTTTTGTCTGAGTACTATTCTCCGTATTTCATAATCCGATATTGTCGAGCGTTTAATTTCGTGGTTGTGATTTAAAGATTGTGAATCTGCGCATGTAGCGCACGCTATCGGATATATTTAGCGTACGCTAACGTGGATTCATAGCGCACGCTACTGAGGGTCATTAGCGCACGCTATGCGTGGTCAATTTGATTGGGACGTGCGGTAGGTGAGATCTGGCCGGGGGACCCCTGTCGGATCGTGTCGGGATGTACCTGGACGGATTTCGGGAAAATCCGAGTCAACGCCTTAGCGCACGCTACAGGTACATGCGTAGCGCACGCTAAGTGCTGAGTTACGGATTAGTCAGTGAGCCGTTAGCGCACGCTACGAACAGGGTCTAGCGCGCGCTAATAGCCATTTATTATAAATAGGACAGCATCCTATTCGTGATTTCAGTTCTCTCTTCTCCCATTACCCGAATTCCTACACTTAGAACATAACTTCCTTCATCCTAAACACTTCATATCAACACCCTAGTTCGTGATTGAAGATCGTATACCATTGGAGATTGGTGTCTGCTTCGGTGTTGGATCGCTTCATTTTCCTCCGTATTCTTCACTACTTTGAGGTAGGTGATTCTTCACTGATGTTAGTAATGTTCCTAAGACAGTTTGAATCATGTTTTGATAGCAAGTATTTCGTTTATAATCGGTCATCACATGTTAGAAGGATACTTTTGACGTATCGGCATTATATATCGTATGAACCTTTGAACCATCTTATTATAAGGACTCCTAAGCATGTTCAAATCGAGTTATGATCAATAATCGGATATTTACCCAGTTGATACGTTTTACACGATGGAATCATGTGTTTTGGAACTTAGAACAAATGGAACTTAGATTATTTCTTGGAGATCGTAGATGAATTATGATGTGCTGCCTTGAATCGGTCAACACGACAATTCGGAAAATCCTCAACCCTCAACAATCACAAAATTACCGAGTTCACAAGAATAATAATGTGCTGCCTTGAATCGGTCAACACGACAATAATAATTCAACGGATGGGAATTATCATTGATAATCCCAATTCAATACTTCGATTACCGTAGAATGGCCAATCGATAACAATGATACAACGGATGAGAGTATCTTCGACAACGGATGGGAATTATCTTCGATAATCCCAATTCAATACCTCGATTACCCTAGAACGGTCAATCGATAATCAATGATACGATAGAATAGATGTCCCGGTGTCTTAAACCGACCACCGAAACGGAGATGACAAAAGGATATATCAAATGTCCCCAATCGGTTAATGCAACATCATAGCAATGCATCCAATTCGATGACAAAGATTCAACGATGTCTCGTAACGACATTAATCGCGAATAATAATCGATACATCGATACCGCGAACCGCTATCGATAGCAACTTTACCAACAAGTATCGTAATGCCTTGAACCGCCATTTACAAACAACAAGAACATTTGGCATAATTTGCCGACGGCGTCGTGTCAACCAATCTCTTGACATCAATACAATCATAAAGAGGCCAAGTCCCAAAATGATACACACAATCGTACGCCTACACGATAACATTAGTCTCATTGATTAGTACGAGTATAAAACTTGTCTCGACCAAGTTAATCGACGAACCCTTCAATCTTAACCGCAACACAACACCATAATTCACGATCAAACATCATACCTTATTGTAAAACGAAGGATTGATAATCAACCGGTTCGATGACGACCAATATCAATACCACCAAACCACGAACTCAATCGCTTTACCATATCTCGACTAATCACACCAACAATCCAACTCGACACTTACAAATCCCGTCCACAATACGAGTCTAAATATGACGATCATATCAAAGAACCAATTCGACCAATAATAAGGGTCTAAATGTTCCAAACTCAATTATTAAATACGAATTGACAAGGTTCCCTTCTCGTAAATCCATCGTTAAAATTTACTTATAACCGTCGTCAATTCGAATCATCCGATCGGGTTCAAAACAATAGATAATCATATTAAAAAGGTTATCAAACAATCCATTCATTCGATTTGAATATTTGCTCCATACGTAAGGGCTTCCAAATTCATAGATGAATAATAGTCTCATCAAACTCATAATCACATTCGTATTCCTATACGAATATTATTTCCAACACATAATTTAGCTCTAGATATGAATATTCCATATTCATTTTCAAAACATCAACACTTCTAAAAAAAATTTCATCACCTCGTATAATTCAAGAATTCTTCAAGAACATGAAATATCCGAAATCACGTTCCGAACAACATCTCCGAGGTATATATCTCCATGTTACCATTTTCTTCATCATGTCATTCATACAATCTCAAGAATCGCAACAAAACCCTTATCACCATATGAAGAAGATCTCAATGATCATATCAACATCCGAAATCTCTTATTACAATTCCAACAAATCTCGTATAACATTATCAAATGATACCATAATTGTAACACCCTGCATCCTCCTGAATATTACACGCCGTAAACCCTTCTCACAAGGATTTACTGTGCTAAGCACAATTTCCACGTCATTCCAAAAATGCTAAAAAGACCGATGACGGTAATATTTTTCAAATACTAAAAAAATTATTTTCCAAATACCGTCAAAACGATCAAGGTTAAAATGCCAAAACTCACTTAGGGAATCGGTTTTACAAAATAAAATTTCTTGGCAAAATACCAAAAATCCATTTCAAAAATACTCACGCAATGGATAAAAGTACACCCAATTTATGCATTTTCATTGAAATAAGACGAACATCAAAATACACGATTCCCAATGTACTCCCTCCCAAGTAGTAGCCCAAAAAGAAAAAAAAATGAGCCACTATCAAAGGGATACGAGGATTACCTTGCATGGACGAACCACGAAGAAAGAATAATTTGAACTCCATTCCAAGAATCATTAAATCATCATAGTCATCATATGGCCTCAAGAACATCAAGATCTCTATGATTCCATAATCATAATCAACATATTCAAAGCATATCATTATCTTCCTTCAACATAAACCTCATAGAATATGGATAACACAAGGAATCACTTCAAGAATCAACAAAAGTTCCATAACCAAGCTCTAATTCCATGATTCCAAGCTCACAATCATGTTAAAAGTGTTTAGAACACTCTTAAAAGTGAAGAGGGACGAGTTTTGGAGAGAAATATCTCAAAGGATCGTGAGAGAAATGAAAGGCAACACTTCAATATATAAATTGCACTCTCATTACGCATTTAGGTGTCCTTTCTTAACGACGTAACAACTTTAACGCGCGTAATCCAAAATCCATAACGACGTAACCATCTCACTGCCTCATTCCGCGTACCCATTACGCACGTAACCCATACCATATAACGACGTAATATACCATTGACTTGCTACAAGATAATGGTTGTGTTACGACGTAACACGCCCCGTATAACGCACGTAACACGACGTTGACTCACCACAACATCCTCCACCGAAAGTTGCCAAACAGATCCCACCCGCCTCACAGACTCTGCCTGTCCGATGCCTTCGTTACATACGTAATACCTTAGCCTTGACGTATGTAACCATGCCAATCTTACGTACGTAATCTCACCTTATTAACGTACGTAATAATTCCATACTTAGCCAATTTCAACAATTCCTGTCCAAAGTCATGACATACCAAATACGAGCATACGGCAAAATCAATACATATACTCAATTCAATAACATTTTCAAACGTTCACAACGTCCTCGAGCATAATTAACCAACCACGATATCCAATATATAAACGAAAAAAAGAAAAAAAAAATATATCCGAAAAATCGGGGTATTACACTCTACCCCCCCTTAAAAATAAGTTTCGTCCTCGAAACTTGCAATCACTCGCACAAACATTTCAACGGAAAATCCAAAATCACCAAGATAACCAAGAATTTTCGAATAATCCGAACAACATACTTACAGGTCTGTGAAGACGAAGATCTCCCGTGATACTAGCATGCGACTCCTAAACAAAGTCTCAACATAATACCGTTACACACCAATATCGCAATTAGTAATTTAACAAAATCTCAAGGAAGGGTTCACGTCCATGATCACAGCCACGATTCTTCCTACTTTCACCCAACATTCTGAAGGGCACACACGTGCGTAAGTATAATCCGAATCGCACATTCTCGAAGTGACCAATTCCCAAGAATACCAAGCTATAAACGAAACGATTAAGAAAAAATACGAGAAGAGTGAGAGGACTTACAAGTACCGGTCGCACGGTGATGATGGCAGAGTAGTGATATCATGGGCAAATGCCGACTAATCGACCCAAAAGACCGACACCTAGGTATCCATAAACCTAAGCTCCGATACCATATTCGTAACACCCCAAGTTATTCAGTATATTACGGCGCCGTGAGCCCTGACGTGGGACCCACAAGGCTAAACATACGCGGAACTATAAACTTGACCGATAAGGTCTACATACAAAAGAAAGGAAGACGATACAACCGATGTTCAAAACCATAACCAACGAAAACATATACATCACTTCACAAATCAATACCTCGCAACACAAAGCCGAACATCAAGGAAATCAAATACAATACTCGAGTATTTAAAAATCCATTCCAAGACAACAACACCGAATGGAGGAATCCAAGAAAATAACCGAGCCAAGACACAGATCACACTTGCCCATCATCTTCATGTCGACCTGCACTGCCGTCTGTCCGCTCTCCCGAACTCGAAATACATGAAACGTATTTCCCCATAAAGGGGTTAGCCGTCGAATAGCTAGTGCAAGTATAACAATATGAAACATAATACTCCTCGACAATAAAGTAAATGTAATCCGTCAATTCATCAATATCCGTCAATTCATCAATGTAAGACTAGTATTCCTAATAACTAAATCTCATAGCATCACAACAAGACGTATATGAATACCGTGGAACCGCACTGAGGCTACGGAACCCTTAGGGGACCTCCGGCCCGCCCCAAAGTGGTTCGCTCATATCATCCGTCATCAATACACATATGATCAACCGTGGAACCGCACTGCAGGCTACGGAACCCTCGCAGGACCCGTCGGCCCGTCCCGGAGTGGTTAATTCATATTATCCATGGAATCGCACTGCAGGCTACGAAACCCTCGTAGGACCCGTCGGCCGTCCCCGAGTGGATATAAATAATTATGCCAAACATATATCTTACTTTCAAAGTCGAGAACGTATAATCATAAATATATACTTGCCTTAATAAACGTTATCAAGATCCCAAGAACACGGTTCGACCGTGAAGCTTGAACCACGAAGAAGACAACGAACGGAAGGGTTTCACTCGAGTTCTTCACAAGAATTCGACCCTAACAAGATAAATTCAATAAATCATCGATCATACGAGGAACAATAATCGCAGTAACGCCCGAAAACCCTCTATGACATTTTACCGGACACCTTCAAGGCGTCGGTCAAGAACTCGACCAAAACAACGAATCGATACGATCCAACCATGGGATAACAAGGGAAATGATACAATACATCTAAATAATCATCAATCCATCACAATCCTAAGTTAAATCGGATTAAACGGACGAAATCGAACAAAATACCCAAAATCCCCAAAATTAGATTTACGGAAAATCAACCCGATTCGCTCGATCAAAGGATGTTATCGGATGGATGATTGATGATATGAGCTCCAAGACTCCATGTATATGTTGTTAAACAACATGGCTTCAAGCTTAGAACACGCCTACCGCTAAGAGGAGAAGAAGAAGGTGAAAATGGCAAGAAAAATGTCTCAGGCCTTTTATAGGGTCGATCGTCCTGCCGGACACGGCCCGTGCCGATCGGGCACGGCCGTGTCGCATACCTGGCCGACAGGACTCGACCGTGTCCTCGCTTGACACGGTCGCGCGCCGGAGGGCCTTCCGACAGCTGACCCGTCCGACAGCCGACTCGGCATGTCTCGACTGCGCTGACGACACGGCCGGCGCGTGGCCGGGCGATTTATCTCGGCTTATCCTAAGGGTTCGCACGGCCGTGTCGGACGACACGGTCGGGTCCTCGAGGCAGACTCCGCATTTCCGGACGAGTACGGCACGGGCCGTGTCGGACGACACGGCCGGTTCGCCGGCGTGATCGCCAATAACGAGCGGGTGAGCTAAAAGACCATAACTCTCTCGTCCGGACTACGATTGACTCACCGTTTGAACCATTGGAAAGCTAACTCGATGCTCTATAATATTGCAAAGATTTAGAATTTTTGGAGCTTCCAAGAATTTATGGTGATTTAACAAAGTCGAACTCATACGTGGAAAAGTCGCTAAAGAACACGGAATTCAATGTAACGATACCGAAACGAACTCGGATGACAAAAAGTATAGAATTAATCATTCTCGGGATGACGAAACGGTCCCAAGCAAGTCGTCAAAATAGACTTCCGCCAAAAATAGAAAATTTCCGGGGAACAAAAATTACGGTATTACAAGGAGAACATCAAATCCAAAATTTAATGCACCGAGCAAAACATCCGAAAATTTAATGCACCGAGTTCTAAACTTAACAATATCACCACAAACATCAAATTGAAGTGCTTATGCGTATTCTTCAAAGTAAAAAAAAAAAAAAATGAAGCAATTTTGCAAAATATTTACAAAAATGGGATCACAAGTGAAAAGATTCCATACACAAAATACTGAAATAAATAGACCCCTTGTGGACTTGGGATCTATGTTATCAAGAAAGAGTGGAAATGGAGTAACATTTTTTATTTTTCTATCTTTTCAAATCTTAAGAACTACCGAAAATCGATTTTGTACCTATGAATAGGGAAAGCTTTGTACCTTTGAAGAATAGGGAAGCAAAGGTCGAAGCAACTCCTTCAATGACGGTCAAGCAACTCCTTCAGTAACTCGGCCGATCTAGCGATCTGCAAGTAGGGTCGACTTTGGAAGAAGATGGGCGTCGTCTTTCTGAAATTTTGGAGAAGATGGGCGTCGTTTTCTCTCTCTCAATTGAACGGTGAAATGGAAATGAGGGGAAGGGTGTTTTTGGAGTAGGTGTGAAAGTGGGAATGCACTGTTGAAGTCAGCTTTCTCATATCGGGTGTCCCTCGCCAGTTTCAGTGAGCAAGTGAAACAGTACTTTTAAGCTCGGGCCCAACATATAAAACGGGCCATTAAGATTTGGCTTGTTAAAAAACTAAGGTATCAAACAAGTAGAAAATCCCAGATTATTTTTCCTAACCTGACAAAACCAACCTACATAAATCGTCATAAATTCTATATTTATGATTATAATTTTTTAAATCTTTTGGCATTTATATTATATATTCATAATATTTACTTTGAAATGTTCGGTGTTTACTTGAGACAGATATACAATTATTGTAACAAATTATATTTGATTATTTAAATTTTATAAATTTAACCGAGTTTGCGTAATTAATAGGTATAAACATACTTGTTTGGGACGGAAAACGAAAGTAAAATCACATTTTAATCGCTTAGGGACGACTTCGAGTATATAATTCTTAAACTAGTCCGGGTGGCTGAATCTTAGCCTCATCGTTTCGAGTATTACTATGTGCGTTTTGGATGGAGCGGGTAGTAAATTTACCTTTTAATTGGGTACGATTGTGTAAATTATAAATGTATCCGGACGGCTGAATTTCTGCCTTATTGTTTCGTTCAGTCATTGTGTTCTTTCGTGGTGGATGACTCCGCATAATTGAATCATGGCTGAATGTTATTTTAAGTTTCTACTTATAATATTACAACGTAAAGTAATTTACCATCGAAACTCGGGCTATACACTAGTTTTAACTTCTAATTGTTGGGTATCGGGTCGTATGATTGTGGCTAAAACCAGGATCGATAATACAAGCGGATTAAACGAATATAACAATTACAATTATATTCTACGGGATCGGGGTTAAGGATTACAGGCCAACAAATGAACCTATAAATATATGCAATATAAGTATCCTATAAACCCGAAAAAATGCAGCCGATATATATCACAACGTCCAGAACAAATCTGAAACACAAATATCCGATTCCAGGTTAGCAACGATAATGATAATAACCAAACTATCGGAATACGAAAACTGGTATATATTATATATAAGTATAGATATATATATATATATAGGCTACTGGACGTATGAATATATATATATATATAACAAATATATATAATATATATAGATAAATACCGAAAATATATATAACAAATATATATATATAATATAAAGTATATTGCAGATATATATTTATATATATAACAAATATATATATAATATATATGTATAAATTTCAGAAAATATATATATAACAAATATATATATATATATGGGGAAATTACAGCCAACTACCCTATTAGATGGCCTCTTTACACTTTAGTCCCTATTGTTTCATAAATTACAACAAGGACAAAAATCAATTGGTGTTGACTTCTATTAAAAAGACGAAAATGCCCTCTATTTACTTGAATAAAACATTTCTTTTAAAATACATTTCATATTAACCAAATAGCTTATAAGTTATTAAAGTGTTTGGCTAATACATTTTTTTAAAAATATTCTTTTTCGTAAAATAATTTTTTTGAAATATAATTTTTTTCCGTATAATATATTTTTTTCGCAAAAATATTTTATTTTATTTTTTCCCGTAAAATAATTTTTTTTTGAAAAATAATATTTTTCAAGAAAATAATTTTATTTCGTAAAAATAGTATTTTGTCAAAAATATTTTTTCCTCCGTAAAATATTTTTAATTGTTTCAAAAAATATTTTTATTTTTTCGAAAATAATATTTTTTTCCAGAAAATAATTTAATTTCGAAAAATATTATTTTTCCAAAAATACCTTTTTCTCCGTAAAATAGTTTTATTTTTCAAAAATAATATTTTTCAAGAAAATAATTTTATTTTGAAAAATATTATTTTGCCAAAAATACCTTTTTCTCCGTAAAATATTTTTAATTTTTTCAAAAAATATTTTTTTATTTTTTTCCGTAAAATAGTTTTATTTTTCAAAAAATAATATTTTTCTAGAAAATAATATTTTTCCAGAAAATAATTTTATTTCAAAAATATTATTTTGCCCAAAAATAATTTTTCTCCGTAAAATATTTTTAATTTTTCGAAAATAATAAAAATTCCATAAAATAATATTTTTTCAAAAGATAAGTTTTTTCCTTAAAATATTTTTTTATTTTTTCGAAAAATAATATTTTTTCCCGTAAAATACTTTCTTTTTGGAAAAATATTTTTTTAGAAAGCTTGAAAATTTATTACATCAAGTCCAAAAGTGTTATATATATTACAATGAGGTTCAGCATGTGCCACCCACGTGAGGCGAAAAATAAATGGGTAAACAAAAAAGGAAAAGTAAAAGGGCAAATTCGAATATCGATTCTCTCTCCAAAGGACATCATCTGAAAATTTGACTTTTGTCCTTCGTTGTAAATATAGTTTCTGGACAGTGCAAAGTTTGTCCTTCATTGTAATATTTGAAACAATAGGGACCAAACTGTAATTAGACCATCTAAAAAGGTAGTCAGATGTAAATCGCCCATATATGTATATATATGTATAATATATTGCACAAAATCACCAAGAAAAGCAATATAAACGGAGATAAATTAGATCAAGAAAACCCCTTTTCTAACGTGATGTGTAGGCTCGATCTTCCGAAACCCTAGCAATTGACACCAAGAATACGTTTCCACATAGGAGGAATGCCAAACCACCGTCGTCCGGCCACAAAGCCGGTAGCACCTTCAAAACCTAGAACCTCACGAACCCGAATCCCTTACTCACAACCCGACTCACGGCTCACACAGAAAGAGTAAGGGTACTTCTATTCACTCGATTCACTCGGATATTTCGGTGTATTTCTCTTCACCAACTCCAGCCCCTAGCCGCGCCTTTTATACACACAAGGAGGGAATCGGAGGATGTCACGGGGTTCCCTATTGTGATATTCAATCGCTCACGGGGGAGAGGAGGTAGTGAGAATCGGGAGCAAAAAATCGCAGCAGGGTGGAGTTTGACCGGGTAGGTAAGCTCACGGGAGAGAAGAGAAGAAAAGAGGGAGACGGCGCAGTGAAGGGAGAAATGAGGGAGTAGGGTTAGGTTTAGGTTTATTTAAGGAGTAATCAGACGGTCGAGATTAGGTGTAGTTATCTCGATCGGACGGCTCCTACTGCCAAGGGCTATGGGCCGGGTTTGGGCTGGATTAATTAAATGTTATAACGGGTCGAGTTGGGCCAAAATTATAACATTCTCCACCTTGTGGACCATCCAGTCAAATTGCATTTTCGGGTTTCGGAGAAAATTCATCATCGCCTAACTCCGGGGTTACCTGCACTCACACACAATAGATAAGGTAGAGTATTCACAAATAAGACTAACTCACAAAGAGATCCCCAAAAAAAAAACAGTTAGCACAGCAAATATTTTAGCAATAAGCTAAAATTGTACAAAACACACAAATACAATAATATTCAAAAACACAAACACATTAAGGGAAGCGAACGATATATGCAACACATAGATTTGAGGGGACACCACTCCACCTCAAATGTAAAGTACTAAGCATGTTGCTCCACCTGAAAACAGGACGGAGTTTTACACAAAACCGCCAACACATGAAAGCTGCAAAACACAAAAGGTTCGTCGACCGAACCACAACACCACAGCCAGAACAAAGAACACAAAGTTCAAGGAAAAATAATTACAAAGATTATACTACCTACATACACAAAGGAATAGAACCACGAGTAATTCATATAAGTCACATAAACATATAAATCAGACACAAGTCACAAAGACGCTCCACAGCCCACTAAGGACAAGTCACAAAGACACTCCACAGCCCACTAAGGACAAGTCACAAAGACACTCCACAGCCCACTAAGGACAAGTCATAAAGACACTCCACATCCCACTAAGGACAATTACTAGCAATATGACCCTTTTTACCACAACTATAGCAATTCCTTGAGTTCTGTCGAAAATTAGAATTTTGACCATCCTTCTTAGTGAAATATTCATAGCTCTTTTCATTCCTAACCATCGAAACTGATTCAAAATTCAAATTATTACTCACATTGTTTTTTAAGTCTAATTCCTTACTCTTTAGACCGGACACAACAATATCTAAAGATATGTTATCTCTACCATACTTAATAGCAGATTTAACATCACCATAAGACTCAGGAATAGCATTTAACAGTACAATAGCAGAGTAATCATCAATATGTTTATCACCGGAATTTTTAATATCTTGAACTAACTTGGTAAACACATCAAGGTTTTCATCAAGACTTTTATTCAAATCAAGTTGAAAACCAAAGAATTTTTCAAGCAAAAAAAGTTTATTTGGCAAAGAGGTTTCAACATATAATTCTTTCAATTTTTCCCAAAGTTCCTTAGCCGAATTTTGTTTACCAACATTTCTTATCACAGAGTCAGACAAGTTCAAGATAATAGACGAGTAAGCAAACTCATCCAATTCAGCCTTTTTGTCGGTCGTAGTATCGGTGGCAAAAGTTTGATCAATGGCTTTAAAAACTTTTTGCTGTATTAAAATACCTTTCAATTTTTGCTGCCATATTAGAAAATCCGATTTTCCATCAAACGGGGCCAAGTAAAATGTAGAAGTCATGCCCATTTTGAAAACGCAAAGTTTAACACAATAGCAGTAAAACCAACAGCAACACAAAGCACACACTGCACTAGTACAAAAACAGTAAAATCACACTGCACTATACAACGGAGTTTTTTAAAAAAAAAATATCACAACCGAGTCTGTAGATTACAACCCCAAGCCCCTACAAGATCCAAGGGCTCTAAACGGTCCAGGCAGGAGGGTTTATACGCAAGGAGTTGAAACGTCTGGCCTCCTCCCGGAAAAAACTCCGAGTGCGAAAAATACACGGTATAAGGTAATCACAAAGACAACCACAAATCACAAAGAAAAGGAAGCACACAACTGATGAGAATCAAAATTCGGGGACTCAATTTGATTTTGAGATTAAAACCCGTTTAAATTAAAAGCGGGATCCTCAAGCTCTTGACAAAGATCCGAGGGACACTTTCGGTCTGGCGGCGCAAGATTAGTCTTGTTTTGGATTTTAAGGTTTTAATTTGTTTGATTTTAATTAATAAGGAAACAAGAGTCGCCCGAAAACCGAATCCAACCAGATAACACAGAGATAGGCCGCGGCAAGCAAACCGATAATAAGCAATGTGCCCGATTAATACACACCGATCAATCACACAGATTAAGAATGCACAATAATCAACCACGGCAAGCGGTATCCACGAAAGCTTGAAAAGAGTGGAGTTCAGCCAAAATACCAGAGCGGAAAACCCGGATGGTTATTCCGTATCACCAAGACGCCACAAGACTCGACACCCGACAAAACGGGCTCCGATACCACTGTTGGATATCGGGTCGTATGATTATGGCTAAAACCAGGATCGATAATACAAGCGGATTAAACGAATATAACAATTACAATTATATTCTACGGGATAAGGGTTAAGGATTACAGGCCAACAAATGAACCTATAAATATATCCAATATAAGTATCCTATAAACCCGAACAAATGCAGCCGATACATATCACAACGTCCAGAACAAATATGAAACACAAAGATCCGATTCCAGGTTAGCAACGATAATGATAATAACCAAACTATCGGAATGCGAAAACTGGCATATAATATAAGTATATATATATAATATATATAATATATATAGGCTACTGGACGTATGAATATATATATATATAACAAATATATAATATATATATATATAGATAGATAAATACCGAAAATATATATAACAAATATATATATATAATATAAAGTATACTGCAGATATATATATTTATATATATAACAAATATATATATAATATATATGTATAAATTCCAGAATATATATATATATATAACAAATATATATATATGTATAATATAATGCACAAAATCACCAAGAAAAGCAATATAAACGGAGATAAATTAAGATCAAGAAAAACCCCTTTTCAGAACGTGATGTGTAGGCTCAGATCTTCCGAAACCCTAGCAATTGACACCAAGAATACGTTTCCACATAGGAGGAATGCCAAACCACCGCCGTCCAGCCACAAAGCTCGGTAGCACTTTCAAAACCCAGAACCTCACGAACCCGAATCCCTTACTCACAACCCGACTCACGGCTCACACAGAAAGAGTAAGGGTACTTCTATTCACTCGATTCACTCGGATATTTCGGTGTATTTCTCTTCACCAACTCCAGCCCCCAGCCGCGCCTTTTATACACACAAGGAGGGAATCGGAGGATGTCACGGAATTCCCTATTGTGATATTCAATCGCTCACGGGGGAGAGGAGGTAGTGAGAATCGGGAGCAAAAAATCGCAGCAGCGTGGAGTTTGACCGGGTAGGTAAGTGTAATACCCGAGATTTCTGTTATGTATTTGGAACTTGTGATATTGTAATGATTGTACTTTTGTCTGAGTACTATTCTCCGTATTTCATAATCCGATATTGTCGAGCGTTTAATTTTGTGGTTGTGATTTAAAGAATGTGAATCTGCGCATGTAGCGCACGCTATCGGATATATTTAGCGTACGCTAACGTGGATTCATAGCGCACGCTACTGAGGGTCATTAGCGCACGCTATGCGTGGTCAATTTGATTGGGACGTGCGGTAGGTGAGATCTGGCCGGGGGACCCCTGTCGGATCGTGTCGGGATGTACCTGGACGGCTTTCGGGAAAAGCCGAGTCAACGCCTTAGCGCACGCTACAGGTACATGCGTAGCGCACGCTAAGTGCTGAGTACGGATTAGTCAGTGAGCCGTTATCGCACGCTACGAACAGGGTCTAGCGCGCGCTAATAGCCATTTATTATAAATAGGACAGCATCATATTCGTGATTTCAGTTCTCTCTTCTCCCATTACCCGAATTCCTACACTTAGAACATAACTTCCTTCATCCTAAACACTTCATATCAACACCCTAGTTCGTGATTGAAGATCGTATACCATTGGAGATTGGTGTTCAAGCCTTCGGTGTTGGATTTCTTCGATTTCCTCCGTGTTCTTCACTACTTTGAGGTAGGTGATTCTTCACCGATGTTAGTAATGTTCTTAAGGACGTCTGATCATGTTTAGATAGCCAGTTATTTCGTTTATGATCGGTCATCACATGTTAGAAGGATATTTTCGACGTTTCGACACTTATTCATCGTATGAACCTTTGAACCATCTTAGTAGTATGGACTCCTAAGCGTTTTCAAATCGATTTATGATCAGTAATCGGAGATTTCCTAGTTCGTATGTTTTACGTAAGGAATCATATGTTTTGGGACTTGGAATAATCGGAACTTAGAATATTTCTTGAAGATCGAAGATAAGATTATGATGTTGAGTTGATTATCCGTATATTTGTACCTCATGATCATGGAACTTCCACAAAACCTTATTAGCATGACATGCTTGAGGATGACTTGTTGTATCATCATAAAATTCATGAATTCACCACCTTTCAACCCAGTTTTTCCGTTAGCAGTGTTTCTGCCATGCAAGGTTAGCGCACGCTAACATATGTGAGTTAATGTGCGCTATCGGGGTTCAGTTAACGTACGATACGTACGTAGCATACGTTATGTATCGGCCGGTTCAAACTGTCAGTTCGTAACTAGCGCACGCTAGTCTTACACGATAGCGTACGCTAACAGGCCTGCTTAGCGCACGTTACGTAGAGTACGTAGCGCACGCTAAGCAGTCCAGGCAGATTGTTTATTTTGAGCTTTTCGGCCGTAGACCGAATTGTTAGGCCATCGTTCGACTTAAGATGATTTGTATATCGTTCCTTTTTGTTAAGGTTCGAGCTTGTTACGTTGATCGAAGGAGGCGGCCTTCGAGTGTGTCGAGATCATTGAAGTGTTTCGTCCTTGCCATTTTCGAGGCAAGTATCATATGTCGAGTTCGATTTATCATGCTTGTGGTTTTGTTCATATTGTTGAATATGAGATGTAATTCAGAAAATTCTCGTTATAGTCGTTGTTATTTGTTCGTATTGATGAACATATTGAAATGCATATGTGTATGCATAGTTGATTGATTTATGGTATAAATGATCCGAGGGGATCATGAGGATCTATGCTGAGGGCGCTGGATCGAATGTCCACCATGCGTTGGTCCGAAGGGATCATCATGGGGATCTATGCTGAGGGCGCTGGATCGTTGGACGGGTTTTCCACCATGCGTTGGTCCGACGGGATCATCATGGGGATCTATGCTGAGGGCGCTGGATCGCTGGATTACCTTGTATTGTGTTGATGGAATCGTGAGGATTCGCATCGTTGGATTCCGGTGGCGGAAGTCCGTTTTGCATGTTTTATGATGCATTGATGATTTATTGTATGATGATACTTGTACTAGCATTGTTTTGTGTTGTTGCCCAAAATATTTATCCGAAGATTAATACTGCTGGAAGACGGACAACAAACAAATGCGGGAGCACTTCCGAGAGAAGATAAATAAAACAAGATTTGCCGGGTTTGTTAGGCCCGGGCTTGAATTCTCTCGCGAGATGTTATTAATACAAATATTCGTGGATACAAGTATTAATGAGAGAAATCTAAATACAGTGAGTGTAAAAAGACTCTGTTGATCCGGCTCTTGAGCGAAGCTAGGTGTTCTTCGTCCCGCCGGTAATCTGCTCGAGGAGAAAAGGCCGGGAGAAGTAAGACCGAAAGAAAGCCGTTGCCAAGAGTTGGATGTTAGCCAAGTGTAAGTAGTTGCTTCTGTATTGAGTGCTTTGAATCGTGAAGTTGCAGAGTTTCGGTCCCTTTTACAAGTGAAGGCTGCCTTGTACATATAGAGGCTGAGGGGCCCTGTCCCCTAGTGGGCGATCGCCTTTCAGCATTTAATGTAACGGGGCGATCGTCCTACAGGGCACGTGGGCTGCCTGCCAAAAGTCCACAGCTACAGCTGGTGGCCAGCCGTGCGGTCCAATGAGGATCCAAAGACGCGTCCGAAGCTTATCACGGGAGGTCCCACTTAGCTGCTTTCGGCGGACTTTGTCGGGGTAGGTGACAGTGTAGTCACATGTCTGTCCGCCAACTCCTTTCGCAGTGCGGGCCATCTTGGTAGGTGAGGTAGGAGACAGGTTTGTCGGCGCCTTTTGTGGATCTGCACGTGGGGTCGGCTTTGAGACTTGGCCTTGGCCGATTGGATGGTCATCGGTGGAGATCGTCATGATGCGGTCGATCGGCGGATGCCTGGGAGGTCGGTCACCAAAGGTCGATCGGCGGATGCCAGAGAGGATCGTCCCGCTAGTCGATCGCCAGAGTCGGTCGCCGAGTGCCGAGTGATGATCGTATCCGAGGTCGATCGCTCGCACCGGGACTTGTCTGGGACCTTCATTTGGCCGATTTAGTTGGTCCATTGGGTTGAGGCTTGGTCGCACAGTCGCCGCCGGGCAGACCGCCTTGGCCGCTCGGGCAAGTCGGTCGCTCGGCCTCGAAGGCGATCGCGGTCGGAAGGTGTTAAATCTTGACACAACAATTGCCCCGACTTGCTCCTATGTTGAAGACATGGGGCGAGGTGGATCTTCTTGGTGATCGCGTCGGATGAGAAAGGGCGACCTTCTTTGGTGACTTAGGACTCGGACTTGGGCTAACATAGTCGATTGGCTTAGCTATCTTTCGGTCTTGTACACCGCAAAAACAACATTGGCGATCCCCACGGAAACTTGGTGGTTTCGCTTGCTTGAGGAATCGTGCACGGTCGCGGAGATCGATGGACCGACCCCATGACCGTGTCTTGGTGCGCGAAGACAATGAGTGTCTCGTGACTCACTTTATTATGAGGGTCCTCTGTTAGCCGCGCCGCCTTGTTTTTAAACGAAAGGCGTGCGGTCTCGGTCTAGAGGAGTCCTTGCGCGGGGCAGCGTCGGATGAATCAACTCCACGCCCGCGGCTTGTTAGCTCTGCTTCCACCTCGGCCAGCCATGGAGATGGCCGACCTCGACGGTGTACGTTGAGATGGGGTTGTGGAATGAGTCCACTGATTAATTTTGGAGAGCCCTCCGACTACGCCGGCCTCGTATTTAAACGAAGGGCGGGCGATCTCGGCCGAAAGGGACCTTGCATGGCCGAAGCAGCCGGTTCCATCGACTGACAGGGCCATGGCTTTATGATGTGCGGTGGAGGCGATCTTATGCCTTAGTTCGTCATGTTATATGCTGGACTGTAGGTGGCGATCGTGTCCTCCGAACTGCGGATGATGTAGCGTGATGATCGGCGATCGGGCTGGAAGACTGTCGATCGTCGCTCGGCTGCCGATCGCTTATTCGTAGGTCGATATTGGCGATCGGGCGGGAGATCGTCGTCCGGGTGCCGATCGCTCTGCTCACAGGCTAAGAAGAAACCTTTGCCTGGCCAGAAAATCTGCGGCTCTAGCCCGGAAGGCTGCGTAGGTCGTAGGTTGGGTCTTTGTAAGATGCCTGAACATAGGCGAAAAACCCTGAAAACCTCCTAGGACCGCGTAGAGGGCGGTCTCATCGCTTATGGGCTCGCCATTGAGGATGATCACGTCCACCCGGTCGATGTAGTCCGAGTCGGACTCTTCTTCTCCCTGCTTGATTTGCATCATGCGAAGGGGACCTTCGGGCCGGACGACCCTGGTGGCGAAGTACTCAGTGAAGCCGTGCGCCAGCTCGTTAAAGGAGCCAATGGACCGAGGTGGCAATGAAGTGTACCACCGGTGGGCGAGGTCGTCCAGTGTCAGAGGGAACATTCGGCACCTGGTCGCGTCCGATGCCCCACACCCGGTCATGTAGATGTTGAACTTCCTCAGGTGCACTTGGGGGTCCGATCGCCCCACGTACATGGGTGTTTGCGGGGGAGCGATCCTATGCTGCACGGGGGCGAGCTCGATGTCGATCGCGAGCGGCTCGCTTGGCCCGGCGATCGTCTTCTTGGCGCCTGCCCTGGATTCCAGGAGCGCCTTCATGTCGTTAAGTTGACGTTGCATTGCAGCCATCGCCGTGGCTTGGTCGCTTGAAGATCGGCTTTGGGAGCAGGAGCCGAGGCGATCGTGTACCGATCTCCGGGCTCCGCTACCGCCGACCTCGGCAATTTGGCGAGGGGGAGCCAGACGGCTAGGCTGCCTTCTGGGAGTCGGGTAGGCCGAGCTCCTGGTGACGGACTCAAACTCCGTCGTCTCGTAGCTGGGGCCGGGCGCCCGTAGCTGTGTCGGGTCACCGCCCAGGCGATCGAAGACAGAGGTGCCCGGCGGCGAGCGCCTCTTCTGCGGACGGGAGCCTCTGGCGAACGCTCGGCGATAGAGCCTTGAGCTTCCGCTTGATCTCCGGCGAGAGACCGAGGGGCGGTTGCTGGAGGCGCGTCGAGAGCACTCCGTCGCTTCTGAAGGACGGCCAGGGCCCCTTCGATCTGTTCCTTGGTTCGGAACCGATCGAGCGAGAGGCTCGGGCCGCCTTCCCGGGACGTGGTCGAGCGCCTCCGGCCGCGGCGGCTACCTTCCACCATCGGCTGCGGCTCGGACTGGGACGGACCAGGAGGTCTGCCGGCCGGGCCGGCTTTCTTCGACGCGAGGCGAAGACATGATTTACGAAGGATTTCTTTTGAAGTGCAGTGAGTGTCACTTCAAATATCTGCCCCGAGAACAGTGAGTGTTTTTCGGGACGGTAGGTGTAAAAAATCGAGGGTTGGATCCCCTTCCTCTAGCACCAATTGTTGTTGCCCAAAATATTTATCCGAAGATTAATACTGCTGGAAGACGGACAACAAACAAATGCGGGAGCACTTCCGAGAGAAGATAAATAAAACGAGATTTGCCGGTTTGTTAGGCCGGGCTTGAATGCTCGCGAGATGTTATTAATACAAATATTCGTGGATACAAGTATTAATGAGAGAAATCTAAATACAATGAGTGTAAAAAGACTCGTTGATCCGGCTCTTGAGCGAAGCTAGGTGTTCTTCGTCCCGCCGTAATCTGCTCGAGGAGAAAAGGCCGGGAGAAGTAAGACCGAAAGAAAGCCGTTGCCAAGAGTTGGATGTTAGCCAAGTGTAAGTAGTTGCTTCGTATTGAGTGCTTTGAATCGTGAAGTTGCGAGTTTCGGTCCCTTTTACAAGTGAAGGTGCCTTGTATATATAGAGGCCGAGGGGCCCTGTCCCTAGTGGGCGATCGCCTTTCAGCATTTAATGTAACGGGGCGATCGTCCTACAGGGCACGTGGGCTGCCTGCCAAAAGTCCACAGCTACAGCTGGTGGCCAGCCGTGCGGTCCAATGAGGATCCAGCACGCGTCCGGAAGCACTGTCACAGGAGGTCCCACTTAGCTGCTTTCGGCGGACTTTGTCAGGGTAGGTGACAGGCTGTAGTCACATGTCCTGTCCGCCAACTCCTTTCGCAGTGCAGGCCATCTTTGGTAGGTGAGGTAGGAGACAGGTTTGTCAGCGCCTTTTGTGGATCTGCACGTGGGGTCAGCTTTGAGACTTGGCCTTGGCCGACTGGATGGTCATCGGTGGAGATCGTCATGATGCGGTCGATCGGCAGATGCCCAGGGAGGTCGGTCACCAAAGGTCGATCGGCAGATGCCCAGAGAGGATCGTCCGCTAGTCGATCGCCAGGAGTCGGTCGCCGAGTGCCGAGTGATGATCGTATCTGAGGTCGATCGCTCGGCACCGGGACTTGTCCTGGGACCTTCATTTGGCCGATTTAGTTGGTCCGCTGGGTTGAGGCTTGGTCGCCTGGTCGCTGCTCGGCAGATCTGCCTTGGCCGCTCGGCAGTAAGTCGGTCGCTCGGCCTCGAAGGCGATCGCCGGTCGGAAGGTGTTAAATCTTGACACAACATTTTGCTAACCCCTTCGGGGGTGGACATTGTTTTGATGTTCAGGTAGCCGAGGAGCGGGGAGGCAACCACAGTACCGACAGGACGATGAAATGGCTCAGTGATGTGATTGATGTTATTGTTATTGTGATTTGTCTTCTTGGTTCGTTTAGTACTCGAGTATGTCTGTTTTAATAAAGTCAATTCGATATGGTTGTATAAGTTAACTCATTTGATCGGTTGAATCAAATCTGTATTTGAACTGCAGTTGTTCGATTGTATTGTTTTTACACTTCTTCTAAAATTAGCCTTGTAAATCCTTATCTAAAGGGTTTACGGCGCTGTAATCATTCCGAATATCTCGGGGTGTTACAGAATATGGTATCGGAGCTAAGATTCATGGATATCTTGGCAGTCGGGTTAGTTGGGTCTGTTTACGTTATTTGATTATTGGTCGTTCGTAACATCACTGCTGTTCCAGCATCGTCGTGTGGACCGTGGTTGTAAGTTTCCTAATCTCGAATACTACTGTTTTATTTAATTCATGTCTTGTAAACATTGATGGATGTACTTTGAGAAAGTTTGTCCTGGATATTGAGTATTTATGCTTACAGTATGTTGAGAGGAGGTCGTGGACGCGGACGCGGACGTGGAAATGCGAGGCAAGAAGAGTCGGTATCTACCCCAGAGATAGCCACTAGTCGAACGGATTCCCATTCCGGGGGACAGCAGGGATCGGCAAATAATAATGCAGATCCTAACGTGCCGGGAGTGCTTCAGCAGGTGGTTGCCCAGATAAACCAGTTTGCTCAAGTTGTGGATCGCATGCAGACGGCGATGGGACAGCAGCATAACGTGGAGAATCGAGGAGATAGATGGCTTACCGAAGTGATTAAATTGCACCCTCCGAAATTTGACGGTTCTGCCGAGACGCTTTCTAGGGATCACTGGCTGAAGGAATTAGAAAAGATTTTTGCAGGGATTAACTGTCCCAACGATAGGAAGGTTCCGGTTGCCCAGTATCTTTTGACCGGGGAGGCTTTCGACTGGTGGGAGGCCATTCGACCGGAGGAGCACAATGTTGACTGGATGGAATTCAAATTGATGATGGAGGCGCAGTATTGTCCTCGCCCAGTTAGAGAAGCCCGAGTTCGGGAGTTTTTCTCACCACAAAATTTGGAAGCATCTGTGACGGACGTGATTAAGACTTTTAATCACCAGCTGACTTATGTACGCCACTTGGTCAGGACCGAGGCGGAGAAGATTTTTCATTTTGACATGCGAATGAAGCCGGAAATTCAGCAGTATATGTCCGGATTTGATTGTACCACCTTGCGACAGTATCAGGACAAGGCGTTGGCCTATGATATGAAGGAGGCAGCAGTAGAGAAATCGACGGAAGCAAAGAAACAGAAGGTGTCTGGCAACTTCACGGAGGATAAGAGTAGCGGGCCTCGCAGGGGTCAGTCCTCTTTTCATTCATCCAGGAGACCTCCGCATCCTTCTCGAGGTGGAAAGAAGTTCCGGGCAGCACCAACTATTTCAGATGCAGGGAAAAAGTGTTACAACTGTGGCAAAGCGGGACATGTTCGACGTGATTGTTTCGCGCCTGCTGTGACCTGTTTCGAGTGTGGACAGGAAGGACATCGCGCAACATTTTGTGGGAATGCGACCCGATCTTTTGGTACTCGCACTCCAGCTCTAGTCCCAAAGGAGATAAGTGTGAACCAGACGCAGCAAAGTGGATTTCAGCAGCAGAACGCTGGGAAGAGAGAGACATCCAGTGCTGGGTCCGTTCCTCCGCGCCTGTACGAAATGAGGAAATCTGAGGATCAGAACACGGCTGTTGCATCAGGTACGATTCAGATCCTTTTGCAACCAGTTAGTGTCTTGTTCGATTCGGGAGCCACGCATTCTTTTATATCTTTGAACTGTGTTAATCGTTTGAAAGTCTCGTGCTTGTATAATTGTGAACCTTATGTTGTGGGATTACCGAGCGGAGAGAAAATTGTGGGAACCCTAGAAGCTAGGGATTTCCCAGTATCTATAGAAGGAAGAGAGTGGCCATCGAATCTCATTGTAGTTGACATCTACGGTGACGATTTAATTCTCGGAGATGATTGGCTCAACCGCTATGGAGCCATTACAATTACCGAGAGAGAGTCATTTCCATCATTGCTGATGACGGATCTGAACACTTATTCCGAGGGTGGAGACCAGGAAGCTCGGGAAAATTGATCAAGGCAATGAAAGCTGTGAAATTACTGAAGCAGGGATGTCACGGACTTTGGTGCTATGCCATGAGGAAAGAGGAAGGAGTAGAGCTCTCGTCTATTTCAGTTGTGAATGAGTTCTCAGATGTATTTCCTGACGAACTACCTGGGTTACCTCCGCAGAGGGGAGTGGATGTAACGCCCCCAATCCACTCAGGGATATTACACGCCGTAGACCCTCTCCTCGAGGATCTACCAGGCTGGTAACTAAAATCAAACATCTAAACATCGCCTTTAAGGCTAAAATGACACAGTAGACCGATTTGATCTTTCAATAATAACATACAACTCAATTCCAAACACATACCCACGCAGGGGTCAAAATACAATAAACTCCCGTACAACGGGGAAAAGATACTGCAGCGGAAAAGAAAATACAACTAGACCAGTACGACATCAACGGATCCTCGTGTGATTAGTATCGTTCATCTTTCATCATCCTTCGTGCCGGCCCTGTGCCATGCTCCAAAACCTGAATGCAAAAATAGACATCCACCCCCCGAATACTCGCGGGTTAGCAAAACTCCAATGTTTTGCTAGTGCAAGTACAAGTGCAAAAATACGAGCCATACAATTCACATTCCTCGAATAACAATAACCAGGAATCCTCAAAAATCCAAACGTAACGAAAAGTACTTCCCGAGGCAAGAATTTGGGTAAACATTCCAAAACCGAAAGACCACAAGTTAAAGGGAAACAATTTATAAAAGCTTTGAAATGCCATCGAGAGTTTTAATAGAAAACAATTTAGGATTACCGAATCCTTATCTTTCCAAAAATCAACAGGGTCACAGCCCAAAGGTTTTGTTTTCGCCAATAGAAAACCGACAACAGTTCACAGGGTTAAAACCCACGTCACGTGTCCTCGGCGGACATAAAATCAATACAATATAATCGCCCAAGATACGTAAACCTTGGTCACCAAAAATACAACATCAAGTCGTGAATCCAGGGCTATACCATTGGATTCCCTTTGTGACCCCGTCGGACCCTCCCAAGGTGAGTAGAATGCGTTTTCGAAATCATATACACCAATTCGTGAAGTTTTACTCGTGAATCCAGGGCTATACCATTAGAATTCCCTCCGTGGCCCCGTCGAACCCTCCCGAGGTGAGCAAATACATTCACCAAACATACACACGCACTCGTGAAGTTTTACTCGTGAATCCAGGGCTATACCATTGGAATTCCCTCCGTGGCCCCGTCGAACCCTCCCGAGGTGAGCAAATACATTCACCAAACATACACACGCACTCGTGAAGTTTTACTCGTGAATCGAGGCTATACCATTGGAATTCGCTCCGTGGCCCCTTCGAACCCTACCTTGGTGAGCAAATACATTCACAAAACAAAAAACCGCACTCGTGAATCATGGGCTATACCATTGGATTCCCTCCGTGATCCCGTCGGACCCTCCCGAGGTGAGCGAAATACATTCACACAATTAACACGTCACAACAAGGATATCCAAACAATTCAACCAGAGGAATCAAACACTTAGCACAACACCACATCAACCAAAACGCACCGAAAAGAGATAATATACGTACACACGTATTATCAAGCGCAACATCAACACCAAACATATCCAAATATCCACGTAGTCACTTACAACCCACACAATTTACAAACACACGCGTTTTGAAAGTGAGCCTTTAACGAGGCTAGTCGAATCTTTTGAAAACTCGTTTTAAACAATCAAACAAATATATAAAGACGATCACCAATTATCATATTCACAAAACAAGAATAGTATGGGCAAGGTACTTGCCTCAAAATAGGCACGCAAGTATTCCGACGAACACGGCTCAACCGGAAAGCTTCGAAACACCCGATGCTATCGAAACGGAAGACGACGACGAACGGAAGGGTTCAACTCGGTTTCTTCGCAAGAAACTCGACACTAACAATATATAATCAATAAATCATCGATCATACGAGGAAGAATAATCGTAGAACGCCCGAGGGGTTTTCGGGCACCTTCAAGGCGTCGGTCAAGAACTCGACTCAAACAACGAATCGATACGATCCAACCATGGAATAATACAGGAAATGATATAATACATCTAAATATTCATCAATACATCATAATCCTAAGTTAAATCGGATTAAACGGACGAAAACAACCAAAACCCCCAAATTCCCCAAAACTAGATTTCTAGGAAATCGGCACGGTCAGTAGATCGGAGGATGTTATAGGACGGATGATTGACGATATGAACCTCCAAACTTCATGGATTCATTGTACAACAACATCTCTAGAAGATTCACACACCTGACCCAGCGTACGGGAAGAAAAGAATGAGAAAATGGGTGAAGAAAACGCTTGAGGCCTTAAATAGGTGACGAGCTCGGCCGTGTCCGCGACACGGTCGTGGCACGCGATTGACGGCGAGGACTCGGCCGTGTCTGCTAGACACGGTCGCGGCGCGGAGGGCCTTAGATAGTGACCGTCAAGCGGCGACTCGGCACGGCTTCGGCCGTGTCTGGAACACGGTCGGGCGTCTGGCGTCGGTTACGCCTATCCGGAAGAGTTCGACTCGGCCGTGCGAGCGACACGGTCGGGTCACGAGGCGAGACCCGGCATTTCCGGATGAGTACGGCACGGGCCGTGTCGGACGACACGGCCGAGTTCGGCCGGCAGTGATCGGCCAATAACGAGCGGGTGAGCTAAAACGACCATAACTCTCTCGTCCGGACTCCGATTGGCTCACCGTTTGAACCATTGGAAATCTAACTCGGTGATCTATAATATTGCAAAGATTCAGAATTTTTGGAGTTTCCAAGAATTAATGGTGAATTTACAAAGTCGAACTCCCACGTGTAAAAGTCGATTAAGGACACGGAACTCAATAAAACGACACCGAAACGAACTCGGATGACAAAAAGTGCAGAATTAATCATTCTCGAAATGACGAAAGGTCATGAGCGAGTCGTCAAAACGGACTTCCGCCGAAAAAAGAAAATTACCGAAATTCGAAATTGCGGATATTACATTCTACCCTCCTTAAAAGAAGTTTCGTCCCGAATCTTTAAACAATTTGGGTGGAGCATTATTCCTGCCATGAAAACTCGAGGAGATACACATAAATAGAAAACTCGCGCCCAACGGCTAAGAAACGCCAAGAAAGAGACATATGGCGTGAAAACACGCTCCACGACGACCAACACAATGTCGCCGTTAGGGATACAATAAAACCAACAAATGACAAGCGTCATCAAGCGGATAATATAGTCAAGTCGATTATCCGAACAATCACAAAACACAACGAGCGAAAATTAATACGATTGACCAACCCGACGGTTCATCAATCTAAGCGAGTCAACGGCCCGAACAAATACGGAATTCCACCGCCCGAGGGTTGGAAGATCAGCGAGACTAACTTACCGAACTTAAGGGAATTAGGAAGGAGCACGACGCTCAACAATCACGAAGCGAGAACAAAACCGAACAAACAAGCGATCGAGACAACAAAAATCGAGCGATCATGTTCGGATCACGAAGAACAATAAGGTTCAACCGACAACTCCGAGGTTCACATCTCGACTCGAGACAAAACAAGATCCGGTGAAATCAACAAGATGCACACTCGCATAAGATCCACAGGAAAGGGAATAACAATTGAAAAGTCACATCGGCGAACGAGTAATTCGAAATAATACCACCCTCGTTCGATCAACAAAAGCAAGGGCGGGACAAGCTCGGAAAATGTCAATGAACATAAGCGAGTCGACAGTCGAAAATACGAAGTTCCAAATCCGATCCACTTGAATAAGAGAACTAGTAGAACCAAAAGATGTTACATCGAACAAGGTTCACAAGTATCGAACCGGACTCGGAAAAGTCACGGCGATAAGCAGAAAAACAAGATCACGGCTCGTTCGATCAATGAAACCGAAATACGAACAAGTTCGGTAAGTATCAACGAACACGAGCGAGTCGATAGAATCGAGAAAGAGAAAATGCAGGAGTCCAAAATAATACGGGCATTATATTCGACCCCTTCTAAAAGAAGTGTCGTCCCGAAACTCACAACACGAAATCAAGGTGACAACACAACAAGCAACCGCGAAACATCTTTCAAAGGCCTCTCAAAACCGATTCCGATGGTGTCTTTGCGCGAACTCCGAAAGTCTCGGTAGCGATTCACAAAGCTGAATTCGGTGTCCTCGAGTCCACACTTGAAATGTGTTACCGACGAGAAGGACAATTTACACGTGCATGCCTCGGCACATCATGGTTGAAATGCCTCGGCTCGGCATACCGAAAATACAAATGCTAGATACTGATGGGGCATAACGTCGCAAAACAACATAGGAGATGCCAACTCATCACAACAAAGAATCATAACACATACCATATACAACGATTACCATCATAAAGTAATACACACACAAACACGACAGCAACGACGGTATCGTTCGGCGACCTCAACGGCCGAACGATAACGGCATAATTACAACCATCATGAAACAATCACACATGTACACAAGCGTACAAACTCAAGCTTCAACGGCTCACACCCGTGCGACAACACGCAAATCACCACGAGGCGACAAGCGGTAAATACCAGTTCACACCTCTCACAAAGGGCTAGTACAACAAATGCGTGGCAACGCCTCGACGTTCATGCCACCAATTCGATCACAATTCGGGGTTAACACCGTAACGAAAGTTCGAAAACCATACACGCATTTCCGGTCCGCAAACAGGAATGATAGGTTTTAAAAACAAAAACCACCTTTTGAAAACAGTTTGGAAACAACAGTTGATCTTGAGTATCACTTTACAAAAAGTAGTGCAAACATTGTTATCGAGACTTTGAAAATCATCTTGCGTTTGAACATAAATGAGGACACCTTCTCGTAGTGAAAAAAACTTTCAGAATATTCGACCCTCGGGTCTAAGTAAAAGTGTTTATAAAACTTGAAAATATCTCAAAACATTTTGGGTCCTCGAGGTAGAAGAATTTTGAAACATATTGTGGCATCTTGGATGTACCACGAGAAAATTCATTTTGAAAGTACGTCTCGAATTTTAATTTTCTAAGATACTCAAGGTTTTTCAAAAATAATTCAATGGGTTAGAATGCCCAAAATTTTCAGGTAATTACAAGGAACAATATAGCGCCGTGGGTCCCGCGCCGGAACCCACCAGGCTAAAAACCATTTACAAAAACGCCAAAAAGGCCGATGACGGTAATATTTCAAAAACTCACAGAAGCCATTTAGAAAATAATAAATACCGTCATAAGAATTTCGCCAAAATGATCAAGGCCGTAATGCCAAAAACTCGGTTAAGGAATCGGTTTTCGAAATAAAACTCAGTCGGTAAAATACCGAAAGCCATTACAAAAGAACTCACGCAGCGGATAAAAGAAATAAAGTCAAACATGCACAAGACATCAACACTACTCCTCATATGAACGAAAAATGGGAGTCAAATAATCACAAATTACGAAATCAAAATCCATAAGAGGATTCCGTCAATTAACTCATAATCATAAAAATAGCTCGTGTCACACGAGGCACAACACAAAGAAGGGAGACTTACAACCACAGGTCGCACGAAGATGATGATCGCCCACGATACTAATCACGACCAACCAACTCAGACGACGAGTCGCGACACGACTTAGTCAGACAAAATCCGACGAGACAAAAACTCAATAGACACCACTAACCCGACAGCCTAGGTTTCCACAACCTAAGCTCCGATACCATTTATGTAACGCCCCCAATCCACTCAGGGATATTACACGCCGTAGACCCTCTCCTCGAGGATCTACCAGGCTGGTAACTAAAATCAAACATCTAAACATCGCCTTTAAGGCTAAAATGACACAGTAGACCGATTTGATCTTTCAATAATAACATACAACTCAATTCCAAACACATACCCACGCGAGGGTCAAAATCTGATAAACTCCGTACAACGGGGAAAAGATACTGCAGCGGAAAAGAAAATACAACTAGACCAGTACGACATCAACGAATCCTCGTGTGATTAGTATCGTTCATCTTTCATCATCCTTCGTGCCGGCCCTGTGCCATGCTCCAAAACCTGAATGCAAAAATAGACATCCACCCCCCGAATACTCGGGGGTTAGCAAAACTCCACTGTTTTGCTAGTGCAAGTACAAGTGCAAAAATATGAGCCATACAATTCACATTCCTCGAATAACAATAACCAGGAATCCTCAAAAATCCAAACGTAACGAAAAGTACTTCCCGAGGCAAGAATTTGGGTAAACATTCCAAAACCGAAAGACCACAAGTTAAAGGGAAACAATTTATAAAACAGTTTGAAATGCCATCGAGAGTTTTAATAGAAAACAATTTAGGATTACCGAATCCTTATCTTTCCAAAATCAACAGTCACGGCCCAAAGGTTTTGTTTTCGCCAATAGAAAACCGACAACGGTTCACAGGGTTAAAACCCACGTCACGTGTCCTCGGCGGACATAAAATCAATACAATATAATCGCGAAGATACGTAAACCTTGGTCACCAAAAATACAACATCAACTCGTGAATCCAGGGCTATACCATTGGATTCCCTTCGTGACCCCGTCGGACCCTCCCAAGGTGAGTAGAATGCGTTTTCGAAATCATATACACCAATTCGTGAAGTTTTACTCGTGAATCCAGGGCTATACCATTGGAATTCCCTCCGTGGGCCCGTCGAACCCTCCCGAGGTGAGCAAATACATTCACCAAACATACACACGCACTCGTGAAGTTTTACTCGTGAATCCAGGGCTATACCATTGGAATTCCCTCCGTGGCCCCGTCGAACCCTCCCGAGGTGAGCAAATACATTCACCAAACATACACACGCACTCGTGAAGTTTTACTCGTGAATCCAGGGCTATACCATTGGAATTCCCTCCGTGGCCCCGTCGAACCCTCCCGAGGTGAGCAAATACATTCACAAAACAAACAACCGCACTCGTGAATCCAGGGCTATACCATTGGATTCCCTCCGTGATCCCGTCGGACCCTCCCGAGGTGAGCGAAATACATTCACACAATTAACACGTCACAACAAGGATATCCAAACAATTCAACCAGAGGAATCAAACACTTAGCACAACACCACATCAACCAAAACGCACCGAAAAGAGATAATATACGTACACACGTATTATCAAGCGCAACATCAACACCAAACATATCCAAATATCCACGTAGTCACTTACAACCCACACAATTTACAAACACACGCGTTTTGAAAGTGAGCCTTTAATGAGGCTAGTCGAATCTTTTGAAAACTCGTTTTAAACAATCAAACAAATATATAAAGACGATCACCAATTATCATATTCACAAAACAAGAATAGTATGGGCAAGGTACTTGCCTCTAAATAGGCACGCAAGTATTAAGCGAACACGGCTCAACGGAAAGCTTGAAACACCCGATGCTATCGAAGCGGAAGACGGACGAGCGGAAGGGTTCAACTCGGTTTCTTCGCAAGAAACTCGACACTAACAATATATAATCAATAAATCATCGATCATACGAGGAAGAATAATCGTAGAACGCCCGAAAACCCCTCTAAGACATTTCTGGACACCTTCAAGGCGTCGGTCAAGAACTCGACTCAAACAACGAATCGATACGATCCAACCATGGAATAATAAAGGAAATGATATAATACATCTAAATATTCATCAATACATCATAATCCTAAGTTAAATCGGATTAAACGGACGAAAACAACCAAAACCCCAAATTCCCAAAACTAGATTTCTAGGAAATCGGCGGTCGGTAGATCGGAGGATGTTATAGGACGGATGATTGACGATATGAACCTCCAAACTTCATGGATTCATTGTACAACAACATCTCTAGAAGATTCACACACCCACAGCGTCACGGAAGAAAAGAATGAGAAAATGGTCAAGAAAACGCTTCCCGTGCCTTAAATAGGTCGACAGGCTCGGCCGTGTCCGCTTTGACACGGCCGTGGCGCGCAGCTTGACGGTAGGGACTCGGCCGTGTTACGCTAGACACGGTCGCGGCGCGAGGGGCCTTCCGATAGTGACCCGTCCGAAGCCGACTTCGACGACTTCGGCCGTGTCTGGAACACGGTCGGGCGTCTGGGCGTCGGTTACAGCCTATCCGGAAGAGTTCGACTCGACCGTGCCAGACGACACGGTCGGGTCCTGAGGCAGAGACTTCGGCATTTCCGGACGAGTACGGCACGGGCCGTGTCGGACGACACGGCCGAGTTCGGCCGGCAGTGATCGGCTAATAACGAGCGGGTGAGGTAAAACGACCATAACTCTCTCGTCCGGACTCCGATTGACTCACCGTTTGAACCATTGGAAAGCTAACTCGGTGGTCTATAATATTGCAAAGATTCAGAATTTTTGGAGTTTCCAAGAATTAATGGTGAATTTACAAAGTCGAACTCCCACGTGAAAAAGTCGATTAAGGACACGGAACTCAATAAAACGACACCGAAACGAACTCGGATGACAAAAAGTGCAGAATTAATCATTCTCGAAATGACGAAAGGTCATGAGCGAGTCGTCAAAACGGACTTCCGCCGAAAAAAGAAAATTACCGAAATTCGAAATTGCGGATATTACAGTGGAATTCACTATCGAATTAGAGCCTGGAGCAGCTCCTATTTCCAGGGCACCATACCGCATGGCGCCAACCGAGATGTATGAACTCAAGAAGCAACTGGAGGAATTGTTACAGAAGGGCTATATCCAACCTAGTGTTTCTCCTTGGGGAGCGCCCGTTCTCTTTGTCTGGAAGAAAGACGGATCCCTCCGACTGTGTATTGATTACAGGGAGCTCAACAAGATGACAATCAAGAATAAGTATCCTATACCTCGGATCGATGACTTGTTTGATCAACTGCAAGGGGCAAGGGTATTCTCGAAGATTGACTTGCGATCGGGATACCACCAGTTGAGAATTAAGGAGTCGGATATACCGAAATCTGCTTTCAGATCCCGGTACGGGCATTATGAATTCGTAGTGATGCCGTTTGGACTTACCAATGCTCCTGCGGTATTCATGCAATTGATGAATCGGGTATTCTTGGAATACTTGGATAAATTTGTGGTCGTCTTTATTGACGACATCCTGATATATTCGAGGGACGCAGAGGAACATGTTGAACATTTACGTGTGGTTTTAAGCACCTTGAGGAAGGAACAGCTGTATGCAAAATTTTCAAAATGCGAGTTCTGGATTAAGGAAGTAACCTTCCTTGGGCATGTGATATCAGCCGACGGAGTTCAGGTGGACTCGAAGAAAGTCGAAGCAATCTTGGATTGGAAAGCTCCTAAAAACGTGAAAGAAGTCCGAAGCTTCTTAGGACTTGCTGGATATTATCGCCGCTTTGTAGAGGGATTTTCCAAAATTGCTCGTCCGCTCACTCAGTATTCTGAAAACTCAAAAGTTCACATGGAATGAGAAGTGCCAGTGGTTTTGACGAACTTAAGAGGAGACCGACGACAGCACCTATATTAGCGCCGAGAGGAACCGATGGATTCATGGTATCTGACGCTTCAAATCAGGGTTTGGGTTGTGTGTTGATGCAGAAGGATAAAGTGATTGCTTATGCCTCTCGGCAATTGAAACCGTACGAGATTAATTACCCTACTCATGATCTGGAGCTAGCAGCTATGGTCTTTGCCTTGAAAATTTGGCGACATTATTTGTATGGCACTCATTGTCAGATCTTTACAGATCATAAGAGCCTCAAGTACATTTTCAGTCAGAAAGAGTTAAACATGAGGCAGAGAAGGTGGTAGGAACCGATCAAGGATTACGACTTGGAGATTCTCTATCATCCGGGAAAGCAAACGTAGTAGCCGATGCTTTGAGCCGTAAACTGTTTCTCTTCGAGTGTTGGAAGCACTTACGTCCCAAACCAAGATTCAACGAGAACCGATCCGCGAGGATTGAGGTATGGGCACCGGGAATCCAAGGGCGACTTTATGTGATGGGCCGACTTCATCATTAGTTGAGGAGATCAAATCTAAACAATTGAGCGATTCTCCGATCCTTCGATTATATGACGAAGTAAAGAAAGGAAAAGCCCGTGATTCGTGATACAAGACGATGGGGTTACGAGATTTAGTCGACTTTGCGTTCCCGAGGATGATGATTTGAGACGGACAATTTTAAAGGAAGCTCATAGCGCGCCTATTCTATTCACCCAGCGTGTAAGATGTATAAGGATTTAAAGCAAAGCTTACGGTGGGGAATATGAAGAAGGACGAGCGGAGTACGTTTGAAGTGTTTGACTTGTCGTGAGGTTAAGATTGAACATCAACGACTGCCGGAATGTTAAAGCCGCTTCCGATCCACGAGTGGAAGTGGGAGGATATCTCGATGGATTTCATCACTAGTATGCCAAGGACTAGAACGGGGATGAACATGATTTGGGTTGTAGTTGATCGACTAACCAAATCGGCTCATTTCCTGGGAATTAAAGATACATGGGGACCCGAGAGATTGGCACGAGTATTTATTGCGGAGATAGTCAGATTGCATGGGACGCCGAGGACCATTATTTCGGATCGAGATGGTCGCCGTGTCACATTTACGAAAGCGATTCACGGGGCTCTGGGGTCGAGGCTCAACTTTAGCACAGCTTATCATCCTCAAACGAACGGTCAGTCCGAAAGGACTATTCAAACTGTAGAAGACATGCTTAGAGCCTGTGCCTTGGATTGGTCAACTGATTGGGAAGTTCATTTGCCATTAGTTGAATTCACCTACAATAATAGTTGGCATGCTTCAATTAAGATGGCACCATTTGAAGCTTTGTACGGGAGAAGATGCCGATCACCCCTATGTTGGGATGATTCTTCGGATTTGATCGGGACGGAACCAGAATTAATTATTCAGACTCAAGAGAAGATAGCTTTGATTCGAGAGAGACTGTTGACTGCCCAGAGTCGACAGAAGTCTTATGCAGATGTACGTCGTCGCCCTCTAGAGTTCGACGCTGGGGACCATGTACTATTGAAGGTGTCTCCTACACGAGGGATTTTCCGTTTTGGGAGGAGAGGCAAGCTTAGTCCGAGATATATCGTGTAATATCCGCAATTTTCGATTTCCGGTAATTATTTTTTTTTTCGGCGGAAGTCTGTTTTGACGACTCGCTCATGTCCGTTTCGTCATTCTGAGAATAATTAATTCTACACTTTTTGACATCCGAGTTCGTTTCGGTGTCGTTTCGTTGAGTTCTGTGCTTTTTAGCGACTTTTCCGCACTTGAGTTCGATTCTTGCGAATCTCGTCCGAAACTGTTGTTTCGAGTTTCCCGCAAGTCTGTTTAACTTTGTTATACGTGTTGTGAGCTTCGGTTTGATTATTCGTTGTCGTATGGTGATTTTCGGGCATTTGGGCCATTTTCGTAATTTCCCAAAGTTTGGGGTAATTACCTTCCGTTGTCGAATCTCGAGCCTTCGGGTGGTCGGAATCGTGTGTTCTACTAGCTCTCGGATTCGTCTTTGTGAGTACTTCGTAACCGTATCTTCGGTTCGTATTCAGGCTCGGGTTTCGGTGTCGTTTTGTTGAATTCAGGATTACTAAACGACTTTTCTAAGTATGAGTTCGACTTTGTTAGATCACCATTAATTTTTGGTGACTCCAAAATTATAAATCTTTGCAATATTATAGAACATCGAGTTAGCTTTCCAATGGTTCAAACGGTGAGTCAATCGGAGTCCGGACGAGAGAGTTATGGTCGTTTTAGTGGAAGACTGTCAGCTGTCGGGCACCGTCCAGGAGCCTTTCGGCCGATAGGGTGGGCCGAAAGACTCAACTGCCGGCATTTCTGTATGGGTATCGGCCGATCATGTCCGGAAGCCTTTCGGCCGATAGGGTGGGCCGAAAGACTCTACTGCCGGCAGTCAGCCTATAAAAGGCCTGGCAGCGTTTTTCTTCAGCATTTTCTCACTTCTCTTCTTCCATTCCGCGGCTGGAGCTGGGGTAATCATGTATAGATGTTGTTGGACAATAAATCCATGAAGTTTGGAGGTTCATATCATCAATCATCCGTCCTATAACATCCTCCAATCTACCGAATCAGGTCAGATTTCCTAGAAATCTAGTTTTGGGGAATTTGGGTATTTTTGTTGTTTTCGTCCGATTAATCCGATTTAACTTAGGATTGTGATGGATTGATGATTATTTAGATGTTTTATATCTTTTACCTTGTTATCCCATGGTTGGATCGTATCGATTCGTTGTTTTGGTCGAGTTCTTGACCGACACCTTGAAGGTGTCCGATAAAATGTCATAGAGAGGATTCGGCGTTCTACGATTATTCTTCCTCGTTCGTTCGTTAATTTATTGATGGTATGATGTTAGGGTCAGATTTCTCGCAAAGAATTCGAGTCGGAACCCTTCCGTTAAATCGTTTTCTTCAAGCTTTTCGATTGTGGGTGTATTCGTTGTCTTGCCAGGAGAATCGTAGGTGTTCGAGGTGTCCCGACTAATCCGTGATTGTGGGAGTGTCCGAATCGATTATCGAGGCAAGTATCTTGCCCATACATTACGTGTTTTGTGGATATAATGGTTGTTAATCGTCGATATGTGCTAAATAAATATTCATAACCATCTTTTTTCAAAAGTATCGGTATATTTACCAACATGATTTTCTTAAAGACGACTCGTGTGTTCGAGAATTAATATGCTTAATTGAATACGTGTATTAATGTTGAGTATAAGATCGTAGTACTTTCGTGTGATGCCATTGTGTGTGATTACGTCGTCGGTAAGTTTGAAGTTTAGCCCTTTGTTTATCTGTACGTGGAGACATGTGGTTATCGATGAATTATGTGAATTTATGTGATATTGGTTGTGCCGTTCGGTGCTTTTGGAATAGTGTGCTTTCTTGTTGATAATATTAGTTACGGGTTATGAATATATGTTGGATGAATCGCCATTCTAGTAAAGTGCCTCGACTATATATACTGTGATTGACCTTCGAGGCTTGTGGTTTGCAACTGTGATTTTGGAACGTGTGTGTGTGTTGTTCCTTCCACCGGAGTGTCCGACGGGATGTCCGGGGGCCGATACTAAGGGGTACGGCCACGGAAGTGGACTTGGGTGTGTGTGTGGATGAACTTCCACCGGAGTGTCCGACGGGATGTGCGGGGTCGATACTAAGGGGTACGGCCGCGGAAGTGGTTTCCCACCGGAGTGTCCGACGGATGTGCGGGGCCGATACTAAGGGGTACGGCCGCGGGTTACTGCCAGGTTTTCATCTTGAGGATGACGTTGATGTTTTCGTTAATTGTGATATTGTCAGGAGTATCACAATGCTTTGTGCTCGGGGTCGAGAGACATTATATTTCGAGTCTTGGTGCTTGGCTAGAATGGCATAGGATTAATGTGTTATGTGTAATGTGTCCTTGTAAGTGATTTGAAGTGGATGATCGGGTCGTGGACCTGTGTTTTATGACCGGAATGGTTGGGTCGTGGACCCGTGTTTTGTTAAACGGATTTGTATTTTGAAAAATGAACTTTGGGTGTGACCCTAAATGGCTTCGAGGAATTAAGAACCTTTTTAATTTGATGTTTTCAAAACTCCCGAGAATTGGAAATGTTTTCACAATGCTTACTTGCTTCGTTTCGCTTTCAAGACTTGAACTATTTTTAACTAAATATATCTCGGGAAGTCTTTCGTTATATTCTCGGAATGTGTTGTGTATGGCTCGTAATTGCACTTTATACTTGCACTAGCGAAGCAGTGGAGTTTGCTAACCCCAGTAATCGGGGTGGATATCTGTATTGTGTCGGTACATGCGAGGTTTTCGGGAGCAAGACACGGGATCGGCACGAGGGATGATGAAAGACGAATGATACTAATCACACGAAGGCCGATTTTGGGTTCGATTAGTGAGTCCATTGTATTGTCTTTTCCATTGTCTTATTGTTCATTGTTGCAAGTATTTTACCCTTGTGTGGGTATGAGTCTGGATGAGTTTATGTATTTTGATTTGTAAGTCAGTGACGAAAGACCAATCGGTCTATTGGTCCATTATTTTTGATTCGTCGGTATGTAATGTAATGTGTTGTTTTGATGTCTAGCTGGTGGATCCTCACGGAGAGGGTCTGCGGCGTGTAATATTCCGGTTTGATGCGGGGGTGTTACATTTATGGTATCGAGCTTAGGTTGAGGAAACCTAGGTGTCGGGTCGAGTTATGTGTTGTTGAGTCTTGTATTGTCGATTTTGTCTCATTTGAGTCGTGTCGCGACGCGTAAATGCAGGATGTCGGCCGTGATTAGTATCAAGGTGCAACCATCATCTTCGTGCGACCTGTGGAAGTAAGTCTCCCTTCTTTGTGTTGTGTCTCGTGTGACACGAGCTATTTTTATGATTATTTGTTAAGTGGTGGAATTTTATGTGAATTTTGATTTCACGATATGTATTTAGTCGACTCTCGTATTTGATTTATACGAGGAGTGTCGTCGGTTGTGAAGTCTTTTTATTGTTGTTTTTTTTTCTCCGTTGTTGATGATTTTCGAATCGATTTGCACGTTTTACAAGTTCTATTGTGGAAGCTTTGTGCTTATACGCATTCGACTTGTTCACTAGCTTGATGCGGGAGGGTATTTTATCGGTGGTTTTGTTACGAATGTGGCATTTTGTCGTTTATTTCCTTTTAAAGACATGTATTGTCTTGATTTTAAACGTTTTGATGCGTGTGCTATGAGTTGTTTTAGTGAACGTCGGTATGTGTGAGTTTTGGGCATTACGGCCTATTGGACTTTTGAAAACCTTGAGTATCTTAGAAAAACAAATTTCGAGACATAATTTTTTAATGAGTTATTTTCTTGTGGTACATCCAGTGCCACAATATATTCCAAAAATTTTCTACCTCGAGGACCAAAATGTTTTGAGATATTTTCAACACTTTTATTTAGACCCGAGGGTCGAATATTTTGAAAGTTTTCATTAAGAGAAAGTATCTTCATTCTTATCAAATGCGAAATGGTTCTCCAGTGTCTCGATAACGATGTTTCACGTTTATACTTTTTGAAAGGTGATACTCTAGAGCAACGAGAATTCTTCTAAATTATTTTCAAAATGAGGTTTTCGTTTTTTTTAAAACCTATTCATTCCGTTTGAGGGCCGGTATGTATGTGTGATGTTCGCATTGTCCTTTTGATGCTTTCTCCAGTATGACCGAATTGGCGGTGTGAGCGTTGAGACGCTTTCCACACATTGGTTGCGCTAGCCCCGTGAGAGGCGGAGTGTTGGTATTGAATGTTGTCGCCTCATGGCAATTTCTGCGTTGTCGCGCATGTGCGAGCTGTTAGAGCTTGATTTGGTATGACCGTGTGCATCGGTGATGGTTCCGTTATGCGTCGATTGTTTAATGTCTTGTTACCTTGCTCCCGTTCTTGTGAATTTCGTGGACGAGGTCGGAGGTAATGCCCGTACTATTTCGACTTCTGTATTTTCTCTTTCCCCAGTCTATCGATTCGTTCATGATCGTTGGTACTTTATGAACTTGTTCTATATTTCGGTTTCATCGTCCGAGCAGTGTGATCTTGTTGTGGGTCGATCTGGTTATCGATGTTACTTTTCGGGTTCAGTTCGATTCTTGTGAACCTTGTTTGGGAGTGACATCATCTGGTTCTACTAGTTCTTTTATTCGAAGTGGATCGGCTTTGGAACTCTTGTGTTTTCGACTCTGTCGACTCATTTATGTTCGTTGACATTTCTGAGCTTGTCCTGCTCCTTGCTTTTGTTGATCGAACGAGTGTGATATCATTTCGGAATAACTTATTTGTCGTTGTGACTTTTCAATCGCTATTCCCTTTCCTGTGGATCTTATGAGAATGCATGTCTTGTAGTTCTCACCAGATCATCCTGGGAGTTATTGTTGAACTTTATTGTTCTTCGTGATTCGAACATGATTCTTCGATTTTTGTTGTCTCGATCGTTGTGGTTTGATCGTTTGATTGTTCGGTTTATATTGACCTCGTTCCGTGATTGGCGAACATTCAGGCTCCTTCGTAATTCCCTTCAGTTCGGGAAATTAGTTTCGTTTTCGATCTTCCAGCCCATAGGCGGTGGGATTTCGTGGTTGTTCAGCGGTTGACTCGCGTTTTGATTGATGTACCGTTGGGTGGGTCAATCATATTGATTTTCGTTCGTTGTGTTTTGTGATTGTCGGATAATTGACTTGGCTATATTATCCGTTTGATGACGTTTGTCACTTGTTGGTTTTTATTATATCCCTAACGGCGACGTTGTGTTGGTCGCCGTGGAGCGTGTTTTCACGCTGAATACTCCTTTGCGTTGTTTGTAACATTTCGCCGTTGGGCGTTAGTTACGCATTCTCGTGCATCTCGTTGAGTTTTTCCTGGCGGAATATTTCTTCTCCCTACTTGTTTTAAGTTTCGGGACGAAACTTCTTTTAAGGAGGGTAGAATGTAATATCCGCAATTTTCGATTTCCGGTAATTATTTTTTTTCGGCGGAAGTCTGTTTTGACGACTCGCTCATGTCCGTTTCGTCATTCCGAGAATAATTAATTCTACACTTTTTGACATCCGAGTTCGTTTCGGTGTCGTTTCGTTGAGTTCTGTGCTTTTTAGCGACTTTTCCGCACTTGAGTTCGATTCTTGCGAATCTCGTCAGCTGTTGTTTGAGTTTCCGCAAGTCTGTTTAACTTTGTTATACGTGTTGTGAGCTTCGGTTTGATTATTCGTTGTCGTATGGTGATTTTCGGGCATTTGGGCCATTTTCGTAATTTCCCAAAGTTTGGGGTAATTACCTTCCGTTGTCGAATCTCGAGCCTTCGGGTGGTCGGAATCGTGTGTTCTACTAGCTCTCGGATTCGTCTTTGTGAGTACTTCGTAACCGTATCTTCGGTTCGTATTCGAGCTCGGGTTTCGGTGTCGTTTTGTTGAATTGATTACTAAACGACTTTTCTAAGTATGAGTTCGACTTTGTTAGATCACCATTAATTTTTGGTGACTCCAAAAATTATAAATCTTTGCAATATTATAGAACATCGAGTTAGCTTTCCAATGGTTCAAGCGGTGAGTCAATCGGAGTTCGGACGAGAGAGTTATGGTCGTTTTAGTGGAAGACTGTCAGCTGTCGGGCACCGTCCAGGAGCCTTTCGGCCGATAGGGTGGGCCGAAAGACTCAACTGCCGGCATTTCTGTATGGGTATCGGCCGATCATGTCCGGAAGCCTTTCGGCCGATAGGGTGGGCCGAAAGACTCTACTGCCGGCAGTCAGCCTATAAAAGGCCTGGCAGCGTTTTTCTTCAGCATTTTCTCACTTCTCTTCTTCCATTCCGCGGCTGGAGCTGGGGTAATCATGTATAGATGTTGTTGGACAATAAATCCATGAAGTTTGGAGGTTCATATCATCAATCATCCGTCCTATAACATCCTCCAATCTACGAATCAGGTCAGATTTCCTAGAAATCTAGTTTTGGGGAATTTGGGTATTTTTGTTGTTTTCGTCCGATTAATCCGATTTAACTTAGGATTATGATGGATTGATGATTATTTAGATGTTTTATATCTTTTACCTTGTTATCCCATGGTTGGATCGTATCGATTCGTTGTTTTGGTCGAGTTCTTGACCGACACCTTGAAGGTGTCCGATAAAATGTCATAGAGAGGATTCGAGCGTTCTACGATTATTCTTCCTCGTTCGTTCGTTAATTTATTGATGGTATGATGTTAGGGTCAGATTTCGCAAAGAATTCGAGTCGGAACCCTTCCGTTCGTCGTTTTCTTCAAGCTTTTCGATTGTGGGTGTATTCGTTGTCTTCACGGAGAATCGTAGGTGTTCGAGTGTCCCGACTAATCCGTGATTGTGGGAGTGTCGGAATCTATTATCGAGGCAAGTATCTTGACCATACATTACGTGTTTTGTGGTTATAATGGTTGTTAATCGTCGATATGTGCTAAATAAATATTCATAACCATCTTTTTTCAAAAGTATCGGTATATTTACCAACATGATTTTCTTAAAGGCGACTCGTGTGTTCGAGAATTAATATGCTTAATTGAATACGTGTATTAATGTTGAGTATAAGATCGTAGTACTTTCGTGTGATGCCATTGTGTGTGATTACGTCGTCGGTAAGTTTGAAGTTTAGCCCTTTGTTTATCTTTGTACGTGGAGACATGTGGTTATCGATGAATTATGTGAATTTATGTGATATTGGTTGTGCCGTTCGGTGCTTTTGGAATAGTGTGCTTTCTTGTTGATAATATTAGTTACGGGTTATGAATATATGTTGGATGAACGGCCATTCTAGTAAAGTGCCTCGACTATATATCTTGTGATTGACCTTCGAGGCTTGTGGTTTGCAAGCGTGATTTTGGAACGTGTGTGTGTGTTGTTCCTTCCACCGGAGTGTCCGCGGGATGTGCGAGGCGATACTAAGAGTACGGCCACGGAAGTGGACTTGGGTGTGTGTGTGGATGAACTTCCACCGGAGTGTCCGACGGGATGTGCGGGAGTCGATACTAGAAGTACGGCCGCGGAGTGGTTTCCCACCGGAGTGTCCGACGGGATGTGCGGGGCCGATACTAAGGGTACGGCCGCGGGTTACGATTGTGGTTTTCATCTTGAGGATGACGTTGATGTTTTCGTTAATTGTGATATTGTCAGGAGTATCACAATGCTTTGTGCTCGGGGTCGAGAGACATTATATTTCGAGTCTTGGTGCTTGGCTAGAATGGCATAGGATTAATGTGTTATGTGTAATGTGTCCTTGTAAGTGATTTGAAGTGGATGATCGGGTCGTGGACCTGTGTTTTATGACCGGAATGGTTGGGTCGTGGACCCCGTGTTTTGTTAAACGGATTTGTATTTTGAAAAATGAACTTTGGTTTGTGACCACTAAATGGCTTTCGAGGAATTAAGAACCTTTTTAATTTGATGTTTTCAAAACTCCGAGAATTGGAAATGTTTTCACAATGCTTACTTGCTTCGTTTCGCTATCAAGACTTGAACTATTTTTAACTAAATATATCTCGGGAAGTCTTTCGTTATATTCTCGGAATGTGTTGTGTATGGCTCGTAATTGCACTTTATACTTGCACTAGCGAAACAGTGGAGTTTTGCTAACCCCCGAGTAATCGGGGGGTGGATATCTCTGTATTGTGTCAGGTACATGCAGGTTTTCGGGAGCAAGACACAGGATCGGCACGAGGGATGATGAAAGACGAATGATACTAATCACACGAAGGCCAGTTTTGGGTTCAGTTAGTCGGAGTCCATTGTATTGTCTTTTCCGCTGTCTTATTGTTCATTGTTGCAAGTATTTTACCCTTGTGTGGGTATGAGTCTGGATGAGTTTATGTATTTTGATTTGTAAGTCTGTGACGAAAGACCAATCGGTCTATTGGTCCATTATTTTTGATTCGTCGGTATGTAATGTAATGTGTTGTTTTGATGTCTAGCCTGGTGGATCCTCACGGAGAGGGTCTGCGGCGTGTAATATTCCCGGTTTGATCTGGGGGTGTTACATATCGGACCATTCGAGATCCTCGAGAGAGTGGGAGATTTAGCATACAGGTTGGCCTTACCGCCATCGCTGAGTCACGTTCACAATGTGTTTCACGTATCCCAATTGCGGAAGTATGTACCGGACCCCAGTCACGTCATTGATTTCGATGAGATCGAGATAGCTAATGATGGCACCTTCGAAGAGAGACCAATCAAGATACTTGAGAGCCGGATCAAACAATTGAGGAATAAACCAATACACTTGGTTAAAGTACAATGGTCACGACATGGAGTCGAAGAGTCCACTTGGGAAACGGAGGACAGTATGAATACTAGATATCCGGAGTTGTTTTCATCTTAAGTTTCGGGACGAAACTTCTTTTTAGGGAGGAAGGATGTAATACCCGAGATTTCTGTTATGTATTTGGAACTTGTGATATTGTAATGATTGTACTTTTGTCTGAGTACTATTCTCCGTATTTCATAATCCGATATTGTCGAGCGTTTAATTTCGTGGTTGTGATTTAAAGATTGTGAATCTGCGCATGTAGCGCACGCTATCGGATATATTTAGCGTACGCTAACGTGGATTCATAGCGCACGCTACTGAGGGTCATTAGCGCACGCTATGCGTGGTCAATTTGATTGGGACGTGCGGTAGGTGAGATCTGGCCGGGGGACCCCTGTCGGATCGTGTCGGGATGTACCTGGACGGATTTCGGGAAAAGCCGAGTCAACGCCTTAGCGCACGCTACAGGTACATGCGTAGCGCACGCTAAGTGCTGAGTTACGGATTAGTCAGTGAGCCGTTAGCGCACGCTACGAACAGGGTCTAGCGCGCGCTAATAGCCATTTATTATAAATAGGACAGCATCCTATTCGTGATTTCAGTTCTCTCTTCTCCCATTACCCGAATTCCTACACTTAGAACATAACTTCCTTCATCCTAAACACTTCATATCAACACCCTAGTTCGTGATTGAAGATCGTATACCATTGGAGATTGGTGTTCAAGCCTTCGGTGTTGGATTTCTTCGATTTCCTCCGTGTTCTTCACTACTTTGAGGTAGGTGATTCTTCACCGATGTTAGTAATGTTCTTAAGGACGTCTGATCATGTTTAGATAGCCAGTTATTTCGTTTATGATCGGTCATCACATGTTAGAAGGATATTTTCGACGTTTCGACACTTATTCATCGTATGAACCTTTGAACCATCTTAGTATTATGGACTCCTAAGCGTTTTCAAATCGATTTATGATCAGTAATCGGAGATTTCCTAGTTCGTATGTTTTACGTAAGGAATCATATGTTTTGGGACTTGGAATAATCGGAACTTAGAATATTTCTTGAAGATCGAAGATAAGATTATGATGTTGAGTTGATTATCCGTATATTTGTACCTCATGATCATGGAACTTCCACAAAACCTTATTAGCATGACATGCTTGAGGATGACTTGTTGTATCATCATAGAATTCATGAATTCACCACCTTTCAACCCAGTTTTTCCGTTAGCAGTGTTTCTGCCATGCAAGGTTAGCGCACGCTAACATATGTGAGTTAATGTGCGCTATCGGGGTTCAGTTAACGTACGATACGTACGTAGCGTACGTTATGTATCGGCCGGTTCAAACTGTCAGTTCGTAACTAGCGCACGCTAGTCTTACACGATAGCGTACGCTAACGAGCTGCTTAGCGCCGCGTTACGTAAATCGTAAGCGCACGCTTCATGATCGAGCGGTGTTTATTTTGAGCTTTTCGGCCGTAGACCGAATTGTTAGGCCATCGTTCGACTTGAGATGATTTGTATATCGTTCCTTTTTGTTAAGGTTCGAGCTTGTTACGTTGATCGAAGGAGGCGGCCTTCGAGTGTGTCGAGATCATTGAAGTGTTTCGTCCTTGCCATTTTCGAGGCAAGTATCATATGTCGAGTTCGATTTATCATGCTTGTGGTTTTGTTCATATTGTTGAATATGAGATGTAATTATGATTATTCTCGTGATATTCGTGGTTATTTGTTCTTTTTTATGTACATATTGAAATGCATATGTTTATGAATAGTTGATTGATTTATGTTATAAATGATCAGGGGATCATGAGGATCTATCTTGAGGGCGCTGGATCGAATGTCCACCATGCGTTGGTCCGCGGGATCATCATGGGGATCTATCTTTGAGAAGCTGGATCGTTGGGCGGGTTTTCCACCATGCGTTGGTCGACGGGATCATCATGGGGATCTATCTTGAGAAGCTGGATCATTTGGATTACCTTGTATTGTGTTGATGGAATCGTGAGGATTCGCATCGTTGGATTCCGGTGGCGGAAGTCCGTTTTGCATGTTTTATGATGCATTGATGATTTATTGTATGATGATACTTGTACTAGCATTGTTTTGCTAACCCCTTCGGGGATGGACATTGTTTTGATGTTCAGGTAGCCGAGGAGCGGGGAGGCAACCACGATGCAAACGGAGACGATGAAATGGCTCAGTGATGTGATTGATGTTATTGTTATTGTGATTTGTCTTCTTGGTTCGTTTAGTACTCGAGTACGTCTGTTTTAATAAAGTCAATTCGATATGGTTGTATAAGTTAACTCATTTGATCGGTTGAATCAAATCTGTATTTGAACTGCAGTTGTTCGATTGTATTGTTTTTACACTTCTTCTAAAATTAGCCTTGTAAATCCTTATCTAAAGGGTTTACGGCGCTGTAATCATTCCGAATATCTCGGGGTGTTACAGAAAGCTCACGGGAGAGAAGAGAAGAAAAGAGGGAGACGGCGCAGTGAAGGGAGAAATGAGGGAGTAGGGTTAGGTTTAGGTTTATTTAAGGAGTAATCGGACGGTCGAGATTAGGTGTAGTTATCTCGATCGGACGGCTCCTATTAGGAGGGCTGTCAAGGGCTATGGGCCGGGTTTGGACTGGATTAATTAAATGTTATAACGGGCCGGGTTGGGCCAAAATTATAACACTAATGACTTAGTAAATTAATAAGTTTTTTTTATCAGTAATCTTTGTATAATAGTGTCCTTCTAAAAAACAAAAATTTGCAAATTATTAAAATCTGAATCCACCTCTCTCTCTCTCTCTCTCTCTCTCTCTCTCTCTCTCTCTCTCTGCACAATGACGTGATTAAGTTTTGAATTGTTCCTCAGGGACATAAACTGATGGTAAATTTCAAGGTGATTGGAGTGGAAACACTCCGACATCGCGGGTTCGAATCCGTATGGTGACAATACTTTGCTAAAATATTGCAAGGTTTGTTGCTGGGTTCGTGTCTCGTTGGTCCTCTCCCTTGCAGGGCTGCCATTAGTGTACATCCCTCGATTTAACACCCGCCTGGTCAAGGATCTCTGATACAAGTGGGGGAGTTTCTCGTCTCTCTCTCAACCAAAAAATTTTTTTGAATTGGTATGAGTATTTTGAATAATATAGAACCACTTGTATCAATTACAATATTTGATTTACTATAAATAAAGGTCGAATAATTTATTTCACATTATTATGTACATGGGCCTTATTTTCCTCACTTAATTTTTATTGAATTAAAATTTCTTTACTAAATAAAATTCATTTTAATTATTTTTTATTGGATGAACTTGGTTTTTACCGACCAAAACGTGCAGCGAAGCCCACATGTGCGCCGGTCGACTGGCTTGACTCTGCGTGGGCTCGGGCCGTAGTCCGTGGGCCTTGATACTTGATTCTTGGTTATGGGTTCTTAGTAATTAGACTTTGGATTGGACTTGTGGCTTGGGAGCTTGGGTGCTCTGCATAGTGTTACGGAAAAAGTTCGACTCTCCTCTGCGTTTATCTTTTTTTGCATATTTTATTAGATTGTAATAGGTATTTTTTTATAATTTTTATTACAATTACATTGCGGAAAATTTACAGAGAACCAACAGTTCACGCCACCGCCAGGGAGATGGCAGACGCCAATGTTGAGGTGAGCGGCACAACTAAATTTTGGCTCAAAATAAAGTACAAAATTGGTCCCTTAAAAAACAATTATTTTCATTTTAATCTCTTGCTAAAGAACAATGCTAAATATACACATAATGTGTACACATATGAACAATGCTAAATATACACATAATGTGTACACATATATGTACACACATGCATCTCATCCATCCATTTAATGTGGTCTCACAATAAATGAATGAGTCTCATATTAATTGGATGGTTGAGATACATGTGTGTACAAATATGTATACACATATGTGTACATGTAGCATCACCCTTAACAAAAAGTCCGTAATGAGTCTAATTTTATAAGTATTTTTTTCGTTTATCTCGACTTTGAAGCAAATTTTTGTATAACGCAGGTCTCAAGTTTCAACATTACATGGAAAGTGGAGATAGATTCATCATTCCAATACCTCAAACATCTACACTTTGCCGACATTGTGAGCAAATTGTTAGGTTGATATCCCACTAGAAGGGGTTGAATAGTACGGTAAAGAGTAATGAACCCTTTTTGTGTGCTGAAGCGATATATACATGTGGAAATTAAATGACACAGAGATTTATAGAGCTTCGGCCCTAACTGGCTTACGTCCTCTCTCATTGCTTATATTTTTCTATAGGTTCAAGATATACCTTTTCGCCTTGTCTTCGATCTGTCTGAGGTAAATTGTTACAATCTTGTCTTATATCGGTCCAAGATAAACCATTTTTCCTTTTCTATCGGTCAAGAAAATAACCTTTCTAGCTTTCTATTGGTACTAGAAGAACCTCACCGGATTTAGATTATGATTCTAACAATGCCGGATCCACGATCTTAATAACACCAAATCAAATCTACAATCTTTTTCTCTCGTGTATGAATGAGTGAATCAAAGGCTTAAACTCTTATCAATTAAGCTCAATAACAACAACAGATAATGTATACAATAATCTCAGATGTATATGAATTATTCTTGGAGTTGTTGTATGTTGAATACCAAATGAAGTGGTATTTATAGGCTTTAAAGCCTAACTATCCGTTGCTGCCTGCTGCTTCATAGCGTACGTTACGTTGTATCCTTAGCGCACGTTAAACCTTTAACGTACATAATCTTTGATATGTTACGTACCTTAACATCTATTCGGTGCAGTCCAGTAGCTACCTTTCTTCCTTTGAGTATGTTATATCTTCACGTTGCGTACGTTAAGTACAATGGGCATATGAACATTATACGAGTTGACCTTCTAGATTCCTCCAACGGGCGGATATTTGAATTCGTATTTCAAACTTCATAGCAGCCATAATGCATTGCTCATAGCGTACATTATGTTATGTATATAGTGTAAGTTGTTCTTTGATCTTGCGTGCGTTAACATGTCTGAATGTCATCCTTCGAATTTTTTATGATTTAAACATTGCTTACGTTAAGTTGTCTTGTTAGCGTACGTTAAGCATGATAACTTGGATGGCTTAGGTGGGTATTTTTTATGTAGTTAGCTATGATGCATAAGGTACGTTATGTGTGCTTTTGCTTCACTTCTTTGATTTTCCGTCTAGATCGTGCGTATTTAACTGCTTGTTGGTTAATTGTTGTTTTTCGTTAATCATCAACACATCATCAAAATTCTTGATATATTTATTTGGAATAAAATATTCCAACAGTCTCCCCCCCTTTTGATGATGACAAAACAACAATTTTTGATGAGATTTATACTTGTAAAAATATAACTGAAAAATATACAGATCAAAGTTTCGACTTTGTCCGTTATTGTTAGTTCCCCATAGGAAGATTTTCTCCCCTTATTTTAAATGTTGATGTATAAATCTACATCTCTTCTCCCATCACTTCTGCCACTTTTTGTCATAAGCAAAAAGTATATAAAATCTTTTAAAGATGAATAAAATCAATAAAATGTATGTGACAAATAAAAATGGGTATACTCTCTATGAATTTATGCAAAATAATTTTCTCCCCCTCAAAATAATAACTCTCCTGAGTTTAATACCAAATTATTGAAAATATAAAAATAAACAGGTAATCGTCAATTAGTTTAAAGTTTTGGGGATCCAAGCAACTCTAGGTCATTTTTTATTAGGCAAAGAGATGATATTTGGTACTATAGTTCCTTTCTGAATCTCATATTTTCTTAATTTTAACAGTTCATCTCGGGCTTTTGCAATTTGAAATGTGATGCCCGATTTTCAAACATTTATCATAATGGGGTATTTTAAAATTTAAATATTTATTAGATTCATTTTTGTCAATTTGTTTGAATCCAATTCCTTATTTATTTAAAGAAATTTTTGAATAGAAAGTAGTTTTTCAAATTTATTATTTCCAAATGAAAATTTATTTACTAAATCCTTAAGTTCTTTTTGGACTTTTAGTAAATCATCCTTCAATTTATTTATTTTTTCTAAGAAAAAATGATCATTTTCAATTATTTTTTTCTTTTCTCGTATTTTGAAAATTTTATCTTCTAATATTTTATATTTTATTTTAAGGGATTTAGGCCCTGTTCTTTTGGACTTATTTTTGATTTTGATTCGATTATTTCGATTCGATTCGAGTCCATTGATTCGATTCGATTCGATTCGATTCGATTCGATTCGGCTCAGTTTTCTTCTTCTTCTTGTTATTATTTATATTATTAATCTTAATTATTATTATTATTGTTATTACTAATAATATTACTATTATCGTTGTTGTTGTTAATTACTATTATTATTTACCATTATTATTATTATTACTATTATTATTATTATTATTATTATTATTTACCCTTAATATATATTTCAGTTCAGTTCAGTTCAGTTCAGTTCATATCCATTCAGTTCAGTTCAGATTCATTCAGTCCAAAAGAACAGAGCCTTATTATCTTTCAGCGAATTTTGAAAATCCGTATGTAATAGTTCGAAAGCATTAATAAATTCATCTTGAGACGAAGTACTTACCTGGATTTAATTGTCGCTGTCGTCGTATGAGTTTCGTGCCATGAGTGAGAGATTTGTATGAACTTTTTCATATTGTTCGTCATCGTCACTCCAGGTGGCTATATATGCTTCCTTTTTAGAATTTGAGCCACGACAATTTTCGCAAAGTGGTCGGGTTTTCCACAATCTTGACAATTATTGTCGAATCTTTTGACTCATTTGGGGCTTGCGATTTGATGTCTTTTCTTCTCCGATTTAGTATGTTTTGATATTTATTGATATTTTTTGGCATAAAATGCAGATTCTTCATTATTATCATTAACCGGGATTCTTTTTCATTATCCGATATTTTTTTAGCTTTGAGAGCTATAGATTTCTCTTTGGACTTCGGTTTGACATTTCGTAATTTTAACACGGTCTTGTAATTTATTAATGAACCGACAAGGGCGCTAAAATCTAATGTATTTAGATATTTTAATTCCATAATAGTCGTGACCATACCATCCCATTCATAAAGTAGTGACCGTAATATTTTCTTTACTTTTTCACTACCCGACAATGGTTTACCAAAGACAGGTAGTTCAATTGTGATAAACGAAAATCGGTCGAGCATATTTGATATGGACTCGTCATCTTTTATTATGAATAACTCGTAGTCGTGGAGAAGCATATTTATCTTCGTCTCATTGACTTGTGTTGTTCCTTCATGAGTTACCTCGAGCATTTTTTAAATTTCTTTGGCACTTTCACACGAAGAGATTCGATAGTGTTCTTATGGATTTAGAGCATAATATAACAATTGTGTGGCTTTACAATTGTAATGGTTGTTTTAATAATCCTCCTCACTATATTCTTCGAGACTTTTGAGAGAGCCATCAGATTTCGTAGGAACTTTTAGACCAAGGCAAATTATCTTCCAGATTTCAATATCATATGCTTGGATAAAAATTGACATCTTATTCTTCCATGTCATAAAATCTGACCCGTCTAAAAATGGTGGCCGGTTTAAGGCAAGACCTTCTACCAGAGCAAAATTAAACATCATCGAGTCTTTTCTCCTTGGATGTTAAACTAACTATTTAGAGACTGCTCCGATATCAATTTTTCGGTTGGTACTGCCATTAGAAGGGGTGTTGAATAGTACGGTGAAGAGTAATGAACTCTTTTCGTGTGCGGAAGTGATAGATACGTGCGAAAATTAAATGACTCAGAGATTTATATAGGTTCGGCCTAATTGACTTACCTCCTCTCTCATTCAATATCTTTTTATATAGGTTCAAGATAAACCTTTCCACCTTGTCTTGGATCGGCCCGAGGTAAACCTTTACAATCTTGTCTTATATCTGTCTAGAAAAAACCGTTTTTTCTTTTTTATCGGACAAGGAAACAATCTTTCTTGCTTTCTTTTGGTACCTGAAGAACCTCATCGGATTTAGATTATGATTCTTACAATGCCGGATCCACGATCCCAATAACACAGAACACTACGCCACAAATGGCCTTCAACAACGTTTATTTCGATGTTACAAGCAAAAGTGTTAGCATAGATGCCTTAAAATTTATATACGCTAACACTTTTTTTATCGTAACAGTTGATAGTAACCGGTGTTGCCATAGTATCTATGGTAACACCAAATTTGGTGTTACCATTGATCTTTAAAAAAAGCATTACAAGGGAAGAAAAAAATAGGTGGAAAATAAGGAGAAAACTGTAGAAATTGTAACGACCCGATTTTTCTAATAGTATTTTATGAATATATTTTTATAATAAGAAAAACCTGTAAAAATTTAAAGTCGTTACAATAGTAGAATAAACATCAAAGAATTCGGTACGTCTCACTTCGGTAATGTATATTTGTAAAGTAAAAACAAACAACAACTTCGCTTTTCAATTTACAGAAGTAAACAACCCATATAGACTTCAGTAAATGGTACCAAACAAAAAAGCAGGAGCTAGTTAGAAATTTTAAGTTACAAAGACTTCGCTAATTTGATAATTACTGAAGTAAAAAGTGTGAAATTTTATTTTTTACCAAAAAATTTTACAATAGCGAAGTGTATGTCTTGAGACCGAGAATTAATATCTTCAGACCGGGAATTAATTGACCCATCACCAATCCAACCCTACCCTAACACTCATTTCTCGTTCTCTCTCCATCTCTCTCACCCTCACGATCGGTAATTCCCCCTGAAAATCTCCAGCCGCCAATAGAAGATAACCATGCGACACAAAATGATGGACGCTCCAAGCGAGGTTGAAAGCAGGCCAGAGTTTTGAGCGAGACCATAATGCATCGAGGTTCAACGAGGCGGACGCCGACAATAGTTGCAGCGGACTGGGGCCGCGATCGGGGCATATTTCCAATGGGATTGTCAGATGACCCTCGCCGCCCTTCCCTCCGCCGACTCTTCTTCCGCCTAATCGCGACCATCTTCTCCTCAATCTGAATCTGGCAAAACTCCTTCTTCTTGCATTCCTATCCATGTCGTTCCTTCTTCGTCGTTAGGGTTTCAGTTGGTAGCACTACTTCTTCAATTTGATTAGGTCTCCTACCGCAAAACAGAAGTAAGAAAACCTTCGACAGTGAACTTTCTCTCCATTGAAACCATCAGTATTCCACCAAATACGATGGCCGTAATTTTCTCTCCATTGATTAGTGTTTTTGTTAAGCATAATTACTCGTAATTTAGTTGTTAATTTTCATGTTTTTGAAATTATATTTTTAGAGAAATTTGTTATTTTTATGACTATTGATTCATGGTTTCAGTGTTGTTAAGATATGGGATTGCATCGTACTTTAAAGTTTGTGATTTGAGCGTGTAAGCTCTTTTTTATCAAATATGTGCAAATTATAGTCGATAGTAGATAACAATAGAAGTATCATTATGAGTGAAGAAAGACATAATTGTTTGATGGGGTTATGCTTATTTGCTCTTCTGATTGTAGAAAAAATTATTGTTGTTTTCATTTGTAACAATCTGATTTCAATAAGATAAATAATTGATAAGGCTGGTTGACACTCTACTATAGTTCTGCATTGGTAAATTTTATTGTAAATGAATTAGAACATAAACTTTTATTGTACTAATTGCTCTGTTTTTCTGGGATTTTGGTTACTTGATCCAACATATTCATTTTTTCTATTTGGTCCATCATCATGGAAATGCTGGGTTATTTAGTTTGTCGATTATGTGTGATGTGCTGGGAATATTGATTGTCCTACCATGATATATAGGATGTTTTATTGCATCAACAGATTATGTCAACTCAGGCCCTATATGGTCATGTGAAGGTGAGTTTCTCTTGATATCTAATTCATGATATGTATGTTGGTGTTTAAGCATGCAGCCGCGATCGTATTCTTGATGTGTATGTTGGTGTTTAAGTGTGCCAACCATGATCGTATTCTTGATGCATATGTTGGTGTTTAAGTGTGCAGCTGCGATACTTATTAGTATTCCATTTTATGTGTTAATGTTGGAACTTATGGCAATTGTTAGAGGTATGCTAGAGATTAGTGGTGAGAGAAGAGAAGAGATTTGAATTGTTAATTGCACCATGGTAAACTGTTGAGAAATACCATTGTTAACCCATGGAATTGTTTGACATGTTTATCGATTGAGAAGACTCTGCACTGGAATGCTTGATTCTGGGTAAACTTTTTTTCGATTTTCTGCCTTTTGATTTTAAGCACATTGTGTTTATGAATTTTTATTACTTTAACTTTTAATTTCTCTCTCTTCTTCTCTTTCTCTCTTCTATTATTTCAAGAATTCAAAAGAAGGATGAAGTATTATTGAGAAATATTTTGAATCTTGAGAGAAATCTTCTTATCAGTACTAACATGGGTTTCTTAAGTGCTGATCAGTCTTTCTAACCTGATTTCTCACTGTATTTCTCTCAATGTTGCTGATTTCTCTCTCTATCTCTCCCCCCCCCCCCCCCCCTCTCAATGTTACTAATTTTGTGATTTTATCTTTGTAGAAAATGCTTTCTCGATTATATGTAACATATAGTGGTGCAGCAGCATCTACTGAGGCAGCTCCCGCTGAGGAGAAGAAGGAAGAGGAGTAGATTGATGATGACATGGTATTCTCCCTTTTTGATTAGGTTACTTGCATGATTAGGAGTAGAGTGATGATGACATGGGATTCTCCCAGGTTAGTCATCTCTTTCTCAGGTTGTTTTCTTTCAGCTTTTATTTATACTAGATGAATTGGATAATTAGAGTGTGTTCAAAATATAATATATTCAATAAAGACTTTAGGCATAGTTATGATTGTCATGACTCGTGATGTGAATACTGGGTGCCTTTTTAATAAATTTTTCTGAAATTTGTGCACTATTGCTTTTGAAAATATGCATATTACAAACCACACATATGTGCATGGTGGGAATAGTTTGATATAGAATCTTAGTTTGATATAGAATCTTAAAATTTATTTCTTTCTGGCAAACTATTCGCCTGCAATCTTGCCAACTATCAAGACAATAAGATTAAGGTGATCTAGTTTAGAACTTGGTATAAGAAGGAAATAACTTTTCGTAAGATGTTATGTGAATAGTTTCTTTTGGTTAAACATGTTCTGTGAATAGTTATGATAACTTGCAGCATATAAATTATCACAAGTTCGGTAGCTGTTATATATTTGCCAAGTATGCTGATACATGTATGATATTCGATTAAAATTTCGATGAAGCCACTCAATTGCCACACTAGAAGCTTATTTTATTGTTGAGAAACTTTTTATGTATTAATCATGCATGTAGAAACTTTTAAATAAATCAGGGGAAGGTTTTTCTAGTATTTACCAAGTATGAATCTGACTTTCCGTTCTTTTTATAGGCTGATGTTAAGAAAGCTCTAGAAAAGGAAGGTGTTGAGACTGCTAATAAATTGGTTCATGGTGGCAAGGAACACAACCCCATATTGGCTAATTGAGAGGCTTATTCAGAACAAGGAATCGAAGTCAAAGTCTTCTCCAACATCATGTGCAACGTCCGTTCCAGATCAGTGAATGTCAGACTTAACCGCAAAGATTCAGGCTCAACTTCAACAAGAAATGGATGAGAAACTTGACCAAAAAGTTTGAGAGATGATGAAAAAATTGACTGGCCAGAATCCCGATTTAAGTCTTTCTTAGTATTTACGTTATCTTTCGCATTGTTTTCGGATTGTGATGATATTAATGCGGTGGTACTGAAGTTAGCTTTTGGATGGTACTAAGTTAGTTATTCTATGGTACTTAAGTTAGCTTTTGACTGGTTTATTTATGTTGAATGATGATGATGTCGTGGTTTATTTGGATGGCTTGAAAAGCCTTGCTTATGTAGAACTTTGACAGGTTATTTGATTATGGTTTATTTGAATGGTTTTATTATGGTTTAAACTATTACCAGAACAAAAAAGTGTTCACAAAATAAATGTTACAATAATGGAAAAGGGTGTTGCTAAAACAAAAATGTGTTTCAGCAGCTGGTGTTACAGTAGGGATTAGTGGTGTTGCCATTGGTCTACAGTAACACGTTTATGGGTGTTGATAGAGAGATATTGGTGTTGCCATTGGTCTACAGTAACACTTTTATTGGTGTTGCTACATAGGTAAAGAGTGTAGGCATTGGGGTCTGTAGCAACACATTTTTCCTGTGTTACCATAAAGTTAAAAAGTGTTGGCATAGACCCCTATGGTAGTGGCCATTTTTGTAACACCACCAAATTTCGAAAAAGTGTTACCGTAGCATGTTTTTTTGCTTTCAGCAACACTTTTTACCCCTTTGAGCATACTTTTTTGGGTGTTGCTGAAGGCCATTTATGGCGTAGTGGAATCAAGTCCAATCCTTATTTTCTCTCGTGTATGAATGAGGGGATCAAACACTTGAACTCTTATCAATTAAGCTCAATAATAACAACAAGTAGTGTATACAATAATCTCAGATGTATATGAATTATTCTTGGAGTTGTTGTATGTCGAATACCAAATGAAGTGGTATTTATAGGCTTGGAAGCTAACTAGCCGTTGCTGCCTGCTGCTTCATAACGTACATTATGTTGTATCCTTAACATATATTAAACCTTTAGCGTACATAATCTTTGCCGTGTTATGTACGTTAGCATCTGTTCCATGCAGTCCAGTAGCTACATTTCTTCTTTTGCATACGTTATATCTTCATGTTGCGTACGTTAAGTACAACTGGCATATGAATGTTGTACGAGTTGACCTTCTAGATTGCTCCATCGGGCTGATATTTAGATTCATATTTCAAACTTCATGGTGGTCGTAATGCATTGCTCATAGCATACATAAGGCTGTGCATGTTGCGTAAGTTGTTTTTTGATCTTGCGTGCCTTAACATGCCTGAATATCATCCTTCGTATTTTTTCTGATTTAAACATTGCATACGTTAAACTGTCTTGGCATCGTATGAAGCATGATAACTTGGCTGGTTCAGCTGGGTATTCTTTACGTACTTTAACTATGATGCATAGCGTACATTATGTGTGATTTTGCTTCACTTCTTTGATTTTCTGTCTAGCTCGTGCGTCTTCGACTGCTTGTTGATTAATTATTATTTTTTGTTGATCATCAACACATAATCAAAACTCTTTAATATATTTGTGTGGAGTAAAATATTCCAACACAAATCCACAAACGATCTTTACTCCAACGTGTATATCAATGTCAAATCCGCCATCATAGGGCTCAATTTATCAATCGTGGATGGTGGCTCAATGTCCACTTATTCCACTAATTTCATGATGAGTTCGACAATAATTTCGGGCCTCAATCTGCTAACGGTCCAAGTCAGGGTCATGATTAATGAAAATGTCGGTACCAAAAATGCCCTTCTGAATGGCCTCGAGATTTTCAAAATGAACAACTCCATATTGAGTTTGGACGGTGAACTAAGCATCAGCGATAAGCTTGCCAATGGTAATACCATGATAAATAAAACCGTACAACTTGGAGCTTTCATGGGGTTGGGCACGATGACTGCCAAGTGAAAAAAGAGGCCTCAAGATTGACAAGAGCAAAAGCTTCACTTCTTAGCTATTGACAATCCAAGCCGACGACACGAGTTTCGTGACGAATAGTAAAACCTCACTGGGCTTGCAGGAAGGCCTAGTTTTATCGTCGACTATGGGACTATGTCGGTATCTTTTGCTAGTCGAATTAGAGGATGCTACTAATAATTGGGATCCTAGTAAATTAATTGGCTTTAGTGGTTTCAGCAATATGTATATCAGAGAGATCAATGACACACAAAAAGTAGACACTAAATGAGGCAACGCGCAGTCGAAACAAGGGATTAACGAATTTAAGATGGAAATCTAAATTTTGTACAAGCTTAGACATTGTCATTTTGTGTTGTTGATCGGACATTGTGATGAGAACTCCAAAATGATTCTAGTTTACGAGTGTTGGGTCTGCATATTTCCAATAATATAATTACAACAAAAATTACAAATAGAGACAATCTAGTACAATTCTAGTAAAAGTAAAGCTGGACAAAAAATGAGAGGCGAGAAGAACTCATTTCGTGAGATAATTTTGCCACTGTATAAGAGCAGACGGCTCAGGCTAGATGTCTCCAAGATACAACTGATATGTTTATGAGTTAGGTGCTTCCCAAAACTCAGAACTCCAGTGAAATTTTGAGTGCTGTAAATTGCGTAAGAAATAAATAAGGAGTATGCGATTAATATGCTGAATATGACTTCTATTTCTGTATCCAAAATGAAATGCAGATGATCCTTTTTATAAGGTCCAAACTCCATCGAGCATGTGGGTTTTTTGGCTGCCATTATGACATTCAATGCCTCAAGTAATAATTCTCATTACTCATTGTAAGTAATGGCCTCATAACTCACTGCAGAAAATACATTGCGAACCCTGTAACCTACATCTCTTTAGCTGAAACATCACTTCACTCCAAGATTCAGTTCAGGTTCCAAAAGAGTCATCCACGAGGTTCATCATTATGTTTACTTAAAGTATGGACATTATGTCATTGGGCCTGGATGCAAAACTATAATATTTACAACCTCGATCATCAAGCCTCAAAGCCCAAGTCCAGCCCAAAGTCCAAATGGCAAGAACCAATGCCCAAGGCCTACGGGTCACAGCCCTAGCCCAATCCGTGCTGAGCCAAACCAACCGGCGGAAGGCAGTGGTGGCGCGCATGTGTGGGGGCTTCGTAGTGCTGACCCACTAGTGTAGACTACTAGTTTTTTGAACTACTTAGATACCTCCTTACCATTAAGCTAGTTAAGTATGGTTTAAGGTTTATGGTTTAGTTTTTTTTAGGGTTTAGGTTTTAATGTGGATGACCTTTCTGTAGACTTGTTAAAATAGTTTCTTTTCAAATTAAAATTTCATTTTTGCACATAGTTAAAATTCTAATGGCATCTATGATCATCCACCTCCGCTGCTCCACGTCAACTCCAAGGTACATTTCAGTTTTTTATTATATATTATGTGATAGATGCAGTATAACAGAACATCCATGATTCATCTATTATGATGCATTCATATATTATGACGCACTTTCAATCTATTTTGTAATATAGAAATTTCATGATAAAATATTTGGGCATACAATTATTTTCTTATAAATTCATGGATCACTAGAGGCATTATCCAACTTTTATTTCTCAGGTACGTAACTGCATTTTCGAAGAAAGAAATTTGTTAAAGGTAGGTAGGTTGTAACGCCCCAATTTTTGCATGCACAATTATTGTGTATTGATAAAAAACCAAATCAAAAAGTTCAAAATAACTTAGAATAAAAATTATATTAGTTGTAATTATAGTTTTTTTAAAATAATATTTATACTCCTTATAATACGTCGTATGTACGTAGAATAAAAATAACTTAGATACATTGTATTTGAATTTAAAAAATAATTTTATTGTAATTAATTATATCTAAAAACTAAATTCATGTATACAAAAGCAATAAAATGAAGATATTGAAGGACTAAATGAGGTCATTTCCAATTTACGTTATAGAAATGTCATGGATGCCGAGCATCTCCTAAACTATCCAAGTGAGAATGCTGCAGTTATGGAATCACCGACGAATGAAGAAATTATTCAGTCAGTGATGAACACTAATGATGAAGAGGATGATTCCGAACCGGATGATAGTAATGTTGTCCCAAATGTGTCATCAAGGAAAGCATTTCAAGCAATCAACACCTTGAAAAATTATTTGTTGCAACATGAACAAAATATACCAGAGGTCATGTATGATTTACAAAAAGTCAAGGACGAGGTTAATTTTGATTTTGGTGGAAAGAAGAAGCAAGTGACTATAGATTCATATTTTAAAAAGAATTAATATTGTACAATGAATATATAAATTATCTACGAAATTATGGAATTATTACTTTATATATTTTATAATTTATCGTGCCCTTAATGATTTTCAAAATTTTTATTATCTTATGTATTTAGCGAAATTATTACGTTACAACATTGGCCTAAGTCAGGACCGAACAAATTTTGTACTTAATCAAGGTTATTACTTCATCGGATATTACTTAATCGAGGTTTAACTGTAGTTGTGCCAAACTTCATACCACTGTTTAGGAGCTTGTTTTAGCCCATACATTGATTTAAAGGTTTACACACTTTCTTTTCTTGACTAGGCACAATGAATTCTTTAGGATGTTCCATATAAATTTCTTCTTCTACCATTCAAAAACGCAGTTTACACATCCATTTGATGAATCTCGAGTTTGTGTAATGCAGCAATAGCAATAAGCACTCGAATGGAAGTTATCCTGGTTATTAGTGAATATGTACGAAGAAATCATAACCTTCTTTCTGTTTAAACCCTCGTTAGTAAGTTGGGTCTTAAACTTATCTGTTGACCAATCATCTTTATATTTCCTTTTTAGGATCCATATATATTCTAAAGGCTTGCATCCTGGTGGGAGATCAACTAGTTCACAGGTATAGTTTTGCATGATGGAATCCATTTCATTATAAATAGCTTGTTTCCAAAAAAGAGCATCACGACTAGCATAAACTTTCTGAATCGTCTTTGGATCATCATCAATTGCATAAGTCACATAATTAGGACCAAATGACATAGAATTTCTAGCTCTCTTACTTTTTCTTGGCTCTACATTCTAGGATTTGAACTACTTGTAGTTTCAAGAGTTCTTATGTTCGAGGTTGTCTCAATGGCTAAATGTAGTATTTATAGACTCAATGACAGTTCCCTTATGCATATTGAGAACTTTAGATTTATGAATGAGAAACCGATATGCACTATTGTTGTATGCATAATCTACAAATATGCAGTCAACTGTCTTTGTACCAGTTCTTACTTGTGTTGGTTCAGGTACTTCAACCTTAGCCAAACACCCCCACACATTAAGATATTTAAAAGAAGACTTGCATTCTTTCCATAACCCATAAGGAGTTTTATTCTTTCCTTTGTATGGCACTTTGTTTAGAATGTGGTTAGCTGTCAGAATAGCTTCCCCCCACATATTCTGTGGCAACCTTGAACTTGTTAATAAGGCATTCATCATCTCTTTCGGGGTTCGATTTTTCTTCTCAGCAACTCCATTTACCTGAGGAACATAAGGAGCAGTAGTTTGATGAATTATGCAGAATCATCGCATAATTGTTCAAACGGTGCTACATACTCACCACCTCGGTTACTTCGAATTGCCTTTATTTTACAATTCAATTGACTTTCAACCCCATTTTTATATATTTTAAAGGCCTCAATTGCTTCATTTTTGCTTCTAAAACGAAATACATAACAATATCTTGTGCAATCATCTATAAAAGGGATAAATATTTTTTTACCTCCTCTAGTTTGCGCAAGTTCTAAATCACATCAGTGTTAATTAATTCTAGAGGAGTAGTGTTCTTTTACACTGAATGAAAAGACAATTTAGCCAGTTTTGCTTCAACACATACTTCACATTTCATTTTAAGTTCAACATGGGTTTTAGGAATCAATTGTAGATTAATTAGTCTTTGAATCAATTTTAGACTAACATGTCACAATCTACATTGCTATAAATCTGAACACTCGAACAAGTACATAGAAGATGGAGCATTTCCGTTATTATTATACTTGCCTTCACGACTTACATGCATCACATTCATTTTGAGTAATCCCCTATCAAGATAATCTCTAACAATGAATATTCCAAACTTGCTCATAATAAATTTATCATACTCAAAAACTAGCATAAACCCATAACTAACTAGTAAAGAGCCTGAAACTAAATTCTTCTGAATGTCTGGGACATACAGACATCCTTAAGCAGTAGCTCCTTTCCAGAGGTCAATTTTAAGACCACGTTCCGCACACCTACTGATGTATCCGAGCTGATCGGCCACCAAGAATCAGATTGCTCCCTCTGTTCCGAGCTATAAAACTACCGGAGTTGCTGTAGAAGACGCCGGAATGGTCCCGGCACAAACTCTCCGATGCTTAAGCTGGAACAAGTTTCTGGAGAAATCCAAATGTAATGTATGTGTGCTTTCTTCTCTTCGCCTTGAAGGAGGACAGACCTTCCGATATTTATAGAAGAGAGGGGAACTTGTCCCTGAATCCTGCCTTTGATTGGGGGAGATCCCTGATTTTCAGGGGTATGTCCCTGAAAATCAGGGATTCTACTTTAATGATGAAATCCCAGCTTTCCGGGGACCTTGTCCTTTTTGAGCTGGACTCTTTCTAGCTTGCCTAATTGAGGATGCCGGGGTCTATCTGGTTATGAGCTCAGAAAATAGACTTGGGGGTCGGATCTCCTTTTCAGGAAATTCTCCTCTGGGAATGCCAAGCTCATCCGCCCTCCGACCTACTCCAGGTCACTAGTTCAGTTGGGTTTGCTTAAGAGCTGGGTTTAGTGGACCAAGTTCTTTAACAGACCTGAATATTATGTCTTCTAGGAGAGTTGACCTGTGGGATGACCTGCTGGTCTAGACCTGGCAGGTCTACACCTGTTGGGGGTAGACTTGTAGGGACCGAGCTGCACCTAGTAGAGCTAGGCTCTGAGCTCCACTCTCCAAGTTTGCTATTCTAGACTTGGCAGGTCTACACCTGTTAGGGGTAGACTTGTAGGGACCGAGCTGCACCTAGTAGAGCTAGGCTCTGAGCTCCACTCTCCAAGTTTGCTGTTCTAGACTTGGCAGGTCTACACCTATTAGGGGTAGACTTGTAGGGACCGAGCTGCACCTAGTAGAGCTAGGCTCTGAGCTCCACTCTCCAAGTTGTATACTAGGTCGGTGGGACCTACTGGAACTTCACACAATAAGCTGGGTCTTTTGTAATCGGACTTTGTTCTGCTATTTCGAGATGAACCGCAATAAACCGGGCAGGTATATTTTGGGTTATATCAGCCAGTCTCCCCTACTCTAGTCGAGCGAAGAATGAGACCGAGTAGAGTAGACTAAATATTTATTTATTTATTTATTTATTTTTATTATTTTTTTTATCCATAAGCGTAAAAAGTTAATCTCTAAAACATGATAAGACCCAATGCAGTTGTTCAAAGTTAAGAGTACAATAAGGGGCCTCATAGATACATTGCCCTGGACTCGTGATATAGATGGGGCGATCTTAAGATCGAGGTGCTGATAGGCTAAGCCAAGACCAAGAGGAAAAGATTCCGAGCTGAGGCCTTCTATACCGAGAGACATGGCAGAGGCCGAGTTGAGCTGTATATTAAGGGCAGTTCACCCGATCAAGTTTTTCAAATTTTAGGGCAGCTCACCCGATCAAATTTTTGGGCAGGTCACACACTCTTCAAATTTGAGGGCAGCTCACCCGATCAAATTTATGGGCAGGTCACCCAGTCTTCAAATTTGAGGGCAGCTCACCCGATTAAATTTATGGGCAGGTCACCCAGTCTTCAAATTTGAGGGCAGCTCACCCGATCAAATTTATGGGCAGGTCACCCAGTCTTCAAATTTGAGGGCAGCTCACCCGATCAAATTTATGGGCAGGTCACCCAGTCTTCAAATGTGAGGGCAGCTCACCCGATCAAATTTATGGGCAGGTCACCCAGTCTTTCAAATTTGAGGGCAGTTCACCCGATCAAATATTTTTGGGCAGGTCATCCAGTCTTCAAATTTGAGGGCAGTTCACCCGATCAAATTTTTGGGAAGGTTACCCAGTCTTCAAATTTGAGGGCAGTTCACCCGATCAAATTTATGGGCAGGTCACCCAGTCTTCAAATTTGAGGGCAGTTCACCCGATCAAATTTTATGGGCAGGTCACCCAGTCTTCAAATTTGAGGGCAGTTCACCCGATCAAATTTATGGGCAGGTCACCCAGTCTTCAAATTTGAGGGCAGTTCACCCGATCAAATTTATGGGCAGGTCACCTAGTCTTCAAATTTCAGGGCAGTTCACCCGATCAAATTTATGGGCAGGTCACCCAGTCTTCAAATTTGAGGGCAGTTCACCTGATCAAATTTATGGGCAGGTCACCCAGTCTTCTAATTTGAGGGCAGTTCACCCGATCAAATTTTTGGGCAGGTCACCCAGTCTTCTAATTTGAGGGCAGTTCACCCGATCAAATTTTGGGCAGATCACCCAGTCTTCAAATTTGAGGGCAGTTCACCCGATCAAATTTATGGGCAGGTCACCCAGTCTTCTAATTTGAGGGCAGTTCACCCGATCAAATTTTGGGCAGGTCATCCAGTCTTCAAATTTGAGGGCAGTTCACCCGATCAAATTTATGGGCAGGTCACCCAGTCTTCAAATTTGAGGGCAGTTCACCCGATCAAATTTATGGGCAGGTCACCCAGTCTTCAAATTTGAGGGCAGTTCACCCGATCAAATTTTTGGGCAGGTCACCCAGTCTTCTAATTTGAGGGCAGTTCACCCGATCAAATTTTTGGGCAGGTCACCCAGTCTTCAAATTTGAGGGCAGTACACCCGATCAAATTTATGGGCAGGTCACCCAGTCTTCTAATTTGAGGGCACTTCACCCGAAATAAAGCTATCGTATAACTGCGATTTTAGATCATTTAATTTAGACCTAAAATTAAAACGTTTTGTCCCGATTCCTATCCAAACCAACACATATGTTCTTCTTACCCCATAACTATAAGAAGATATGAAATTTTCTTGAAGAATTTCACCTTGCAGCAGTGGATAATGATTAAAACTTATCTCCAAGGAAAATTCATGGCTGATAAAAACTTATCTTTGCAGCTACTGAAAGAATCCGTGTTTGGTTGAATCCAGGTATGAATAATAAGTCTCACATCTCAACTCAATGAATGACTCGATGTCACTCGTTCCCACAGACGGCGCCACTTGATTTATCCGAGCTGATCGGCCACCAAGAATCAGATTGCTCCCTCTGTTCCGAGCTAGAAAACTACCGGAGTTCCTGTAGAAGACGCCGGAATGGTCCCGGTACAAACTCTCCGATGCTTAAGCTGGAACAGGTTTCTGGAGAAATCTAAATGTAATGTATGTGTGCTTTCTTCTCTTCGCCTTGAAGGAGGACAGGCCTTCCGATATTTATAGAAGAGAGGGGAACTTGTCCCTGAATCCTGACTTTGATTGAAAATCAGGGATTCTACTTTAATGATGAAATCCCAGCTTTCCAGGGACCTTGTCCTTTTTGAGCTGGACTCTTTCTAGCTTGCCTAATTGAGGATGCCGAGGTCTATCTGGTTATGAGCTCAGAAAATAGACTTGGGGGTCGGATCTCCTTTTCGAGAAAGTTCTTCTCTGGGAATGCCAAGCTCATCCGCCCTCCGACCTACTCCAGGTCGCTAGTTCAGTTGGGTTTGCTTAAGAGCTGGGTTTAGTGGACCAAGTTCTTTAACAGACCTGAATATGATGTCTTCTAGGAGAGTTGACCTGTGGGATGACCTACTGGTCTAGACCTGGCAGGTCTACACCTGTTGGGGGTAGACTTGTAGGGACCGAGCTGCACCTAGTAGAGCTAGGCTCTGAGCTCCACTCTCCAAGTTTGCTATTCTAGACTTGGCAGGTCTACACCTGTTAGGGGTAGACTTGTAGGGACCGAGCTGCACCTAGTAGAGCTAGGCTCTGAGCTCCACTCTCCAAGTTTGCTGTTCTAGACTTGGCAGGTCTACACCTATTAGGGGTAGACTTGTAGGGACCGAGCTGCACCTAGTAGAGCTAGGCTCTGAGCTCCACTCTCCAAGTTGTATACTAGGTCGGTGGGACCTACTGGAACTTCACACAATAAGCTGGGTCATTTGTAATCGGACTTTGTTCCGCTATTTCGAGATGAACGGAAATAAACCGGGCAGGTATATTTTGGGTCATATCACCTACAATCACAAAAGAAGCAGAGTTTGCCATATGCAATTTCCTACCATCAGTAATAGTGTAGGAAGATAAAATGTCCTTTTCAGAACAAACATGATGAGTAGCCCCAGTATCAGGCACGGTGATTCTCCACCATATTGGTTTCAATCACCATAGCTGATACCTCCTCGTCCAGCTCCTCAACCATAGCTGACAGGTCCAGATTCGACTTGTAAACATCACCATGTTCAACCACATCAGCAAATCACTTGCCTTTATTTTGCTGACCAGTTGAATTAATTGGCAAGCGAAAGTCTTTTGCCTTGTGGTTTAGCTTGCCACAGTTGTGGCAATTTCCAGTAAATTTCCTTGCCTTAAAAGAATTTTTACCTTTATCTTAGACATGATTCAATATCATTTTTTTGGTAGAAGATCAATGTTCAAGCAAATTAGTTTTAGCCTCCATCGAACCTCTCTTAAATTTAGAATAAGATTTTCGACTGTCTTCTATTCTGACGAACAACCAAGTCCTCTAAACTTATCTCATTTCCTTTGTATTCCAGGTAATTTTTTTAAGTCCTTACAACTAGTATACGACTTCTTATCTACCATCCACACAACAAATGGTTTTGGTAGAATCATTCCCGCAGCATTAATTTCATAGATAATTAGTTGAAACTATTTGACTTGTTCAATAATAGTTTCGAAGTCCGTCATATGGAGGTCCAGGTAACGTCTGATCACAAAGTTTTTGGTTCCAGAATCATCAGTTTTGTACTTTTTCTCCAAAGAATTCCATAACTCTCTGGAGGTCTCGATTTAAGTATACGCATTATACATAGAATCAACTAGCCCATTCACAATCGTATTACAACACATGAAGTCGTTGTTACACCAGGTCTTGAGCTGAAACACCAGGTCACTCCAAGAGTCAGGTTCAAGTTCCAGAAGAGTCATCCATAGGATTTATCATTGGGTTTAGTACAAGTCTGGATATTATTTCGTTGGTCCTGACTGCAAAACTATAATATTTTCAGCATCAAGCCTCAAGCCTCCAGCCACAAGTCCATCCCAAAATCCAATTGTCAAGGCCCAAGGCCAAAGTCTCACGGCCCGAGCTTGTGCCCATGCCAAGCCGAGCTCGTCGGCGGGCAGTTTTGGCGGCGGCGGCGCACATGCATGTTTGCTTGACTGGCCCATTAGTGTAAACTGCTAGCTTGTTGAACTATCCATACAACTTTTTACTAATGATCTAGTTATGAAGGGTTTATTTTTCTAGTGTAGGAGGACCTTTTATATCCCACTTAGTCATTATTTCTCACTCACTAGAAATTGATTTTGAGAGAAATAAAATCCATTGTTTATTTCCACAAAACATAAGTTCATAATTAAACATTTAATTCCCAAGTATTAAATAATTTATTATCATCAAATTAGTCCGAAATCGAGTTAAAACTCATTTTTCTTAAACCAATTTTCCAACAAAGAGTTCATAGCTAATTGACCCTTAGGGACCATCTATATGGTAAGAACTTGCCTCACTTGTCTTGGAAACAAAGGTTGGAAATATGTATCGGGGCCTCTTGGGGTTTGCATTATCTGCATACGGGTGCGGCTCATGGATCATCCACCGCAACATGAAGACTACGAATATTTCTATCGACGAGAACATTATCGCCGAAATGGCTAATTTTGGGCTCTCTAAAGACGCCCCACGATCGAGCAGATGCATGTCAGCACGACCATGAAGGGCAGTTTCGGGTATTTAGACCCCGAGTACTTTCGGAAGCAGCAGCTGATGGATAAATCCAATGTCTACTTATTTGGGGTAGTTTTGTTCGAGGCCCTATGAGCCTGACCGGCTATAAACTTGGCTATGCTTAGGGAGCAGGTGAATCTAGAGGAATGGGTAATGCAGTGGAAGATAAACGGGCACTTGGATAAAATCACCGACCGGACCCTCATGGCTATATTAATCCCGAGTCGATGAATAAATCTGCTGAGGCGGTTGAAGTGCCTGTATGAGTACGGTGTCGATAGGCTGACGATGGGCCACGTATTGTGGAATTTCGAGTATGATTTGAAGCTCCGAACGACATCGACTAACGGTGGTATGGAGGAGGACGAACATAGCGATGCGTTATTTTGAGCCCGATTTCACCTATTTTTATTACTCCAAATGTTGATGAAGTTTCAGGTTCAAAACAGGCTGGTGGTGGTAGTGAAACTCCGGCTGAGGTTCCTGTAATTGAGGAATATTATGTGATTGATATGTTTGCATAATTTGCTGCAGTAAATGGCCGATGAAAAATCAAACTAAGATTTTTTTTGTATGATTGGGGGATTCGTGAAGGAAATTTTGTTCATGCAAAAACATACACACAAACATAGTATTATTAATGTGTTCATAACATAGATGTTGTTCTTATTAACAATTGATTGGTCTAAAATGTGATCTACTTGTATAAATAGGAATATTTACATATTACGCCCGTGCTAAATAGCTCCAAATCAGATTAGTACCATAGTTTGAACAATTACAAATTCATCCAAAAGTCATCTCGTGTGGTGAGATTGAGGTGTGAATGTAATTGTCAAACAGGCATTCATGTTAGCAAATAGTTTGAACAATTACAAGTTCGTGCAAAAGTCAACGCCAGAGGTGAGATTTGGGTGTGGATGTAATTGTTCAAATTGTGGGTACTAATTGTAACACCCCCAAACCCCTTGGGAATATTACAGCGCCGCAGACCCTCTCCGTGAGGATCTACCAGGCTAAATACATAAACCTAAACAACACAATACATGCTGACATGGATAAATAACGAACCATTAGACCTATTTGGTCTTTTGCTGCAACATACAACTTACATATACACAACTCTTCATCACAACTCATACCCGCGCAGGGGTCAGAGTACATCAACACTCCCATAAGACGGGAAAAAACCACAACGGAAAGACAAAACAACAAGACTTTACAAAAATACTCAACACTGGTCTTCATTTGATTAGTATCGTCGTTATTCCATCATCCCTCGTACCGATCCTGTGATTTGCTCCCCAATAACCTGCAAGTACCTGGACGCAATGCAGACAACCACCCACCGATTACTCGGGGGTTAGCAAAACTCCACTGTTTTGCTAGTGCAAGTATAAAATACAAATCCAAGAACATAATTGTTGGCCACTAAGTATACAGAATACAGCTTGGAAAGTGTTTAAGCAACAAGCTGTACGATTTACAAATTAGAGTGCGTATCGGAAGTCTTGTTAAACTAAGTTGCTGTCACTACGCCACAGATATTACCATAGCTATGAAATTTTGGACCTACCACAACGTTCGGGTTATGGTGTTACCAAATCCTGAAATATATGTCACTCTAGCTATAAAAAGTGTAACTCTCAGTAACACCATGAGATGTGTTACCTTAGAGTATTAATAAACAAAATTTTGAATTTTATATAAAATTAATGATTTAATAAATTTTTAACTTTAAAAATAATTAATTTTAATAAAACATTGAATCTATTTTTATAAAAAAATATTCCATCAAATAATGAATTATATATGTTTTTTATAAATAATAAAATATTTTTAATAAATTTAAATTGAAAAAGGTTTTAAAATAAAATAGTATTTGAAAATTAATAAATTTTGATTTAAATAATTAAAAAAATTAAAGCTTGTAATAACTATGAATAATTACAAAATGATTAAAATAACAAATTTAATGTCTACATGTAATAACAAATTTTAATAAAAATAATGTCGAGTCGCTACGCTGACTAAAATAAATGCCCATTAATTAAGGCAACGACATGACATAGATAAGAGGTAATAATTGCGGCGGAAATAAATTTATAAATTAATATTTCTAATCAAGATTTTCCTGATGTCATTACGCAGGGTTGAGAAGTTTACTGATCTCGGCTTATTTTGTCACTGAGCCGAGTCGGCGCAACAATTTGGTTGCCTGAACCAAGTCTTGGCTTGAGCCTGAGCTGAGGCACACCGAGTGTGGTCCTGGTTTTCAGGTCGATCTCGACGTCATGCTCTATGCCGAGCTAATAAGGTTATTCCTAGGCTTTGTAGGGTCTTGATTTATGAGCCTTCCTGAGCTTTATACTCGAACTCTCCAAATCCATGTAATCAATTCAGTTTATGTCGTTCATTGTGTAATTATTTTAAGTTGGTGTTAAAAATGTTAAAATAAGTTATAGTTTGGCCCAATATAGAAAATGTTACAAAATAAGAGTTTTTTCTTTCAAGCCCAACAATTGCATTATTGTTATTAAGCCCAATTGATGTGATGAATTTAAACTGCCATGTTGTCACCCCTTTCGGTCAATTCCTCTAGTAGAAAATGGGAAAACCCTCGCGGTTCTCCATCCTGAAACCCCAACGATTCTCCCCCGCTCAGATCGATTTCCCCCGCTGGAAAAATGTTTCACCATCGATGCCGCTACCTTGATCGCCCGATAGCTCCACCCTGTCTCAGTCCGCCGTCCTCCACCGCGATCGGGAAGATCACATCTCAGCCGCATCGCCGTCATCCATACAGCGCCGCCGACGTCTGTTAGCCTCCTCAACAACCAGCGCCTTGCCGCTACCACTTTCGCCAGTCTGTTTGTCGAGACCTAAGTCGTCGCCCTGCTCCGACCAGATTTGCTTTCACCTCCCGATGCCGCCGCCTTTGTCCTCCTGTGTAAATCAATTTACACTGTTCAGGTCCCGACTGGATTAGGGAATTGTGACACTTGTACAAAGGATCAGTTTGTTTGATATTTCTAATTGTTAAAGAGTTTACATACATTGTTGTAGGTTGACTATTCTGAATTCTTACGGTTCTATGGTTTCGTGTCCTTCATTTGCCTGGAAAATGGTCAAAAGAGTATAAGTAAGGCAGCTATAATACTTTACTTAAGTTAAACTGCACTTTCATCCTACTTTCTTGTACATCTTTGGCATATGGATCTTTTACATTGCTGTTCTCCATAAATATTCAGGAGTAGAGCAGTTACGGCTTAGAGACTGGTTCTAGCTGGAAGGTTTCGGCTGCTTAATGAGTGGTGTAACTTTGTTGAGGTACCAGTTTGTAAAGCTGCGTATGAAGATGCTTAATTAAGGAAATGAAACTATTCATAAGTTTGAAACGAAGATAAATGTGCATGAATTGAATTTAGAGCATAGCTGTGATATATCAAGTTTGGAACCACTGGCTCCTTCCCTTTAGAGCTTCTACCTAATTTTCTCTATTGCTTTATTTTTTCCCATGATGATCCCGTCGGACCAACGCATGGTGGACATTCGATCCAGCGCCCTCAGCATAGATCCTCATGACCCCCTCGGATCATTTATACCATAATCAATCAATTATGCATACACATATGCATTTCAATATGTTCATCAATACGAACAAACAACAACGAATATCACGCGAATTTCCAGAAATACATCTCATATACAAAAATATGAACAATACCATAAGCATGATAAACCAAACTCGACATATGATACTTGCCTCGAAAATGGCAAGACGAAATACTTCAAAGATCTCGACACACTCGAAGGCCGCCTCCTTCGATCAACGTAACAAGCTCGAACCTTAACAAAAGGAATGATATACAAATCATCTCAAGTCGAACGATGGCCTAACAATTCGGTCTATGGCCGAAAAGCTCAAAATAACCAATGCTGGATCATTAGCGTGCGCTACGTATTTACTAACGTGCGCTAAGCAGGCCTGTTAGCGTACGCTATCGTGTAAGACTAGCGTGCGCTAGTTACGAACTGGCAGTTTGCACCGGCCGATATATAACGTACGCTACGTACGTTTAATACGTTAACTGAACCCCGATAGCGCACGTTAACTCACACATGTTAGCGTGCGCTAATCTTGCATGGCAGAATACCGCAAACCAAAAACTGGGTTGAATGGTGAAGGACTCATGAATTCTACCATGATAATACAAGTTATCCTCGGGCATGTCATACTAATAAGGTTTGTGGAAGTTTTATGGTTATGAAATACGAATATACGGATAGTCAACTCGACATCATAATTCATCTACGATCTCCAAGAAATAATCTAAGTTCCATTTGTTCTACGTTCCAAAACACATGATTCCATCGTGTAAAAACGTATCAACTGGGTAAAATATCCGGTTACTGATCATAACTCGATTGAACATGCTTAGGAGTCCTTATAATAAGATGGTTCAAAGGTTCATACGATATATAGTGCCGATACGTCAAAAGTATCCTTCTAACATGTGATGACCGATTAAAAACGAAATACCAGCTATCCAAACATGATTCAAACTTCCTTAGGAACATTACTAACATTGGTGAAGAATCACCTACCTCAAGTAGTGAAGAACACGGAGGAAAATGAAGCAATCCGACAACGAAAGCTTGAACACCAAGCTCCAATGATATACGATCTTAAATCACGAATCAGGATGTTGATATGAAGTGTTTGGGGTGAAGGAAGTTATGTTCTAAGTGTAGGAATTCGGGTAATGAAAGTAGAGAAAACTGAAATCTCGAATAGGATGATGTCCTATTTATAATAAATGGCTATTAGCGCGCGCTAGACCCTGGTCGTAGCGTGCGCTAACGGCTCACAGTCTAAACTGTACTCGGCACTTAGCGTGCGCTACGCATATACCTGTAGTGTGCGCTAAGGCGTTGACTCGGCTTTTCCCGAAAGCCGTCCAGGTACATCCGACACAATCCGACAAGGGTCCCCCGGCCAGATCTCACCTACCGCACGTCTCAATCGATTTGACCATGCATAGCGTGCGCTAATGACCCTCTGTAGCGTGCGCTATGAATCCCCGTTAGCGTACGCTACACTCGGCTGTAGCGTGCGCTACATGTACTGAATTTCATTCTCTAACACACATAAACGAAATTATACACTCGACAACATCGGATTATGAAATACGAAGAATAGTACTTAGACTACAGTACTATCATTACAATATCACGAGTTCTAATTACATAACATAAATCTCGGGTATTACATCCTTCCTCCTAAAAGAAGTTTCGTCCGAAACTTAGGATGAAAACAACTCCGGATATTTAGCCTTCATACCGTCCTCCGTTTCCCAAGTGGCCTCTTCGACTCCATGTCGTGACCATTGTACTTTAACCAAATGTATTGGTTTATTCCTCAATTGCTTGATCCGGCTCTCAAGTATCTTGATTGGTCTCTCTTCGAAGGTGCCATCATTAGCCACCTCGATCTCGTCGAAATCAATGACGTGATCGGGTCAGGTACATACTTCGCTTGGTTGGGATACGTGAAACACATTGTGAACAAGACTCAGCGATGGCGGTAAGGCCAACCGGTATGCTAAATCCCCAACCCTCTCTAGGATCTCAAATGGTCCGATATATCTCGGACTAAGCTTGCCTCTTCTCCCAAAACGGAAAATCCCTCGTGTAGGAGACACCTTCAATAGTACGTGGTCCCCAGCGTCGTACTCTAGAGGGCGACGACGTACATCGGCATAAGACTTATGTCGACTCTGGGCAGTCAACAGTCTCTCTCGAATCAAGGCTATCTTCTCTTGAGTCTGAATAATCAATTCCGGTTCCGTCCCGATCAAATCCGAAGAATCATCCCAGCACAGGGGCGATCGGCATCTTCTCCCGTATAACGCTTCAAATGGTGCCATCTTAATTGAAGCATGCCAACTATTATTGTAGGTGAATTCAACTAATGGTAAATGAACTTCCCAATCAGTTGACCAATCCAAGGCACAGGCTCTAAGCATGTCTTCTACAGTCTGAATAGTCCTTTCGGACTGACCGTCCGTTTGGGGATGATAAGTCAGTACTAAAATTGAGCTCGATCCCAAAGCCACGTGAAGCTTTCGGAAGTGTGACACGAAACGACCATCTCGATCCGAAATAATGGTCTTCGGTGTCCCGTGCAATCTGACTATCTCCGCAATAAATATTCGTGCCAATCTCTCGGGTCCCCAAGTATCTTTAATTCCCAGGAAACGAGCCGACTTGGTTAGTCGATCAACTACAACCCAAATCATGTTCATTCCCATTCTAGTCCTTGGCATACTAGTAATGAAGTCCTTCGAGATATCCTCCCACTTCCACTCAGGGATCGGAAGCGGTCTTAACATTCCGGCAGGTCGTTGATGTTCAATCTTAACCTGCTGACAAGTCAAACACTTTGAAACGTACTCCGCTACGTCCTTCTTCATATTCCCCCACCAGAAGTTTTGCTTTAAATCTTTATACATCTTACTACTGCCTGGGTGAATAGAATAGGGCGCGCTATGAGCTTCCTTCAAAATTGTCCGTCTCAAATCATCGTCCTCGGGAACGCAAAGTCGACTCTGAAATCTCAGAATTCCACCGTCTTGTATCACGAATCCTGGGGCTTTTCCTTTCTTGACTTCGTCATATAATCGAAGAATCAGAGAATCGTTCAGTTGTTTAGACTTGATATCCTCGACTAGTGATGAAGTCAGTTCCATCACATAAAGTTGTCCTTGGATTCCCGGTGCCCATACTTCAATCCCCTCGCGGATCAGTTACCGTTGAATACTGGTTTGGGATGTAAGATCTTCCAACACTCGGAGAGAAACGGGTTTTCGGCTCAAAGCATCGGCTACTACATTTGCTTTCCCCGGATGATAGAGAATCTCCAAGTCGTAATCCTTGATCAATTCCAGCCACCTTCTCTGCCTCATGTTTAATTCTTTACATTTGAAAATGTATTTGAGGCTCTTATGATCTGTAAAGATCGACAATGAGTGCCGTACAAATAATGTCGCTTGATTTTCAAGGCAAAGACCACATTTGCTAGCTCCGGATCATGAGTCGGATAATTAACCCGTGCGGTTTCAATTGTCGAGAAGCATAAGCAATCACTTTATCCTACGCATCAACACACAACCCAAACCCCGATTTGAAGCGTCAGTATACCATGAATCCATCGGTTCCCTCGCGGTGCTAATATAGGTCTTGTCGTCGGTCTCCTCTTAAGTTCGTCAAAACCCGGCTGACATTTCTCATTCCACGTGAACTTTTGAGTTTTCAGAATGGTGAGTGAGCGGACGAGCAATTTTGGAAAATCCCTCTACAAAGCGGCGATAATATCCGGCCAAGTCCTAAGAAGCTTCGGACTTCTTTCACGTTTTTAGGAGCTTCCCACTCCAAGATCGCTTCGACTTTCTTGGGTCCACTGAACTCCGTCGGATGATATCACATGCCCAAGGAAGGTTACTTCCTTAAGCCAAAATTCGCATTTAGAAAGCTTAGCATACTGTTTGTTCCTTTCTCAAGACGCTCAAAACCACACGTAAATGTTCGGCATGTTCCTCTGCGTCCTCGAATATATCAAGATGTCGTCAATGAAAACGACCACAAATTTATCCAAGTACTCCAAGAATACCCGATTCATCAATTGCATGAATACCGCAGAGCATTGGTAAGTCCAAATGGCATCACTACAAATTCATAATGCGTCTGGGATCGAAAGCGATTTGGTATATCCGATTCCTTAATTCTCAATCGATGGTATCCCGATCGCAAGTCAATCTTCGAGAATACCCTTGCCCCTTGCGATTGATCAAACAAGTCGTCGATCCGAGGTATAGGATACTTATTCTTGATCGTCATCTTGTTAAGCTCCTGTAATCAATACACGGTCGGAGGGATCCGTCTTTCTTAGGACAAAGAGAATGGGCGCTCCCCAAGGAGAAACGCTAGGTTGAATATAGCCCTTCGCAACAATTCCTCCGATTGTTTCTTGAGTTCATACATCTCGGTTGGCGCCATGCGGTATGGTGCTCTGAAATAGGAGGCTGCTCCAGGGCTCTAACTCGATGGTGAATTCCACTTCTCTTTGCGGAGGTAACCACGATAGCTCATCGGGAAATACATCCGAGAACTCATTCACAATTGAAATAGACGAGAGCTCTACTCCTTCCTCTTTCCTCATGGCATAACACCAAAGTCCATGACATCCTGTTTGACAATTTCACGGCTCTCATTGCCTTGATCAATTTCCCGAGCTTCGGTCTCCATCCTCGGAATAAGTGTTCGAATCCGTCATCGGCAATGATGGAAATGACTCTCTCTCGGTAATTCACAGCTCCATAACGGTTGAGCCAATCATCTCCGAGAATTAAATCGTCACCGTAGATGTCAACTACAATGAGATGCGATGGCCACTCTCTTCCTTCTATAGATCTTTGGGAAATCCCTAGCTTCTAGTGTTCCCACAATTTTCTCTCCGCTCGGTAATCCCACAACATAAGGTTCACAATTATACAAGCACGAGATGTTCAAACGATTAACACAGTTCAAAGATATAAAAGAATGCGTAGCTCCCGAATCGAACAAGACACTAGCTGGTTGCAAAAGGATCCGAATCGTGCACTGATGCAACGGTGTGTTCGATCATCGATCTCCTCATTTCATACGGGCGTGGAGGAACGGACCCGGCCTGGATGCCTCTCTCTTCCCAACGTTCTGCTGCTGAAATCCACTCTGCTGCGTCTGGTTCACACTTGTTTCCTTCGAATGGCGCTGGAGTGCGAGTACCAAAAGATCGGGTCGCATTCCCACAAAATGTTGCGCGATGCCCTTCTGTCCACACTCGAAGCAGTCACGGCGGGCGCGAAACAATCCGTCGAACATGTCCCGCCTTGCCACAGTTGTAACACTTCTTCCCTATGTCAGAAACATTCGGTGCGGTCCGGAACTTCTTTCCTCCTCGACTAGGATGCGGAGGTCTCCTGGATGAGTGAAAAGAGGACTGACCCAGGCGGGGCCCGCTATTCTTATTCTCCGCGAAGTTGCCCGACACCTTCTGTTTCTTTGCTTCCGTCGATTTCTCTCCGCCGCTTCCTTCATATCGTAGGCCAACGCCTTGTCACAATCTTGCCTCAAGGTGGTACAATCAAATCCGGACATATATTCTGAATTTCCGCTTCATTCGCATGTCAAAATGGAAAATCCTTTCCGCCTCGGTCTGACAGTGGCGCACATAAGTCATTTGGTGATTAAAAGTCTTAATCACTTCCGTCACAGATGCTTCGAATTTTGTGGTGAGAAAAACTCCCGAACTCGGGCCTCTCTAAGCGGCGAGGACAATCGTGCCTCCATCATCAACTTGAATTCTGTCGATCGGCATTATGCTCCTCGGTCGAATGGCCTCCCACCAGTCGAAAGCCTCCCCGGTCAAAAGATACTGGGCGACCGGAACCTTCCTCTCGTTGGGACAGTTAATCCCCGCAAAAATCTTCTCTAATTCCCTCAGCCAATGATCCCACGAAAGCGTCTCAATAGAACCGTCAAATTTCGGAGGATGCAATTTGACCACCTCGGTAAGCCATTTATCTCCCCGATTATCCACGTTATTCTGCTGTCCCATCGCCGTCTGCATGCGATCCACAACTTGAGCGAACTGGTTTATCTGGGCAACCACCTGCTGAAGCACTCCCGGCACGTTAGGATCTGCATTATTATTTGCCGATCCCTGCTGTCCCCCGGAATGTGAATCCGTTTGACTAGCGGCTATCTATGGGGTAGATACCGACTCTTCTTGCCTTGCATTACCACGTCCGCGTCCACGACCGCGTCCGCGTCCACGACCTCCTCTCAACATACTGTAAACATAAATACTCAATATCCAGGACAAACTTTCTCAAAGTACATTCATTAATGTTTATAAGACGCGAATTAAATAAAGCAGTAGTATTCGAGATTAGGAAACTTACAACCACAGTCCACACGACGATGCTGGCTCAGCAGTGATGTTACGAACGACCAATAATCAATAACGTAAACAGACCCAACTAACCCGACTGCCAAGATATCCATAAATCTTAGCTCTGATACCATATTCTGTAACACCCCGAGATATTCGGAATAATTACAGCGCCGTAAACCCTTTAGATAAGGATTTACAAGGCTAATTTTTAAAAGAGTGTAAATATAAACCAATCGTACAACTGAAGTTTAAAGACATATTTGATTCAACCGATCAAAGAGTTAATTTATACAACCATATCGAAAGGACATTATTAAAACAGACGTACTCGAGTACTAAACGAAACAAGAAAACAATTCTCGACAACAATAACATCAATCACATCACTGAGCCATCTCATCGTCACTGCCGTTGTTGCCTCCCCGCTCCTCGGCTACCTGAACATCAAAACAATGTCCACCCCCGAAGGGGTTAGAAAAACGATGCTAGTACAAGTATCATAATACAATAAATCATCAATGCATCATAAAACATGCAAAACGGACTTCCGCTACCGGAATCCAACGATGCGAATCCTCCCGATCCCATCAATACAATACAGGGTAATCCAGCGATCCAGCGCCCTTGGTATAGATCCCCATGATGATCCCGTCGGACCAACGCATGGTGGAAAACCCGTCCAGCGATCCAGCGCCCTCAGCATAGATCCCCATGATGATCCCGTCGGACCAACGCATGGTGGACATTCGATCCAGCGCCCTCAGCATAGATCCTCATGACCCCCTCGGATCATTTATACCATAATCAATCAATTATGCATACACATATGCATTTCAATATGTTCATAAATACGAACATACAACTACGAATCTCACGAGAATTTCAAGTAATTCTTCTCATATACAAATATCTGAACAATACCATAAGCATGATAAATCAAACTCGACATATGATACTTGCCTCGAAAATGGCAAGACGAAATACTTCAAAGATCTCGACACACTCGAAGGCCGCCTCCTTCGATCAACGTAACAAGCTCGAACCTTAACAAAAGGAACGATATACAAATCATCTCAAGTCGAACAATGGCCTAACAATTCGGTCTATGGCGAAAAGCTCAAAATAACCAATCTGCTCGATGCTTAGCGTGCGCTACGTACTCTCTGGGCGTGCGCTAAGCAGCTGTTAGCGACGCTATCGTGTAAGACTAGCGTGCGCTAATTCTGGCGCGATTTGCACCGGCCGATATATAACGTACGCTACGTGCGTTTAATACGTTAATCGAACCCGATAGCGCACGTTAACTCACACATGTTAGCGTGCGCTAATCTTGCATGTGAGAATACCGCAAACCAAAAGCGGGTTGAATGGTGAAGGACTCATGAATTCTACCATGATAATACAAGTTATCCTTGGGCATGTCATACTAATAAGGTTTGTGGAAGTTTTATGGTTATGAAATACGAATATACGGATAGTCAACTCGACATCATAATTCATCTACGATCTCCAAGAAATAATCTAAGTTCCATTTGTTCTACGTTCCAAAACACATGATTCCATCGTGTAAAACGTATCAACTGGGTAAAATATCCGGTTACTGATCATAACTCGATTGAACATGCTTAGGAGTCCTTATAATAAGATGGTTCAAAGGTTCATACGATATATAGTGCCGATACGTCAAAAGTATCCTTCTAACATGTGATGACCGATTAAAAACGAAATACCAGCTATCCAAACATGATTCAAACTTCCTTAGGAACATTACTAACATTGGTGAAGAATCACCTACCTCAAGTAGTGAAGAACACGGAGGAAAATGAAGCAATCCGACACCGAAAGCTTGAACACCAAGCTCCAATGATATACGATCTTAAATCACGAATCAGGATGTTGATATGAAGTGTTTGGGGTGAAGGAAGTTATGTTCTAAGTGTAGGAATCCGGGTAATGAGAGTAGAGAAAACTAAAATCTCGAATAGGATGATGTCATATTTATAATAAATGGCTATTAGCGCGCGCTAGACCCTGGTCGTAGCGTGCGCTAACGGCTCACAGTCTAAACTGTACTCGGCACTTAGCGTGCGCTACACATATACCTGTAGCGTGCGCTAAGGCGTTGACTCGGCTTTTCCCGAAATCCGTCCACGTACATCCGACACAATCCGACAAGGGTCCCCCGGCCAGATCTCACCTACCGCACGTCTCAATCGATTTGACCATGCATAGCGTGCGCTAATGACCCTCTGTAGCGTGCGCTATGAATCCCCATTAGCGTACGCTACACTCAGCCTGTAGCGTGCGCTACATGTACAGAATTTCAATCTCTAAAACACATACACGAAATTATACACTCGACAACATCGGATTATGAAATACGGAGAATAGTACTTAGACAAAAGTACAATCATTACAATATCACGAGTTCTAATTACATAACAGAAATCTCGGGTATTACAAACACTATGGCTACTCAACTTAGAGAAAGTATCACATGATATCCCAGTCACCGGAAAACGTCTTGCCACGACAAAGACGGGTTTAAACAATTTTGACTGTTCTTCATTTTCATTGTGGAGTGCTCGTGCTTCACGGCTGACAGGTCTACGCCATCATCTGATGTGACAAATTATTATCAAAAATGTTAAAGTCTATGGTCTTTTACTCTTTCTACTCTCCATTTACTTAGGCATGGTTGCATATTGTGGTGAAGAAGGAAAAACCTTTTGCTTCCAGGTGAATGTTTATTTGATCTGTATATATCTTCATCCACTGTATTTGTATACTTGCCATGATCTTGAATGTCATCCAAAAGAACAATGATTTGCCAGCACATTGATTATGGAGAATTTTTATGTTGCAGAATCTGATATCTAATATGTGATTGTTAAATTGAAAATAAAGAAAGAGAAAAATTGACTTATTACTTATTTCCCTTTAAAGAATGTAGTCATGTACTGTCCCTGAACTTACTGAGGCAGTTTAGCCTCACTCTTGATATGTCGAAATGTTTATTTATGCTTGTTCGATCTGTCCTTTTACAGGTAACAAGGCTATGCAGTCTAAACGTTACGCAGAAGCAGTTGAGCTATATACTTTTGCTGTTGCTTTGTGTGAAGACAATCTTGTTTACCATTGCAACATGTCATCCGGTTGTTGTTATTTATAGTGGTCTATTTTTTTTTGTATTTGATCTCATTGCTTCAATTTAGCATCTTAAAGAAGGCTGAGTAGGTTCAAATATGTTCTGTAGGTTAAATGTAGTTTTTGAAGCAGAATGTTCAGTTCTTTCTTTCCTATCTCCCAGTGGCACTAGTGTCACTTAAGATGACCCTTATTATCCCCCCTCCAAAGATAAGAAGCCATCAGTTCGGGGCCTTTAAGATAAAAACTATCATTTAAGGGCCTGGAAAATTGAATTATCAATTAAATACCCATAAATCTAATACATGTTTGGCGTCTTGCAATATGTAGTTATTTAAAGATATTTTCAAAATTATAATCCATAAAATATTATCAGTGAATTTGATGTGTACTAAAAAAGGAAAGAATAATAATATTAATCAAATATATTCATAATGGTATGAATTGGAAGATCCCTAATGTTAAGGTTGTCTATTTGGAAGCTTAGTAACCATCACTAATTATTGACTCTTTTTTCTTGTTTCATTCTGCAGCTCCCTCGTTCAAAGAAGGTGAAGTTTGTGAATGGACACCAACTCACGCAAATTGGCTAATCCTTGGCTAATTGAATAAGTGTTCCACATAATAGTTTCTTAGAGTCTTTTTGTATATTAGTCTTAGACGCCCACTGATGTAATTGGTTAAAAATAACCAAGTTATTTTCTTCTAGTACTTGTATATATGTAGTTGATTGGTTTTGTGATTGAATATAGTTGTTTTTTATGATGGGATTATGTAGTTGGATGATGTAGTTGGTTTCTGTGAATTGGTTTGTTGGTTTTTTTAATGGGAAATGCTAAATTTAAAATTTACGTTTTTATTTTGTTAAAATGAAGGTGTTACCTTCGGTACTATATATATGTTGCAAATGTCTTTCATTTGTAATACCTAGTGTGTTGCAATTGGTAATATAGAATAGACTAAAAATTGCTGCACAATTGTGGCCCCACCTGTGGGACCACAAAGTAGGCCCACTAACAGGCCCAAGAAAAGTGGGTCCCACATATGGGCCCCCCAGCTGACCCCACTACGTGGGTCCCATCGGTGAGCCCGTCCTGTGGGACCCACAAAATGGGCCCCACATGTGGAACCCACTAAATTGGCTATATATTTTACAAAATTATAAAGTCTATTGCAACACGAATATGATGTTGTTGTAAGGTCCTTAGGATGTTGTTGTAGGGTACTTAGGTAACCAATAATTCTATGTTAGCTTAGGATGATCCACATGATGCCTTTGAGTCCAAAGGTTACTGCTCACAGAGCAACATAGCTAAAATGTTACCTTTGCCCATTTTGGGTCTGTGGCAACAGAAAATTGGCTCTAAGGTAACACAGTTATGTGGTTGCCGAATGCCATTTATGGCGTAGTGTGTAAATACAACAACTAGGTTTTCTCCTGTTTGCTTGGTGCGTACAGGGTATGCAATGCATACTTGTAAAATAATCACAGTAATGAAAACTATAAGTGCAGAAGGTAAATGACACGATATTTAAAGTGGTTCGAGGTAAACTCCTCTACGTCCACTGGTCCTCCACACATGAGTGAAAATGTTTATTTTAAACACTACGTACACAACTACGTGTCTATAATCAAACCTATCCTTGTATCGTTTACACAGATTGATACAAAAACTGACGCTTTCAACCGTTCACACAGATTGGTCAAAGCTATCACTTGACTTGCTTCTTCACACACAATTCTAAAGCTTCATCTTCAATGCAGATCCGTCACACACAGTTCAGGAAAAGTAAGGCTTTCTCAGTCTGCACAGGGCTGATGGTTTTCTTCAAAGGTAAGAATAAGGGTTGAACAACATCTTGACTTTCTTGAGCTTTGAGCTGATGATGTGCTGTTCGAGGTTGACTGAGTATATTTCTTCTCTTCATATATGAATTAATACTTGAAGAAATATATTTGATCTTGTATGCTTGATCTGATGATAGTGAATATTCAGTCGTTTGATCGTTTGAATATCGTTTGTATATCTCGTTGCCGTTCTTATATTCTGATCTTCAAACTTCGGGGTATATATAGCCTTTGGAATAGATCCGTTGAGCAGAGATTCCGTTCCGTGTTGTTTGACTTGCAATCTGAAGATCTTTATCTGCTGGTACTTAAATATTTTATCCATTTAGTATTTAAATACTTCTTTTCAAACGGGGCTTGACTTTAGCGAATAAAGCAGATTCCGTTCCAACGGTCTTCAGTCCTGTTGGATAAGTGTTGAAGATCTCAACACTTAACTGTATCCAACATGTGGGGTTTATACTGCTGTAGCTGTAGGTTCCACGCTGTAGGCTATCTTAGGGCTGGTGTATGGAACGATGTTGTATGAATGTTTCAGGACAGCTTCCATACTTGGTGTCATCGGCTGAGGAGCTTCATGCTGTATGATGGCACTTTATTCTTTTGTTGTATGTAGAGGCACTTGACATCTTGCTGTATGATTTTCTTCGGGACAGCTACTTGTTGTATGTTGGCACTTTATCAAAACTCGGTATAGGATTGTTTATCCCAATAATTTCCCCCTTTTTGATAATTGTCAAAGCTTCTTGATGATTCCAAAACCTTGATGCCAAAAACTTTAAAACATCTTTGCTTTGAGAGGCTTTCTTCTTGATCTTCTGTCGAAAGATCTGGCCTTCAGCATTTAAGAAAGAAATGTGAACTGCTCGCAGGCAAGTTCTAAAATGATAGCATCTAACATGGAAGTGTATTACAACTTAAACTTATGATTAGCGCGCAGGCACAATCTTACAGGGTAGTCTAGTGTTAAATACAACTTAACCTATGAACTGTTCGCAGACAAGTTCTTACAGCTTTGTACTATATAAGTTTTTACTTGTTAGATTGTAGCAAATAAATTAATTTCATAATCACACAGTAACACAGTTGTAGATTACGAGTTGTAATATTTCAAGACAAGACAAATAGATTTTATTGATATTGGGCAAAGATTACAAGGATAGCAGAAATAAAGATACAGAATTTTTATGCTGTTTCTAAAATTTGCTGAAAGGATCCTCCTTACTAACTCCTGTAGTGAGCATGTCTCCAAGGTCTTCTGTCAGGATCATTTTCGGTTCCTCTCCACCAGTGTTCCAATGAATCCTTGCCTCAATATAAATAGATCGCACTTCCTTCAGCCGATTGGTCGAAGGCAAGAATCCAGTCATCCGGGTGAGTGAGCCGATCTCCTTTCCGATGCGTTGACTTCATTAAAATCTGCAATGGGAGCATTCCTGTTTCTAGCATATTAGCAAATTCTTTGCGAGCTTCTGCCAATGTCCGACATTTGTTGAAGATGGCGGACTCCCTGATGAGCTTGACAAAATACCTCATCAATTCATTTTTCCTCCATTGCTTCACTTCATCAGCTGTAGGCTGACGGTTGGAGGGCAGATGAATCTCCGATGGCTTTTGTACATTATTTTTCCATAGGAAGTTGGGGTCGTGGAACTTAGGGCGAGAACCAGATACTCTGTATGTATGTGCAGGAGCGGACAGTTGGTTGATTGCAGCGCTGACACTGTCTTCTAGTACAACTTCAAATTCCTTCTCTTTTTCTAGTCTCCATTGTCTTTGTAATACCCGGTTGTGAATTCATTTATTATCATTCAGTAACTGTCACTCAGAATTTTTTTCACTCAGTAATAATCATTCATCATTCATATTCAGTCAACTATGTTCACCATTCGGCGTATTTTGGGATCATCACTGTTTGAGATCGAGCCGAAATTGTTGTCGTCATCATCATCATGTTTTTATTTGCAGTTTGAGAGGTAGCGCACGCTACACATTGTAGTTAGCGCGCGCTAATAAGGTGCATGTAACGCACGCAATGATTCAGTATTAGCGCACGCTAGCGCAAGTGAGGCAGACAGTCCAGAAGGTACTGGGCTGATTTGGGAAATTCGTAGCGCACGCTACGAGTGGTAAGTAGCGTACGCTAATTGTGTTGGCAACGCACGCTAAGTCACTTTAGTAGCGCACGCTAACGCGTGCAAGGCAGAGGACGATAGGTTACGGATTTGATCGTTGGGTATCGACATCGATTAGCGCACGCTAACAATATGGAATAGCGCACGCTATCGGTAAGGTGTTAGCGCACGCTACCAAGTCGTAGCGCACGCTAACGAGGCATTTCAGACCTCCGGATGCCCGAAACCGCTAGCGCACGCTAAATATCAAGTCATAGCGTGCGCTAAGTGGGACAATATAAATAGGACGATTCGGTCGGCCTTTGTCATTTCTTCATTTCTCAATCATTTCGGACGAGCTCGGGCGATTCGGAAAAGGTCTTTCCAATCGCAATCATCTAGCATCATCTTCAAGCTCCTAAGTTGGATTAATCATCATCTAAATCAGTTTCATCACTCCAAATCAAGGTAATGATTCTTGGATCTAGAATTTCGGATCTTGGGTGTTTTGCTTCCGATCTCTTCATGTTAAATCGATATTATGTTGGAATATGTTAGATATGGATTATCTATCTTGGATACATTTATTTCTACGGATTCATTGGTGTAATTTTCGGGATTTGTGAATAATTGAGGAATTGTTCAAGAACCTTACGGGTTGACTTTGGAATTTTGGGGTTTTCGACTAAATGTTGTTGAAATATCGTTCTAAGTATTCCTATTGGATTATTGATAGTATTCATGAGTTTTTGTGGTTTTGAATCATTCATTGGGAGTTGGTTTCGGATGTAAATGAGTTTTGGTTGTAAACAATTGGAGATTGTTTACAACGCGTTTGTTTAAATGCCCCAATGAGTTTCGGGTATTGTTGAATCGATTTTTGAGTTTGTTGTGATCATGATTGATTCATGTATTAAGAGAATTGTTGGTTTTTGTGTTGTTTAAGGTTGTTCGAGCGACCGGTAATTTCACTAAGGACGTTGATCGTGGAAGTACCTTCTCGCCTTCGGTATTGAGGCAAGTTTTATACTTGTCTTGGTCAATGAGCTAATGTCATCATGTATGTGTATGAATGTGTTGTATCATTCCGAGACTTAGTCTCTTCATGAATTCATTGATATCAAGAGATCGTTCGATACGATACCTTTCGGCAATTTTGCCAAATGTTATTGTTGTTCGTTAACGGCCGATTCAAGGCATTGTGATACTCATTATTAATGTCATTGTAGATAGCCGGTTTCATGTATCGATGTATCGATTGTTGTTAATATAGATGTCAATTCAAGATATCGTTGAGATCATTGTTATTCTGTTCGGATTGTCATTAAAAGCATACGAGCCGATTTAAGGCATTGGCTTACTCATTTCTCATCTTCGTAAATCGGTAACCGATTAAAGGTGCCGAGGCATCCTTCATATCATTGTTATCGAATTGCCGTTCTCGTGCAAATCAAGTGTTCAATCATTCACTAAATCATTGTTATCGATTGACCTTTCTAAGGCAATCGAGGTATTCACTCATTCATCGTATCATTGTCATCGATTGGCGTTCTCGTGCAAATCGAAGTGTTCAATCATCTATGGTATCATTGTTGTCGATTGACCGTTTTAGGCAATCGAGGTATTAAATCATCCATTGCATCATTGTTGTCGGTTGGCGTTCTAAGGCAATCGAGGTGTTAATTTGGGATTTATCAAGGACGGTGTCTATCCGTGTGTTACTATCATCGTGTTGGCCGACTCAAGGCGGCACACTATCATTCATTGTGATACGGCCGTGCCGTGGCCGGCCCTAATTGTGATACTGGTGGATGCCGTGGCCGCCCTAATTGTGATCTGGTGGATGCCGTGGCCGCCCTAATTGTGATACGTTGGATCGTGGCTTCGGCCCTAATTGTGATCTGGTGGATGCCGTGGCCGGCCCTAATTGTGATCTGGTGGATGCCGTGGCTTGACCCTCATTGTGAAACGGCCGTGCGTGGCCGGCCCTCATTGTGAAACGGCCGTGCCGTGGCTTCGCCCTCATTATTCTGACTTCGGTGTTTGACTTCAGTGTTTGTGATACTTGTTAATTTCATTGAACGGCTTTCAAGCCTTTATTATGGTTACGGTAATTTTATCGGAGCCTTCGGGCATTGTGATTCATAATTAATTGATTCTGGTTTGGTTCATGTCGTTTAATTCATTGTGGTATTACGTGATTATAATTCGCCGTTGGGCATTTATGTTCTAACCTGTCGAACAGGTATAAATAGTATGCCGTGGGCATAGTATTTCACGAATGCTCGATTCTTACCTTGGTTTGTGAGCATCTCGTATTATTATCATCATTGTACCGTTTCATTCTGCCTTTGGATGCATATCATGTTATACATGTATTTGATGTTCATTATCTGGATGGTGACCAGTGGGGCGGAACATGTTTCATGTTTTAGGTGCTTGCGAGGAGAGAGTTGAGACACAGAGGCATGACGTTGGCAATGAGGCATTCGAGCGATACTAGTCCGAGTTGTTCATTGTTGGTCAGTCAGTTGGAGTGTACTCCGGCATCGTCAGTTGTTGTCATGTTGTATTACTCGAACAGATGTTCGTGGAGGTTGTTGTATTTCATTTTGGCCATGTAGGCCACTTTTGTCGTTAAAATTCCTTATCGGAATATTGTGTCGGATATCATGGTAGGGACTATGATTTTTCCCTTGTTGTGTTAATTAATGTATTTTTAGTCATGTTCGCCTGGTGGATCTCTGGCGTGGGGTCCACGGCAACCGTAATAACTTGATAGGATTTGGGGTGTTACAGAAATGGTATCAGAGCTTTGGGTTGTGAAATACCCTGAGATGTGAGTTATGTGGTCCTACCGACGCGGTAGTAGTGGGATTGTCAGGTTATGACAATCTAGTCAGTCAGGTTTTGTGAGTCGTAATATTATTACGACTGCACGAGTCATTCATTCATCGAGTCGTCGTCAGTGAAGACTAGTATCGCGAGACCTCGAAGCTTCGTATGACCTGTGTAAGGACTCGATTCTCTTTATGTTCATACATTCATCATGTCATTAATTGTTCGTGCCTTGTTGAAACCTATATGTGATATTAGTGTTATGATTGATTCATGACTAATTGTTTTGGGACACGTGTGGCTTGTGTAAGCATTAAGGATCAACTCATTCATCGGTTAATAATCCTCAATCGTCATGCTGATCTTGTCGATTATGATAATTCATTCATCACTCAGTCAATATCATTACTCAGTCAATTCATCACTCAGATAATTCATTCATCACTCAGTCAATATCATTACCCAGTTAATTCATCACTCAGTTAACTCATTCATCACTCAGTTAATTCATTCATCATTCAGTCAATATCAATTACTCAGTTGCTTCGTTCATCATTCAATTAACCTCATCGTTCAGCTAATTCATTCATCACTCAATTAATCTCATCGTTTAGCTAATTCACTCGTCACTCAGTCAATCTCATTGCTCAGTTAATTTATTCCTAACTCAGTCAATCTCATTGCTCAGTTAATTCATTCCTCATTCAGTCAATCTCATTGTTCAGTTAATTCATTAATCATTCAGCCCATCTCACGGTTCAGTTGTTGATCTTGAGGATCTAATTTTCAACCTTGTTAACTTGTTCAAGGTAATCATTTCAGAATTTCATCGTGCAATCATGTTACCTCATTTGATGTTTCATACGGTCTTATCATACTCGGCGTAATGTCGCGATCATTTCATTAAATCATTAATGCGATCATTGTGTTAGAGCGTGTATGCTCATTGTTGTCACTCGTAACGTAATCATAATACGATATTCATGCGGAATCTATAATCATGTGACTTTCCTACTTCGGTATGGATAGAGTCATCGAGAGGAGCGAGGAAGAGGCAGTGCGGGCGGAACCGGGATCTCGTGTGCATGCCCACACGAACGCGAGGATATCATTAATTCATCAAGCAATGAGGCTACTCATTCATCGAGATAATCATTCACCGTCAGGGGTCGTGCAGAGGCATCTCACTCGGAAGGTGTTCGGGTTGATCCATTCATATTTATGCGGGGCATGATGGCCCAGATGACTCGGATGACGCGGATAGTGGAGACCATGCAGACCTCGATGGGTTGTGGTCCACCGCAATGTGGATACAGTGCCATTTCATGGGCCGGTGGAGGAGTGAATCAGATTGTTGGCGATATCTCTCGTCGGATGCCGCCTACTTTTGAGGGTTCGTCGAGAACCGGTGATATTGTTCATTGGCTCGAGCATTTTGATAAACTCTTCGACATGGTTCGGTGTCGGAGGAGAGTAAAGTGGCGATGGCGGCTTATTACTTGAGTAAGGCGCTTATTCGTGGTGGCTTTACGTGAAACCCATCGATCGTGATTGTATTTGGAGCGAGTTCAAGACTCTCATGTTAGAGAGGTATTATCCGGCTCCACTTCGTGAAGCTAAGTTGTCGAGATGTTTTGAACCCGAACCGATGGGGACGAGGGTGTTATTGTCATCGTTGAGAAGTTTCAGGGACTACTTGATTTGCTTCGTCAATTATCCGTACCGAGGCGGATAAAATTAAGTATTTTAGCAAGAGGCTAAATCCGCGATTGAGGATGCGGTTGTTCAACCACAATTGTAATTCACTTAGTGAGTTCATCGGGAAGGCTCTTGGAGCGTAACTTTTGATCAAGGAGCTTACTCGAAGCATCCTTGATTTCTTGAGGTAAGAGGACTAGAATGCCGGCTCGTTCGGAGGGACATCGGGCTCCGCCATCCAAGGGGTCATTTTCTAGTCGTCTTCGTCTGGAACAACATCTTCCTCTCGGCGACGAGTTCGACCGTTGTTTGCTTTAATCGTGATTCGGCAGGTCACGTTAGTACCGGTGCACGGTGCCGGCTATTGTTTGTTTTACGTGTGGGAGGCGGGGACACCGCGAAATCTGCAGGGGTTCTAGCGCCGGTAAATCTCAAGAGAGCTCGAGGGCCTCGAGAGACTTCGTTACTCGGCCCGTGCATCATCCAAGGGACCCTATCAGGCCTCGAGGGCCGAGGTAAGGACATTCATCACCGGTTTGAACAAGTTAATTCTTGTGCGTTAATAGTATAATCATTCATTTCAGTGTCGTTCATTCATTCATATAATTCATTCATCATATATATTAATCATATGGGGACTCATAATTATCGATTAATCATTCAATTCACGAGGAACGGCGGTTCCAATCACTTCAGGAACTATCACTCATGACATTAGTAATTCACCTTGGTGAGTCATTCTAAATCCGTGTCGGATTTGTAGTCATTATCATTCATCATTCATTTTTGTCACTTTCATTCTCGTGACCTTCTGAGGTCTTAGTTAGCGGCGAGTTCATCGTCGGATATACCTTAAATCGTTGAGATAGAGGAAATCGAGGATATGGAAGGATATCGATGTTGGGTACATTTGAGATGTAACCTTGTTTTTGGATGACTGTGTTAATCTAATCAGTAATAATGTATCGTGACTGTGGATCATTTATTGTTGATCTATCTTATTATGATTATATTTGAGAATCTTGAGATTTGGATCATTTGTTGGGAGTTCATACCTCCGGCGTTGTGCTCAAGATTTCGTGATAATGTGAGAAATCGTTCACCGTGTTTGAGACATCAAGTCTTGGGGACTTGGGCTTGCGGTTGATTTGGTCCCGAGGACTATTTGGGCGTTATTGTTTTCGGATCGTGATGGATAGTTCATATCCCGAGTTGTTTACCCTCGATTTCGAGACGAAACTCTTTTAAGGGGGAGTATGTAATACCGGTTGTGAATTCATTTATTATCATTCGATGCTTGTCACTCGAATTTTTTTCACTCATAATAATCATTCATCATTCATATTGATCAACTATGTTCACCATTCGGCGTATTTTGGGATCATCACTTGTTTGAGATCGAGCGAAATTGTTGTCGTCATCATCATCATGTTTTTATTTGCGGTTTGAGAGGTAGCGCACGCTACACATTGTAGTTAGCGGCGCTAATAAGGTGCATGTAACGCACGCAATGATTCAAGATAAGCGCACGCTAGCGCAAGTGAGACAGGCAGTCCAGAAGGTCTTGGGCTGATTTGGGAAATTCGTAGCGCACGCTACGAGTGGTAAGTAGCGTACGCTAATTGTGTTGGCAACGCACGCTAAGTCACTTTAGTAGCGCCGCGCTAACGCGTGCAAGGCAGAGACGATGAGTTACGGATTTGATCGTTGGGTATCGGACATCGATTAGCGCACGCTAACAATATGGAATAGCGCACGCTATCGGTAAGGTGTTAGCGCACGCTACCAAGTCGTAGCGCACGCTAACGAGGCATTTCAGACCTCACCTGGATGCCCGAGAAACCGCTAGCGCACGCTAAATATCAAGTCATAGCGTGCGCTAAGTCAGGACAATATAAATAGGGCGATTCGGTCCGGCCTTTGTCATTTCTTCATTTCTCAATCATTTCGGACGAGCTCGGGCGATTCGGAAGGTCTTTCCAATCGCAATCATCTAGCATCATCTTCAAGCTCCTAAGTTGGATTAATCATCATCTAAATCAGTATCCTCACACCAAAACAAGGTAAAGATTCTTGGATCTAGAATTTCGGATCTTGGGTGTTTTGCTTCGATCTCTTCATGTTAAATCGAAATTATGTTGGAATATGTTAGATTTGGATTATCTATCTTGGATAAATGTATTTCTACGGATTCATTGATGTAATTTTAGGTATTTGTGAATAATTGAGGAATTGTTCAAGAACCCTTACGGGTTGACTTTGGAATTTTGGGGGTTTTCGACTAAATGTTGTTGAAATATCGTTCTAAGTATTCCTATTGGATTATTGATAGTATTCATGAGTTTTTGTGGTTTTGAATCATTCATTGGGAGTTGGTTTCGGATGTAAATGAGTTTTGGTTGTAAACAATTGGAGATTGTTTACAACGCGTTTGTTTAAATGCCCCAATGAGTTTCGGGTATTGTTGAATCGATTTTTGAGTTTGTTGTGATCATGATTGATTCATGTATTAAGAGAATTGTTGGTTTTTGTGTTGTTTAAGGTTGTTCGAGCGACCGGTAATTTCACTAAGGACGTTGATCGTGGAAGTACCTTCTCGCCTTCGGTATTGAGGCAAGTTTTATACTTATCTTGGTCAATGAGCTAATGTCATCATGTATGTGTATGAATGTGTTGTATCATTCCGAGACTTAGTCTCTTCATGAATTCATTGATATCAAGAGATCGTTCGATACGATACCTTCGGCAATTTTGCCAAATGTTATTGTTGTTCGTTAACGGCCGATCCAAGGCATTGTGATACTCATTATTAATGTCATTGTCGATAGCCGGTTCGCGGTATCGATGTATCGGTTGTTGTTAATATAGATGTCAATTCAAGATATCGTTGAGATCATTGTTATTCCTGTTCGGATTGTCATTAAAAGCATGCAGGCCGATTTAAGGCATTGGCTTACTCATTTCTCATCTTCGTAAATGGTAATCGATTAAAGGTGCCGAGGCATCCTTCATATCATTGTTATCGAATTGCCGTTCTCGTGCAAATCGAAGTGTTCAATCATTCACTAAATCATTGTTATCGATTGACCTTTCTAAGGCAATCGAGGTATTCACTCATTCATCGTATCATTGTCATCGATTGGCGTTCTCGTGCAAATCAAGTGTTCAATCATCTATGGTATCATTGTTGTCGATTGACCGTTTTAGGCAATCGAGGTATTAAATCATCCATTGCATCATTGTTGTCGGTTGGCCATTCTAAGGCAATCGAGGTGTTAATTTGGGACTGTCAGGGCGGTGTCTATCCGTGTGTTACTATCATCGTGTTGGCCGACTCAAGGCGGCACACTATCATTCATTGTGATACGGCTTCGTGCGTGGCCCACTAATTGTGATACGGTGGATGCCGTGGCTTCGCCCTAATTGTGATACTGGTGGATGCCGTGGCTTCGCCCTAATTGTGATACGGTGGATGCCGTGGCCCGGCCCTAATTGTGATACTGGTGGATGCCGTGGCCGGCCCTAATTGTGATACTGGTGGATGCCGTGGCCCGGCCCTCATTGTGAAACGGCCGTGCGTGGCCCGGCCCTCATTGTGAAACGGCCGTGCGTGGCTTCGGCCCTCATTATTCTGACTTCCGTTTTGACTTCGTGTTTGTGATACTTGTTAATTTCCATTGACGGCTTTCAAGCCTTTATTATGGTTACGGTAATTTTATGGAGCCTTGGGCATTGTGATTCATAATTAATTGATTCTGGTTTGGTTCATGTCGTTTAATTCATTGTGGTATTACGTGATTATAATTCGCCGTTGGGCATTTATGTTCTAACACGTCGAGCAGGTATAAATAGTATGCCGTGGGCATAGTATTTCACGAATGCTCGATTCTCACCGTGGTTTGTGAGCATCTCGTATAATTATCATCATTGTACCGTTTCATACTGCCTTTGGATGCATATCATGTTATACATGTATTTGATGTTCATTATCTGGATGGTGACCCCGTGGGGCGAACATGTTTCATGTTTTAGGTGCTTGCGAGGAGAGAGTTGAGACACAGAGGCATGACGTTGGCAATGAGGCATTCGAGCGATACTAGTCCGAGTTGTTCATTGTTGGTCAGTCAGTTGGAGTGTACTCCGGCATCGTCAGTTGTTGTCATGTTGTATTACTCGAACAGATGTTCGTGGAGGTTGTTGTATTTCATTTTGGCCATGTAGGCCACTTTTGTCGTTAAAATTCCTTATCGGAATATTGTGTCGGATATCATGGTAGGGACTATGATTTTTCCCTTGTTGTGTTAATTAATGTATTTTTAGTCATGTTCGCCTGGTGGATCTCCTGGCGTGGGGTCCACGGCACTGTAATAACCCAATAGGATTTGGGGGTGTTACAGTCTTCCAGCTTCTCTGGCTTCTTCCCGCTTTTTGGCCTCATCAATGTTGGAATATTTTATTCCATACATTCATTTATAGAGTTTTGATGATTATTTTGCTAAACAAATCAAAACAACAAAGAAGCGAAGCAAAGCAACAAAGAAATCGAAGTCGCAAAATGCTGGTCAGAAGGAAGATAACGTACGCTATATTGAGAGCATAACATACGTAATATGCTGAGCTTAACGTACATAACAACATGATGATAACGTACATAACGAAGTGTTTCTGTATTCAAACAAGAAGAACGTTGGAGATGACGTCATGGCATAAGTCAGCAAGCAACAGATATGTTGACAAATGTTAATGTACATAATGGACAATTTGCTAACGTACGTAACACATAAAACGAAAGCTACTCGACTGTTTTGTGAAGAGTGTAACGTACGTAACATATTTATGTTAACGTACGTAAGGGTGATAGCGTACATAAAGGAGGAGCTATAACGTACGTAAAGAAGGCACAGAAGGCTAACGGCTAGTTGGAAGAGAAATGCCTATAAATACCACTTTCTATGGTATTCATCACACAACAACGCAAAGCAAACAACTCATTAATCAGATATTGATATTCTTGTTGTTGTAATTGTGCTTATATTGATAGTTTGAGTGTTTATACATTCAACACATACACGAGAGGTAAAAGAAAAGATACAATTGGATTTGGGGATCAAGGATCCGGCATTGTTAGAATCGAAATCGATATCTAAGTGAGGTTTATATAGTACCGATAGAAATCTAGAGTGGTTGATTCCTTGTCCAATAGAAAAGGAAAATGGTTTAACTTGGACCAACATAAAGACAAGTAAGAGAACGGTTTACTCGGACTGATAGAAGACGAGCTTGTAACGGTTATGCCTCGACCGATAGAAGAGAGGTGCAGAGGTTTATCTTAAGGCAATACAAAAAGATACCAAGAGAGGACGTAGGCACGTTTGGCCGAACCTCTATAAATCCTTGTGTCGATTTATTTTCTGCACTTTATTTAAATCGCTTCCGCAACGCGAAAGAGTTTCACAACTCTATCTCCAAACGGCGATATTAGCCAATATTGCTCCAACAATTGGTATCGGAGCGGTACCTCCAATAAGCGGCTTAGCATCCGAGGAGTCGATCCAAATGGCATTTCAAATTGCTCCAGTCGAAGGCCTTGCTCTAAACCGACCACCATTCTTTGATGGCTCGAACTTTATGACATGGAAGAAAAAGATGTCAATATTCATCCGAGCATATGACATCGAGCTTTGGAAAGTGATTTGTCTTGGTCCCAAAATTCCTCTCAAATCCGACGGTACGCTTAAATCTTTCGAAGAATATGATAGATCGACCAGACCAAACACATTCAGGATAATTACCATTCAACGGCACAGAGGGAGATCTATTTATCAAATAAGCAGCAGTAAGTAAAGCCTCACCCCAGAACTTTTTCGAGAGCCCAGACATAACCAACATGCTTCTGACCCTTTCTAGCAAGGTTCTATTCATGCGTTCAGCCACCCCATTCTGTTGGGGTGAATAAGGGATAGACCTATGTCTCTGAATACCAGATTGAGCACAAAGCTCATCAAACATTTGATTGCAAAACTCAAGGCCATTGTCGGTCCTTAAGATTTCAATTTTCTTCCCAGTTTGATTTTCAATCAACGTTTTCCAATTTTTGAATTTCTCAAATACATCAGATTTGTTTTTCAGAAGGAACACAAAGACCTTACGGGAATAATCATCAATCACAGATAGAAAATATCTATTTCCACCGTGTGTGGGTTCACTAGATGGCCCCCACACATCAGCATGCAAATAGTGCAAAGTGTCATAAGTAGTAGGAGTTCTAGGGGGATGGGGATTTGGAAACTTAACACGATGTTGTTTACCTACCACACAGGAGTCGCAAAACGGCACAGAAGACAATTTATCTTTCCCAAACACCACTTGTTTTTGCAAAATTTCCAGACCCTTATCACTAATGTGGCCTAGACGTTTATGCCACAGATCTGTTGAGTCACCTTGGACAGCATTCACAAAAGAATCATATTTTACAGTTTTCACATAGAGGTTATTCCGTTGAAAACACACAAGTTTCCTTTAAAGATTTTCATAATCCCATTACCCCATTTACCTTCATACCCCTCATCATCAAGGGTACCACAAGAAATAAGATTGTGACACAAATCAGGAACATGCCTCACGTTTTTTAAAGTTAACAAATAACCAGAGTCACATCTTATCTTAATATCTCTTAAACCATGAATTTGACACTTTTTCTCATTAGCCATAGAGACAGACCAATTTGTCACTTCTCTATATTCAGAAAATAGCCTTTTGAAAGGCGACATATGAAACGTACAATCGGAATCAACAAGCCACTCATTTTCACACAAAGTGAGAGTATGCACAGTATTAGCTTGGTCACAAATTTCAGAAACCATGAAAACTTCATCATCACGGCCATTTTCTGCCACAAGGTTGGCATTATCATTTTGATAATTTTTCTTAGGTTTAGTGCACTCATGAATGTAATGACCAGATTCACCAGAATTATAGCACTTACGGTTCTTAGGTCGAGACTTTGACCTACTCTTCCATTTGCCCTTCTTCTTTTCAGAAAAATTACTCTGTAGGTTTTGACTTGATGAAGGTTTCAGTTTTCGAAAGCGGTTTTCAGGCCTTCCCCTCACAAAATTAACCTCACCTAGAGATTTATTCCCCTTATTGTTTTTCAAATCCAATTCTTTACTTTTCAAACCATTTATAACAGTATCAAGAGTTACTTTATCTCTGCCGTACTTAATAGCATATTTAACATCACTGTAAGAATCAGGGATGGCATTTAAAAGAACAATAGGGGTGTATTCATCAATATTTTTATCACCGGTTTGTTTGATATCCTGGATTAATTTTGTAAAAGTGTCCAGGTTATCATTTATATCCTTTGAAATATCAAGTTTGAACCGGAAAATTTTTTCAAGTAAAAACAGTTTGTTAGGCAAGAAAGTTTCAGTATAAGTCTCTTCCAATTTTTCCCATAGAGCCTGAGCTGTATCATGTTTACCGATTTTCTGAATTACAGAATCGGACAGATTTAGGATAATTGATGAATACGCAAACTCATCTGCCTCGGCCTTTTTATCGGCAGCAGTGTTGTCAGAAAAGGATTGATTAATAGCTTTGAAAACTTTTTGTTGGATTAAAATGCCCTTCATTTTTTGTTGCCAAATTTGACAATCTCATTTACCATCAAAAGGTGCAATGTTAAAGACAGAGAAGGAGCCCATTGAAACACACAATATAAGGTAATCACAAAGACAACCACAAATCACAAAGAAAATGAAGCACACGGCTGACGAGAATCAAAATCCAGGGACTCGGTTTGATTTTTGAGATTAAAACCCGTTTAAATTAAAATCGGGATCCTCAAGCTCTTGACAAAGATCCGAGGGACACTTTCGGTCCTGGCAGCGCAAGATTAGTGTTGTTTTGGATTTTAAGGTTTTAATTTGTTTGAGTTTTAATTAATAAGGAAACAAGAGTCGCCCGAAAATTGAATCCAACCAGATAACACAAAAATAGGCCGCGGCAAGCAAACCGATAATAAACAGTTTAAGGACAGCAATTTGACAATAGAACCGAAGCTAGCAACAATAAAAAAAGAGAGGTTCAAGCCGATATACCTGAGCGGAAACCCGGATGGGTTATTCCGTATCACCAAGAAGCCAAAGAACCCGACACCTGAAAAACGGTCTCCGATACCACTGTTGGGTATCGGGTCGTACAATGGCTAAAGACAGGATCGATAATTCAAGCGGATTAAACGAATATAACTATTATAATTATATTCAACGGGATAGGGATTAAGGATTACATGCCAACTAATGAACAATATAATTATTGAAATAAACCCCAAGAACAAGCTGACCCCAAAAAGAATTCGATCGTCCAGAACCAATCTGTAAATCACAAAGATTCGTTTAAGTTAGCCGAGATAACGATAATACCGATCGAAATACACCAAGTAATTAAGGCAGCAAGAATGCAGTATATATATATTTATATATATAACAGATATATATATATATAATATATATATATATGTATATGGTATAATACCAAAAAATATATATATAACAAATATATATATATTATATAAGTTATACAGCAGAAATATATATATATATATATTTTTATATATATAATAAATATATATATATAATATATATATATATAAACTCCAGAAAATATATATATAACAAATATATATATGTATAATATATATTGCGAAAAAGCAATACGAAAAAACGGAGGAAAAATAAGGGACAAGAAACCCCCTTTGTGAAAGAGATCTTTAGGCTCAGATCTTCCGAACCCTTTGCAATTTGACACCAAGAAAGTTCGATTCCACGAAGGACGAACGCCGAACCACTGCTGGCCGGCACAACAGCCCGGTAGCGCCTTATCCTAACCCAGAAAACCTCAGAAAATCTTAGGAACTAATCCCGGTCTCCCTCAATGATATCACTACACAAATATCACTCTTTTCACTGGGATTCTCAAGGCACAACTCAATTCTTTTTCTCTCGGTGTTTTTAAACTCCCGTCCCCAGTGAAGTCTTTTATACCCACAAGGATGGAATCGGTCACGGGATTCCATAGATATATTCAAGAGCTCACGGGGGAGAGGAGGTAGGGAGAATCGGGAGCAAAAACGCAGCGGGGAGAGTTGACCGAGGGTAGGTGAACTCACGGGAGAGGAGAAAGAAAAAAGGGAGACGGGGTGAGAGTGGAGGCGGAGTGAATGAGGGAGATAGGGTTAGGGTTAGGATTAAATAGGATAAGATGAACGGTCCAGATTAGAGGTATCTTAATACATCTTGATCGGACGGCTCCTATTAATAAGGGCTGCCAAATGGGCTGGGCCAGCACAAAAGTGAAATGGACCGAAATAAGGGAGATATAGTTTGGGCCTGGTTGGGCCAAATACTAACAGGAATGAATGAGGAATAGGATGAGTTCTACATTCAATGGAAGGTTGTGATGTTTTCTAACAAAGAGAAGGATTTCAATGATGCTCTACTTGTTCTATGAAAAGATTTCAATAAGGATGCAGTTGACTACGTTATCAACCAGTGGATTAACCCGTACAAGGAGAAACTCGTGTGCTGCTTCAAAAATCAAGTAGTGCACTGCGAAAATACAATGACAAACATGTACTCTTTACAAGTTGCATGTAGTTGTTCAAACTTTGCATTTATTTCTACTATTAATAAATTATCTAATGATTGGTTGACATTTTCAGGGTCGAGAGTCACCACACATCTCTCAGAAGGATGTTGGGTAATAGCTTAGGTAACTTTTAGCGTAATTGGACTAAGACCCACACTTTGTACGGAGCAAACCACAACGCCATCAAGCACTCTTTTGAGAAGAGTGTAAATGTGGCGCAACATAAGTTCAAGCCCGTAATTTACAAAGATATAAGAGGTCTAATATCCATTCCTGCCTTGGAAAGGTTGTTCGAGAAACTTAAATTGATTGAAAGTGGTGAGTCCGATCCTCTTAGTTGCAAGCACTTTTCGAGACAAGTTTGGGATTGCCGTGTACCTATGAGCTTGTGGAGTATCTTAAGCTTGGGAAGTTCATACCCATAGAGAGTGTTGATCGTGTGGGGAAACTATTCGGAATACATAGACGATTACACAACAGCGTAGTAAACAAATTACAAATAAATTCCGGAGATGAACGAATTACACAGCAAACTTGGGGACAACAAATTACACGAAATAATAACGGGAAAAACTAATTAACCCGAAAACAGATTAACACAAAGAACAGATAGTAAAAGTGCCAGAAACCAAACCGAAAAAGGATCACAAAGATCCGAAACAACAAAAGGTAGACGGAGGTGTGAGTCGACCGGAACTTGGCCTCGGCTCAGTCCTCCACTATCCAGTACCCGCGTCCAAGGCTCCGTGCGTATCCGCGGCCAGCAACCCAGACGAACAAATCCAAAAAACCCCTGCTGGTTTCAAGTATTCCCGAAAACCCCCCCCAAATCGCCTCAAGCAACTTTTCACTCAGAAAGGATTTTTCACTCAGAAAAATTTTCACCAAGAAAACACAAATCAATTTTTCCTCACTTAGAAAATTAGGTTTTTATTTTTCGTGTGTTTTTCTCATGCCCAGATCGCCGGCCATAAATAGGCAAAACGCCAACCGGGAGAAGCCACAGATTTTCGGAGGATCGAATCCAATCATATCATTGATTGATATGGGTTTCGATCCCCTTCCAAATCGGGACCGCAAAGCCGAGCAGAAAGAGGTAAGAAAATCCTTTTCCATGGTAGTCGGCGGAGAGGTGAGGGGAGAGAGAAAAAACCAAGAGAAGTGAGGCTAGAGTTATGGGGGGGAATAAATATAAGGGACCAACGGTAGGGATAGGTCAACCCTCAACCAACGGGTGAGATCAAGGAGTCGGGGGAATGGTTTTAATACATCTGGGTCGGGCTGCATAATACCGGCCCATAATAAAAATAATCATTTGGGCCAAATTTTTAACAAATCTCCACCCGGACCAAATGAGCCATCGGGGTACTCTCTTGATAGGGAGGTCATCATCTCCGAACGTCACACCACCTGCACACCACACAAAGTTAGTACAAGTATAAAGACATTAAACAATCACTAAGAAAGAAAAAACTAGGAATCACAGAGAAAACTAGAAAAAAAAAGCTATCACAAAGATAGCGAGAAGGAAGACTGGAGAGTCTTCAGTTGAAAGAGTCGATATTTAGTATCGACTTGCAAGATCTGACTTTCTCGACCGGTAGGCACTTCGTGCCCATATCTGCAGGGTTAGACTAGGATGGGATTTTCTTCAAATCAATTATGCCCTTTTCGACTATATCACGGATGAAATGTCGCCTGACGTCAATATGCTTTGTACGATCATGGAAAACAGGATTTCTGCACAAGTGTATGCTAGATTGACTGTCAGAAAAGACCACAACATTGTCACGAAGAACACCAATTTCATTAAGTAAACCTTTCAACCAAATAGCCTCTTTAAAGGCTTGATGGTGGCAATATATTCAAACCGGTAGTAGACAAAGTAACTATATCTGAAGTTGAGATTTCCAAGAAATGCATGAGCCACACAAGGTAAACACATATGAAGTTGTGGACTTACATTCATCCCGATCATTGGCATAATTAGAATCAACATAACCTTTAAGGTTAACCCCATCATTAGATTTAGAAAACACAAGTCCATCGTAAATGCAGTTTTTAAGTACCGGTAACCACTTAAGAGCCTCCCAATGAGGCTTCCCGTGATTGGCCATATACCTACTTAAATGTACCACAAAGATAAGCGATATCCGGTGCAGTGCGACCATAAGGTACATGATGATCCAATAGCATTAGCATATGGGATAGATCTCATTTCTTGAATTTCAGATTCCGTTTTTGGTGACTGAGTTTTGGATAATAAGAAATGAGAAGCCAGTGGCACACCAACAGATTTTGCATCAGTCATAGAAAATTTTTCCAGAATTTTACCAATGTAAGAGGACTGATTTAGAAATAAAGTGCCTTTTCGATCTATCCCGAACGATATTCATGCCTAAAATCCTTTTAGCATCCCCCAAGTATTTCATGTCAAATTGTTCACCTAAGCGATTTTGGACATGATTAATAGATTTAATGCATGAACTTATCAAGAGCATATCATCTACATAAATAAGTAGAAACATAGGAACATCACAATCAATCTTGAAATAAAGGCATGGATCATATGCACTTCGACAGAATTTCAAGGACAGCATGCAATCATTAAATTTCTTGTTCCATTCTCTAGGGACTGCTTGTGCCATATAAGGTTTTATTCAAGAAGCACACATAATCCGGATGGTTAGCATCTATAAAACCTTAGGTTGTTTCATGTAGATGGTTTCTTTTAATTCACCATGCAAAAATGCCGCTTTTAACATCTAATTGTTTCATCTCCCAATTATGATGTGCAACTAATGCAAGCATGATGCGAACAAAGGGTGAATTTAACTATGGGTGCAAAAATTTCGGTATAGTCAATACCTTCGCGCTGAGTGAAACCTTTAGCTACTAACCTTGCTTTGAATCGATGTCATCCTCATCCTTTTTGACTTTAAATAACCACTTACAATCAATCAAAGAACAGTTCTTAGGTTTTGGAACAAGTTTCCAAGTATTATTAGCATGCAAGGATGTCATTTCTTCATTCATTGCACTTAACCATTCATTTGATTTATCAGACAACAGAGCGTCATTGTAAGATTTAGGTTCATTTCCATCAAGCATATCAAACACATTGAAAGCAAGAGAAGCCATGTGGAAATCATCTAAATGTATAGGTCTTCTAACATTTCTTCTAGACCTATCCCTAGTTAGTTGATAATCAGACAAATCAGGAACAGATTCAGATTCGTCTCCATTTTCAGATTGATTATCAGGTTGATCATTAGAGATTTCAGGATTTTCCATATTATCAGATTCAGCAGGTAACTCATTATCACTAAGATGCTCCACCCTAATCTGAACAGGGTGGGGAGTATTTTCAGCAGCTAACACAGGAGCAGGTAAAGGATTATTAAGACAAGGAAATTCGAGCCATTAAACACCACATCCCTACTAATGATCACTTTCAACCCGGGTTCAGATCTGACCCATAATCGATAACCCTTAATACCATCAGGATATCCAAGAAAAACACATCTCAAGGACCTAGGCTCAAGTTTATCAACATTTTGATGCACATAAGCAGCACAACCAAACACACGAATGTTTGAAAAATCAACAGCATGACCCGACCACACAGACTCGGGATAATTACCATTCAAAGGTACAGAAGGTGATCTATTTATAAGATAGGCAGCAGTTAAAAGAGCCTCACCCCAAAAACTTTTGGACAGTCCAGAAGTGGCGAGCATAGCCCTAACCTTTTCAAGGAGGGTTCGGTTCATCCGCTCAGCCACCCCGTTCTGTTGAGGGGTGTATGGAACTGTCTTATGCCTAAGGATGCCATTTTCGGAACACATAGTATCAAACTGAGTATTGCAAAATTCAAGACCGTTGTCGGTCCTTATCTTTTTAATCCGTTTTCCGGTTTGATTTTCCACTAAAGTTTTCCAAGTTTGAAATTTTTCGAACACATCAGATTTCAGTTTGAGTAGAAAAACGAAAACTTTCCTTGAATAATCATCAATGATGGACAAGAAGTAACGGTTTCTCCCATGAGTCGGGATACTGGCAGGACCCCAAACATCAGCATGAACATAATCAAGCACATTGGAACTCTTACCAGATTTTTCAAAAACAGGATCAGGGGAATTGGGAGGTTTCGGAAATTGGGTTTTATGTTGTTTGCCATACATGCAAGAGTCACAGAAAGACAACTTAGAGATTTTATCTTTTCCAAAACACTTTTGTTTATGCAAGATATCTAATCCCTTCATGCTCATGTGTCCTAACCTATTATGCCATAATTCGGTTTTATCCGCACAAACCAGGTTGGAACATACAGCAATTTCAGTTTGGCAAATATAAATTAAATTTCCGGATTCCTTTAAACAACATTAAGGAACCTCTGCAAATTTTCATATAACCATTTCCCCATGAACCCCTAAGACCCTCATCTTCCAAAGTAGTACAGGATATCAATTGTTAGATAAATCGGGAATATGTCTGACATTTTTTAAAGTAAATTGAGTACCATCAGCAAATTTCAAACAAACATTCCCAACCCCGGCCACAACCCGTTTCATTTTATCAGGCATATACACATACCGATCACCAAGATTAGTATAACTCGTAAAATGCTGTTTATAAGGTGTCATATGGTGAGTGCATCCAGAATCCAGCAACCATTCATTTTCACTTAGACCAGAAAGCACAGAATTCACAGAAAGATGCAAATTATCAATAACTGTAAAGACATCCCCAGCAGTAAAGTTAGCCTGATCATTTGGCAAATTCTTTTTAGGTTTGGTGCATTCTTGTATATAATGACCAGATTCACCACAGTTATAGCATTTGCGATTTTTAGGCCGGAACTTAGATTTATCCTTCCATTGCCCCTTTTTCTTATTAGACTTTTCAGAATCAGTTTTGATAAACGGTTTCTTTTTAAGGTGTGGTTTAGACCTTACAAAATTGACATCAGAAACCGGTTTAGGGACCTTATTAACTTTCAAGTCTAATTCCTTACTCTTCAAGCCACTTATAACAGTATCTAAGGTCACAGAATCCCTACCATACTTAATGGCAGATTTCACATCATTATAAGCATCTGGGATAGCATTCAAGAGCACAATAGGGGAATAATCATCAATGTTTTTATCACCAGTTTGTTTTATGTCTTGTACTAACTTTGTAAAGGTATCAAGATTGCCATCAATATCTTTATTCAAATCCAACTTGTAACGAAAAAACTTTTCGAGGAGGAATAATTTATTTGGCAAAGATTTTTCAGTAAACGTTTCCTCAAGTTTATCCCAAAGATGTTTTGCATTATCAGTTCTGCCTATTCGTCTAATCACAGAATCAGACAGGTTCAAGATTATAGAAGATGAGCAAACTCAATTAATTCCTCTCGTTTTTCAGAAGACACATCGGATGGGAAAGTACCTTCAATGGCTTTAAAACATTTTTGTTGGACAAGTATAGATTTCATTTTCTGTTGCCAAATTCTAAAATCTCCTTTACCGTCAAAAGGTGCCATTGTAAATGAAGTTAGAGAACCCATTTAAGTATTTGTAAAAATCACACAAGAATTTTAAAATACCAGCACAAGGTACTAATAAAACTGAAAAAACAGAGGTGACAGATAAATATCACGAAGATACCACAAAGAACAAAATCACACCAGAATTTTAAAAAACAATGATACGAGCTGGAATCGTATCCCGGAGCCCCCACAAGATCCGAGGAACACTTACGGTCCAGGCAAGGGGGTTTGGTATGCTCAGAGATAGCGATTTCAACAGTCTCAACACAAGGGCAGCACAAAATAAGACCGAAGCAATCACAGTCACCAAGACAGGCGGAAGCGAAAATAAAAACAACGAGAAGCTGCACACGAACAATACCGAAATTTAAGGGAGAGTATGGAATGTGATACCTGAGCGGATCCCTCGGCCGGAACCCGTATGCCCTTCCGAATAGAAACCCCTTTTAGAGGGCTCCGATACCACTGTGGGGAAACTATTCGGAATACATAGAGGATTACACAACAGCGTAGTAAACAAATTACAAATAAATTCCGGAGATGAACGAATTACACAGCAAACTTGGGGACAACAAATTACACGAAATAATAACGGGAAAAACTAATTAACCCGAAAACAGATTAACACAAAGAACAGATAGTAAAAGTGCCAGAAACCAAACCGAAAAAGGATCACAAAGATCCGAAACAACAAAAGGGAGACGGAGGTGTGAGTCGACCGGAACTTGGCCTCGGCTCAGTCCTCCACTATCCAGTACCCGCGTCCAAGGCTCCGTGCGTATCCGCGGCCAGCAACCCAGACGAACAAATCCAAAAAACCCCGGCTGGTTTCAAGTATTCCCGAAAACCCCCCCAAATCGCCTCAAGCAACTTTTCACTAAGAAAGGATTTTTCACTCAGAAAAATTTTCACCAATAAAACACAAATCAATTTTTCCTCACTTAGAAAATTAGGTTTTTATTTTTCGTGTGTTTTTCTCATGCCCAGATCGCCGGCCATAAATAGGCAAAACGCCAACCGGGAGAAGCCACAGATTTTCGGAGGATTGAATCCAATCATATCATTGATTGATATGGGTTTCGATCCCCTTCCAAATCGGGACCGCGAAGCCGAGCAGAAAGAGGTAAGAAAATCCTTTTCCATGGCAGTCGGCGGAGAGGTGAGGGGAGAGAGAAAAAACCGAGAGAAGTGAGGCTAGGGTTACGAGGGGGAATAAATATAAGGGACCAACGGTAGGGATAGGTCAACCCTCAACCAACGGGTGAGATCAAGGAGCCGGGGGAATGGTTTTAATACATCTGGGCCGGGCTGCATAATACCGGCCCATAATAAAAATAATCATTTGGGCCAAATTTTTAACAGATCGCTCCCGGAAAAAGCTGGATATAGAGCTTATGGTGAGGAGTGAAGCACATGCTGATGTCAGTGCAGACATGGACACTCGATTCGACGAAATGTTGGAAACCCTGCATACTCAATATAAACAGGCTGAGTCGTCACAGAAAAGGTTGTTGTTACATCAAGCCGTCGAACTTACGAATCCGATCACAACATCCTTGATAGAACCACCACCAAAAATCAGCGCATGTGGTCGACCAAAATCGGGGAAAAAGAACCAAGTCGAAGAATTGACCAAGCGCGATCCAAGTCTGTTCGAGTATAAAGAGTCGATGACCGCGAGTTGCTCTGTTGAACAACCATCTTTACATGTGTTAGATACACCCCTTACCACTGTGTTGTTCAAGAAACAAGCATCGAAAAAACCGGTATGAAAATCATTTAATTTACACTTGTCAATTAGTTATATAGAGTTCCATTTCATATTATTGTATGATCTTGTGAACAGGTTATCTGTAGGAACACAACACATCGACAAATTTTGTTGTTCAAATGCCAGTTGAATATCAATCATTTGTTGTGGAGTGCAAGAATGTTGAGGTTGATGGAAATTGTGGGTTTAGGGCAGTAGCGGCGTTAATGGGCTTCGGTGAGGAGGATTGGGTTAGAGTTCGACAAGACTTGATGACAGAGTTGAATAGGAACATGAATTTATATGCGGGAGTATTTCTACAAGATGAACGTGTTATAGAGGTAATTAATAGATTAAATTGCTTGACAAATGTGGCTCGCTACAAGCAATGGTTCACGCTCCCGTACATGGATTTTTTAGTAGCCTCAGTGTACAACGTTGCCTTCATCACGTTGTCTATGGAAATGTCGTTAACGTTTCTACCTCCGCATTACGCACTTCCCGCAAATCCCATATTGATTTGTATGGGATTGGTGAACTCAAATCACTTCGTACAGGTATGCTATGTGGTTAAATTTTGGGGTCGATATAGACTATATATACGTATCATGAAATGTTTGCACCTTGTAGGTACTTCTAGCTGTTGGCAGATCTATGCCACTTGTTGCTTCGTCGTGGAAGATTCACCACAAGAGTGCAGCCAATGGATGGGGTGTTGCTTATGAAATTAGTCAAATCCTTTAGACTATGGTTTATAACATGACTTGTGAATGGAATGTAGAGATGATATGGTGATTTTTTGTGCATGAAATGTAGATGATATGGTTGTTTTGTGAATGAATGTAACCATTGTTGACTTGTGAATGGAATGTAGAGATGATATGGTTGCTGTTTTATGAATTCTGGTGAAAGCTTACCCCGAACTCAAGAAAGCCACAGTGGATATTGATCGTTTGTGAACGACATGATTTAATGGTTCCAAATCCTCTTCCGTAGCAACAGTTGTTTGATATTTTGTGAATGGAATGAATGTACATGACAAGATACTTGATCTGGTAAAAAGAAATGAGCAAAAACATAAAGGAAAATTGAATTTCGAACAGATCTCAAAATTCAAATATTTCGTGTTACTTTAAAAACCAACATAACTAACAATAACACCAAAAAACCATAACTCAATTGGACTATATAACTAAATAATCAGTCCACAAGTTTTCAAAATATAAGTACATAATCCACAAGTTTTCAAAAATAAATTCACAACCAAAGAAGACTAAAACACCGTTCTCTTTCCCTTGCCCTTGCCCTTTCCTTTGTCCCCCCATGACTGGACTCTCCATGATCTTCTGGTCCTTGGAGAGCTTTGCAAGCTGCTTCCATAACTTCCTTCCACCTCTCAACAATCGGAATCATAAGACTCTTGGCTGAACTGATCATGAGCCACGCGTCAGCACCGACGGTCGGTTCTGGACCACAAAAATGGCGTATGTCATGATTATTGACATATATGTGAGTATTTGAACAATGCCAAGTCAAGTATTCTTAGGCACACTCCCATGGAATTGCAGCTCGTTTGCCTAGTTTTCATGAGCCATCCGATGTGAATCCCAAGTTCAAAAATAGTCTGCCAAAGCACCCCACACCGGCTTAGTATGTTTAGAAGATCCACTTTTCCCAACTCGAGCAGCAAGAGGCCTCTCCGGTATAGTTTGGTCATATCCGTATTGTCTAAGTACACGACCATGCATATAAGGCTCCACAAATGCAACCATGAAAGAACGTAACGTCAAGTAATGGGTAATGATCTCTGAGTTTGTCATATGGGTCCAATTGACCTAGATGTTGAAAAGTAAAGAAATAAATAATTAGTTGTATCCACTACTAAGTAAGATCATAACTAGTATATTTCTCATGAGTTATGGTGTTAACTAATTTTAGACAATTAAACGACACTATAATCTTCATGCCACCGACCCCAACATAGTTGGGATTAAGGTGTTGTTGATGATGATGATGATGATGATGTGGAGCCATTGCATCTAAAAAATCTCTAAATGCTTGCAAACTCTTGAGCGATGGACCTACATGTCCTTCGGAAGCCCATTTACCTGAAAGCAGATTTCCATACCTAAATTCGGCATTGTGTGGTGGCCTTACTAATGATGGAAAAATGCTCATAAATCCATGCGTACATATATGTATAGAGGTTATACAACGCATACATGTATGAAATCAAATGTCAAATAAACGAAGCCAAAACTTTAAACTTTACCTCTAATAAGGTCATATATCCCGACATCTGCTTCACCTTAAACCTTGAAGCTTTCCCCAACTGTCTGTAAAGAAATTCCAAGGTTGCCGTTCCCCAAGCATATTGGTCCAAACCGTCCATATCCTCCAAATCTCAAGCCAGGTAGAGGATATACGAGAGCCGTTTTTATCAGCAAACAATGTGCACCCAAATGTGTAGAGAACATAGGCCCGAGCGGCAAACAACTATAATTCTTCATCTTCGGAGTCCATCAGAGGCATATACACCTTTCGTAATATTTCCAACTTCAGAGAAGATCCTCCCTTCACGCCTGATATTATATCTATATAAACACCCAATAGATCTTCTACTTGTTGCTTGCCCAGAGGAGCTCATCGTATGAAGATGAGACAGAACGTCCTTTGACTGCCAAACCGGTAATTCATAAGACATTGTCCAAAGTAATTGTCATCTCTCCGAATGGCAAGTGGAACGAGTTTGTCTCCGGGTGCCATCGTTCAACAAAAGCGGCAATCAAATTCTTGTTCGTGTTCTTATAAGAGAAATTTCTTATCCCAAGCAGCCCTGTTTTTTTGAAGTACACTTTCTAAGTCAGATTTTCAACATTTCTGACTAAACTCCAAGTTAGGAGTTTAGTAATGTGGATGTGATTCTTCAAAATTTCTCGCCCTTTCCCCCTCCAAATGTAATTGGCAACATGAGACTGAAATGAGATAAGAAGGGGAGGAGACTGTAGTTTCAATTTGGGTGGATAATCATCATTGTTGCTACCCAAAATGTTATCCGGAGATAGATATTGCTGGAATGGATTGATAGCAAACAAAGTGCGAGAGCACTTCCGTGAGAAAGTAAATAACACAAGATTTGTCGGGGTTGTTAGTCCCGGGCTTGAATGCTCTCGCGAGATGTTATTAATACGAATATTCTGGGATACAAGTATTAATGTTAGATTACAATTACAATGCGTGTAATGACCCTAGTTATCTAAGCTAGCAAGCGTGTAGATTGCCGGAAGAACCAGATATGATGCTCTGTGAGTTCTTGTAACAACGTTGATGAGCTGTGACGACCGTGAGAAATCGACAGTCTCTCACGGTGTGTAGCTGTTGTATGTTTGAGCTCTTGGGCTTATGAGTCTCTTTGAATCTGTACTGTGGAGACTTCTTGCCTCTGCCGACCGTCTTCTGGTTGAGAGGTGCTGAGAGAGAGATCCTAAGGTAGATTCGGGAGAGGAAGCCAAGAACATGAAAGTATGTATGTTTGTATGTGTTTGCCAACGTAGTTGCCAACTGAGAGGAACCAGTGTGGATGTTTTTCGGAATGATTTTCCAACTGATAGGAATGAATTGCCAACTGAATTTCCAACCTTTTCCAGTTGTTGGAGGTTCTCTATTTATAGGACTGGATTGTGCTGGGCGATCGCTGTTGCCGTATTATAATAAGCGGGCGATCATCTTTAGCACATGGGCTGGTCTCCTTTAAAGTCTGCAGGAGTTGCTGGCAGCCAGCTGTGCGGTCCAATGAGGAGTCTGCACGCGTCTGAGTCACTGTCACGGGTGGTCCCACCTTGTACCTTTCGGCGGGTTTGTCGGTAGGTGATAAGGTGGTGACAGGCTGTGGTCAACGATCCATGAAATGCGGCGCCTATCGCGGATCTGCACATGGGAGCTGCTTTGAGATCTAGTCTTCGTGGTCTTTGACGGACGAAGGTCTCTGTTCATGGTACAGGATGGTCGTCCTAAGTCGGGCACCAGAGTCGATCGCTAGGTGCCAAAGGCGATCGCCTTGAGGGTCGATCACTAGGTACTCGAAGGCGGACTGTTGTCCTCGTTTAGGCGAGTTCGCCATAGCTTGATTGGTCATGGACTCGGTCGCTCGGCCTTGTAGTCGATCGCCTGTCGAGGTGAATAAATCTCGACACAACAATTGCCCCCCAGCTCGCTCCGATGTTGGAAACGTGGGGTGAGGTGGTTCTGCTGGCGATCGCTGAATTTTGACGAGTGACTCTGCATTTTACGGAACTGGCGATCGTCATAGAGTGGTTCGGTTTTGAACTTGGACGACCTGTTGGTCGCTGAATTGAGCGGGAAATGGCAGCAGATGCGGAAAAGTCTCCGGGGTACGTGTCGGATTCCTGTTAGGGGAGACCGACGGTTAGGTGCGACTCCTCGTCTGGCACGTCCTTGAAAAGACGCGTACGCGGGTTTCAATGGAGCATTAATTGCGACGATTGCACTCCGACCCCTGAGATACTCCATAATTGCATAGAAGTCCCTGCCATCCCCTATAAAAAGGTGCTGGGTTGCAGGGTTAAGACCCCTATGCGTTTTTACCGGAGAAAGAAGGATTTTGCTGAAGAATATTTCTGAAGATCTGACTGTCGATCGTCGATCGATTCCATCCTTGGTAAGAAAACACTCCTTTTCTCCTCTTCTTATTACGAGAATGTCTGGAACATCTTCTTCGCACGGAGTGGGCACCTCCTCCGCCGTCGGGGCTTCCAATGTCCGGGAAGGACCCCCTGCAGAATTCCATCTGGAGACGGCCGATGAAGCTATCCATGCCGGTATTGATCCCGCGGAAGTCGAGACGCTATTTAATGAGGCCGACGTCGCTAGGGAGGCAGCGGTTGAGCACAGACGCTCGCAGATGGAGAGAGATCTGGCGGTGAGGGCCTACTGGGAGCAGCATAGTGCTTTTGGCCAGGCCTATGTGGCCTTTGCTGAGATTATGGAGAGGTTGGCCGATCCGTCTCCTAAATTCAATTATCGGGATTACTCGATCGCTCATCCTTATCAACCTCCTAAGCGATCGCTTTTTCGGGCTGCGCAGCGATCGCTATGGTCCCTTGGCCAGATAAGGATCTCAGCGACCAGGAAGGACCTGGCCGTCTGGAGGACGAGGTTTCATGTCCCTTCAGATGTGGATCTTTTTGTGTCGGCCGAGAATGAACGAGCCGATCAGCCTCCGGAGGGCATGGTCGCCGTGAACGAAGCAATTATGGAGGCTGGGCTACAGTTCCCTCTGTCTTTTTCTGTCTCCCACTTGTTGGCTGCTTGGAACGTGGCGCCGCTTCAGTTGACGCCGAATGCCTGGCTACATATCATTTGCACTCTCACCTTATTCGGCGGTCACCAACTGTACCGCCTTCTTTTGCCGTTGGAGATGAACCACCTGTTCAAGCTGACGGCTCAGAAAGGGTCGGTCGGAGGCTATCATATTTAAGGCCGATCCGGTCGGGTGATCCTCGGAGTCCCGAACAAGGTGCGGGGCGATCCGGCGAAGTGGTTCTGGGTCACCGGTGCCTGGAAGGCCTCAGCGAGTGACAATCCTATGGGCGAGCTGGGCGTTCCCACAGGCTTCCGGGATAGGAATCCGAGTAAGGGTTTTGACTCTCCCTTTGTTCGGATGTGTTCTGAACTGATCTAATTTGATTCGGTTTTTGCAGGTTTCCATATTCCGACGATCGACGAGCTTGCTTTCGACTTTTTGGTCGTCTGGGAGCGGATTCGAAGTCTGCCGGACGATGACTTAGACGCTCGCCGGATTAACAAGGAGAGTCGTTGGCTGTCTGCTCGGCTATTCCATTTCCCGAGACATCTTTCGGTCCCAGGTATGAATTTCTAAGATCTCCATTTGTTGGCCGATCGTCCTGTTGGAGGAATATGTCTAACTGTGGTTTGGTTGTTCTTCTTTGCAGAAGTCCGTTTTCCTCATTTTTTGGATCCCCCACCGGAGATAGCCATGTCGAATCCTGGAGTTTTGGGCCGTCTTCGCCAGAAGAAGTCATCACGGGTTCCTCCGGTGGCGTTACCTATCATTCCGGAGGTGAGGCCCAATGTGGGGCCAATCATAGCGGAGGAGGAACCTCAGGAGGAGGGGCTCCGGGCGAACCGCAAGCAGCAGAGGTCGGGAGAAACTCCAGTTTCTGCCCCTGCCGGTGAGGTGCCGATCGCCGCGCCTCCGATCACCGCTGTTCCTCCGGTGAATGAGCCTACGCCCTCTGCGGCTTTCTTGCGAGAGATGGCGATCGCCGAGGCTGAGACCCCATGCGGGAAGCCATACTTTGGCCGCGATCCTGAGAGAGCCGAGAGGTAAACTTTGTCTGTTTGTTGAGTTTCGTCATTTGCGTGGGATATGTGCTAACTCTTGTTGTTTTGATACAGGATCCGTAGCACTAATCCATCTTGTCTGCTGATGGTGCTGGATTTCCTGGCGAGCCGATCTCCTCGCCAAGCCTGTGATATCCCGTTATACGTCAACCGGGCCGTTTCCGCTTTGCCGAAGGCCTGGACGACGGACTTAGATGCGATCGCTCGCCAGCGATCCGGGAGTGCCATGCAGGCTGCTTTCGCTCTCTCTCTTCAGGCGGCGACGATGGCTGCCGAAGCTGTGCAGGAGTTTGAGGGGCGTCCTTCTACTACACGTCTGCAGGCGGACCTCGACGCCGCTCAGAAAGACAACGCCGAGTTCGCCGACAGGATTGTGTCTATGGAGAAGGACTCCTTGGATGCAGCTAAACGGGCGAGCCATGAACTAGAGCTGGCGAGACAAGATGCCGAGCAAGCTCGGGCGACGGTCGACCGATTTCGGGACCGGATGACAGATGCTCGACGGTTGCAGGCGGCCGCTAAGAAGGAGGCCGATCAACTGAAGGTGACTGTCGCTCGGCTGACTAGCGAGCTGGCAGCGTCGAGGGGGGAGACGGCTGCAAGGGAGGCCGAGCTCCAGGGTGCGCAACAGGCGTTTGCGGAGCTGAAAGGGAAACTAGAGACGACCGAGGCCGATCCCTTTCTCAACTTGGAGTTTGTCAGCGAGTTTGCCTATTACCTGGAGTTCGCTGACTCGCTCCGTGCTGCTAAGAAGGGAGGGCTGGAGGTCGGTCCTCTAGCCGAAAGCTTTAAGGCATATGCGTTGGAGCACCCTCTTCATCCTGCCTTCTCTGTGCCTATCTTGGATCTTGCGGACATCGGCGTGGACTTGAGCTGGTATCCGACTCTGGCGAACCTTATTCATCCTGATGCTCCGGCGGACGGGGAGCCCGCTCCGGAAGCTGGCGAAGGGTCGCGGGCCGATCCGGAGGTTGAAGGCGAAGGCCAGGCAGGGGCCTGAGGCTCTTCGTTCTTATTGTTTTAGCTTTTAGCCTTGTAGTTTTGTAGATTTTCCTTGTAGTACTTAGGCCTTCGGACGACCGTGTATGTACTTCTGAAACTTCAAGTAATGAAATGAATGTTTGATTCTCCGATTTTTTTACTTGAATGATTGCTTTTCTGAGTCATTGCATGACTTTGTACAAATGTGTGAAGAGAGATTGTTGCGAGTGTGACTCCAAGTGAATTGATAAACTCATATAGATAACTGTTACAACAAATTCGATCGCTGCACAAACATCTGAAAAATGTCGATCTTCATATGTCGTTGAATAGGGACGATCCTGAAAAATGTCGATCTCCGTATGTCGTTGAATAGGGACGATCGTCTTATAAATAGCTCCGAACTCTTCCCCCTTGTTTTTGTTCACTTAGTGGAAGTAAGGGGACGAAAATAAATCGTTGAGTGAGCGGTCTTCAATTTTGTCGAAACCTCGAAAGGCCGTCCATCTCGGTCTTGAGGAGCCGTGCACGATCGCGGAGTTCGATGGACTGATCTCCACGATCATGTCTTGTGCGCGAGCGACATTCCGTCTGATGGCTAAGTTCTCGCGACTCACTTAATTGGTAGGGTCCTCCGAAGGCTGCGCCTCGCCTCGTATTTAAACGAAGGGCGTGCGGTCTTGGTCTGGAAGATTCCTTGCGAGGGGCGTCATCGGATTAATCAACTCCACGTCTGCGGCTTGTTAGCTCTGTTTCTACCTCGGCCCGCCATTAATATGGCGACCCTCGACCGCATACGTTGAGACGGGGGGAGGGTCGCGTCGCATTACCCGGAAAGGACCCACCACGTTAAGTGATGGACCTCCGAGGGCGGGCGAACGCGTCCACAGATTAGTTTTGGAGGGCCCTCAGACTACGCCGGCCTCGTATTTAAATGAAGGGCGGGCGATCGTGGCCCAAAGGGACCTTGCATGGGCACATAGAATGGTTCCATCGTCCTCCACGACCATGGCTGTAACACCCCCAATCCGCTCAAGGATATTACACGCCGTAGAACCTTTCCTCAAGGATCTACCAGGCTAGTAACAACATGAAACATCTCGACAATGCCTTTAAGGCTAAAATGACTCAGTAGACCGATTTGGCCTTTCAATAAAAACATACAACTCGATTACAATACAAGCCCACGCAGGGGGGGTCGAATACAACACACTCCCGTACAACGGGAAAAGAATACTGCAGCGGAAAATAAAATACAACTAAACCAATATGACATCAACGGGTCCTCGTGTGATTAGTATCGTTCATATTTCATCATCCTTCATGCCGACCCTGTGCTATGCTCCAAAACCTGAATGCAAAAACAGACATCCACCCCCCGAATACTCGGGGGTTAGCAAAACTCCACTGTTTTGCTAGTGCAAGAACAAAGTGCAAAATACGAGTCATACAATTCACATTCCACGAATAACAATAACCAGGAATCCTAAAAGATCCAAACGAAACGAAGAGCACTTCCCGAGGCAAGAATTTGAGAAAACGTTCCAAAATCGAAAGATCACAAATCAATGGAAAAATTTATAAAACAGTTTAGCATGCCATCGAGAGTTTTAATAGAAAACAATTTAGGATTATCAAATCCTACTTTTCAAAATCCAAAAGACTAAAGGGGTCACCGCCCCAAAGGTTTACTTTCCGTAAAATGACATTTACCAAACCATTGGAATTTTAGCCCCAAATCTCATCAACTCACAGTACACAAGAACGACCACAAGGTTCGTCTCCCAACATCAAAATCCACTAATAAAGGATTTAAAACAAACAACAAAATACTCTAGTGTCATCCTAGCCAAGTAGGCCAAACGAACAACTTACCTCTTACACACTTAGTCGATGCATGCAATCATGAAAACCATACAAAAGCACTCATTTCCGGAAATGCCATAATCAAATCACATTTGCAAAATGCACCACAATTAACCGCGGATCCACCCCTCCGTGGACCCCTACTGAGACCCCGTCGGATCTAACCCATAGTGGTTAAAAGCAAGCTCGTGGATCCACCCCTCCGTGGACCCCTACCGAGACCCCGTCGGATCTAATCCATAGTGAGCATACACACACACACGTTACTCATGCAATACTAATATGCTAAGAATGTAAGTTCATTAAGAATACTCACTAGAGATGGCCACTAATCCGACACCATTATCAAACTTTTCAAAACACAATAACAAGATTAAATACGGAATACACGATTCCATAACTTTAAACAACAGGGGGTATCATCAAAGCCTTCAACGTTCAAAATAATCAAACCATAATCAATTCCCAAACACACCGTTCACAAAACACACACGTATTTTGAAAGAGAGCCTTTAACGAGGCCCAAAACAATCTTTTGAAAATTCATTTGCAAATAACCAAACAAACACACCAAGACGACCACCGATAATCATATTCAAAAAACGAGAAGCGTATGAACAAGGTACTTGCCTCAAAATCGGCACGCAAGTATCCCGACGAACACGGCTCAACCAGAAAGCTTCAAAACGCCCGATGCTATCGAAAAGGAAGACGACAACGAACGGAAGGGTTCAACTCGGTTTCTTCGTGAGAAACTCGACCCTAACATCATATAATCCATAAATCAACAATTATACGAGGAAGGATAATCGTAGAACGCCCGAAAACCCCTCTAAGACATTTTACCGGACACCTTCAAGGCGTCGGTCAAGAACTCGACCCAAATAATGAATCGATACGATCCAACCATGGAATAACAAGGGAAATGATAGAATACATCTAATTAATCATCAATACATCACAACTCTAAGTTATTACGGTTAAATCGGACAAAACGAACAAAAACCCCCCAATTCACCCAAAAGTAGGAATTTACCTTGGATTAATGATGAAGAACAATTGTTGGTGTTATTAATCCACACCAAGAACTTGAAGAATATGAAGTTCTCTGGGATTGATGATGCAAAAACGCCCAAAAATCGCCCACAAGATCGCCCAAGAGGAGGAGGAATGAAGGAAGAGATGAAATGAGCATTCATCTCACAAAATCTGCGTAAATAGGCTAATCTGCCCCGTGTGCCGCGGCACAGGACAAGTGTGCCGCGGCCCACGGCTGAAAAAAACTGCCCAGCACTGGCTTAGTGCCGCGGCCCAGCCGAAGTGTGCCACGGCACACGATACAGTCCACTCCAACACCAAAAAGGCACATCGTGCAGTCTTAGATATTTCGACCATAACTCCTTCATCCGGACTCCGATTAACTCACCGTTTGAACCATTGGGAAGATAACTTGATGATCTATAATATTGCAAAGATTCAGAATATTTGGAATTTCCAAGAATTAATGGTGATTTAACCAAGTCGAACTCATACGTGGAAAAGTCGTTAAAGAACACGGAATTCAACAAAACGACACCGAAACGAACTCGGATGTCAAAAGGTGTAGAATTAGTCATTCTCAGAATGATGAAACGGTCATGAGAGAGTCAATAAAACGGACTCCGGCCGAAAAAAGAAATTTACCGAAAATCAAAAATTGCGGATATTACAATGGCGACACTCTTCTACCTCGGACCATCAAGTCAGATGACGATCCTCGATGGTATACGTTGTGTAAGGGGAGGAGATCGCCTACCTAGGTTCTTCATGTAGATGACAAACTTCAGAGGGCGAGCGAGTAATCCTCTGATTTGATTTGGAGAGACCTTCGGCTACGCCCGCCTCGTATTTAAACGAAGGGCGAGCGATCGAAGCCCAAAGGAACCTTGCATGGACGGATCGTCGGTTTAATCGATTTTCACGACCATGGCGGCACTCTTCTACCTCGGACCATCATGTCAGATGACGATCCTTGACGGTATACGTTGTGCTAGGGGAGGCGATCGCTGCCTAGGTCCATCATGTCGATGGCGAACTTTAAAGGGCGAGCGAGTCATCCTCTTTTTCGAAGCGTTAGCTCAGGCAGTAGCCTTTTGATTCGATGAGGTGGGAAAATGGGGAGAGACGTCCGAAGTTCCCTTCTCTTGATTGAAGCATGTAGATACGGTCGCCGAGGTTGATTGAGGGGTTGGCTCGTATGAGCTTTCCGGCCTGTTCGCGTTCGACTTGGGCGACCATGTTGGGAGATTGGAGGGGCTCCGGCTAATCCAGTAAACTGTCCAACTTGCCCTCCTCGAACAATCTCCAGAGTTGTCTGAGGAGGTCGCGGCATGGTGTTGTGGCCGGGACTCTTGTGGTAGGCACAATATTGATTGTGGTCCAGATGACTGTGGTCCCTTATAGCCTTTGGCTTGTTTAGCGGTTCGCGCCCCTTGATGGCATAGAAAATGTGGGCCGGAATTCGGTTAAACGTGTGGAGGAGGTGGGCTTCCATATCCTCGTAGGCCTTGTGGTCGCCGAATTGCTTGGCGACCGTCTTTTTGGTTTTGGCGATCGCCGTCTTTCGGATAAGAGGTGGCGTTTCCTCGCCTAGGCGGAGGGTGAGTAGCCTTTGCCTGGCCAGAAAGTCGGCAGCCTTAGCGCGGAAGATCGCGTAGGTTGGGGGGATGTCCTTCGTCAGATGCCTAAACATGGGTGAGTGACCGTAGAATCCCCCCAGGACGAAGTAGAGAGCGAGCTCGTCGCTGATGGGCTCGCCGGTGAGGACTATTTCGTCCACTCGGTCTATGTAATCCGCGTCGGATTCGTCTTCCCCCTGCCTGATTTTCATCATGCGGTGGGGGCCTTCTGGTCTGTTGACCTTGGCGGCAAAGTATGACGTGAAGTCATTCGTCAGTTTCTCAAAGGAGATGATCGATCGCGATGGTAGTGAGATGTACCACCTATGGGCCAGCTCGCCCAATGTTAATGGGAAGATTCGGCATTTGGTTGCATCTGATGCCCCACACCCAGTCATGTAAATCCGGAACTTACTTAGGTGGGTTTTGGGGTCCGATCTCCCTTCATATAGAGGTGTTTTGGGAGGAGCGATCCTTGGTTGCACGGGGGCGAGCTCGATGTGGACTGCGAGTGGCTCGGTCGGTCCAATGATCTTTCTGCTGGTGCTTGCCCCAGTGTCCAAGAGTGCTTTCATCTCGTCGAGCTGGCGTTGCATAGCGGCCATCGCCGTGGCCTGGCTGCTCGCGGCTAGGCGCTCGGAGTGGGAGCCGAGACGATCAAGTACTGACCCCCTGGCGTTCGGAGTGGGAGCCAAACGATTGACTTGTGTTCAGCTGGGAGTTGGATATGCCGAACTCCTGGTGACGGACTCGGATTCCGTCGTCTCGTGGTTGGGGCCAGAATGCCCCAGTCGCCATGATGGGTCGCTTCCCAAGCGACTGAATACGGAACCGTCCGGCCGTGCGAGAGCCTTTTCTCGCGAATCGGGGATTTCTGACGATCGCTCGCCCAGTAGCCCCTTGAACTTCCGTTTGCCCACGCGGCGGATGGCCGAGGGAGTTATTGCGGGCACCGCGCATGCTCTCTGTCGCTCCTTTAGGATGGCCATAGCCTCCTCGATCTGTTCCGCGGTTTGGAACTGGTTCGGAGAGCGGCTCTCTTTGATGTGGTGGCGGACGTCATGACTCTGAAGGTTTTTCTTTGAAGCGCAGTGAGTGTCACTTCAAGTATATGCCCCGAGAACAGTGAATGTTCTTCGGGACGGTAGGAATAAAAATGAAGGTTATGATGCCCTTCCTCTAACGCCAATTGTTGTTACCCAAAATATTATCCGGAGATAGATATTGCTGGAATGGATGGATAGCAAACAAAATGCGAGAGCACTTCCGTGAGAAAGTAAATAACACAAGATTTGACGGGGTTGTTAGTCCCGGACTTGAATGCTCTCGCGAGATGTTATTAATACGAATATTCTGGGATACAAGTATTAATGTTAGAGTACAATTACAATGAGTGTAATGACCCTAGTTATCTAAGCTAGCGAGCGTGTAGATTGCCGGATGAACCAGATATGATGCTCTGTGAGTTCTTGTAACAACGTTGATGAGCTGTGACGACCGTGAGAAATCGACAGTCTCTCACGGTGTGTACTGTATGTTTGAGCTCTTGGGCTTGTGAGTCTCTTTGAATCTGTACTGTGGAGACTTCTTGCCTCTGCCGATCGTCTTCTGGTTGAGAGGTGCTAAGAGAGAGATCCTGAAGTAGATTCGGGAGAGGAAGCCAAGAACATGAAAGTATGTATGTTTGTCTGTGTTTGCCAACGTAGTTGCCAACTGAGAGGAACCAGTGTGGATGTTTTTCGGAATGATTTTCCAACTTATAGGAATGAATTGCCAACTGAATTTCCAACCGTTTTCCAGTTGCTGGAGGTTCTCTATTTATAGGACTGGGTTGTGCTGGGCGATCGCTGTTGCCGTATTATAATAAGCGGGCGATCGTCTTTAGCACATGGGCTGGTCTCCTTTAAAGTCTGCAGGAGTTGCTAGTAGCCAGCTGTGCGGTCCAATGAGGAGTCTGCACGCGTCTGAGTCGCTGTCACGGGCGGTCCCACCTTGTACCTTTAGGCGGGTTTGTCGGTAGGTGATAAGGTGGTGACAGGCTGTGGTCAACGATCCATGAAATGCGGTGCCTGTCGCGGATCTGCACATGGGAGCTGCTTTGAGATCCAGTCTTCGTGGTCTTTGACGGACGAAGGTCTCTGTTCGTGGTACAGGATGGTCGTCCTAAGTCGGGCACCAGAGTCGATCGCTAGGTGCCAAAGGCGATCGCCTTGAGGGTCGATCGCTAGGTACTCGAAGGCGGACTGTTGTCCTCGTTTAGGCGAGTTCGCCATAGCTTGATTGGTCGTGGACTCGGTCGCTCGGCCTTGTAGTCGATCGCCTGTCGAGGTGAATAAATCTCGACACAACAATCATCTCCTCCCTTCGTCTGTTTTCTTACCTTTGGCGCTGGTTCAACGAAATCACCACCCTCGTCCTCTTCACCACCACCAATACCAATCTCATCCTCTTCAGCATTCTCTCCTTCTTCCTCTCGTCGCATCTCTTCACTACTACTCTCTTCTTCTTGTCGTTGCTCTATTTGCTCATGCCCCTCTTGTTGTTGCTCGTGTTGCTCTTCTTGTTGTTGCTCTTGATGTTGTGATTGCAACTCCAATTCCCTTGTCTTTCGGTTAGAGGCTGTCGGTCTATCTCTCTTCCTCTTATTATACACTGAGAAAATAATGTAAATTCATAAACAATTAGTGCCTGTTTGATATATAATTCACGAAAAAGTATACATAATTCGACAGGAAGATCTCGAAATATATATATTTCCGAATAAATGCCGTCGAAGCAATACATAAACTTCGACAATATTTGGTCGAAAACTATCCAATTTTCTGATAACTTGTTGCCGAAAATTGAAAAAAATTTCGACAACTTTTTATCGGAAATTTGGCAAAAAAATTCAACAAACCAGTGTCGCCCAGCACTTCGCCATCTCCATTTTTTTTCAATAAAACTCGATAACCATGCATTTATTCTACTATAATCAACTAATAGTAATCCTAAGCAATGTGAACCAAATACTACTACAAACACTGAAATCTATCATCAAATATTAAGAAACCCTAAAACGAGTAATACATTAAACTTATCTACCAAAATCACATGGTTAAAAAACGAAAATGAGGGAGAACTAACCATTTTGTACATCCTTGCTCCTTCCTTCTTCACCTCCGACCATGAGTACACGGTATGCCTCCCAATTTCTTCTTCCTGATTTTTTGTTTCAGTTCTTTTCTTCCGGTGCAGTTTTCTTCTTCCCGCCCGTGTCTCTCAGTTTGTATTAAGAGAGGTGGAAACAGCCAAATTAGTAGACCGACAATTTACCACACGACACGAAAACACGACACGAAAACGACACAAAAATTTTAGTGTTTGGGTTTGCATTTTGAGTACACGACACGAAAATACACGAACACGAATGTACACAACCGAGATTTAGTGTCGGTTTTGTGTTTACCCTTTGGGTACACGGCACGACACAAGGTACACGAAATAAATAAATAAATAAATAAATAAATATAATATTTTATATTAAATTTAATAAAAATATATATTTTATGAATTCTTTATACTAAACTTTAAAATTTGAAATTATAATGTGAATTTTCATAAATTTTGTATAAACATTCGTGTTTTCGTTGTCATTCCTTTCATTTCGTCTACTAAAACCTATAAAAATAATATTATAATATTAAAATTATTATTTTTTATAATATTTTAATATTTATTTTATATTATGTGCCTGACACGAAAACACGACACGAAACGACACGAATTTGCGCGGTACATGACACGACACGACACGAATTCATTTAGTGTCGTGTATGAGTTTGGACTTTTGATACACGAAACACGAAAGTACACGACACGAACGAATTGCCAGGTCTACAAATTAGGGAGGGTGTATCAATAAGTGGAGTGTATTCACAAAAAATAGAGGTGTATATAATCGGAAAAATGAATGATTTAGGCAATGTACTTTGGTCCAATTAACAGTTATGGACATCTATTTTTTTAACAGTTATAGACATCTACTTTAAACCGTTAAACATGTTGGACAAAACAGTAACTCTGAAAAAAGTTAAAGACTGAGTTACTGTTTTGCCCCAACGTATTTAACGGTTTAAATTAGATGTCTATAACTGTTAAAAAAAGTAGATGCCATAACTGTTAATTGGATCAAAGTACATGACATAAATCAGTCATTTTTACATTTTTGCTGCACTCTGCTTATTCGGAAATATAGTAGAATTCTCTTTCTTCTCTTCTTCTCCTGGAATCGCAGTGTGTGTATATGTTGTATAAGTACTTTGACGAATCATACTCAAAATACGAAAAATTATTATTACAAGTTATGATCGTAATAAAAAAATTGGAATTTAGAAAAATGGTATAAATTAGGAGAATAACAAGAGTATGAAATTATGATTCAAAATATATCAATATTTGTCTCTATTTATAAAGGGGAAAAAATTGTGAATTGGGTTAATTTTTATTTTTAGTTTTTTATGTTCATAGTATTTAACAAAATTAATAATATAAAAAAATGTAACATCCAATTAAATATTGACATATGTCACATGGAGGGTCCACTTTCTCCTCAATCTTTCCCACAATCTGGATCATTAGACGCCGAGGTCGCGAGATTAAATGCAATTTTCCTTTTTCTTATTTTGTCTGATAGATACGCTCGGTTGTGGAAGAACACAGATAAAGGTAGTCTTAGATAGCCATGTTTCGTCAAGTTTTATCTGGTCAAATTCAAGAACACAGATAAAGGTAGTCTTAGAACGTGTTTGGTAGCCATGTTTCGTCAAGTTTTATCTGGTCAAATTCAAGTGTTTGGTAGCCCACAAAAGTAAACATGCTGGCCCGTGTCATAAGGGTGGCCCGGCGTAAATACACTGTTACGCCTCAGTTACATAACCCACCAAATTGGTCGGATACAGCTATTCTCATTCAACAGTGATCCAGTTAATCACTTTTGGTCAAAATTACCCCCCAAAATCAATTCAGCCGAGGAGAAGCTACCCCTCATTTCTACATTTTTGATTTCCCACTCTCCCTCTCGCCGCCTTATCGCACCACTTCACGCCGCCACCACCGCCGTCGTTGTCTCTCTCCGTCGCCGTCCTCCTCTGGTTAATTAATTGAATTTTTTTGGGTGAATTGGAGTTTCTTGGGTGTTCCCCCTGCTTCGTTCTTTTTTGGTGAAGAATCATTTCTCGGAGGGCGTTGCAACAGAGGCGATGGTGGTGATAAACCCGCCGCCATCGGAGGGCTCATTTTTTTGGGCGTTTTTCCCTCTGCCTCCAGTTAGATTTTTAAGGGTTTTTTTTTTTTTTTTTTTGGTATTGATGAACTTGCTGGGATTAGTTGAATTGATGAATTGAATGTTTGGATTTTTGAATGAATTGTTTGATGAATTGATTCTTGGATTTTTTGGATGAATTGAGAGGTGAATCGTTGATGATGGTTGGTTGAAGATAGGTATTTTAGGCATTAAATATTTCGTAGGGATAAAAATGTAAATATACAGTATAACTTAATCCACCCATGAACTTTATCAATTATCTACCAAACAACAAAATTATATCATTGGTTTATTTTATCTCACCTCTCAAGTTAGTTTTAACATAACTTGACGAAACCTGACTAGGCTATCAAACATGCCCTTAGGGTCCAGCAGCTCCAGCTAAAGTTCAAGGTTTGTGGGAATTCAATTGCGGTTTATTTTCTCTTGTATTTGCAAGGTTGATTGATGTATATTGTTATGGCGTCGGTGATATTGGAATGAGTTGATGGCATTGCTTGCTGTGTTTTTATTCTGGGGAGTATGATGATGGAGAATGGGTTTTGTTTAAGGGTTTAGGAAACCTTAAAAAAGACTTGATAAAATGGGTTCGCGTAGTTTTCTGTTCGAGTAGCTATGTATTGTTGCCTGCATATGAAGAATGAAAGAGTGTAGGGAAATTTTGTTTGTCATCTCCAAAAAATGTCAGGGTTATGAGTCATTTGCTTGAAATCTGTAGTAATAGGGATCTCTGCGAGTTTGCGTTTCTTCAGTACTCCGTGGATTCTTGCTTCTAGCTGTAATAAAATGCAGTGAACTGGTTGTGTAAACTGTAACAACTATGCTGTGTGCTTTATTTCATTACCTGCACATGCGTTTGCAGGTGTGCTCTGGAGTATAAAGAGCAATTGACCTCTGAATAAGTAACAGACCAAGTGTTCTGAAGCTTTGGCAATGGCACATTGCCAGGCATCGTCCAGAACCGAATCTAGTTCAGAACTCCCTCAGCCATTCCATTGACAATCGATCTACCCCTCATTTGGCCTCTGGATATGGATCAGTACATCCCGAGGGGACGTCAGCTTCTGCAGTCCCAATTGGTAATCACCAGTGTTTTAAGTAGCGCTTTTTAAATGTGTAGCGTTTTTGTTCCGTCGTAGCCTAGCGTAAATAACGTAGCGCATAGCTTAAGCTATCCGAGCATGTTTTATTAATTTTTGAAAAAAATAAAAATATACTTATATTGGTAATCAACGAGATAGTTAATCATAAAATCATAAAGAAATAAAAATATACTTATACTAGTAAATTAATGTGCAATACCAAGAGAGACGCAACTCTTGGAGTTCAGAGACGCACCAAAATCGCACATCTCAATCTCAAACCTTCTACACGTGCCGGCCTCTCCTAGGGTTTCATTCCCATTTTCTTGGCATGTGGATGTTTTCTTTGTTTAAGCCGATCAATGTGAAAATAAACTAATTTGTTTCAGCGGATTATTAAAAGATTATCTGCCCTTAAAAAATTATGTTATGAGGCCTTCACAATTTTTTGCACAAATAGTGCAAGTTTTTGCCCAAATAGCGCAATAGCGTACGCTATAGCGTAGATAGCGCGCTACATGTTTTCATCTGAGGTCACTGCTTCGCGTTGTTATACTGATGTCTACTTCTGTTAGTAGATTGTATTGAGGGTACGTGTGTCCAAACAGAGACTGTGCAAGCCTTGCGGGAAAGGATCAGGCCTGTGTTGACTTTTAACGAGATAGAAAAATGTTTCCTTGAGCAATGTCGTTCTGTCTACCTACGATGATCCTCTTCTTGGGATGTCATGGTCTACCCTGAGGAAGGAACAACTGCATTCTCTTCTGGTCTGGTCTTCTTGGTCATGTATGCTGTTGAGTTTAGTGTTGATGAGGGACTCATGATGAGAAGGCTCTGGGGTGAGAACTTTTTTGATTGAGCAACCAAGAAGTGAACTAAAAAGGACACTGGTTCTCCCACCCGCAAGCTTGGCTTTGTTCTTTTCTGTTATGAACCCATTAAACAAGTTATTGCTGCCTGCATGACGGCCAGGATTTGATGAAGAGGGTCATGCAAACATGGCTGCCAACCAGGACTGTACTATTCCCCCTTGATGATCGATATGCCAATGCCAAGAATGCTCATCCTGAGGATCAGTTAATGACCAGAAATGCTACCTTGACAAATGAGAACGAAAAATATGCTCCTCTCGTTCGTGCTATGAAGTTCTCTGTGTCACCTGTGGTCCGTGTTGCTGTTCGGTGCAAGCTTGTGTTTGATCTTCTTCCAAACTTTGTTGAGGGACTCGAGCGTCTGGGCCCCTTTACAAAGGTTGGAACAACAATTGGGGTTATCCCGTACAGGGACGGGCTTGTCGCGTTCGGGGGTTCAAGAGGAACTGTAACCTATTCTCTCTCTCCCCGACACGTTTTTTATGGTGAGCTAGTGTGACCTAATTTGACTCTCACTATCTTGCTATATATGTTAATGCCTTAGCTGATGCTAATTAGTGTTTTTTCTTACCAGATGATAGTGTCAACAAGCTTAGAACTATATCCGCATACCAAGTCTATTTTGTTTCATGTCGGGTGAGCAGACGCATGTTGAAAGGCTAGTTAGAGCAGTAAATAACCATGTGAGAAATAATTAAAGAAAACTAAGCATAGGGCGAAGGTGGAGGTCAAGATGGCGGCCAAATTCTTTGACGAGTACTTGACTAGAATTTTGAATAACTGGCCCTAGATTGTGACTCAAATTCAATTTGGTTGCCTTACGGTGATGCGGAAGAAGAAGAAATATCAGTCCTATTTCGTGGATCTTAAGAAGAAAACGGTATAACAAGCGGACACCAATGTTTTAAAAGGCGTGAGGCGAGTTTGAAGCGTTTTGGCCGGACGAGGCGAGGCGTAAGCCTCGAGGCGCATTGAGGCGTAAGCCTCGTTTGAAATAAAAAACTCTAAGAATCTCATTAAAATATCATATTATTGATATAAATATAGTAATACAGCAAAACAAATAAGAATTAGGGTACTAAAGTACCATATTATTGAGGCATAAGCCTCAATTTTTATTTTATTTTTCTCTAATAAACTTCAGGAAAAAAAAAAGTACAAATTAGGATCTTTGTTTAATAAAATTTAATTGCATTCTCTGCCAAATTTTTTAGTTAATTTTTCAAATTTTAAAATATTTAATACAATAAAATAACAATTTTGTATGTTTTTTAAATAAAAAAGCAACAACTCATAAATTCAATATTATAACTATAAATATTCAACATAACTAATATATATTAAAATATTTATTCAATATAACTTTAAATGATTTATTGCAATTAAATATCTTGATAACGATATAAGAAATAACGAACCAAGAAAGAAAAAAGAAATAGTATCAATACATTAATTAGGGTTTGTTGCCCATGACTCCAAGAAAGGAAATCGCCGTTGAGAATCGACGTGAGTTTCTTCAGCGCCTCGAACGCACCGCCTCAAGGCGTGCGTTTCTTCAGCGCCTCGGTCAGTAGAGGCGTTCGCCTCACCTCTGCGCTTATTCCCCAACGCCTCGAGGCGTTTCTTCCGCGCCTCTCCTTGAGGCGCGCCTCGAGGCGTACGCCTCTTACGTTTTTTAAAACATTGGCGGACACCCTTCCTTGTCCAAGGGTGTGGCCAAATGTTTGTAGCCAAGATCATGGGAGATAAGTAAGGATTCTATTTTTTCTTTCTTTTTTCTTTCTTTTGTCTTGTTTGATATATGATAATATGAAGTTTGTTTGTGTTTTTATAGGCTGGACAAAAGAGCATCAATCTCCTTGGAGAGAGCCAAGGAGATTGCGTTGCATGCAAGTTTAGATTCCACACTGAGATCAGCAGGCACCGGTAGTAATATTCAAAGTAATTTCCCTTGTTAGCTTACTTTATGGCTTGTTCGCATCACATATCTTACTTTGTAGCTTTTCAAATTTCACGCCAAAAGAAAATTTTGCATTTTGCAGTCTGTGTATTTAATAATGGATGTGCCTTCCGTCCTGCTACCACTGTTCGACCTATTGATCTGCATTTGAGCTATGAATGTATGATCATCTGTACAAGAAAAAAGTTCTTCTCATACTTGTTGATCGGGCTGTGGTAGGAGCGCTCATTGCCTTTGAAAAGTCTAGAGATACACCAGAAGAAACATGGTTGTCTTTGTCTCTCCCTCATACTCCCTGTTGAGATTTAGAGTGTCACGTACAATTGCTACAGGGCAATCTATGATAATGAGGGAACTGCACGTGTTGCTTTGCCGCGCTTGAGCAGGTTGCGACTCCTGGTTGCAAAATCTGATATACACATCGGATTGAAGAAAGTTGACTATATTGACGTTGTTCTTGGCCGGATTCAGCTTTATGTTGGCAGTTGCACTGGAGAAAGACTTTTGAATGCAGGTGTTTGCTTCTCTAAAATTTTGAGACTGCATTAATCATTCTCCGTTTCCTTAAAAGTTATGAGAACCTTAAGTTTTAACTTCCGTGATTTCACTTATTTGGTTAGATTGTAACCAAATAAATGCACGTTCCTAGTGTATTAATTTATAGATGTTTTACTGTACCAAGATTTACTAAAATTTCAGTGTGCTGATGGAAAGCATCACAGGTTTAACTTCCACAACTTGGTTAGAAATTTGGAGATTCAAAAGAAAAGATAGTTCCTTGCAAATACTTCAAATTCTCCAAAAGACAAACTAAGGAAAATCCAAGTGAGTCGGTCGTTTCAAATCGGTCAACATAAACAATGCTGAATATGCTTCTTTCAATCGGTCAAGTTTTCTCCAGCATCATGTATTTAGCAGCATCAAACAAGTAATTAGAATTTAACCAAATAAGTGAAATCACGGAAGTTAAAACTTAAGGTTCTCATAACTTTAAGGAAACGAAAAATGATTAATGCAGTCCCGAAATTTTAGAGAAGCAAGCACCTGCATTCAAAAGTCTACGAAGAAACCCGAGGAATTCTCAGGTGCAGCTGCCAACATAAAGCTGAATCTGGCCACAAACAACGTCAGTATAGTCAACTTTCTTCAATCCGATGTGCATATGAGATTATGCAACCAGGAGTCGCAACCCGCTCAAGCGCAGCAAAGCAACACGTGTGGTTCCCTCATCATCATAGACTGCCCTATAGCAAATGTCCGTGACACTCTGAATCTCAAGAGGGAGCATGAGGGAGAGACAGGGGCAACCATGTTTCTTCTGTTGTATCTCGAGACTCTCTTCAAAGGCAGTGGTCGCTCCTACCACAGCTCGATCAAGAAGTATGAGAAGAACTTTTTCTTGTATAGATGATCATACATTCATAGCTCAAATGCAGATCAATATGACGAACAGTGGTAGCAGGACGGAAGGCACGTCCATTATTAAATACACAGATTGCAAAATTTCTTTTGGTGTGAAATTTGAAAAGCTATAAAGTAAGATATGTGCTGCGAACAAGCTATAAAGTAAGCTAACAAGGGAAATTACCTTGAATATTACTACCAGTGCCTGTTGATCTCAACGTGGAATATATACTATATACAGTATGTTATATATATTATATAGTGTAACTTTATTTTCAGAACCCTGTTAAGTGCGAGAACCACCTTTTGTACTCTTAATAATGCATAATGTACATCATGTCAATGCATACAACCCCTACTGATCATAACCCCTATTATATAGTAGGGGCTATTATATTTAATAAAAAAAATTCAAAAATAATATAAAAATTATATTTTACTATAATACCCTTTGAATTAAAAATATTTTTTAATATTTAAAAAAATCTCATTGGTTTAGAGGAGTTCTCGCACTTAAGAGAGTTCTGAAAATAAAGCCCCCCATATTATATATACCATGTATGTTATATATACACACACTATATATATATACTTTGTCAACTTAAGAAAAATAAGAGAATACCTTGAAAAGAAGATGAAACCGCCCAGATTCTTGAAGAGAGGAGATGATATCGCTCGGGAGAATAATAAGGGTTTCTCTCGTTGTTTAAGGAAGAGGCACGGCTGTTTAAGGAAGTCGTGGGATTGTAATTAGGGTTTTATAAGACCTAGGGATGTATCTATTATAAGTTATAACCCGTTTTTTTGGGCATTTAAAATTATAAACATTTTTTAATAAAAAGCGCGCTTTTTACTCGCATTTGCGCACTGCGCTTAAACAGGCGCGCGCCTTTTCAAAACCGCGTCGCATACCTGATGCGACTCCCCGAACCTGCGCACCGCGTTGCTTTGCGCTTATGCGCGCGTTTAATAACACTGATCCTGTGTATTAATAAAAGAAGTATATATGTTAGAAACGGTCAAATATATATATATATATATAGGTGATTTACATTTGACAATCTTTTTAGATGCCATATAAATGTTTGGGTCCCTATGTTTTCATATTTTACGACGAATGACAAAACTTGAACTACTGAAAGTTTGTATTTACAGTTAAGGACAAAAGCCAACTTTGGTGCTGATATCATAGGAGAGAGAGAGAGAGAGGAAAATCTATTTTCTTTTCCCATTTTACCTCTGGAATAAAACATTTCTCTTTTGTATTCTTTCTTGTTAACGGGAGATGTTGGTGTTAACGGGAGAAGACGGAAGAAGCGGCCCGTTTCAAAGAAATATTTTTTGTTTTAAAAGAAATATTTTATTCAGTAATATTGAATAAACCAATTTCAAAGAAATATTTTATTCCAGGGGTAAAATGGACTTTGCGCAAAAAGTCAACCATTTGCCTGAAATTGGACCTCATCGTTATTTTTGAAAACATAGGGACCCAAACGTTTAGTGTACATCTAATAAGGTGGTTGAGTGTAAAATCCACATATATATATATATATATATATATATATATATATATACTATAGTTCTATGCATATATATATATTTTATTTTTTATTCTTTATTATTTAATCCTTATCTAGTGTCGACTAGTCTACGACTCGACTTGCCGGACCCTCCGTCGACTGGGCTCGACTGGTCGACGTGACAACCATGATTCCTGCTTTGGTGTTGTTTGATACGGGTGCATTTCATTCATTAATTTCTAGTAAGCTTTGCACTATGATTAGTTGTAGAAGTAGTAAACCTCCTAGATCTCTGTTAGTTAGCATGCCTGCGGGGGAGTAGTGCTTGTAGACTCCATAGCTAACAATGTGAAGATAAAGATTAATAAAAATATCCTCTTAGTTGCCTTGCACATAGTTGAATTCAGTGATTTTGATGTTATTTTGGGAATGGATTGGTTGGACAAACATAGATCCGTAGTAGAATGCTCCGAAAGGAGGGCAACCTTATGTCCATATGATGATACCAAGACTATATTCGAGGGAGTAAGACATGTAGTATCCAGAAGGTGATTACAGCCATGAAAGCTGTGAAGATATTGAAGAAGTGGAGTTATCAAGGATTCATGGTGAATTTGATGGGAAAGACAACTTCAGAAAAGATGGTAGCTGGTGTTCCTATCATCAAGGAGTATCCAGATGTTTTTCTCGAAGACTTATTGGGAGTTCCACCGAGTCGAAAAGTAGAGTTCGCGATCGATTTATTGCCAGAAGCAGCACTAATATCGAAAGCCCCCTATAAAATGGCGCCCAAGGAATTACAAGAGATGAAGGAAGCTCACTCCCCACTTATATTGATCCCGCAAGTTAATTAGAGCCGGATGGACGAAGGAGCGAGCCGAGCGGGCATATGATGATAGATTTTATAAACGATGTTTTTCTTCTATGTCTTGTGCTTTGAAACATTTATTTCGGGAAAACTCTTGATTTGCATTAATATTTCTTAAATTTCTTCCGCCGCAATTATGACCTCATAATTATGGCATGTCGTTACCTTAATTAATAAGTATTTATTTTAGTCAGTGTAGCGACTCGACTTTGTAGGCGAGAATTTTAATATTCTTAAAGGAATTTATTCTTTTTCAAATTCACTTTTTTACTTATTTTTCCCCTATAAATATTCCTAGAAATTTATAGAAATAAATTTCTCCTTCACATGAAGGTTGCGACAGGAAGGGCATCCGGCGTAAAACTTTGCCACTAATTTTCGACAATTAATACGCACTATTTTCATGTCACCGACCCCAACATAGTTAGGATTAAGGTGAAGTTGATAAGACAGAAATATCAAAAAATAAAACTCTTTATAAAATTAAAATACTAAAACATGGACCCTGAAAAAACTGAAAATGAATCTAAAATCTGAGAAAAACTAAAAAACACTAAAAAATAAAATAAAAAACCTAAAAAAATTAAAAAACCCAAAAACCTGAAAAACATACACAAAATATTTAGGCTCATAAGACGGTCTTATGAGTTTTTGCCTTTTTAGGGCTTGATTGGATGGGGGTTTAGAGGAGTTAGTAAGGGAAGGGTTAGTAAGGGTTTCTGGAAACCCTTGTTTGGAATAAGGAAGGGTTAGTAAGGGTTACTAGAAACCCTTATTTGGGAGAAAAAAAAATTAGAAGGGTAAGGGTATGGAGGGGTTAGCAAGGGTTTGAAAAGATATGTTTAATATAAATTTTGCTCTAATTTCCAACCCGGGTTTGAAACGATTAGAAATTACCCTTCCCTTCCCCTTCGTTCTCCTTTCCTACCTTTCTCAACCCTTCATTTATTTACCCTTCCCTACTCTCTATCCAATCAAGCCCTTAAAATTCCATCTAGCCTTAGAGATTCATTTTCCTGCCATCATATGTTGTAGGTAGCACGAAGATAAGATGTCTAAGCTTCAGTCTCCGAACTTTCGTGTGTCAAAGGACAAGGCTCCTCATTGTGTACAATGTGCCAAAGTCTATGAGCGAGAAAAATATTAGAAAACTTTTTGTGGATGCAGTTGTCTCTCGCGCCACAAAGCAAAAAGCCCTCAATTCGGCAGGTTGAATATGGTTTCAGTAATTGTTTTTTTATTATATTTATTTTCGTATATTTATGCGTTTATTATTATTTGAATGACATTGTTTATTTAACCCTTTTGTGCGCGTGCAGATAAAAATACTGACAGATTCAAAAAATCGAAAAGAAGGTGAAAAAAGCCGTCCACGTGGCGTAGCTTTTCTAGAGTTCACGGAGCATCAACATGCAATAATGGCCCTGAGAGTTCTTAACAATAATCCTGGTCAGCGTCCCTTCTCTTTTAGTCTGGTTTTCTCAAGGAGATGAATACAAGGATAATTACAAAAAGCTCCAATTATCTTTGAGAATTATAAAACTTCACCTTTGATGTCTGTATTTACCTAATAAATACCCCTCTTAAGAGTGCAAATTTGTAAAAAAAGAAACAAATGTCTTATGTATTTTTAATTTTAAAGCATAACCAAGATTTTCCATGTATTATTTGTCCTAAATATAATATGCATGATGTTTGTATTTACCTAATAAATACCCCTCTCAAGAGTGCAAATTTTGTAAAAAAGAAACAAATGTCTATGTATTTCTAATATTAAAACTTAACCGAGATCTTTTAATTCGGCTGCACCCCAAACACAATACGCATCCTGGTGAAATGAATGCCTTTGTTCTTAACGCGTTTGTTCTTAATATTCGACAGATACATTTGATCCTCAACATACATCGCCCAATTGTGGAGTTTGCTTTAGATAATGCGGAAAAGCAACAAGCTCAGCAACATGCTCTTCACAACGATACAGAAAATGATTTTCAGCACAATGACTACACAAGCACAGCGGATAGAGACCCATCGTTCAAGATTACCGGGAACAATATCGGGGAACCTGAGAACAGTCTTGGTGCATGACGAAGATGTATTTTCTGGTGGTGACGAAGATGTATTTTCCCCTAAATTCCTCAAAACTATAAAATGTTCGGGGTTGACGAACCACGTGATTAGGTGGAAAGTCGGTTGTTTGGTGATACTTCTCAGGAATATTGATCATCCTTGAGGACTGTGTGATGGAACGAGGATGGTGGTGACCGACCGGACTAGGGAAGCAGGTAATTGAGGCGTCATCGATTTTCGGGACGGAGAGATGCCAAAATGTGTTGATTTGCCGCATGATCATGAACGTGTCAGATTTCACAAAATTCCTGATCAGATCTCAAAGAGACAGTCCACTGTCTGTTTGCTTCGTTATAACTATAAATAAGAGTCAAAGACAGTCTTTTTCGCACGTGGGCCCATATCTTCCACATCTTGTCTGTAGCCATGGTCAATTGCATAGCGGTATCCAGAGTCACTAGCAAGAAGGGACTATGCTGGAGACTGCATTTGCTTCTGAGGAAGGTAGTCCAGTAGATAGTTTTCGTTCCTCACAGTGGCCAAAGTCCCCATTTTCTGAAGGAACTGCATGTATTTTTAGGATTCATGTTTAGAGTGAATTATTATATGTCACTTCCTGCCTGTAACTCATTTAAGTATTTGATAAGCAATAACCTGAATGAAATTTGTTCAATCGTATTTCATATCCATGAAATCCATTTTTACTCATCTTCATGATGGTGAACTGAACATATTGGTCCTATACCGTACTGTGAATGGATGCTTGTCTTTGCAGTTTTATTATATAACTGAAGCGGAGAACATGAGATTACAAAATGCTTCTGTTACCAAAATGGTGGTACATTTCTGTTGCTTTAAGGATTTCAAAATTTGGAAATAAAATGAAATATTCTACTGGGAAAGATAAGTACTGATAGCTGGATGAGGAAGATAAGGGACTGTTATTTTTATAGTTAGCCTTGGGAACATCTAGTAAGGTGAAGCACACATATGCAGACAAGAATGTCTTTATAGTTGTGATGTATGGATGTTTGCTATGCATGTATGTGATTCCTGCTTTAGGGGAGGAGGAGAAAAGCTAAGTTACCAAAAAAGAAAATATTGTTGCATATAAGTTGAAACCCACAATTTGGTTGATTCTTTAGATGGAAAAGTCAAGAGTGTATATATATATATATATATATATACATATATTCTAATTCTATTTCTGAAATGTCCTCCACGTAGAGGTGTTCGGCGGTTCAAAACTGCCGGTTTTTCGAACCGACAGTTCCGGTTTGTCGAAAATCGGAACCGGAACCGAACCACCTTATAGCGGTTCACGGTTACGGTTTTGAACCGTGAACCGCCGGTTCCGAACCGGCGGTTCGGCGGTTCAGTTTTTTTTTTTTTTTTTTTTTTTGAAATTTTAAAATTTTAACTTAAAAAAATATGCGGTAAAAATTGGACTTGAGCTTAATTCAAGTATTAAAGTTTAAACTTGAATTTTGTAATTTTAAATCTTTGAATTAAGCGCCTACGTATTCGATATCCGTAACTTTAGAGTTTAGGAATCAAAATCAAAGTCCTCGTAGTTCATTTTTAAATTTGGGCAGTGAGGGGAAAAAAATAAAAATGGACTTGAGCTTAATTTAAATATTCAAAATTAAAATTAAGAATTTCAACTTTGAATATTTGGATTAAGTTGCCTACGTATCCCCTTACTTAGGAATCGAAGTCCTCGTAGTTCACTTACCTTATACTTACCTTAGACCTTAGGGAGTGGAGCGGAGGCGGAGAGGAGATGGTTCAATCACCCAAGTCAACCGAATCATTGCTAGAACCGGTATCATATGTATCACTGTCTTCTTGTTCATTATAATTTGGTTCTTGTTGGCGTAACAATCAGAGAGGACCATTCAATAATGCTTGGGCTTCAAGATTTTGAGGCGTCAATCGAGATCGTCGTTCATCCAGAATGTATCCTCCTACACTGAAGGCTTGTTCAACAGAAACTGTTGAGGCGGGGACAGCTAGTATTTCCTTCGCAATCGTGGCAACTACAGGAAAGATTGTAGACCTTTTTGCCCACCACTTAAGAAGATTGTTATTACCATCCGATCCACGTTCTAAAGCTCCCAATTCACAAGTAGTTAAATAATTTTCAAGTTCTTGATAAGCATTACTTTGGTACCTTGTTCTTTTTCGGGATAAATCTTCTTGAAGGCATTCCATTCACTAAGATCCGGAATAGCAAAACCAAAAGAAGATATACTACTACTACTAGAAGGAATGTGAACAGGAGAAGAAGAACCCGTTCCAAGATCAAGACTACCACTATAACTACAAGCATGTTCACGATAAAGAGTAGATAATAAATTTTTTGCATTTTGAACTAACTCGCTAGGATTTGGAGGACTAAAATTAGCAATAGGATTAGGAAATAAAGCATTATAGTAAAGTGTAAGAAATTTTAGCAAACCTTCCTCTCTAACTTGAGGATCTAAAAGTTTGGCAACTAAAAAAACCGGAGGAATGTAGGCGAAATATTTAATCCATTTGTCTCTCATTTCTTTTTATACAATTAAATAACTCGGGAACTTTATTTAAAGACTTGAATACAAGTACAATTTTAACACAATGTTCAACAACAAGTGTAGAAGTGGGATAATAAACACCGGACAAAGACTCAGTTGCCTCATTAAAAATTTTTAAAAGTGCCATTAAACTAGAGCACTTATCCCATTGAGTTGGCAATAAGCAAACGGGTACTTGTTCTTCGTTATAAAAATTGCACAATGCATAACGATATTCATGACTATCATTTAACAAATTGTAAGTAGAATTCCAACGATTTGGCACATCTTTTGAAAATTTCTTTGGATGAATATTATTTTTTTATGCAATATCTCTTCCATTTTTTACCTAGAGACGAATGTCTAATTAAATACATTATTGCTTCACGGATATGAGCATATGCTTCTTGTAAACAGTTAAACCATCTTGAACACATAAATTAAGAACATGACAAATGCACCAAACATGAAAAAATTTACCACCAAGAGATGGCTCACATATTGCAATAAGTGATTCTAAACTAGCTGTATTGGAGCTAGCATTATCAAAAGAAATTGAAAAAAAAAATTGTACTAAATTATATTCAGATAAAATTGTATGAATTTTATGCGAAATATTTTGGGCGGTATGTGCGATATTAAACTCTCTAAAACCAATTAAACGTTTTTGTATAGTCCAAGAATCATCAATCCAAATACAAGTAATTCTCATATATGAATTTGCTTCCCAATGATCACTCCAAGCATCAGAGCATATACAAACTTTATGATCTAAGTTTAAAAACATAATAGCTAAAATTAATTTTGCCTCGCTAGTAGTTTTTCGAACATCACGCGACACGGTAGAGCGTGAAATTTTTTTACTAACGGGATTAAAACTTAGTTGAGTAAAATTTTCATACATTTGGTCGTCGTCAAAGTTAAAAGGAAGAGATTTACCACAAACAAATCTAGCTAATTCTTTTCTAGCGGTAATTAGATTAAATTAAAATAAAGAACTATTACCTTGATTGGGGGCATTAGACGACGTCGCCGTGCCTCGAAGTTGGGTTTGATTAGTCTCGATGCCAACTTTGTCGGGATGTTGTCTTTGTATATAGCCATTGAGTGTCCCGTAACCTCCTCCTTTTTTAAACTTGTACATTTTATCGCAATAGTTGCACTTGGCCAAGAAAGACCGGAACCGGATGCAACGTCGTCCATTTTTGTATAATGGAGCGCAAATAATGGAGATTTGAGCTCGGATGGTTTCCTTTGTTTTGATTTTGTTGGTTGCTCATCATCTTCATGAATCGATTTTGAGACTTCAAACATTTCGTTGATTTGTTCCTCGGTTAATTCATCGGGAACATAATCTCCAAAATTCGGACTTGGAATAGAATTAGAACTCGGAGTATGAATATGATGAGTAGGAGTACTACCACTAGCACCGCCTCTTCCTCGTCGAGGAATGCGGTGATAGCCTTTCCACTAGGTTTAATTGACCACTTGACATTTTTTTCAATTAAAAGTATAACACTTCAGAGAATAGAAATTAGAGAGAAAGTAGATAGACAGAAGATAGTTGGTGTGACAAAAATGAAGGGTGAGAGGGGGTATTTATAGGTGTAAAAATGTTTAAAAAAAAATTAAAAATGTGACCGTTGTGAACCGTCGGTTCACAACGGTTCAAAATTCAAATTTTGATTTTTTTTAAAGCAGCAGTTAAACCGCGGTTCATGACAAATCAAAATGACGAACCGAAACCGAACCGTCTTAAAACGGTTGACGGTTCCGGTTTTGAACCAAACCGCGGTCAACGGTTCCGAACCGGCGGTTCGGCGGTTCGAACCGGAACCGTGAACACCTCTACCTCCACGTTTTGCAGATCAAGCTATCTCAAGGAATATGGTAAAGGTACATGAGAACGTAAATGTAATTTTTTTTAATGTTGCGCATATGTAATATGAAATTTATGTATGATTGTATACTGCAAAGCATACTTTATGCTTGTAATACCTCATTTTTTTTTTAACTACTTTTCATCACATGTTTTGTATATTAATTCACGTTATGGTTATGTAAGTGTAGTGTCTATTTGTTATATATTGTAGATAATGTGGCGTGTTGGTGTCACATAGAATATCACATTATTGGTGCCTTATAAAATAATATAATAGTTCACAACCTATATAATTATTAGACAAACTATGTGAAAGGTTGTAGTGTATGTTTGAGATTAGTTGGTCTTGACTATTAACATACATTAATGTATTTGCATATGTTGAATTGGACCGCTGTGAGATAGATTTTTTGTGCTGACTCTAAGAAGAATATAAATCTTGGATAATTATTATTTTTAATCACAGTGTATAATATTTAATTATGTATTTATAATAATTATTGTTTTGATTTATCATGGGTGGGAGTTGTATTGATTGGCTCAATATGCTTCGTATTTTTGGGCAATAATATCATCTACATGACAATTAATATTGTAACTAGAAATATTGTCCCGACTTGTGCGGGTTGGTAATATTTCATTGAGGAGTACGAGAATGATTATTATATTAAACCTTTTAAGTTGATTTAATTCTGATATAATAATAAAGTTCAAGTGGTACTACTCTTGGATAAGTAATTGATTAATTAGAATTGTTAGTAGCTTAGATTCATTAATAGACATTTGATATCTTAAACTCGGGAAATAATATATTTAAATAAAGAGCTCGATTTCGTAAATTGGAATTTGAAGTGGAGGTCTAATATCTCTTTAGTGGATTGGTATTAGTAAACTCAACCATATTAGGAAGAACTTAATATGTAATGTTGAGTTATACTATGAGCTCTAATCTTAATCCTCCTTAAGGTCCCTAGAGTAGTCCAAAACCTATAAATAAGACTTGTTAGAGGGTGGGGATCGATAACGTCATACTTGGGAGTTTGATTTTTTTTTTCTTGTAGTTAATTGTAGATCTAGACTTGTGTCTTTGAGTCTACAATTTAGACAACACATCAATTTTCTAAGAGCGATTAAAAGTTACTAGAAAAAAAATAAAAGTCGAGTGACTCTCAAGAATATAGCTAGGCCGATCCATATCAAGTCAAGTAAGATTCAGTAGCTCGTTGCCCACACAACGTCTGGACTAAGACATGGACATACTCTAGAAGATTCTAAAGGATGAGATAAAAAAACAACCAACTGGGTAAAGATAAATATTTTATGATTATATGATCTAGATTAAGATATTAATTTTACCAACAATAATATTAAATAAATAAATAATAATATTTAAAAAACTAATAAAGTTTAGTAATTAATTACTTAATTAACATGTTTAAATTGATTGTGGGCTTCTGGGTGCGTATTTATTAATTTATCTCAAACTTCGACTTCACAGCCTTTTACTTCCAACAATTTGATAGTGTGTGTGTGTCTGTTTGTGAATACTCAGGTGAAGGAGACAACAAATTCGTCCCCCATAAAACTCTCTCCCTTCAGTTTCATGGGTTCGGATTTGGTGCAGTACAGTACCATATTGTGTATCAAATCTGTCGTCGGATTACACAGCGTATGTGATCCAATGGTGGGGTGCCCTCCCCAGTTTCATCTCCTCAACATCTCCCCTTTCCCAAAGTCAACTCCTTCCTCCAAAATTGACCCTTTCAAGATGGCGTCACCTTTCTCCTCGACGTCACCTCATAGCCCAAATATCCAAATGCCCGAGTTCCAGAATACAATTCACCAACACTCTCGATATCCCGAGGAGCCTTCTCTCTCTCTCTCTGCCCCCTTCTTGGGGCAACGAGTCAACCAGGGGATTCGACGGTGGCGAGTCTTCAGACAGCTGGTCAATTCCTTTTTCATCTAATTAACCTCATGACCCCATGGAGATAGAGATGGTCGTTCGATAGCAAAAACTCATTTTTTTTTTCGGTCGGGAAAAAATCACCCGATTTAAAGGTAGGATAGGAATGCGAGATCTCCTTCGATTGATCTCCGAACTTGTGGTGCTTGTATGCATCTTTTGACTGAGAGAACTTGCTGTGATATATGTTTTAACATGTGGGCATGTTTATCACGTAGAGTGCTTAGAGCATATGACTTCCGAGAACAACAAGTATGACCCGGCTTGGCCCGGTTGTACTTTTTTGGAAAAAAGGGCCTCGAAAATATCCGAGAACGCGTTGAAAGCTGATATGATGAATTTGAAAAAAGAGATCTAGAAAATGTGTGATTGATAGGGGCGCGGGCATTGATATTGTGTTTGAACATCCTAAACGTAGTGGAGTTGAGAAAAGTGGTCAGCATGGACGGGAAGAGTTTGCTAGAAAAGCCTTTTTTGAGACGGCATTTTTCATTTGCCGGGGAATCAATCTGCTTGGAGGAAGATCTTTTTCTGGGCGAAATCTAGCAAGGACTGAGCTCTACTTATAGGATTCAGAGTAAGTCTACTGTTGATGTACTAGTTAGTTAGTCTTTTTTTTTTTTTTTTTGTGTGTTGGGGATACTGATCATCATCGACATGTTTGTTTAGTTTTAGAGTTGCATTATTTGATGCAACGAGATTGGGAAGTCACTCTCCGTCATATTTACCGCGAAGCTAATCACGCTGCGGACTTTCTTGATAACCAAGGCCACGAGTTGGCATTCGGTTTCCATATTTTTGACTCAGCCATGGTGGGTTTGAACCATTGGCTTCTACGATCAGCTTGGCATTTCTACGCCAAGAATTATTCCTAATAATATTTAAGGGACCCTTCCGTTGATGTACTAGTATGATAAAAACAACAACCACCACCAAAAAAAAAAAATAGCCCCATCTTGACTCCTTTGGAGGTCCCTTGTGAGACTATGTATGAGGTTTATTTTGTTATAAAATAGTACGTTTCAATTATCATTTGGTTTTGTATACTGTGAATGACTATTATGCCCATGATGTAATTATGTATTTACGATTATGCCAGTTGAATTTTTTATAAATATGACTTCAGTTATTAATAAAAAATATACTCTCTACATTCTCTCTCTATAGTATGCAGTTTTATAACACGATATCAGCACGACTCTAACCAACCGAGTAATATGACAAGACTATGCTCTACAGTTGCATCTTATATATGATCCTCTGTATTAAAAATTGGATTATTAATAGTCTATCAATTCTAGATTTATTCTACCATTTTCTTCTCCATTAGCAACTCAAATAGTACCTATCATTCGATTCCCGATTCACTGATGGAAGAACACACACACAAAAAAAAGCTTTGCTTCCAATTGAACATTATAATTTTTCACACTTCAACACTCGTTTTTCTTTTCCCTCAGTCATCTTTTTACAAGACGGTGCATGATTGATCCTATGGAGGAGATTCCGCAAAATCACATCATAAAAGAAGACGATGACAATCGTGAAAAAACAAGGGGGCTTCGGTCGGCAAAAGCCTCTCCTCATCCAACTGCCACCCAGAAACACAAACATCGACATTAATCACTACAATAAAAAAAACCAGGTTCATTGATTGTCATCACCAACACGCGGAGAGAACGCGAAGCTAGTTAGATTAGCAGTCAGTTTCAATATATGGCTTTGAGCCGCCGATATGCCTCCCGCCATACAATATATCGGTTTTGTGCTTTCCTAATTCTTTTACGGATTGATATGCCATATTCATATACTGAATATGACCTATCAGTTTGAATCCACCTAAAATACATACAGTTTTAATTGGATGAGATCTATATGAGGATTCTGAGAACTCTATCTCTCTACATTAGATTTTCAAAATACTTTTATGAGATATACATTTTCTGATTTGTGGATCCCAAATTTTAAGAACAAACTTCTTACTAAAAGACACATGACTACACTATTTTCATTGAAAAAGGAGCGACCGATAAGTCACTACTTTTTACTATTTTCTTTTTGACAAAATTACAAAAGATATGATATTATATTCTTCAATAAAAACGACATCATCGATCGGCAGCTGAGAAATTTGAATATTGGATAACAACATTTATTAAAAAGGAAAAAGAAGGCATTAATTTGTATTATTTTTCTATTTACCTTATACCAACTTTGACAAAACGGACTTGCAATGGATCTTTTGATACTAATTTTTCATGACTATAGTGTTCCTGTTCATCCTTAAATTGTGTCGATAGAGCCATTAGTTCACAATGAACGTATCCACTGGGATGTGTGTCAAGAATCTATTGGATATCATGATCCATAGATTCCTTACTCAATTCATCCTTGATAAGTGCTATTTTATCTTCTTGATTTTTGGACACAAACCATACAGATTTGCATTGTGTGTTACACGTCCACCGAGCACATTTATAGCATCCACTTAATCTTTTTGCTCTCTGTTCTTTGCAAACTACTCCTACCTATACCTGGCATGTACTTAAATGAATTTGAAAATTCGCCAGATAATCGAACTTGTGCTTCGATCAACCATCGAATATGTTCTGAGATGCCATTTTTCATTAGCACCCTTAATCTTTCTAGTCGAGCTCGATAAATTCTCTTTATGATATTCACAGGAAGAGATGGGTAATATTTACGAAGATTCGATCCATTATGATATTCAAACCCTCAGTATGGATGAATTTTGTGAATAAAATGATAATCTATTTATAGATTGTAATTATGCGTATGAGATTTGACTGCGCGTCTTGAAGCGTATGAACTACGGCTCTATATTTGAATAATGAACATAATATGACATGTGGGAGCGGCGACTCCATGTTGATAATGATTTGCAATAATGACACTGAAAGATAATGTGATGTGTCAATATAATATCTATGTGATGATATAAACTCATAATGTCTTTATATGTTTGTTCTCGATTAGTAGTATCACTACTAACCAATATTGGGAATAAATCCTTGGTAAGTTACATATATTAAGGAGGAGTATGGGCTCACTTCCTTTATATGTGAACTACTAGATATTATGGATCTACTAGATAGTCAATCATATGTGTATATGACTCGTAATCAAAAATTTACGAGATGACTTGCTTACGGTTTGAGCATGTATTCTAGATCATACAAAGTTAGTAATATATCCCAAATAAACTTGAATATATCCTAGAAAGGATCGAGATATGCGCATACAAGTGGGATCAATTGGCATACTATTCGAAGTCCTCCAGCCAATATCGAGAACATAATATATACAATCTCATGACTGGAGACGAACACTGAGATACTGGCTTACCGGTTTGGTGCTCAAGAAATCTCATAGTATGAGGGGGAGTATTAGTAGTTGGAAATATGTGAAATGCATCACACTATATCCTCACAACTGAAATATGAACTTGAAGTTCAAAGATGCATGATAGATTATTAATCTTGGTAGCAACTACAATCGCTTTGATAAACAAATAATAATTCCTCGAATATAAATCAAAGCAAATGATAAATGAGGTATATACTTTTGAGAAGTTATAGACATAACTATAACGTGTAATCCTAAAGGATGATAATGAGATATCTCGGCAAGTTATGTTGCTACTGGGAAATAAATATTGAAATGTGTCGACACATTATAAAAGAATAGCACTATAAATGAAATAAGGATATTAATGATTGGAAAGAGGATATCAGAAAATGATATGAGGATATCCATGAAATGAGATAACAATGAAATGAAGATATCCATAAATGAAATAAGGATATCCATGAAACAAATGAGAATATTGATATCCATAAATGTGGATATTGAAATCCATGATTTGTGAAAATGATGATATTAAAATCAATCGAAATTGAAATAATACCCTTATAATAAAATTATAACATATGGGCTTACTGAAAGTGACTCCTGGGGAGATTTTAACCATATTATCAGTGCGTGCAGTCACTCAAAATAAGGTGTTGCGAAAGAAAATTATATGTTGTTCTCTTTTCCTTGACTGGGGTTTTATCTTACTGGGTTTTTCTAGCAAAGTTTTTAACGAGCCAGTTTGATCACAACTAATATGGAATCTCCAAAAGCGATTGACATGTATCGCAAGAATATGAGTTGGAGATTACAAATTGCACTGAATATACTAATCAATGGTGGATTTTCTTAGATGCCTGGGGCATATGTGATAAAATATGCGTTGCACTCTTTTTTCCTTGACTGAGGTTTTGTCCCATTGGGTTTTCCAAGCAAGGTTTTTAACAAAGCAACTAGAATTGCGTATTAGCATGAATAATGTACTCTTTTCCCTTTATTAGGATTTTTTCCATTAGGTTTTTTGTAATAAGGTTTTAACGAGGCATATTCATGGCATAATGAGGAACACTACAAAGATCAAGGTTATTTCTCAAAGATCTAAACACATGAGTAGTTGTACTCTTTTTCCTTCGATCAATTTTTTTCCCACTGGGTTTTCTTTACAATGTTTTAATGAGGCAGCATGTAGATACTCCAACAACGAATGATATACATGACAGATTCACTCATTTTTTGTCCCACGAGGTTTTACTGAGACGGCACAAGAATACTCATATAAGAATTATCGAGGTTAGGGGGAGCAAATTTACGAGATTAGAGATTATTGAGGTTTTATCCCACATGATTTCCCCAACAACACTATGATGCAACAAGATATGATCGTCAAGCTCAAGTACAAACAGTTTGGAAATTTTCTTCAATTGGGTTTTTCTCTAGACTAGTTAAACAGATATCTATGTAAATAGTCATTCAAGGAAGAGTGTTATAAATTAGTATGAAAGTGACGTTTCAATTACCATTTTGTTTTATATAGTGTGAATGACTATTATGTCGTTGATATAATTATGTAATTACGATTGTGCCATCTGAAATTTTCCTATAAATAGGACTTCAGTTATTAATAAAAAAAATACACTTAAGAATCATCATCTCTATTCTCTCTCTAATTTCTCTATCTGCAATATTCAGTTTTATAACATATTTATGTTTTTGAAAGATAACCTGTTTTTCTGGTAAATATAATAATCATTTGGTAGTTTTTTTGTTTTCATTTTCCTTTTACGCCCTGTTTGTTCTAAGACTCAAAATATTGCATTCGGATTTTGAATACGAATACCCATTTGTTCTCGAACTCAAAACTCATATGCCCACTAATAACTTCTTAGCCATAGTATATATACTTATGAGAATCAATTTTTTAATACCAAGCGATAAAATTGACAAGTTATGTATCCTCATTCATAAGAGTATAAGTTTTTTATACCATTTTGCTTAAAAAGACTAAAATATCCTCCAAAAATTGGTTATGTTGAATTTTTTTTCTTTTTGTATTTTATTTAATTTAAACTCTTTTTCTTTTCTTTTTATTTTTTTCATCATCTTCTCCATGACTACTACCGAATCCAACAACTATAATTTAATGTCTAAATGGGTCTTTCAAAATTCTTATAAAAATCACACGATTTTTTGAAAAAGAGAAGTTGACGTTCTAATAAGAATTCATTTATTGTGCTCCTGGGTTCATAAAGAAGGTATGCAACTATATTTTATCGCCAGATTTTTTTTTGAGGAGTTCTTTCGCACACGATGGTTGCACACGATGGCTGCACACGATGGCTGCACACTATGGCTGCACACGATGGCAGCCATGATCGTGTACACGATGGGAATAGCCATCGTGTGCTCATGAACTTTTTAGTTTCTTTGGCCAATTTGATTGAATGTGTTATCAATATGGATGTTTTGTGATTCTAAAATTTCTTGGTCAAACATTAACAACTACATAACATCGTATGCAAACTCATATTTGTTATTTCGTGTAATTCAATAGTGTATGAGCTATTTTATACAGATGATGAATTTATATATACGAACTTATACATTGAAAACATATAGACTACACATGATATGAACACTACGCCATAAGTGCTCATAGGCAATGCCTGTTTATTGTTGCAGAAGACAGTAAAAGTGTTGCCTTAGGCCAAAGGCAACACCAAACTCTTGTTGCCAATACGGCCGTTGCCTTTGACACCTAAGGCAACACTTTTAGTCTCTATTGCAACAACGGAAAAGTATTGCATTACGCCTATAATGCAACAACATAACCAAGTAAAGCAACAACAAACGATGTTGCCTAAGATTTAAAAAAAAAAAATAGAACATAGAGTCCACATGTGCCACAACATCAGTGGGTCCCACTTTTTTGTTTTGTAATACTACTTTTATAAATACAACACCAGCTAAAATAAAAGGCAACACTTCATACAAATATTTGAAATAATTATTTTATTTTTACATCAACCCATCCAAAATAAACCATGGCACCCAAAAACCAACAAGGATTCCAATACAAAATACAAAATACAAACCACCAATTTAACTTCAAAAGTACCAAAACCAAGCAACACCACCAATATAACTTAAAAAGTACAAAATTAATAAGTTTAAATACAAGTGACCAAAAGTTACATATTGAAATAACTGATAAGTGGTGCCGCCTTGAATCGTAGGAGTGCCATTATCATCTTGATCACTTGATATTGTTGCACAAAATTCTCCAATATCAGCATAATAAGCAGAATTATCTTCATCAATTATCTTCATCATACCGGTCAAGAAATAAGCAGAATCACCCTATAGTCTTCATCTTGATAGTTATCATCTTCTCCATCGGAACTCACATCTTCCAGACCAGCAAGGTCATCTTCTTCAACAGACATCATCTGCATTTAAGCATATAAAATTTAATCACAAAATAAGCAATGCAAAACAAGATGATTATGGTAAGAATATTGCAAGCATTTTTCCTTCTATCACCTGCATTTAAGCATATAAAACAAATCACGAAAGCGACAATGTACACAAGTTGATTACAGTTGGAATAAGTTTAGTCTGAACTGGTGAAAGACATAACCACCCAGAAACACTGTTAATGACCCAGGTGCAGGGAAAAAGAGGTCCAGTTTAGCTATAACTGAGGACTGAGTTATAGCTATTCAGCACGTAAAGAAGTGACCCTGACTTGCATAAGACCCAAAGTGAACCAAAATCATGCTTCATTCAAACAAGCAGTGGCAGAGCAATTTCAAGCAAGACACAAGGAAAAGAAACGAAAAAAATGCATATACGATTTCACTGCCTGTGCAAATTCGCAATTCCACCCCACAAATACAACATCCTTCGTTACCAAATTTCCCCCCTTACAGGAAGGCACATCTCATTTGCTTGTTATTATCAGAAGATCCGAGTAGATGATTTATGTCATATTAGGGAAAGAGTTTCAGAAAAGCAATAAAAGGAATTAGTAATCATTTTGAGTTACTTTTATATTCTTTGTTTCGCCTCTACAGTTTCTTAAATGAGCGAAAAGGGTAAGACATCAGATAAAAGAAGACGGAATTCACTAAGTCGGCAGATGAAGGCATTCACGCGTGCATTGCGAATTTCTTTCTTTAGATAGGTAAGGCAATTGCATAGGTACCGAAGCAAGAAAGTGAATAAGAGTTCGAAATTACCACAAAACCAACGAAGACCAACTCTGTCATCATCAAATATTTACAACATGAAGTCGAACAAACCCTGTCCAGATCAGCAAAATAGCGAGGATGATTAGTTTGTGATACAAATATCTATGACACAACTCATAGTTTTAGTTCTAGACTGCAATAAAGCATAATATGAATGTACTAACACATAACATCAGGATAATGGGATGCAGTTCTGATTTGAATCATTTCGATCTATTCAAGCCATAAGAGCTCTTACGGCCAAAAAAAAAAACAGACTAGATCATACGACAAATCAAATAAACTCTTAAATGATCCTATACAAATTCTTAAATCAGTAGAACAAATCATTGATACATCGAGAACTCTAGCACAAATATTTCAGCAGAGAAATCATCACACGTTCTTTCTCAAATTGGCATAATGGCACTAGGTAATTCGGTGCAACCATTGAAATTACAGTATTTTCGGAAGGGTGTATCTAAAACCTGAGAACCAAGGTCAACAGGTAGAAAGCAAGGAGTTTCATACCTATCTCTTGTAATACCCGGATTTTCAGTATGAATTTTTCGCGTTATTTTATCTGAGATATACAGCATAGCTTGGTGTCTATACAGTATGGATAAAATAAATTGAGAACTGAGACAGCTGTATTTGTAATGGTATAACTGCCGTAGTGGTTCGACAATTATTTTGAGGATATCGTGTATCGGGTTATCCTACTTTTGATATTGGGTATATCGTATGATGATGTTATTGGATTCAGTACATGTATTCAGTATGTCGTATGTTCGTATTTGGTATGTCGAGACGGACGAGGAGAGTTGGAAAATGGCTAAGTATAGCTTGATTAGCGCACGCTAATGGTTAAGTATAGCGCATGCTATCGTTCATGGTTAGCGCATGCTAGACGCAGAATATAGCGCACGCTAGTGCAGATCAGATCAGAGGGAATCTGCGTGTGGACCCGGCTGCTTACGGCGCATGTTCCGATAGGGTCAACGGTTGTTTGTCCTGTAGGATTAGCGCACGCTAAAGCATGAGGCTTAACGCACGTTAATTGTAGATCGGTCAAATAAAATCTTATCCTTGTCAGATGCTTTCGGCATGTGGGTCACGAGCATCTTCGTGGTAGGTGTAGGCTGTAGCAAGTCAACTGATATTAGCGCACGCTAAATGCAAGGACTTGTATACGCTAGATAGTGTAAGTTACGTATGCTAATGCATGGGCATTACGTACGTAAGCACATGTACGAAGCCAGACAGTAAGCTCTGGACTGCGATAGCACACGCTAACAAAAGTCAGTTAGCGCACGCTAAGGTTGTTGCGCACGCTAAACATGAGATGTTAGCGCACGCTAAACATGAGATGTTAGCGCACGCTAGTAATGTATTCTATATAAGGGGACAGACGGGTGTTATGAAGCATTTCTTTCCTTTCACTCGATAGAGAGAGCTTTGGGAGGTACTTGAGGTCCAGAAACACTCCAAGATGATGATCTTTATCAAGATTAAGGTAGAGAGCATGGATTAAAGTCTTGTTCTTCAAGTTATTCATGATTCTTGGAATGAAGTTCAAGTGTTCTTCTTCTTGGTTCGTCTAATCCAGGTAATATTCGTATCCCTTGTTAGTTGTTCGTTTTTAAGGATGATTACATGTGAGGAACATGTTGAATAACCATGTGACGATATTATATGAGATTTTATGGGATTATGATAAGAGTTTTCGGATATTATTTAAGATTCTTCGTGTTAATGGTGATTCGTTTAACTTGATGAGGTTGAATCATGTATTTCTGAATCATGATAATTTCAGTGGTCGATTTAGATGAGTTAAATCATGATATGAGGTTGTATTCCAGATTATGTATGAGATGATCCTTGTTTTCGGGTTGGTTTGATTATGTGATTTGTATGATGAAGAAAATGATAAACATTATGATGTATACCTCGGATTATGTTGTTTTGAACGTGATGTCGGATATTTCATGTTCTTGAAGAGCTCTGAAATTATAGGATATGACGATTATGTATAGAAGGTGTTGGTGTGTTGGATATGAATATGGGATATTCGTATCTAGAGCCAAGTTATGTATTTTGATATAATATTCGTATAAGAATATGATTATGATTTCGAGTATGATGATGAGTTTGGATCTGGAAGGTTGTGTTTGATCTTGGAGTATGGTTTTCATTACATTCATATTCGTAGCCGCAAAGTGTTAGTCGATGCTGGAATGCATGCAACTGTGTAGCATTAGAGCACGCTAAGCTTACTGGCTAGCGCACGCTATTGAGAGCGACTTAGCGCACGCTACGTTATGTGTTTAACGTGCGCTAAGTAGGCAGACAATGCAGTATTTTCGTGTTGTGATTATGAATTCGTGATGGTTTGATTGATAATTATGATTTATCGGATTTCAACTTATATTGTTGATATGAGTTCATAATTGTTTGAGTTGTATTGTTCGGTTTTGTAACGATCGGGGTATTGTTGAGCCGCTGAGTTTGATTGGTTGGTTATACCGGTTATTGATTATTATCGGATGTGTTGTCATTTGATTATTGCATTAGGCTACGATAATTGATCATGGATTACGACTGTTGTGTTGCGGTTGAGGCTGAAGAGTTCGTAGATTGCTTTTGGTCAGGGCTGAGGAGCTCGTAGACGAAGGCAATGGATTTTGGTAACGGCTTCATGGTATCGGTATCGAGGCAAGTTTATACTTGTTCAGTTTATAATATTTGATGAATGGTTTCGTTTCCATTTCATTTATAATTCATACAGCAATGTTATTAGAAATGTAAATTGTCGGGATGATGGTTTGTATATCGTGCTCTAGTTTGGGATTAAATCATAATGTATATGATTTAATTGTGTTCAAGGAAGTCGTGAGTTATCTTTCGTCAAGAATATAGAATATCGGATATCGAGGATAGTTATCGTGTCGATATTGACGTCGGGACGGTGGTTTGTTGGTATAAATAGACTATACCTATTTTGGGATTATTCGTATAATTGTTTATTCGTTCAGAAATGTTGGTTCGTGGAAAGGATATTATCTTCGGCTTTGAGGTAATTCCAGTATTGTTCAGTTATGAGGAATTATTGTATATGTTGTATGTTGATGTTTCGTATATTGGGATTTGTATTGATTATTTCGTTGAGGGATGATGATCCCAGGGCTGATTGTATTGAGATCGTTGATCGTGTTGATCATTTGTCGGGGATGATGATCCCAGGATTGTTGTTTTGGATATTGATTAGTCGTGTCGACTTTTCTTTGTCAGTTTGTCATTGTTCACTTCGGTGAGTCTTTTGATCCTTATTGGATATGCGATTCTTTGAGTTTCGTTGTCATGTTGCATCGTGATATATCTGGAGTCATATCTGCGTGCCGATTGGTTATTGTGTAGGATTTTTAGCCGGGCACATGATGGTTATGCGTGGATGTTTCCACATTGAACCGTACACACGAGACGTAGTTCGTGAGGCTAACTAGGTACATGTCCCACATATATCCTGGATTCCGTATACGGGGTGGACATGTGCACGGACACATTTACGGATCGGGCGCACTGTGATGTCCATCTTTTGAGCCATATTGTTGGGTCGTTCATAGTCCATGTATGATTGGATATGTTCGACGGTTTGTGACTGGTCGTTCATACGCCCGAGGGGTATGTTCGACAGTCAGAGTTATTTCTTTGAGATCTATTATTGTTGATCATTTGGAGTCTACCTTGTTGAGAGTACTCTCGGTTATTATTGGTCCTTTGTTGATCATTTGGAGTCTACCTTGTTGAGGGTATTCTCGGTTATAGTTGATCTTTTGTTGATCGCGTTTGGAGTTTACCTTGTTGAGGGTATTCTCGGTTATAGTTGATCCTTTGTTGATCGTGTTTGAGTGTACCACGTTGAGGGTATTCTCGGTTATTGTTGATCCTTTGTTGATCGTGTTGGGAGTTTACCATGTTGAGGGTACTCTCGGTTATCGTTGATCCTTTGTTGGTCATATTGGAGTTATCATGTCGAGGATATTCTCAGTGATGTATTGGTTGATCATTGTTATTGATCGTACGAGCATTCGAACTGTACGTCGATGTTCGGGATTTGTTATCATTATCATGTGGTAGTTGATCTACAGATATGTTGTGTAGTATTGGTTTATACATGTTGAGATTTGATTGTGTAATCCGACGGACAGGATTTGGCACAGATTGGATTATTTCCGCACTTATGCGTTATGATGATGTTTTGAGGATTATCGGTATTTTTGGAATACGGTAGAGATGATTGTTGTTGAATTCATTTCGTCATTTGAGAATACGAAATGTGGAATTTGTCGAGGATTGATTTAGTATGGATTGCTATGAATTGGTAAGGTTATGGCGGTAAGATTACGTTGGTAGTATTCTTACTATATTATTACAATGGTATGTAATTATTCATGATGATGTGATCGTTATCATTATTGAGTATTGTGGCTGACCCCACCGTGGGCTTTATTTTTAGGTACTCGGAGATCGAGCTAGTAGCGGTCGTGAAGGGGTGAGCTTTCCGGGTGATACTGGCTGTGGCATGTTTTCGGAGAATTGAGTATTCTTTTTGGTTGTTTTATTCCGCTGCAATTGTGTATTTTTGAACTGCATTTTATCCGCTGCGTGTGTATTTTAAAATGGCTTTCCGGTATTTTTACCAGTGTGTATATTTTAAAATGGCTTTCCGGTATTTTTACCAGCGTGTGTATTTTAAATGGCCTTTTGGCATTTTGCGAACTTGGGTTATTTCGTTAAACCCCTTTTCCTGCACTATTTTATCGGTACGTATAAGTGGTAGCTTAACGTACATTTTGAACTGCCGAGAATTGGCACTTCGCCTTGTATTTTCAACTGGTATTTTATGACGGTATTTGAGAACTATGCTTTTGAAAATATTTGAGTATTTAAAATACTACCGTCATCGGCCTTTTGGCGTTTTTAAACGTTTTTGAAATGGTTTTTAGCCTGGTGGGTTCCTAGCAGGACCCACTGACTGTAATATCCCGGATGGTTTTGGGGGTGTTACAGAAGATGGTATCGGAGCTTGGGTTTTGTGAAACCCGGGCATGTGTGTTATGTGGCTCTACCGGTATGGTAGTAGCGTGATTTTTGAAAATGATTTTTTCCTGACTTTTGAGTCAAACCGATTTTTGGAGGTTCCAAAATTTTTGAAATATTTGCAAAATTTTTTATTTGTGATATTGGTGTGTGTTGGTTGTATTGAGATTTTGTATGAGAGTCGTGTGCTAGTATCACAGGAGATCATCGGCTTCACGCACCTGTAAGTATATCGTTTTGGTTATTCGTTTGTGGCGACGATTGATTGTTTTCGTGATGAGTTGGAAATTTTGGGTCGATCTGTAGTTTGTGGCAGGGTTGCAAGTTTCGAGGACGAAACTTATTTTAAGGGGGGTAGTATGTAATACCCGGATTTTCAGTATGAATTTTTCGCGTTATTTTATCTGAGATATACTGCATAGCTTGGTGTCTATACAGTATGGATAAAATAAATTGAGAACTGAGACAGCTGTATTTGTACTGGTATAACTGTCGTAGTGGTTCGACAATTATTTTGAGGATATCGTGTATCGGGTTATCCTACTTTTGATATTGGGTATATCGTATGATGATGTTATTGGATTCAGTACATGTATTCAGTATGCCGTATGTTCGCATTTGGTATGTCGAGACGGACGAGGAGAGTTGGAAAATGGCTAAGTATAGCCTGATTAGCGCACGCTAATGGTTAAGTATAGCGCACACTATCGTTCATGGTTAGCGCACGCTAGATGCAGAATATAGCGCACGCTAGTGCAGATCAAATCAGAGGGAATCTGCGTGTGGACCCGGCTGCTTTCGACGCATGTTCCGATAGGGTCAACGGTTGTTTGTCCTGTAGGATTAGCGCACGCTAAAGCATGAGGCTTAACGCACGCTAATTGTAGATCGGTCAAAGGGAATCTTATCCTTGTCAGATGCTTTCGGCATGTGGGTCACGAGCATCTTCGTGGTAGGTGTAGGCTGTAGCAAGTCAACTGATATTAGCGCACGCTAAATGCAAGGACTTGCGTACGCTAGACAGTGTAAGTTACGTACGCTAATGCATGGGCATTACGTACGTAGGCACATGTACGAAGCCAGACAGTAAGCTCTGGACTGCGATAGCGCACGCTAACAAAAGTCAGTTAGCGCACGCTAAGGCTGTTGCGCACGCTAAACATGAGATGTTAGCGCACGCTAGTAATGTATTCTATATAAGGGGACAGACGGGTGTTATGAAGCATTTCGTCCATTTCTTTCCTTTCACTCGATAGAGAGAGCTTTGGGAGGTACTTGAGGTCCAGAAACACTCCGAGATGATGATCTTTATCAATATTAAGGTAGAGAGCATGGATTAAAGTCTTCTTCTTCAAGTTATTCATGATTCTTGGAATGAAGTTCAAGTGTTCTTCTTCTTGGTTCGTCTAATCCAGGTAATATTCGTATCCCTTGTTAGTTGTTCGTTTTTAAGGACGATTACATGTGAGGAACATGTTGGATAACCATGTGACGATATTATATGAGATTTTATGGGATTATGATAAGAGTTTTCGGATGTTATTTAAGATTCTTCGTGTTAATGGTGATTCATTTAACTTGATGAGGTTGAATCATGTATTTCTGAATCATGATAATTTTAGTGGTCGATTTAGATGAGTTAAATCATGATATGAGGTTGTATTCCAGATTATGTATGAGATGATCCTTGTTATCGGGTTGGTTTGATTATGTGATTTGTATGATGAAGAAAATGATAAACATTATGATGTATACCTCGGATTATTTTGTTTTGAACGTGATGTCGGATATTTCATGTTCTTGAAGAGCTCTGAAATTATAGGATATGACGATTATGTATAGAAGGTGTTGGTGTTTTGGATATGAATATGGGATATTCGTATATAGAGCCAAGTTATGTATTTTGATATAATATTCGTATAAGAATACGAATATGATTTCGAGTATGATGATGAGTTTGGATCTGGAAGGTTGTGTTTGATCTTGGAGTATGGTTTTCATTACATTCATATTCGTAGCCGCAAAGTGTTAGTCGATGCTGGAATGCATGCAACTGTGTAGCATTAGCGCATGCTATTGGGAGCGACTTAGCGCACGCTACGTTATGTGTTTAACGTGCGCTAAGTAGGCAGACAATGCAGTATTTTCGTGTTGTGATTATGAATTGGTGATGGTTTGAACTGGATTGTTTAAAACTGTGTTTAATCGAGATATTGTGGAACTATTGGGTTTGTTGATCGGTTATTGATTGATAATTATGATTTATCGGATTTCAACTTATATTGTTGATATGAGTTCGTAATTGTTTGAGTTGTATTGTTCGGTTTTGTAACGATCGGGGTATTGTTGAGCCGCTGAGTTTGATTGGTTCGTTATACCGGTTATTGATTATTATCGGATGTGTTGTCATTTGATTATTGCATTAGGTTACGATAATTGATCATGGATTACGACCGTTGTGTTGCGGTTGAGGCTGAAGAGTTCGTAGATTGCTTTTGGTCGGGGCTGAGGAGCTCGTAGACGAAGGCAATGGATTTTGGTAACGGCTTCGTGGTATCGGTATCGAGGCAAGTTTATACTTGTTCAGTTTATAATATTTGATGAATGATTTCGTTTCCATTTCATTTATAATTCATACAGCAATGTTATTAGAAATGTAAATTGCCGGGATGATGGTTTGTATATCGTGATCTAGTTTGGGATTAAATCATAATGTATATGATTTAATTGTGTTCAAGGAAGACGTGAGTTATCTTTCGTCAAGAATATAGAATATCGGATATCGAGGATAGTTATCGTGTCGATATTGACGTCGGGACGGTGGTTTGTTGGTATAAATAGACTATACCTATTTTGGGATTATTCGTATAATTGTTTATTCGTTCAGAAATGTTGGTTCGTGGAAAGGATATTATCTTCGGCTTTGAGGTAATTCTAGTATTGTTCAGTTATGAGGAATTATTGTATATGTTGTATGTTGATGTTTCGTATATTGGGATTTGTATTGATTATTTCGTTGAGGGATGATGATCCCAGGGCTGATTGTATTGAGATCGTTGATCGTGTTGATCATTTGTCGGGGATGATGATCCCAGGGTTGTTGTTTTGGATATTGATTAGTCGTGTCGACTTTTCTTTGTCAGTTTGTCATTGTTCACTTCGGTGAGTCTTTTGATCCTTATTGGATATGTGATTCTTTGAGTTTCGTTGTCATGTTGCATCGTGATATATCTGGAGTCATATCTGCGTGCCGATTGGTTATTGTGTAGGATTTTTAGTCGGGCACATGATGGTTATGCGTGGATGTTTCCGCATTGAACCGTACACACGAGACGTAGTTCGTGAGGCTAACTAGGTACATGTCCCACATATATCCTGGATTCCGTATACGGGGTGGACATGTGCACGGACACATTTCCGGATTGGGCGCACTGTGACGTCCATCTTTTGAGCCATATTGTTGGGTTGTTCATAGTCCATGTATGATTGGATATGTTCGACGGTTTGTGACTGGTCGTTCATACGCCCGAGGGGTATGTTCGACAGTCAGAGTTATTTTTTTTGAGATCCATTATTGTTGATCATTTGGAGTCTACCTTGTTGAGGGTACTCTCGGTTATTATTGGTCCTTTGTTGATCATTTGGAGTCTACCTTGTTGAGGGTATTCTCGGTTATAGTTGATCATTTGTTGATCGCGTTTGGAGTTTACCTTGTTGAGGGTATTCACGGTTATAGTTGATCCTTTGTCGATCGTGTTTGGAGTGTACCACGTTGAGGGTATTCTCGGTTATTGTTGATACTTTGTTGATCGTGTTGGGAGTTTACCATGTTGAGGGTACTCTCGGTTATCGTTGGTCCTTTGTTGGTCATATTGGAGTTATTATGTCGAGGATATTCTCAGTGATGTATTGGTTGATCATTGTTATTGATCGTATGAGCATTCGGACTGTACGTCGATATTCGGGATTTGTTATCATTATCATGTGGTAGTTGATCTACAGATATGTTGTGTATTATTGGTTTATACATGTTGAGATTTGATTGTGTAATCCGACAGACAGGATTTGGCACAGATTGGATTATTTCCGCACTTATGAGTTATGATGATGTTTTGAGGATTATCGGTATTTTTGGAATACGGTAGAGATGATTGTTGTTGAATTCATTTCGTCATTTGAGAATACGAAATGTGGAATTTGTCGAGGATGGATTTAGTATGGATTGCTATGAATTGGTAAGGTTATGGCGGTAAAATTACGTTGGTAGTATTCTTACTATATTATTACATTGGTATGTAATTATTCATGATGATATGATCGTTATCATTATTGAGTATTGTGGCAGACCCCGTCGTGGGCTTTATTTTTAGGTACTCGGAGATCGAGCTAGTAGCGGTCGTGAAGGGGTGAGCTTCCCGGGTGATACTGGCTGTGGCATGTTTTCGGAGAATTCAGTATTCTTTTTGGTTGTTTTATTCCGCTGCAATTGTGTATTTTTGAACTGCATTTTATCCGCTGCGTATGTATTTTAAAATGGCTTTCCGGTATTTTTACCAGCGTGTGTATTTTAAAATGGCTTTCCGGTATTTTTACCAGCGTGTGTATTTTAAATGGCCTTTTGGCATTTTGCGAACTTGGGTTATTTCGTTAAACCCCTTTTCCTAAACTATTTTATCGGTACGTATAAGTGGTAGCTTAACGTACATTTTGAACTGCCGAGTTGGCACTTCGCCTTGTATTTTCAACTGGTATTTTATGACGGTATTTGAGAACTATGCTTTTGAAAATATTTGAGTATTTAAAATACTACCGTCATCGGCCTTTTGGCGTTTTTAAACGTTTTTGAAATGGTTTTTAGCCTGGTGGGTTCCGGCGCGGGACCCACGGCACTGTAATATTCTGGATGGTTTTGGGGGTGTTACATCTCTCCTCTGCATCAGTCTTCAAATAGAGGTAATTGGTAAAAAAGTTTGAAGGCTTCCATGACTTCAAGATACCACATCGGCTCCCTATCGGGAAAAAGGGAAAGATCAACAAGTTTATGAACCTGTGAAGTAGACCATATCAGATTTGGCATACTTCTGATCTTCGACGAGGAGCCAATGACTAATGACAGAAACAAAAACCAAAAAAGAAAAAAATCCATGTTCTTATTTGCTTGTTTGTTTTTTCCTTTTTATTTCTTGATTAAAATAGCTTACGTATATTATATTTACTTGATCAGAGTTCACAACCATTCACAAAAGCTTCTGTATAGCTAAGAGCTTTAGAATCCATCATGATCATCATCAACATTCATATTCATCTTACAAAAGGTGGAAATATCATTAATTGGTGAAGAAATCTTAAACGACATATATCACACAGGTTACTCGGTAAAAAAAAACTACTAAATCAGACAAGAGTGATAGCATATGAATGTAGAAAAGAATCGAAAAATAAAGAATTTCAAAACAGTGGTTATCATAAATATCAATTTATAAATCAGTTTATACCTTAAGCATTGGGAGATCGCCTGCGCGGACAACATAAGCTCCAACCACCATGACATACATCCCTAAAAGAAACACACGCGCAGATAAACCAAGTAAGGGATATTCATATTTGTAAACACACACACACACAGAAGAAGAAGAGGAAGTGACCGACATGTTACCCAAGAGCGGTCAATAAATTCGTCGGAGAGTAATAGCTCAATGATGTCGGTTCCATCGTCGAGGATGTATCGACGGCCGACGCCACCACAGTCGGATGAGGAAGGTTCAGAGACAAGAATGCCCTGCAATTTCCAATGGCTTAGGGTTTACCGATGAGGGAGTAGACTGTCATTGGCGACGGAAGGGTGAAGATGGGCAGCTTCAGTGGGAGGCGTGGGGCGCGGAGGAAGGAGATTGGCAGGATTCGGATGAAGTGATAGATCTGGGGAGAGAAGAAACAAAAAAGAGAGAGTCGAGGACAGGTTTGGTATTGGGGTTGAGAGAGAAGAAACAAAAGAGAGAGAGAGAGAGAGACGAGGAGAGTATGAGGGAGGCGGTGAGAAGAGGGAGTAGGGTTAGGGGTGATAAGGGGGAGATCGGACTGTCCTGATAAAGGGAGATTAATAATCTCAATTCGAACTGGGATAATAAAAATGTTATAACGGGTTGGGTTGGGACAAAATATTATAACAAAATAGATAACATAATATAACCACACGAGCAAAATACACTTAGCAATCAATCAAGGGAAAAAAATTATGAAACCCTTGAGCAATCGTTCAGATCTAAACAAAAAAAGAATTTAATCTTTGAAATCAAATCCAAAATAAAAAGTTCAACATACCTTTTTAATTGACGGATCGAGAATTAAAGAAATATTACTTAAAATACGGAACCAACCACAGCATTTTCTAAAAAAACCATGTAGGTGTACGCTTACATAGCGCTTCCTAATTAAACGCTATATAAGTATTTTAAAAAAAGGATTGTATTATTTTTTGTAATTTAAAATTTTGAAATTTATATTAAATTATTTAAATATATATGTTATAATTTATATTATATTATATATCAAACTTTGGAAACAAAACATTAATTTAAATTTCATTTTATATATTGATAATATTTTAAACTTTAAAATTATAAAAAATATTTATAATTTTTAATTACAATATTAAAAAGTATGATAAGTATTTATATTAGATATAAATAATTTAAATCAAATTTATCATATGCTATATATCAAACTTTAAGAGTTAAAAATTATCAAAATTTAAATTTCATTTCATTGTGTTTGTTGTTTACAATAACTTGAAAAAATTATTAAAAATTAGATATAACACAACACCATCACAGGTGTTGCACGTCGCGCAACACCATTTTCATCTTGCAACACCAAATGTATATCTAGTGCAATACTATTTTAGTAGTGTTTCAAAAGATCAAAAATCAACAATCTATTGAAACGCTTTGGTGGCAACACTAGCTAAAAGCATTGCCTATGAGCACTTATGGCGTAGTGGAAATAGATTATGTTAATTCAATATATAACTTTACAAACAAGTATATTGTTAATAAATACTTATTAATATATAAGTAACAACACGCAAATTGGCGAGTTATTTTAGAAATTAATAAAAATGTGCATGTTCTTGTGCACACGATGGCTAATCCCATCGTGGGCAGGATCATGACTGCCATTGTGTGCACATAAACTTTGGATTTTGGGTCAATTTGATTTAATATGTCATAGATATGGATGTTTTGTGATTCTAAAATTGATTGTTTAAACATTAACAACTACATGACATCGTATGCAAACTCATATTTGTTATTTCGTGTAATTCAACAGCGTATAAGCTATTTCATACAGATGATGAACCTACATATACGAACTTATACATTGAGAACATATAGACTACACATGATATAAAATAGATTATGTTAATTCAATTCATAACTTTACAAATAAGTATATTATTAATAAATACTTATTAATATATAATTATCAACACGTAAATTGGGGAGTTATTTTAAAAATTGTGCATGTTCTTGTGCACACGATGGCTAATCCCATCGTGGGTACGATCATGACTGCCATCGTGTGCACTTGAAGTTTGGATTTTAAATTCATAAAATTTAATAATATGAGTAATAATAACTAACTAAACATTAATCCAAATGTTATCTTTATAGTGGACTAATAGTAAATAATACAAATACACACGTACACAAAAATATAATAAACTAGTGTATAGCCCGTCGAAACTCGACGGATAATCACTTTACATTATAATTTATAAATAAAAACCAAAAAATAATTCAATACTTTATTAAGGTTCAGTCGCTTGTAATTATACCGCAGCGGAACACACCAACAAATAGAAATAATGAGTATGAGATTCAGCCACCCGAATTTCTTTACAATTTATGTACTTGTATTTGTCATAAATCCAATTGAAAGATAATTTTGCTACTTATTTCAGTTCAAAACTCATATAGTAACACATGAAACAATGAAAGTATGGTACAAATATTCAAATTTGGTTAAAATCTTTATACCCATATTCATCAAGCTCGATTAAAATATGACTTTATTACCCGTTTATATCTCAGACCCTATATAATATACGCTAATTACTCAACGTATTTAAATTTATATAATTTAAATAAGTAAACATAAGTTGCTATAGTAATTGGTTAATCCATCTCAATGAAAACTCAAACATTGTAAGTAAAGGTTAAGAATAAATATTATAAATAACAAAAGATTAAAAGTTAAATTCCCCGTAAAATTTTAGAATTATACAATCAAAATTCTTTACAATTTTTATACCTATACTTTGACGTGTGATAAGATATTAGATAAATAATAATAAAAAAATAAAAAACTTCATGTAGAGGGGAGGGTTAACGTGGTACTTCGAATCCATATTGCTATTAGGTACTTTATATATTTATTTGTAAGTGAAGAGAATCGAATTTATTAAAAAAATATAAAATATTATTTATGCTTATATAAATTTGATACTAAAAAATATAAATATACATATTTGAACCAATGAGGTTTAATTAATAATTTGTCAAATTTAATTTTACAATTAGAATAAAATAATTCATTGGGCCAACTCAATAGATGACCAAATTAACGCGATGGTGAATAATTATGACCAAAATACATATTTATGTTAAATATTTATTTAGTTATTCATTGATCGGGGTGTCATTTAAAATCAAGATGTGATAAAAAATTTAAATAAATAAGAATCTAGAATATAAAAATTACCACATGTGAGAGAGTTAACGTGGTGCTCCAGGTGCATAACGGTATTATATATAAATAAATAAATAATAAAATCATATTTGTTAATCAAATTTATTAATGCAAAAAACGTGCCAATTATATTTATTAGTTAACCTCAGCCATTCAGAGTTCCTCACCGCGGCAAAAAACAACGAAAAAACAAAAAGATGAGGTAAGGATTCAGCTACTCGAATCCGTTTATAATTTATATAACCGTTCTCATCCGACATCTGACCTAAAAGTAAATATACTACGCGTTTTCATCCCTAACTCATATAGTGATACCCAAAACAATAAAGATATAGTTCAGCCATTTGAACTCATTTAGATATTATATATACCTATACTCATCTTAAACTCAATTAAAAAAATAATTTTAGCGAAAATTTATAAAATGTGTGGTGCTTCAAATCTGTAACGCTATTATATATTTTTAATTATTATAAAATTACTAAATAAAATAGATATGAGATTCAAATTTTAGACAAATAAAATTAATGTAAATTTAATAATTGACTCAATTAAAATTCACTAAAAATTTAAACTATTTATTTGTCCAACTTAATAATTGACCAAATTAAGCACAATAAAAATAATGTTCTTAAGCTTGTGTGTAAAATAACTATGTGATTAAAAATACACATTGAATTCTAGGTATTTATTTAAATTTTCTATTTGTGGTTTTAAATCGATGTGGGATTCAAGATATTGAATTCTATTGATTTAACCGTTCTCTTCCGACATCTGATTTAAAAGTAAATTTACTAAGCGTTTTCATCCCAAACTCATATAGTGATACCCGAAATAATAAAGATATAGTTCAGCTATTTGACACTCATTTAGATATTATATACCTATACTCATCTCAAACTCAATTAAAAAAATAATTTTAGCGAAAAGTTATAAAATATCTGTTGCTTCAAATCCGTAACGATATTATATATATTTTTAATTATTATAAAAATTACTAAATAAAATAGATATGAGATTCAAATTTTAGACAAATAAAATTAATGTAAATTTAATAATTGACGCAATTAAAATTCACTAAAAATTTAAACTATTTATTTGTCCAATTTAATAATTGACCAAATTAAGCACAATAAAAATAATATTCTTAAGCTTGTGTGTAAAATAACTATGTGGTTAAAACTACACATTGAATTCTAGGTATTTATTTAGATTCTCGATTGGTGGTTTTAAATTGATGTGGAATTCAAGATATTGAATTCTATTGATTTAGGTTGTCCATTGATTAAGTACCATTCTAAATTGATGTGGGATTCAAGATTTTAGATAACTGGGAACCTAGAAATAAGATAATGCCACATATGAGAGAGAATTAATCTAGTGCTTAGAATCCGTAACGCTATTATATATCCCAAACTCATATAGTGATACCCGAAACAATAAAGATATAGTTCAACTATTTGACACTTATTTAGATAAAACTCAATTAAAAAAATAATTTTAGCGAAAAATTTATAAAATATCTGGTGCTTCAAATACGTAACGCTATTATATATATTTTTAATTATTATAAAATTACTAAATAAAATAGATATGAGATTCAAATTTTAGACAAATAAAATTAATTTAAATTTAATAATTGACCCAATTAAAATTCACTAAAAATTTAAACTATTTATTTGTCCAACTTAATAATTGACCAAATTAAGCACAATAAAAATAATATTCTTAAGCTTGTGTGTAAAATAACTATGTGGTTAAAACTACACATCAATTCTAGGTATTTATTTAGATTCTCGATTGGTGGTTTTAAATTGATGTGGAATTGAAGATATTGAATTATTGATTTAGGTCATTCATCGACAAGTATCATTCTAAATTGATGTGGGATTCAAGATTTTAGATAAATGAAAACCTAGAAATAAGATAATGCCACATAGGAGAGAGAATTAATCTAGTGCTTAAAATCCGTAACGCTATTATATATATATAGATTTCTAAAACCTTCCTTATAAACACCGATCCCTTCGAAAATAAACATTTGAAAGAAAATGTCCTTAACTTTTATTAATAGTCATAGGATTTGTAACCATCAAAGAGAATCATACACTTTGCCTCCTTTGAAATCACGAATATAGAGGGAGGGCATTAAATCTCGCAAATTCCAAATTCCCATCCCAAATCTCATCTCGAATTGTCCCATCCAGTTCGGGATTACTTCATTTTAGGTGCTCTAAAATTAAGGAATAATTAAAAAAGCACCCTAAGATTTGAGGGCTTTATCAAAATTTTAAAACAAAAAAAAAAAAAGGAAAAGACAAACTTTAATGGTTCCCCCTTCACAACTAAAAATATATTTTAAAGAAAACTTTACACTACAGATAACCCCTTAAATGTCATTTTCAAACCTTGGGGTTTTTCAATAATTACCACATACCCTATAGATAATTTTTTACTTTTTATAAGTATCCCTAGAACTATATTAATGTGGGACTCATTGAAGTAAAACGAACCTAACATACCTATTTGCGCCACTCAGTCTTATCCTCGTACCAGCATCTAATGGCGTAAATAGCTTCTTTCTAGGGCTGAGAATTGGGGATCGGGAATTGGGAAATTCCCGTCCCGTCCCGTCCCGAGTCCCGACGGGAATCGGAACCCCGAGTCCCGAAATTAACGGGATCGGGACTGGGACCGGAACTAGAAGTTTGGGAAATTTCGGGACTCGGGAGTCCCGATCGGTAATCGGGACTATCCCGATTTCCCGATATCATTTTAATTTATTTGATTATTTCTTCTGAGTCTGACCCTAGTAAAAGTCTAAGGCCATGTTCTCTTTGCTGTTTTGAGTTCATTTTCTATTTTTATTTTCGAAAACACTAAAAACGTGTTCTTTTTATCATTTTCGAAAATGCATTTTGGAAAACAAAAAAAATATTTGTACACAAAAAGCAAAACGGCCAAAACCTCGTTTTGAGCGTTTGTGTGTATTTCAACAAAAAATCTTCAAAATGCTCAAAATGCATTTTGAGTTTTTTTTTGGATTATCCTAATTTGAAATTAAGTCTAAAATAAGGATTTATGAATTTAATATTAATATTACAAAAAAAATATTTTGTAAAATAAATTTAACAGAACGCGTTTTCAGCAATTTTGAAAACAAAAATAAAAATAGAAAAATACAAAACATTTTTCAAAATGAAAATACAAAATGAAATACAAACAGAACGCACTCTAAGCATTTCTGTACCTTTTCCATTTCCAACCCCGCCACTCAACTCCAGAACCCTTTTCCAACCCCCCCCCCCCCCTCCAACTCCAAATCCATCGCCTGACCGGCGACCGCCCACCGCCACAGCCTCGTTCGCCTCCGTTCGCCCAATTCGCCGCAGTTTTCGCGACCCGATTCACACTTTCTTCGTTGGAAGCAGATGTACTTATATTCTTCTTCATGTTTATTTTTTCTCAAATTTCTTCGGTAATTCACTAATTCTATTCTTCAAGTTTATTTTTTATTATTAATTATTATTATTATTGTTATTGTTTTACTTCATCCGTTGAGTATAGAGAAAATTCATTCTTAAGTTTTCAAGAACATTTAAGTTTTCATAAAAACAGAATAGTAGGAAAAAACATTTAAGTTATTACTTCATAAAAACATTTAAGTTATTACTTCATCCGTTGAGTTTTTTGTTTTTGTATATATTTTTTTTTACAGCCTTGTTTTTGTTTTTGTTATTACTTCATCCGTTTTTTTTTTGCACAGTATATTCTTAAATTATACTGTACTGTTGTACAGTACAGAGAGGGAATGAGTGAATGGTTTTTTGAGTGACAGTGAGTGAATGTGAGACTTTGTTTTTGTACATTTTTTGTTTGCACAGCCTTGTACAGCCATGTATGATTATTACTAACTTGTGTAACTTTTTGTTTTTGTATATTTTTTTGTTAGATGGATAATTCTTGGGGTGCTTGAAGCTGTTGATTTTCTCAATGTGACGAAGATGTGATTATTTGTGGAAATTCTATGATTTGACCGTACTCGTCTCCGGCACTACATATGTTGGGTTTTCTATGTATCGAATACAAAATAATCGGAGTAAAAACGCAGCGGAACAATAAAAGTGAAAACCCAATTTAGGATCACATGCAGTAATTTAATTGTTTAATTAAAGAGTTAATCGAATTACCTTAATCCGATTGAACAAATCTAGATCCGGACTAGAAGCAGATGAATATCTCCTTCCTCTTCTGGTGATCCACACACGAACAATTCCACAAGCCGGATTGCTAGATCTCATTTAATAATATTGATAAATAGTACAACACAAATTCCTTACTAGAAGGATTGTACTATTGATCAAGATCAACTAAGGGAAGAGGAACGACCGACTCCGTTCTCCTACAAGATAATGTAGATGGCCGATTTTTCTTCTTCTTGAAGGGCCGATTTTAGGTCTTATTTTCCGGTTACAACTCCTTGTCCAAGACCTTATATTTATACTAAGTAAACCCTAGATTCAATAATCTAGTATTTGCTTAGTTGCCCTCAACTTATTAAATAATACAATATATATAATATCCAATATTATATATATTACTTTATTATTTAATCTCCTTATAAATATAATATCCAATATTATATTTATTATTCCCGATTGATATTTATTCCTACTTGTCTATAATTGTCGTATGTGCGACTAAAAGGCTTATATTATGTTGGCAATTATTTAATACCTTATTAAATAATAAATCATAAGCGGCCTCTAGCAAGACATTATGATTACCCAAATAATATAAGTTAATAGTCCATTAAACCTTTTAACGTGTCAAATCCCTTTGTCACGCGATATCATATTTGAACTAAGTCATGGAGTCTGTCATACTTATTTATGTTCAAATGCTTTCTCGATCTTAAGTAGATCGATCAATCAAATGACTCTTCATTTGAGCATGGCCATGCATTTCCTTGATCCTACTTATCGAGGGGCCCACAGATATCTCTCTCACTTAAGAGAGGGACAAATCCCCATCTTGATTATTCATTGCCCTCTACATGACTCCCACTAATCCCGATCGCTAACCTTTATGATCACCATGTTTCGATGACGTTGGATTACGTCAAGGCATAGCGATTATCATGTTGGACTCTATGATAATCTCGAGTTCAAGGATTTATTGACATACTGTATTGAGATTCACTTATGACATTTCCATGCAGTGATCTCAATGCGGGTCGGTCCAGTATTAGTTCTCCAACCAATACCCATAAGATTGATCCGTACCATACGCATAATCATCCGATGATTATCAATCAAACTTATACTAGTATATTAATCACTTGAGTCTCTACTCAACGCGATTTTACCAGGGACATTTGAATAATCTTATTATTCGTGAATAACTATTATTCGATTATTATAATATTAAAACATGCACACATTATAATAATCAATGAGAAATAAATGATATCAAATAAGTTTATTTAAATGTGACAATTACAAATCTAGGCACATCGAATGTCCTAGGGCACTATTCCCAACAATCTCCCACTTGCACTAGGACCATTCATACATGACTTTTAGTCCTATCGCTCTAGCATGCTCAACATGCTTTCCTTGTGAGAGAGGCTTGGTAAGTGGATCTCGCAACATTCTCTTCATTTGCTACTTTGCATATTGTAATATCTCCTCGTCGACGATCTCTCCGACTAGGTGATATTTTACGAGTATATGTTTGGAATTATGATGGGACCTAGGCTCTTTAGCTTGTGCAATAGCACCATTATTGTCACAATAAAGGCTTATGGGACCTGGATGGTTGGCACCACTCCTAGTTCGGTAATGAACTTCTTGATCCATACGGCTTCCTTAGCCGCATCCGATGCCGCTGTACTCACTTCGTAGAATGTAATCAGCAATCGTGCTTTGCTTGGAACTCTTCCAACTCACAAAGACCTCCATTCAATACAAACACATAACCAGCTTTGCGATTTGAAATCATCTCTGTCGGTTTGAAACTTGCATCGGCGTAACCTCTTACAAACAAATTTCGCTTTCCCACCCTCCATAAACTAGGAAATCATCCTTAGTTCTTCTCAAGTACTTTAGGATGGTTTTCACCTTGTATCGATGACTTTCACTGGATTCGATTGGTATCGACTTGTCATACTAAGAGCAAACGATACATCCGGTCGAGTACAAATCATGGCATACATGATCGATCCAATAGCCAAGCGTATGGTATCTTGCTCATACGGGCTCGCTCATGAGTCTTAGGACTCGAGTCTCACTCGAGATGAATGCCATGTGACATTGGCAAGAGTCCTCTCTTGAGTCTTGCATATTGAACCTCTTCAATATTTTATTAATGTATGTACTTTGACTCGACAATCAATCTCTTTGATCTATCTCTATAGATCTTTATCCCAAGAATGTAAGACTTCTCCTAAGTCTTTCATTGAGAAACAACTTCCCAACCAAGTCTTGATCATGCAAGGTGGGAATGTCATTTCCAATGAGTAATATGTCATCTACATATAAGACTAAGAAAACAACTATTCTCCCACTAACCTTCTTGTACACACAAGGTTCATCTTCATTTTGAATGAACCCAAACTCTTTGTGATTTCATCAAAACGAAGATTCCAGCCTCCGAGAAGCCTGCTTCAACCCATAAATGGATCTTTGAAGCTTGCAAACCTTTTTAGAATTTTCTCGGATGAACAAAACCTTCAGTTGTGTCATATACACATCCTCGAGTAAGTTTCCATTAAGGAATCTTGTTTTGACATCCATTTGCCATATTTCATAATCATAGTATGCGGCAATGGCAAATAAAATTCTAATTGATTTAAGCATGACTACCGCGAAAAGGTCTCATCATAGTCAACACCATGAATCTGTCATAACCTTTTGCCACTAGTCTAGCTTTATAGGCTGCATGATTATCATCCATGTCTTTCTTCTTTTTATAGACCCATTTGCACCCAATGGTTTTAACACCCTCATGTGGATCTATCAAGTTCCAAACTTGATTGTCATACATGGATTGCATCTCGACTTCATGGCTTCTAGCCATTCCTCGGACTCGGTCCCAGGCGGCTTCAGATAGGTACTAGGCTCATCATCTATGAGCGATGCATCATCATCCTCCGTTACGAGATAACCATATCTCTCAGTTCATGTCGCATCCTATCGATCTGCGTGGGACTTGTGTACTTTGAATGGGCTCTTCAACCTGTTGTTGAGCTTGTTCGGTTTCCATCGGTGAAGCGATGTCTTCTTGTGGTTCTCGATTTTCCTCGAGAATTACTCTTCTCCCACTGTCTCTCTTTGGAAATAAATTCCCTTTCTAAGAATACAAAGATTTCGAGCAACAAACACTTTGTTCTCTGCGGGCTTGTAAAAGTAATATCCTTTAGTTTCCTTAGATATCCCACAAATAAACATCTTTCGGATCCGTCGCCAGCTTGTCAAACACTTGGCGCCTTACGAACGCTTCGCAACCCTGGATCTTTAGAAAAGACAAGTTTGGTCTTTTACTACCCATTTCTCAAATGGTGTCTTTTCAATCGCTTTAGATGGAACACGGTTAAGGGTGAATCTGCTGCTTTCTAAGGCGTGGCCCCAAAATGATAATGGAAGCTCTGTCGACTCATCATGGATCGAACCATATCTAATAAAGTTCGATTCCTCCTCTCGACACTCCGTTATCTTTGAGGTGTGCCTGGAGGAGTAAGTTGCGAAACAATTCCACAACTCCTAAGATGATCATCGAATTCTTGGCTCAAGTATTCCCCACCTCGATCCGATCGAAAGGGCTTTAATTGTCTTGCCAAGTTGATTAGATACTTCATTCGGAATATTTTGAACATTTCAAAAGATTCATGTTTATACTTCATAAGATAAACATATCCATATCGGCTAAAATCATCGGTGAATGTAATGAAGTATTGGTATCCGCCTCGGCATGAGTGCTAAGAGGTCCGCACACATCGCATGTATTAGGCCTAATAGATCACTAGCCCTTTCTCCATGACCGGTGAAAGGATTCTTCGTCATCTTGCCCAATAAACAAGATTCGCATGTCCCATATGATTCATAGTCAAAAGAGTCTAAAAGTCCATCATTATGGAGTTTAGAAATGCGTTCGTTTATGTGACCAAGTCGACAATGCCATAAGTAAGTCGGATTAGAATCATTGAGCTTAGGTTTCTTGGATGCAATGTTATAGACTTCCAAAGTGTCGGACTCATCTAGATCAATATTGTAAAGGCGATTATATAACTTTGCGTACCATAAAGCAAGTCATCAAAGAAAATACGAATGATCTTATTCTTAATAAGAAAGCTGTAACCTTCACAATCTAATGTAGAAACCGAAATAATATTCCTATTCATAGCAGAACATAATAGCAATTGTTCAAAACTAACAAAAGGCCATTGGGCAAAACTAGATCATAAGTTCCTACGGCTAGTGCGGCAACTCTTGCTCCATTGCCGACTCTTAGATCTACTTCCCTTTCTTGATTCTCTCTGCTTCTCAACCCCTGCACATTTGTACAAATTTGAGATCCACATCCAGAATCAAATACCAAGGAGATAGAGGTAGATAAGTTAACTTCTATAACAAATATACTGTGGCGGTCTCACTGCCCTTGGTACGCTTTAGCTCTTCCAAGTAAATCTTGCAATTTCTTTTCCAATGTCCTGGTTTATTGCAATGATGGCAATTTCCATCTTTGGGAGTTTTAGCCTTGAAACCCGGCCTAGTAGGGTCTTTAGATTTGGCAACTTTTGCCTTACCCTTGCCCTTGCCTTTGTTCTTAAAGGATTTCCCTCACGACCATCAACACATGGTTTGGTTTCTTCTTAATATTCTCGGCCGTTTTAAGCATCCCATGCGGCTCAAAGAATGGACTTCTCCATCTCATTCATATTATAGTTCATAATGAACCGACCGAAACTTTCGGCAATGAGTTTAGGATCACATCCGTGGAGTGCTCCTTAGAAAGTGGAAAACCAAGCCTTTCAAGATGATCAATATATCCTTTCATCTTGAGCACGTGAGCGCCGACATGTCCCCTCAACCATCTTGCAAGCATACAAGGCTTGAAAGGTCTCATACCTCTCTTGCCTAGCATGCTTCGAGAAAGTTTCCTTGAGGTGAGCATTTAGCTCATAAGCTTCCATTTCCTCCAGATTCTTCAAGTTACGGACAAATGGTGGCTAACATAAGACAACCGACATCAATGGAATCATCACAATGTTTCTTCCATTTGTCTTTTGTTGCTTTATTTGCATTGTCACCGCTCATCGGGAATTTCTTCCTCAAGAACATACGACTTTCTTTCTTGCTTGAGAACTATTCTCAGCTCGGATCCAATCCAGATAGTTGCTGCCATTTTCTTTCAGCTTGTCCTTCTCAAGGACGGATCGCAGTGAAATGATGGATGTGTTGTTTGATGCCATTCTACAAAATTCAATATGCAAAATATTTAGTCACATTATTTTATTTCTCGAAAAATACTCCCACTAAAACAAAGTACCCTCAATTTACAACATTTGTAATTTTAGTGGGCTAAGATCCCATTTCATACAATCCTAAGCTCAGCTTTGGCATGACGCCTAGAATTGAACTACTTTAGGTGGATAACTCTTTATCGATTACATCATATGTAACTCTTAGATTATATCATGGGATTTGGCATCGTATGCCCAAGCATGTTATAATCCCATCTTATGCCTTAAGGTTCAAAACTATTTTGATTTCCAAATTCATTAAACGTATAGGTATCACCATTACCTATCCTACCTTACTAAGATAATCCGAGTGCCCAGCTTTGGCATGACCCACTCATGATGATCGAAGTCTTGATAGGCGTTTTACAAATGAACGGCATTAAAATTTTAACGAGGGATTTTTATCCTATGTTAATGTCTATGTTTGCTAACATACATCTAAACATACATAGCATCACATACATGCATAAATTTAAACATACATCGCATCACATGACAATAAAGCATAGGACCGTGTATAGCATGACCATAATACTAACGTGATTTTCATGAGCCAACATGAAAATCACAAAGGTCATCTAAAGGGTTAAATATGGTCTTCATTGATCTTCCAACTCCTTGGAACGTCATACGCGATCAATTTGCTCCTCGAATCCATCTATCTCGTCCTTCTTGTCTTCATTACATTAATGAAATTTAATACTACACTAATAGATTAAATTACAAGAAGTACAAACGACACGCAGGCCGTAAAATAATAAACAATTTAAATAGACGACTCGCAGGCCGTAAAACCAATTATAATTAAACGAAACGCAGGCTGTAAAACAAACCAATAAGAAATTAAATAATCAAAACACATAGTTCAATTTATGGTCATGCCATACACCACACACATACCATAAATAATTATCAAATAATTAATAAAGCATGTAATATACTAAATAATCAATTTATCTGACAATCAGACAATAATTAAAATTTGTGTCATCACATGAACAAAACTGGACTCTGGCCGAGATGGTGCGAGCGAGATCCGCACGGGTTTGCAGGTTCGAAACCGGCGGTTGCGGTTGCAACATTTTGCAACTATTATTTCCAAATTTACTTTTATATTAAAATAAGGCTTATAAGAAAAAGAACTACGTAAAAGCTACCAAAACTGTCCCCGAGATGGTAAGTGGTCCGATATGAACGAAATACTGGGATCGAATCCGGTTTTGCGGAAGTATTTGCCATATTTTGAAAAATGATTTCTTATCTTTTATAAAATATCCGTGTGATATTTTCCAAATCAAAATGGTAGACCATATGGTAAGTCGGCACTCGGGAATCTTGGTGACCAAGGATCGAATCCTGGTTTGTCAAAATATTTTTTTTTCTTTTTTAATAAAAAGGCCCGCGGGTCCAGATCCGCCTGACCGGACGACCCATCTCGAACAGATCTGCTCCAACGGTTCCGCGCAGAAAACGCAAAACAAATTGATCAGAAAATTGATTTTTGACGATCCAATTTAATCAAATTAAACTTAAAAATGATTTTATAAAATCTATATTTTATAAACATAATCAAGAACATAATTTACACATAAATATGTTCTACACAAACAATTAAATTACTTGCAAGTTGTCTCCGATACCACTGTTGGGTTTTCTATGTATCGAATACAAAATAATCGGAGTAAAAACGCAGCGGAACAATAAAAGTGAAAACCCAATTTAGGATCACATGCAGTAATTTAATTGTTTAATTAAAGAGTTAATCGAATTACCTTAATCCGATTGAACAAATCTAGATCCGGACTAGAAGCGATGAATATCTCCTTCCTCTTACGGTGATCCACACACGAACAATTCCACAAGCCGGATTGCTAGATCTCATTTAATAATATTGATAAATAGTACAACACAAATTCCTTACTAGAAGGATTGTACTATTGATCAAGATCAACTAAGGGAAGAGGAACGACCGACTCCGTTCTCCTACGGTATAATGTAGATGGCCGATTTTTCTTCTTCTTGAAGGGCCGATTTTAGGTCTTATTTTCTGTTACAACTCCTTGTCCAAGACCTTATATTTATACTAAGTAAACCCTAGATTCAATAATCTAGTATTTGCTTAGTTGCCCTCAACTTATTAAATAATACAATATATATAATATCCAATATTATATATATTACTTTATTATTTAATCTCCTTATAAATATAATATCCAATATTATATTTATTATTCCCGATTGATATTTATTCCTACTTGTCTATAATTGTCGTATGTGCGACTAAAAGGCTTATATTATGTTGGCAATTATTTAATACCTTATTAAATAATAAATCATAAGCGCCTCTAGCAAGACATTATGATTACCCAAATAATATAAGTTAATAGTCCATTAAACCTTTTAACGTGTCAAATCCCTTTGTCACGCGATATCATATTTGAACTAAGTCATGGAGTCTGTCATACTTATTTATGTTCAAATGCTTTCTCGATCTTAAGTAGATGATTGAATCAAATGACTCTTCATTTGAGCATGGCCATGCATTTCCTTGATCCTACTTATCGAGGGGCCCAATGCAGATATCTCTCTCACTTAAGAGAGGGACAAATCCCCATCTTGATTATTCATTGCCCTCTACATGACTCCCACTAATCCCGATCGCTAACCTTTATGATCACCATGTTTCGGATGACGTTGGATTACGTCAAGGCATAGCGATTATCATGTTGGACTCTATGATAATCTCGGGTTCAAGGATTTATTGACATACTGTATTGAGATTCACTTATGACATTTCCATGCAGTGATCTCAATGCGGGTCGGTCCAGTATTAGTTCTCCAACCAATACCCATAAGATTGATCCGTACCATACGCATAATCATCCGATGATTATCAATCAAACTTATACTAGTATATTAATCACTTGAGTCTCTACTCAACGCGATTTTACCAGGGACATTTGAATAATCTTATTATTCGTGAATAACTATTATTCGATTATTATAATATTAAAACATGCACACATTATAATAATCAACGAGAAATAAATGATATCAAATAACTTTATTTAAATGTGACAATTACAAATCTAGGCACATCGAATGTCCTAGGGCACTATTCCCAACAACATATACCACATCGCATTTATTCTTTAAGGAGATGTGTGATTTATTTGATCTTATCACTGGCTTAGAGTTGGATGAAGATGATGAAGTCAGTAGCATGGCCAAGAGGATGAAGACGAAGCTCGGTAAATATTGGTTGGAGGAATTCGACTTGAATCCGAGGATGAACAAGATCCTTTATGTTGCTGCAGTACTTGATCCGAGACAGAAGTTGACGCATGTGGAAAAGTGTTTGAAGGCCGTGTATGGCGAGGATCGAGCAAAGGAACTAGTGGGAGAGGTCAAAAGCTCATTGGATGAGTTCTTTCAGATTTATAAGAAGAATGTGACTACGACCTTACCATCAGTAGCCAATACACCTCCCCTACAACATCCTCATACTTCTACAGACCGCTCTGATCGTCGCGGACTTCGGGCTAAATCTTCGTTAAGCCAACTACGGGTTGGGGAAGAACAACCTAATGCTACTACTTCAGAGATCGATCTCTATTTATCAGAGAGTCAGTATGTGATGTCTTCTGCCGAAGCTGATTCCTTTGACATTCTTCTATGGTGGTCGACAAACAGCCCACACCTTCCGATCATGTCTGAGATAGCTAGGGATGTTTGGGCCATCCCTAGATCTAGTGTGGCATCTGAGTGTGCATTTAGCACGGGTGGTCGAGTTCTCTCCCAATTCAGAAGCTCATTGACTTGTAATATGGTTGAGGCTAGGGCTGAGCATCGGGTCTGACCCGGCCCGGACCGACCCGGCCCGGAATGACCCGGATTATAAATGGTCGGACTTTATCGACCCGAAGCCGGACTGTTGCCAGAATCGGCCAAGTCCGGACCGGAAAAGCAGGTCGGTCAAGACTAGCCGATTCTAGCCCGATTTTGTAAATTTTTTTTTTTTTTTTTTGCATATTAAGTGTCCTTTTATTACATATAAAATACTTTATTCTTTACATACTCCCATAAAATACAATTATCAATCTTAATATCTTTATTTAGTCATCAAACTCCCAAGTTCAACAATATTTTAGTATAAATAAATTTAATTAGAATAAAGTGCAATCATAATCGAGCCATTAATCATCATTATTTCATCACCATAGAGAGTAAATTATAATAAACAATATTTTTTTTTGTATTTTTATTTTTACCGGGTCGTTCGGGACCGGATTTTCCGGTCTTGAGGTCTTGACCGGCCCGGAACCCGGTTTTAGACAAAATGCAGACCCGGGACCCGGACCTAATTAACAGGTCCGGTTCGGGTCCGGTCCGGGTCCGGTCCGGGTCCGGGTAAAAACCGGGTCCGGACCATTTGTGCTCAACCCTAGTTGAGGCTCTCATATGTGCCCAAGATTGGCTGAAATCTAGTTCGGTTGAAAATTTTCTCAATGACGAAGAAGATGTGCCTAAAACCGAAATAGAAAAAGAATATGATAATGGTGAGTACTCCTTTCTTAATATTATTAAATAATATTAGTATAATGCTGTAAATAAAATTTATAGCATACAAATAGTAAATATTTAACATGTTTCTTCTTATTTGTGTTTGATACTTGTGGTACATTGCACGCGAAGTGGTTAGAATATATTTGTAGCGTGCCCAGTAATTTTTATGTAATTTAGTATGTTTAGTGGAGGAAATTTTATGTAACAGAGAGAACGGAGTTGAGGGAAAAGAGAGATGAGAGGGAAGACAAAACTGTAATACTAACAGTAATTAAAACTAACAATAGTATGTACAAAACAAACAAAACTAATTATGTCAGTTGTAGTTGAACTTGTTAACAATAATTAACAAATTACTAACAGTAATTAACAAAATACTGGAATTAAAATTAACAAAACTGGAATTAACAAAACTAACAGTAATTAAAATACTTAATTAAAATACTAACAAAATACTGGAATTAAAATAGTAAATATTTAACTTGTTTCTTCTTATTTTTGTCAGTTGTAGTTGAACTTGGGATTGGTGATCGAGTTGGAGAATGCATCGACATTGTGCCCGGCGATCAAACGAGGACAGGGTTGGACACAGACAGTTCTCATGCGAGTCATGCATAGTGGCTGCCATTGATATTTGGTGGTGCCTGGTGGTTTCTTGTTTTGTTTTGTTTGTGTTTTATTGAGTAGAATTAGAAAGACTTGTTGAATATTGATGGTGGTGATGGAATTATGTTTAAATTTTTAGGATTTTGTGGGATTTTTCTTATGAATTTAGATTTAATGATAACTAGGATTTGCATGGTTTGTTTATGTCGTCAGTTGTTGATGAATTATGATTTCTGGAAATTTCTGGAATTTGAAACAGGTTAATCGACAAAAACAGACGAAATGTTGCCATTTTTTTTTCTGATTCCGGTAGTTTTTTGTCCCGATCGGGACATTTGAGAATTTCGGGACATTTCGGGAAATTGTAGATCGGGACTGAAACCGGGACCGGGACTATTTTTTTTTTTCATTTCGGGTCCGGGACTCCCGATTTTCCGATCGGGACCGGGACTGTTAAATTGGCATTTTTCGGGACCGGGACTTCGTGACGGGACCCCGGTCCCGTCCCGATTCTCAGCCCTACTTCTTTCAAAAGAGCAGCTGAGATTTTTTGATGGTGGAATGCCTTCATGTTCCATAAATGTTGCAGCAATGAAGACCGGAGATTGTCCAAACCATTTCCCCAAGCTCTTCCAAGACATAAGAAGGGATATTTGCTATCCAACGAACTATAATTGCTCATTATTACTGCGCAATTAGTTGGGCAGTAGAGATAACTGTAAAAAAATAATACTCCCAAATGAACTAAACAAAAATTAATGTTAGTACCATAATTTTTCTCGGTATTAAGTGGAGCCATATAAACAAATTGCATAACAATAATAAAATTCCCAAAACATTAGAAACTTGATTATCTAATCTAGACTAAACACTAACTTGACCAAATTATTTCACAAAAAATAATCACCAACTCTTTTTCAGCAGTCTTGCTGACATAAGCAAGCATTTCCTGCATATGGTTCTCTTGCTCTGAATAACACTAGGGGTGTTAATAGAAATTCGAAAACCGACCAACCAACCCGAACCAATCCGCACCGAACCGAAAATTCCCGACTGAAAGCAACCCCGAACTTGAAACTTACAAACCGAAATCGAAACCGAATTAATTCGGGTTTAGATAACTTAAAACCGAATCGAACCGAATTACCCTGAATTGAACCGAACTAACCCGAATTATTTATATTATATAAAATTTTATTTATATGACTAAAATTTTTAAACTTATAAATAATATATCTACACATATATTGTAGTTTTGATAAAAACAATGATTAAATATATCAATTAAATATCTATCTATTATTTAGAACAAGTTTTATTAATATAATTAATTTTTTTGTTACTTTAGTAAATAAATATATATAAATTAAATATGTTTGGGTCAAAACCGAATTTGACCGAACTAATCCGAAACCGAAACATTTGGGGAGGGTTTGGGTTTTGAGTTTTGAAAACCGAAACCGACCGAAACCGAAATCGAATTTTAAAGTTTGGGGAGGGTTTGGGTTTCGAAAATTTTACTCCGATCAAAACCGAAAACACCCCTAAATAACACTCCACAAGCCAAAAAACCAACCAATGGCCTAGTAACACTCCACAAGCCAAAAAACCAACCAATGGCCTAGTTATGATTTGCAGTTTGACCATAAAGATTGAATAGTATTTAGGGGTATGTTAACAAGAACCCCTATGAACCCCCCTCCCCGGCAAAACCCTCTCTCTCTCTCCTCCCCTCCCCCCCCCCCAAAAAAAAAAAAAACCCACTCTCTATAATAATTGCATAGACCCACCATTTATTTTTTATTCGTGTAGTGGCGCCGAAAGTGAGGTTGGTGGAGGGGTCTTTGTGTAGTGACCTCTTTTTTATTTGTTTTCTTTTTTGCATGCGTGTATTATTATATATAGGTATATGTATTATATATATATGGGAAAAGATCGAGAAGTGGTGCAGAACGAGAGAAAAAAAACACGAAGAGAAAGAAGGTGAAGCAGAGGAAGGGGACTTCGGTGTTGAAGTGCTACATATTTCGACAAACATATTTCGCAAACACTACAAGCGGAGATTTTTGGTTTCGAAATATGGCGGATGCATCACCATTTTACACGGAAGAAGTACTAAATTTTACACTATTACACATATTACTTTCAATATTATAAGCAAAAATATTTACAATATATATATTTTAATTTCAAAGACAAAAAAAAGTTGAAAAAAAAAGTTGTAACAAAAAGTATTTTTTTTTAAAAAAATTGTAACAAAAAGTTATTTTAAAAAAAGTTGTAACAAATAAAAATATTTTTTTGTTTGGTTCGATTAATTTTTTGTTACATTTTCAATGGCGTTTTGCTTTTTAGACAAAGAAAAAGGACCTAATTTTCAATGGGTATTGCAATGCGTGAAGGAGGTGATAGACGAAGTGTTGAAGAATTTTGAAAATGATTACTTGAAAAGAACAGAATAGAAATATATATATATATATATATATATATATGTATCGAATATATATATATTATATAAATCCTGCAGAAAATTGTTAGCAAAAACGAAATTCGCCGATCATGTAAAGAAGCGGAAGATTCGCTGTTGAGTCCAGAATATCTTTCTCCTTAAAGCAAATTCGTCCTCACCACGGTGTATGACGTCTACCTCCCAGGATAAAACAACAGCTCGATGCAGTGAACCGATGATCCGCTGCACCCTCAACGAACTAGAACAACTTTGTATACTATCACCGACCGAAGAAGAAAATGAAGAAGAAACGAGAAGGCTGAAAATCGACTGAAAAATATAGGCTGATTAAATTCATACGTCTTAAGTGTATTTAAAACGAGCCCCCTCAACTGGGTATTTATAGGTGAAGGATGGAGGAGGTTGTGTGCTGGAAGAACTCTATATCGACCGAAATTGGTATCTGGAGGAACTCTAAACCGATCGAAATTGGTATTTGGATACTTATCCAGATCTGTTTAGTTCGATTTTATCCGGATCCGAAAAATTCAGAATTTATTAATTGAGATATTTTCGATAAAATAAAATTTTACCGAATAAAATTACAGTAAAAAGATAACTTCGAGACGCCGAGATATTTCACCCAAATCGCCCTTCGACCGAACCGAGCCGAGCCGAGCCGAGCCGAGCCGGACGGACGGGCGGCGGCGGCGGCGCTCGCGTGTGTGTGTGTGCGCGAGGGGCGCCTAGTCACACATCCACACATGTCTCACTTTTTGAACATGCCTTTGTCCACATCTCCTTATATACTCACAATTTCTCCCTTCTTTTTCCAATGTGGGATAGCATCCCAAACCCATTTCTAAAGGGTTCACTTTGGAACATTATATCTCATTCATACCTCAATCATTTTGAGTGTTCTTACATGTTTTGGAAACCTCGTACGGAGTACTACGTATTCCAACTAAGTCCCGACTTTAACTCGTAGTCGAGCCAACTCAAAATTTCCTCTCAAATGGGCTGCTCAAAACATCCCATATCCTCCATTTTATCTAATATTTCCAACAATCCCCCACATGAATGAGATTGATGGTCCAGTAGCACACGGCAGAAACGGAGTTGACTTGGTGATAGTTACTACGGGTAGGCATTGCATAGGATAGGTAGAGTGTGCTCCTTGAACCTTCCCTCGAAAAGATATATTCTCCTTACTGGCTAGACAGTGTGACTAGATGCCTTTGAACTGTCCGACCACTTGTGTAAGTGATCGTATATCCTTCACAAGTGCCCTTCCTGATTTGTTCTGTTCTCATTATTGTGCCCATTTTGGCCGTGGACACCGTCCTGGTTCTGCGAGAGTTTCTAAAGAATTGTGCCTTTGCAATTCTCCTTTGAAGCGGCCCCTCTTCTCTCTAACATAGGTGATTCTCTTTAAGTGTTTTGAGTAAACCCGTATTTTACTCCACCCGACTATACGTTGTCGACTTAAGAATCATTAAAAGTATAAACTTAACCTCTCCCTACGGGTATCACTGTTTTCATCCTAGGAATGGTCGGTTCGGGGTAACCCCCACAGTGATCGTGCCCAATTTTATGGATTGGTTGTCCCATTGAACCTAGATCTTGGGATCTCCAGTCAGCTTAGGTTGGGTATCCTCCATAAAACCATTAGCTCAAGGCAATAGACCCATTCCTCTTGATGATTTATCAACAAGGTCTCTTGATAAACCTTTGGTTAGCGGATCCGCAATGTTATCCTTTGATGACACATAATCAATAGTGATAACTACTGTTGATATCAATTGTCTAATGGTATTATGTCTCCTACTTATGTGACGAGACTTACCATTGTACATTACGCTCTATGCCCTGCCAATCGCAGATTGACTATCGCAATGAATACATATTGCGGTCACAGGCTTTGCCCATCTTGGAATATCTTCTAGAAAATGGTGTAGCCATTCTCCCTCTTCTACACATTTATCTAAGGCTATAAACTCGGATTCCATCGTTGACCGAGATATAAGTGTCTGTTTCGAAGATTTCCATGCCACTGCTGCACCGGCTAGTGTGAATACATATCCACTTGTAGACTTGGAGACTTTTATATCAGATATCCAATTTGCATCACTATATCCTTCAAGTACTGCTGGATATTTGGTATAGTGCAGCCCATACTCTCGAGTACCCCTTAAGTATCTTAGTACCCTTATGATTGCCTTCCAGTGATCCTTTCCGGGGTTGCTCATGTATCTACTTAGTTTACTAACTGAGTAGGCTATGTCTGGTCTTGTACAGCTCATCAAGTATATCAGACTTCCTATTATGCGTGAGTATTCGAGTTGAGACACTCCTTCACCCTTATTCTTGGATAGTCTCAACGTCATATCCACCGGGGTTTTGGCTGTGCCCGAGTCATCTTTATTAAATCTTTCAAGGATTTTGTCCACATAGTGGGCTTGACTCAGCATGATACCTTCCGACGTTCGTGTGATTTTAATCCCTAAAATTACATCTGCGAGTCCCATATCCTTCATATCAAATCTCGACCTCAGCATGTCTTTGGTCGATTTGATTATTCTTTCATTACTGTCAGTAATGAGTAAGTCATCTACATATAGACACAAAATGACATAGCCATCTTCTGTGTCTTTCACATATACACATTTGTCGGATTCATTAATTTTGAAGCCACCGCTTATCATGACATGATCAAATTTTTCATGCCACTGTTTTGGTGCCTGCTTCAATCCGTACAAAGATTTTACCAGCTTGCAGACTTTCCTTTCTTGTCCAGGAGCAGAGAACCCCTCGGGTTGTTCCATGTAGATTTCCTCTTCTAAGTCTCCATTAAGAAAGGCAGTCTTAACATCCGTTTGATGAACTTCTAAGCCTCGTAATGCTGCGATGGCAAGTATCATCCTGATGGAAGTTATTCTTGTCACAGGAGAGTAAGTATCAAAATAGTCTAGGCCTTCACGTTGGTTATATCCCTTCGCTACAAGCCTAGCCTTATATTTATCAACTGCTCAATCTTTCAATTTCTTCTTGAAAATCCACTTATTTCCTAATAGTTTACACTTAGGAGGTAATTCCACTAGTTCCCAAGTATGATTCTGTAATATAGAATCAATCTCTTCTTTGATAGCCTCCTTCCACAGAGGTCCATCCGTCGAGCTTATAGCTTCTTTGTAAGTCTGAGGAGCCTTTTCGAGCAAGTAGGTGATGAAATCTGGTCCGTAAGATTTCTCCATCCTTTGTCGCTTGCTTCTTCTAGGTTCGTCCTCATTATCCATTATTTGGTCTTCATTATCTTCATCCATTAGTTCAGAAGTCTGTTCGGATGAGGGGTTCACTTGCAGTCTTGCAAGGAAAGATATTCTCAAAGAATGACGCATTCCTTGATTCTATAATCGTATTCTTGTGAATCTCAGGCACTTTGGATTCATGCACAAGAAATCGGTAAGCATTGTTGTTGTGGGCATATCCAATAAAAATGCAGTCAATCGTTTTTGGGCCTATTTTAACTTTCTTAGGAGTAGGTATCAGCACCTTTGCTAGACACCCCCACACTTTCATGTAAATGTAGGAAGGCTTGACTCCTTTCCACAATTCATAAGGAGTTTTGTCTCCGTTCTTACGGCATATCTTGTTTAAGAGATAATTCACCGTTAAGATGGCTTCTCCCCACATATTTTGCGGCAGACCTGAATTTAGTAATATCGCGTTCATCATCTCTTTCAGAGTGCGATTCTTATGTTCCGCCACGCCATTTGACTGTGGTGCATATGGGGCAGTGACTTCATGAATAAACCCATGTTGCGAGCAAAATTCGCCAAATGGTTCCACATATTCACCTCCGCGGTCACTTCTCAAGATTTTTATCTTAGCATTCAATTGATTCTCAACTTCCGTTTTATAGAGAACGAATTTCTCTATGGATTCATCTTTGCTTTTAAGCAAGTATACATAGCAATATTTAGTACAATCATCCACGAAAGTAATAAAATATTTGTTTCCACCTCTAGTTTGAACAAACTTCAAATCACATAGGTCGCTATGTATTAATTCTAAAGGTTTGGTGTTTCTTTCCACTTGTCGGAATGGAGATCGAGCTAATTTTGCCTCTACACAAGTTTCACACTTGTGGTTTAAATCAATTTTAAACTTTGGTATGTGATCTAATGCAATAAGTCTACGCATTGCATTAAAATTAACATGTCCTAATCTAGCATGCCATAAATTAGGAGACTCAAGCAAGTAAGCAGAAGAATTCTTCATTTAATTATTTTTTATAGTCATTACATTGAGCTTAACTAGCTCATCACATTCATATCCCTTGCCTATAAACACACCATTTTTCGACAAAATAACTTTATCGGACTTGAAAACTGTTCTAAAGCCATGCTTCATCAACAAGGTACCATAAATAAGGTTCATGCGAATATCAGGCACATATAACACACGTTTAAGAGTCACTTCCTTTCCAAACGTCATCTTTAAGATCACCGTGCCTTCGTCCAAGATAGTTGAGGTTGCAGAATTTCCCATATACAGTATATCACCAGCATCCGTTTCTTCCAATGAGGAGAACATAGTCTTGTTGTCACATATATGCCTAGTTGCTCCAGTGTCAATCCACCACTCTTTGGTGTTTGAGCCAACTAGGTTCACTTCGGAGATCATAGCACATAAGTCAAGATGTTCCACTTGTTCGGTAATCAGATGTGCTGCATTACCCTCCTTTTTCTTTGGTTTCTTTGGCAGCCTGCAGTCGGCCGCCCTATGACCCATCTTTTCACAGTTGTAGCATTTTCTAAGGAATTTTTACTTCTTTTTACCAATTCCTCCTTTAGGTCCCAGCTTGGTTTCCTTTCCATTGTTGCCTTTCTTGGATGTCTGTCCAGTTTCCACAACATTGGCCTTTGCCACAGCAATATTTACTTTCTTCTCTGATCCTCGGTTGTCTTCCTCTATGCGAAGTCTAACGATCAGATCTTCTATGCTCATTTCCTTGCGCTTGTGCTTTAGATAATTCTTGAAATCTTTCCAACTCGGGGGCAATTTTTCGATCACAGCAGCCACTTGGAAGGATTCGCTAATGACCATTCCTTCAGCATGGATTTCGTGAATGATCACTTTTAGCTCTTGTACCTGACTCACTACAGTCTTGGAGTCCATCATCTTGTAATCGAGAAACCGTCCAACAATCCACTTCTTGGCACCGGCGTCCTCGATTTTGTATTTATGGTCTAGTGAGTCCCATAACGCCTTAGCTGATTTAGCACTGTTGTACACGTTGTACAGTGAATCGGCAAGGCCATTCATCACATAGTTCCGACACAGATAGTCGAAAGTTTTCCAAGCGTCAATTACCATCAGAGTTTGTTGGTCACTGTCCTCGTCATATTTTGGCGCATCCTCCTTGAGGAATCGAGACAAGCCTAGAGTGGTCATATAGAACATCATCTTCTGCTGCCATCTCTTGAAATTCTGCCCGTTGAATTTCTCTGGTTTGTCCGCATGGTTGACCGGAACCGAAACCGAAGTAGTTATCGGAATCGAAGCTATACCCGATCCAGTTATTAGAGGCGCACCTCCAGTCGCTGAACCCGAGCCGATTTTCTGAGGCGCACCTCCAGAAACGTCCGTAGACAGTGTTGGGTTTTGAGAATCCATATTAGCTCAGCTTTTGAAAATAGATCTGTTTTAATCAAGTAAACAAAAAAAAAAAAGAATTTGCTTTAAGATTGTTGAAGAATTTTGAAAATGATTACTTGAAAAGAACAGAATATATATATATATATATATATATATATATATATATATATATATATCCTGCAGAAAATTGTTAGCAAAAATGAAATTCGCCGATCATGTAAAGAAGCGGAAGATTCGTTGTTGAGTCCGGAATATCTGTCTCCTTAAAGCAAATTCGTCCTCACCACGGTGTATGACGTCTGCCTCCCATGATAAAACAACAGCTCGATGCAGTGAACCGATGATCCGCTGCACCCTCAACGAACTAGAACAACTCTGTATACTATCACCGACCGAAGAAGAAAATGAAGAAGAAACGAGAAGGCTGAAAATCGACTGAAAAATATAGGCTGATTAAATTCGTACGTCTTAAGTGTATTTAAAATGAGCCCCCTCAGCCGGGTATTTATAGGTGAAGGTTGGAGGAGGTTGTGTGCTGGAGGAACTCTATACCGACCGAAATTGGTACCTGGAGGAACTCTAAACCGATCGAAATTGGTATCTGGATACTTATCCAGATCTGTTTAGTTCGATTTTATCCGGATCCGAAAAATTCGAAATTTATTAATTGAGGTATTTTCGGTAAAATAAAATTTTACCGAATAAAATTGCAGTAAAAAGATAACTTCGAGACGCCGAGACATTTCACCCAAATCGCCCTTCGACCTCGACCGAGACCGAGACCGAGACCGAGACTGAGACCGAGCCGAGCCGGACGGACGGACGGACGGCGGCGGCGGCGGCGCACGCGTGTGTGTGTGTGTGCGCGAGGGGCGCCTAGTCACACATCCACACATGTCTCACTTTTTGAACATGCCTTTGTCCACATCTCCTTATATACTCACAATTTCTCCCTTCTTTTTCCAATGTGGGATAGCATCCCAAACCCATTTCTAAAGGGTTCACTTTGGAACATTATATCTCATTCATACCTCAATCATTTTGAGTGTTCTTATATGTTTTGGAAACCTCGTACGGAGTACTACGTATTCCAACTAAGTCCCGACTTTAACTCGTAGTCGAGACAACTCAAAATTTCCTCTCAAATGGGTTGCTCAAAACATCACATTTCCTCCATTTTATCTAATATTTCCAACACGAAGAATATTACCCGCGTGTTATCATCACTGACAGAGATTTAGCGTTGGTTGGGGCATGCAGAGAAGAATTCTTGAATGCTAACAAATTACTTTATCGATGGCATATTTTATAAAATGTGCTTCAGTATTGCTGAAATAGATGCAGTACGCTAAAGGAGTATGAGTCCATTAAAGGAACATGGGATTGGATGGTTAAAGCTCCGACACGCGCCATATTCACGCATTATTATGAACACCTACAACAGTTATTGGTCGAACATGCAGGTACTTACTTATTAATTCATTGTTTTTATTATTTAATAAATAAGTACCCGAATGACTTTTTATTAATTCATTGTTTTTTTTCAGATATTTCTTCGTATCTGAATAACTGGCTGCAAGGTTATTCAGACATGTTTCTCTCGTTTATTATCGATCAATATCGCAACTACGGCGAGTCAACAACATGCAGAGTTGAGAGTCAACACGCGTTGTTGAAATTATACTTGGGCACCACGGTACCCAACTTAGACACGTTGTTGAGTTCGATCGATAAGATTATCATTGCGCAAGAAACTGCGATAAAAGAAACTTTTAATAGAAGCAAAAACGAGAAAATGCATAAATGTAATATACCACTATTTGCAGAATTGTGGTATAAAGTTTCCAATTATGCTTTGGAACTTATTTTCGAAGAACTCCAACGGTCGATCACCCCAGAAGAATGTGGTCATCAGTTGCGGTCAATTTATGGGCTACCATGCTTTCACGAACTGCTTTACTATCGAATTCATAGTAAGTATATTAAATTTATGACTATCAAGTTATTTTCCCCATTAATATCAGTAATTTATATGAGTCACTTTTAATGAATGCAGAAATGGCCATTCCACTGGAGAGAATTGATATTTTCTGGAGAACCCTAGCTGTTCCGTGGCCTAGTATCAGTACTCCTACGCCTGAAGATGGTCCTTCTTGTGAAATTGACATACGACAATTCAAGAATGTTTTTGGGAAAATGTCGTCGTTTGTCAAGAAAAATATGTTAAAGAAGGTGAGAAGGATATACAATCCCGAATCTTTTGATATACGTGAACCTGTTGTTCACAAAAGTACTCGTGGACGTCCCAGCACAAAGGACAAAAAGTCCCAGGCTACAAAAGTCCCAGACTTGAATAAAGAACCAACGGTAAATCACCGAAGAAGCACAAATTCAAGATCTACAAACGTCCCAAACTTGAACAAAGAACCCGCAAGACATAGTTCATACATGGTTCCAAGAGTTGAACAAAGTAGAAGACATAAGTTATACATTCGAGATGGAGTTAGCGAATATTTGATGGAGCAAATTCCAGAGCTTTTCCATCGATACATCATAAGTATTTATAATGTGCTAGGTGATGGAAATTGTGGGTTTCGGTGTGTTGCCGTAGGTATTGGTTACCAGAAAGATAGGTGGTCCGAAATTCGAGCTCTTTTAATCCAAGAGTTAGACACTCACAGGGACTATTACACAAGAATGTGGTGGTATGATGGCTTTAACCAAATTCGTAGCTCGGTAGAATGGTTCCGTCCCGGATTTGCACCTAGGGCCTACTGGATGAGTATGCCAAACACGGGGTTGGTTATTGCTTCACTGATTAACCGGCGAGTTATATCTATATCCCCACAACAAAGTTTTACGTGTTTTCTGCTTTTGTCCGGTCCAGACTTATCAGAAGAAAGTGGCCCCCTTGTGATTGCCCGTGTGGGGGACGACGACTGTGCTCACTACATTTATGTGACGCTGGATGAAAATTCACCACTCCCCAATACTCACCCACAATGGGGGGCGTACAGACTTCCCAATGCATCCGCATGGGAAACTTTATATTCCAATCGACAACGCATGTATACTGAAATTATTGAGAATATAAGAGCACAAACATAGTAAATGATTACTGATTTATGTCTTAATAACCCCCTAGTATTTATTCACATAGGAAGTGTTTCAAAAAAAAAATAATAAAAATAATTGCAAAATTACATAACTGGAGAAAAGATGGCACCAATACCAAGTACTATCAATGAATGCAATACAACAAACAGGTCAGATAGTGAACTGATTGTTGACGTCACTTGGAGGTCTAATAAAAAAGGGCTCCATGGGTTCATACACCACTAAAGTGGGAATGATACACCATTTTGGAATTCCTCCCAAAAACCCCACCCCTCAAGTGACATAAATATATGAATTTTTAATTAAAGTTGTTGCACCCCCAGACTCCTCTGCCGCACCCCCCCACCCCCACACACACATTCAAGTGAATTGAAAATTAATATTGTAAATTTCAACTTCTAAATAAAAAAAATATTGTAAGGCGTGTAAATATTTTGCATATAAATATACAAATAAAAAAAATAAATATATACTTATACAGATAAAAAGTAAACAAATAATACATTTTTTATTGATAAAATATAATCAGAATTACAAAACTATTACATAATTATATTAATTAAGGTCGACATAATCTTGATCTTGAGGAACACGATAATAATATTCACGAAATTCATCTTGTCGGCTAAGATATGGGTATTCCCATCTAGATGCAATATCACTTCTGTATGACGTCCATAGTGGATGAGTTAACGGTAAAGCACAATCTGTAACACCCCGAGATATTCAGAGTATATTACAGCGTCGTGGACCCCCACATGGGACCCACCAGGCTACAAACAAGAAAACTCCACTCGACTAACCATCCCGGTTAGCGAGGACACACATTTAATTATAAGACATAAAAAGTTACGCCCGGAGCAACCGGCGAAATGATCATCAACCAACAATGTAACAATTTAAAAGTAGTACAACACGGAGTTTGAATTTGAAAAGCCTAAGTACTCGCGAGTACACTCTATAAGTTTATAATTATTAGAACAATCAATTCAAAATGGACAAGGAAATAGAAAGACCCAAATGCACATGTCAACGACCCTGGCCAACGTCCTCGCACTGTCCAGGTGCCCGCTCGTCCGGATGATCATAACCTGAAATCCGTAACAAGAATTTCCCCAAAACGGGTCCCCAGAGGGGTTAGCAATTACGCTAGTACAAGTAATCAAGGCAAACCAATCGCTTACACATTTCATAGTACATGCACCAATATCATTTCGAAAACCAAAACAAGACATGTCTTTTCCGGAAACAAACAGTCAAAATTAATTTGCCTAGGACCGGGACGAAGCCACGAATCCCACTCGAGGCCTCTAAGGACCCTCCCGAGCTGGCCACATTCATAAAACAAGTCAAGCACCACACGTCACCTAGGACCGGGACGAAGCCACGAATCCCACTCGAGGCCTATAAGGACCCTCCCGAGCTAGCTAGCGAATCAAACTCATGAATCCAGGACGAAGCCATAGATTCCCTCGAGGCCCCGTCGGACCCTCCCGAGGTGAGTAAAGCACACACAATATACATTACCATTTCACATTAAGCATAAAGGTTTCCAAGAATTACTTGCCTTGAATATTTTGATGACGCAACGAATGGAAAGGATAATCACCGACGAACACTAGGAATCAACGGAACCAAACCTAACGATTCGAAGAACATAATTACAACCAACTCTAGTCGAATACGGAAATGGTATCGGAGATCTAGGTTTATGGATACCTAGGCTTGTTGGTTATTTGGGTCTAGTCGTATTTGTTTTGCACATTGTCACACCGCTGCCAGCATCCCATGTGGGGGTCCACGGCGCTGTAATATACTCTGAATATCTCGGGGTGTTACACAATCTTCCCGTAGTGACACCCTAATATAATGGTTATCGTTCACGTGGGCAATCACGATCTGTTCATGTGGTTGGGATTGAGGTGGACTAGACCAAAGCGGAAAGCTGATAGTACTGCCTCCAACACGTCCTCCAGCTGCCAAACTTATTACTACCCTGTTGTACGCTGATGCAATAACCAAACCTGTGTTTGGCATTAGCATCCACTCTCCAGCATATTCCACGGTCTTATATATGTTATCAAATCATAAACTTCCAAATACACACTTGTATTGTTGTCGATGAGCCGTTAACTCACGTACTAGATCTGAACGAACTTGAGGCCACTGACATTCAGAGATACCTAGACCAAGAGCGACCGACCGAAATCCGCAATTCCCATCACCTCTGACACCTTGTAACTCTATAATGTATGGATGGAAAATTTTTGGAATATAATCCAAAAAATCAGTCGACTCTTCATTTGAATCCACAAATGAACTATATCTCGCTGGCTCTTCATTTAAATCAGGGATCGGATCGCGATCGTAATTTGTTTGATAGTTCGTGTAAGAACTATGTCTTGCCGGTTCGATGTTCAAATCAATCCCAAGAAACCTCGCTCACTGACTGCGTGTTCGCGGATATTTACTTTTAGGAGGAACATGTTTTTTTTGTTGTTGTTGTTGTTGTTTCAAACTCGGTCGCCCGCGGGTGTTTTTTTTAACTGTGGGCGGTTTAATGGTAGTTTTACTTGGATTGAATATGTCAACCAACTTTCTTAAGACACTTCTTTTTCCAGCATCAGACTGCTTGTTGAAGTGTTCTTTAACATAGTTTAATTCAGTATCACAACAAATATCACATTGCAAAGATGTTGCCGGTGAAAGATCTAACGTTCTCCAAAATATATCTATTGAATCCAAGGGAATACATTCACCTGCATATATTTGTGTGTTGCATCTTGAGTTTTTATTTACAAAGTCAGGGAATAATTAGAAAATATTTGAAAAAAAATTATACCATTTTAAAAAAGGAAATATTTTACAAAGTTTAAATATTTTTTTAAAAAAATTCATATGTAAGCAAATATTAAATCAATCAGGAGTAAATGTATATACGGACCTGAAGTAATGTACAATGAAAGTCTTCAAGCCCACGGTAACCCGCAACTGTTATGTAGTTGACAACCACAAGTTGCGGAATCTTGTTGAAAATCATTCGACCGATTAATCTCTTTCACCATTAAATCGAGAGCTTCATTTGAGGTAAAATCCCGTAGTAAATTGAAGCATGGTATATTGTGTTTATGATAACGAGAAATTTCACTTTTCCCAAAACTTTCTTTGATCGCCGTGAGTTGTGACTTTGCAATCTTATCAATACAACAAACAAATTTATCCAAAGTATAATTTCGAGTATACATGTACTTCTTCAACTTGGCATATTGGCTCTCAACTCTGTTGGATGTGCGATTTCCAAAGTTCAAAGACTGGTCAATCGAGGCAAACACAAAATGTTTTTTATATTTGTCCAACCAGTTATCATTTACGTATCTTAAAAGACCTGAAAGGAAAGAAAAATAAATATTGGATAGGAGGTATGGATAAAATTCTCGGACTATAAAAAACTATTAATGTAAAATACTTACGGGGGTATTTTGACAACAATGTTCGAAGTTTCTCGTAGTTTTCCGTGTATGATATCCACGTTGGAGAACCTTCTAGTAACTTCTACGTCGATTGGAAAAGTTCCCAATCACGTTGCGACTTAATAGTTGGCCTGCAATTCTTGAAAATATTTTGACCAATGTGCCATCTACAGGAGTAAATAATTGGTGTGCGGAAAAACTTTTTCACACGCATTCATGAGAGCCAACTCTCTATCTGTGACTATAACACGTGGGTTCATGCACTCATTTAGCGTCCACTTTAGCTGTTCCAAGGCCCATTTATAGTTGTCCATCTTTTCTTCGCTCATAAAAACAAAAGCTATCCAAAATGTCTTGTTGGTTGAAGTTACACCAACAATTTGAACAAAAGGCATATTATATATGTTCGTCTTGTACGTGGCATCTATAATCAACACGTGTGGGAATGCACGCCATATCTCGTAAGATGTAGGATGAACAAAAAATAAAGCTTGCAACTCGTTTGTAATTGGGTGTGTATAAGTCTGATAAACATAACGATTAATATGCAAAAGGGACATAAGAACCTGCATTGAAGTTTTACCGGCTTTCTCGTCGTTGCAAATTTTTTTTTGTGCCTCATATATTGTCGGAAGTGTTGACAAGTTAGTCTCATCTTGATCCTTTAGCGTTGATAGAATTTCACGTGGTGGGACACTCTTCCACGTCAAATCTTCTACCAAACGAGAGTCATCATCAGATAACCGCTTTGCATATGCATAACCCTCTAGATGCACTATAGGGGGGTGGTTATGTTGATCGCATACCACTCTTATCGTCCAATAATGATGTTCCAATGAATATTTTCCTACCAATTGAAACGGACAATCTGTCTTTTTGGTACTAGTATTTCTACTTGATCCGGATCCATCAGGTTTACCGCTACGGTCACACATAAGAAACAATTTATTTATTAAACCATTTTTACATTTCTTTGATCTTTGTGTGACAATGACATAACCAAGAGAGTATGCCGTATTTTTCACCCAGTTCATCATATCTTCACGAGACCCAAAAACCTACAATTGAATTTAAAAAATGGTGTTGTGACGAATATTAATTTTATTAAAATGTTATAAATATTTATTATCTAAAATTTATTGTACCTGATCGGTAAAAAATGGTGATGTCCATGTGGAAACTTGAGCTTCTTCAGTTCCATAAAAATATTGAGCGTCATCAACACCTGGATTTGAGTTGTTTTCATAAAAAAATGACATCTTTCTGTCAAAACAAAATAATTTCCTGCAATAAAAAAAATATCATCATATATGATAAACAAAAATTCGAGTGATATACACCAGGAAACACTACAAACCTTAAATTTTTTGTCTGAGAGAAAAGATCATTTGTGGCCACATTTATATAAGAGTTATATAAGAGAGATAAAGAGTCACATGCCCCAACAATCAAAAACATCCCCTGCCACCCACTGTACGCACGCCCCCACTGTATACCCACGCCACCTACTACCCCACTGCCACCCACTATACGCACGCCACCCACTGTATATGTATTTTTATTTTTTATGTCAAATCAAAAGCACGCCCCCTCTTTAGTGATGTACACCCGGGGGTGTACAAACCACAACTCCCTAAAAAAGCCATATTCAGAAAAAATCTCAAACAACGACAAATATCCACTTTCTTCATCTGTTTCATCAACATCACTACTGTTAACAAAATGAAACACATTTGATTTCAAGTAATATCAATTAAAGAGAAACACAAAATTTAAGTTGAGAACCAAAAAAATGATAGTGCATGTAATTAGAAGCTAATAGTTAAGTCATTCTAGGAATACATACATGGCTAGTATTATTTCTTGCAATATACTTGCTTCAATATCGTATAATTCAAGTTTCGTAATAACCAATCTCGTCCCATTACGAAGACCGGCCATGTGATGACTATCCAAATATTACTCGAACATCAACCTTCATAAGAAAATTAAAGCACAATGAAAATATAACTTATGAACATATAAATGCATTGAATTGAATAATACAAAATGGAAAGAAATAGTAAAAAATTAGCTTTGCAAAAATATCATCCGAACTAAAATATTTAAAAAAAAAATAGAGTTGGCAAAATATGCTGAATCCAATGAGAAGAAAACCTGAACCGCCTCGAAATAGTTACCATATTATAATCTGTAAAAGTGATTGGCCTATGTGCTTGTACATAACCTTTCTTATCACAAACCCCATTGGACTGAGATTCAAAATTAGACATATGATTACGTTATCTACTGGAAGATTACCAAAAAAAAAAAAAAAGCAACCGGAAAATACTTGTAAAAATACATTTGTCCCCCACCTTTCATTTGACAAAACATTAGAAAGAATGAAAAACATGAAATCATTTTACAAAAATCTGGACATAATTAAAGCTGATATTAATAATCACATAAGCCACATTGCATTTAAAGATAAAACTCACTCTCTCAGCCAAATCATCTTGTAAATTTATGGGTCTAATCTGATAAGAATTGTTCTCGGATAGAACCATTTTTTCTCTATGTATATATCTGAAGGAAAAAAATTAACGATTCAGATATACCCCAAGCCCACTTATCGAAATAGTCTCGACATGTAGAAGAACAAAGTGTTAGGAATACCTATTTGATTTTGATGATGTCATCCCTGTATTAAATTGATTATTCAAATGTATGTTTAAGTACTTGGCAAAATATAAAGAATAACCAAATGAATATCTTCTGTAGGCCTTATAAGTTAGGCTAAGTCTTGAAACGGCTAAGTATATAACAGACAACAGGAATATCAGAGAAGCTTGACCAAACTAAGCTACAGTCAAGTTCTGAAGAAACTGATATATCAGACAAGTACTAGTCAACAGGAATATCAGAGAAGTTTGACCAATCTGCAGTCAAGTTATCAAACAAAGTCCAGTCAACTGAAGTTTGACCATCAAATCAGATAACATTCATCAGGTCAGAAGACTTCAGATAGATCATCAGATAAGAGAAGATTCATCAGGACAGAGAACTTCATCTCAGAGAAGATATATCTGAGAAGTCCGACATCAGAGAAGGTTGACTGCACATCAGACAGTTTGACCAAGAGAGATCAGATAAGTTCTCAGTCAAAATAATCAGCCAAGTAACTCAGTCCACGTCAGCAAGCGTTGAAAAGTCAACAATCACGGAAAGTCACATGCGGACGTAGGAGACAAACTTGAAAGATTCTTGGAAAGCAATGAATTAAATATTCATTAAGATCCGCGCTCTGAAGACTTCATACTTATTCTAATAAAGGAATACGGCGCTACAACAAGAAAGTCTTCACAATGGTCGGAATTAAAAAGGGAATCCAGCCTTGCAACAGATTGATAAGAAAAACAAAGAAGTCCACTCTCCAACGGACGGATTTGTTACAGTAGTGCAACGGCTATGAAGGAAGCTCAAGGATCATACTATATATATCTGAAGATATTAATTGAGCAAGATACGAAGCGAACATCAGTGCGAACAAAACTTACAAGCGATCAAAGCATTCAAGCAATCAAAAGCATTCTATAGATTCGTGAAAGAGCAAGCTTAAGAGATCATATCCAAAGAAGCTCTTTGTTGGAGAAGACAACACTATTGTCTAAAAACTTGAGTACGGAGTTGCTTTCTTGAACAAGGTTCTTAAAAGTAAAGAGACTGTAATCGCATCCACGGGTTCTGGATTGGAAGGTGATAGACAACTCGAGCATTGTTGAGGCATCCAAGGGTTTTCAATCAGGAGGTGCTAGGCAGTCAAGGGAGTTGCAACGGCCACGGGTTTCCACTGGTTGAAAGCTGTTGTAACTAGGTAAAATTCATTGTAACCTTTATCACTGGTTGACAATTATAGTGAATTTATCTTCAACTGGTTTAGAGAGAAGTGGATTAGTAGAGGATTACCCCAGCTCTGAAACCACTATAAGTGCCTGTGTGTTTTACTGCATTGAACATCATATTTACCTGCTGCATACATATTTATTGTTCCATTAGTTAGTTATCTGCAGAGGACATTAAGTTACATGCTATCGCCATCAGTTGTGCCTTCCGCATATCTTGTCTGCAGACGACTTTAAGTCATCTGTACCTATCACAGCAGAGAAAACTCACCTGACTTTTGGTAAAAAAGTTTCAATAAGTCTATTCACCCCCCTAGACTTATTCCTGACGACTTGTGACCTACAAGTGGTATCAGAGAGGTTGGTTCAAGTTTGACAGAACCAGATCCATATATCAGAGGATATATGTATTTTAATCTCTCATTTAGAATGGAACACATGCAACACATGCAATCTAGGTTACCTGTATTTTCTGTTGATGAATATGACCATTGGAAGATAAGAATGCAGACACACTTATCATCCATCCATTACGACATGTGGTGCATCATAGAAGACGGTCCTTTCATCTTTGAGAAGGACAACTCCCCTGAAGAAATTGCAGCTGGGAAGCCAGAGAAGATTCCCAAGAAGAGGACGGAGCTGACCCCTGAAGAAAGGAAGCTGGCCAATCTTAACAACCGGGCCAGATATGTGCTGTATCAGACTCTTGAAAAATCAACCATGGTCAAGATCAAGAATTGTAAAAATGCCAAAGAAATTTGGGACACGTTAGCTGTAATGTGTGAGGGAACCGAGCTGATAAAAGAAAATAAATTGTCAATTGCTACTCAGAAGTTTGACAACTTCAAAATAAAGAATGGTGAATCAATTGATCAAGTGGAGACAAGATTCACTGAGAATCAAAAGGCTGGAAACTGGAAGGTTGAATGCTACAACTGTCATAAGACAGGACATATACAATTTACCTGTCCTGATCTTAAGAAGGATGAAATCAAGAAGGACGTGAGCAGAAAGGAGGACAAGAGGAAAGCCCTCATCATTGAAGATCAGATTGAAGAAAGAGTAGAATCAAGCGGTGGATTCTTATCTGATGTATTGTTTAGTTGAATTCTCTGCAAAATACAGATATCATGGTAGTTTATTGAATTTATTAGTTGTAGTATTGTTTAATATCACCTAATACCACCTCTTAGGTGGGATACGTAATACCAAAAATCAATATTATTTATACGAGCCCGAATTTTATCAAGGGCCCTATACTTTATACCAAACAAGATACAAAGGTGTATTAGATATATTATACACCTTAATCACACATAGCAAACAAGCTCTGGATGAACTGTGTATGAACAAAAGGCCACTTTATTCTAGATCAGGCCTTGGATATGACCCCAACACTCCCTCTAGTTTGAAAACTACTTTCATCAAGGGAGAAACACTTGTCCCGACTGCTGAGCCTACTTATAAACCCGTATTTCAAAATAGGCAGCAGCCAAGTCAAAGGTTTAGGCAGCAGCCAAGGTATACAAGATAGCCACCTAGACAAGAGACTAGGCAATGGCCAAGGCAAAAGCAGCAGCCAAGACATTATGCCAACTATTATCAAAGACTCCCTAAAAACATATTTCAAAATGGGAGAGGCAAATGGAAACCTCAAGGTTATCCAAGTTTTCAAAATGAACATGTGTGGAGACCCCAACGATTTAATAAATGGTCTCAGCCAAGATTTAGAAATGGCCCACACCACAGACTTTAGGAGGCATATCCAGTATACAATCCTAACCAGGGATATATGCCTAGACAACACACACCTTTTAGGGGCAATCAACACAACTTTCATAATCCAAGGAGAAATCAATTCTCCAGGAAACCTACTAACCCCGAGGACCCACACAGATTTGGGTACTTAAATCTCTGCTTGTTTGATTGCAAAAAAGGTGGAAGGACTACTACCACATCTCCTCAAACTCAACAATGGGAGGAGAAGAATGGTTTGTAGATTCTGGATGCTCAAGGCACATGACTGGGAATAAGAAGGTGCTATCAAATTATATCAAATAGAGGCCCAGATGTAACCTTTGGAGATATCCCTAGAGGACAGACAAAAGAATTTGGAGAGCTGCACAGAGGAAATATAACCATATCCAAAGTTCATTATGTCAAAGGGCTCAAATACAACCTTTTGAGCATAAGTCAGTTCTGTGATGAGAAGAACATAGTATCTTCACCATTTAGAAATGCATGGTGATTGATATCCTATCAGGAGAAGTGAAGCTACAAGGATTCAGAAGGAGAGATGTCTACATGATAGACTGTAACACAGGCACTCCCAACACCTGTTTCCTATCTAAGACAATTGCTGAAAATGGATGGCTGTTGCACAAAAGATTATGTCACCTGAACTTCAAAGTCATCAACAAGATTAGCTCTCAAAAGCTGGTCAGAGGACTTCCAGAAGAAGTATTCAAGAAGGAAGCTCTCTGTGATGCATGTCAGAAAGGGAAGCAAACCAGAGCATCTTTCAAATCAGTTCAGCCTACCACTCTCACCACAAGAGTTCTAGATCTACTTCATATGGATCTCTTTGGCCCCATCAAGCCAAGGACATTGAGTGGAATAAAACATGCTCTAGTAGTAGTAGATGACTACTCAAGGTACACATGGGTTATTTTTCTCTATAAAAAGAGTGAAACGCTGACAAAGCTACCTGAGCTGCTGAGGAAGATTCAGAATGAGAAATCCCTCTCAATCATCAAGATCAGATCAGATAGAGGAGGAGAATTTCTCAACAAAGCAATCACTGAGTACAGTGATCAGAATGGGATCCAGCACGAAGTCTCTGCAGCCAGACCTCCACAGCAGAATGGTGTTGCTGAAAGAAGAAACAGAACGTTGAAGGAAGCTACCAGATCCATGATTGCTGAAGCTGATCTACCTAAGAGGTTATGGGCTGAAGCTGTCAACACAGCATGCTACACTCAGAACATGAGTATGATAGTAGGGAGACATGTCAAAACTCCCTATGAGGTTTGGAATGGCAGAACACCAACTGTTGCATACTTTCATATATTTGGTTGTAAGTGTTTCATCCACAACAATGGTAAAACCCAACTGAATGCCTTGATGCTAAAACTGATGATAGCCTCTTTATGGGATACTCACAAATAAGCAAAGCATACAGAGTTTTTAACAAAAGAACCTTAGTTGTGGAAGAAACACCTCATGTTGTGTTTGATGAGTCTACTGTTGAGTACAGGAAACAGGTGGAATCAATTGAGAAAATGCTCAAATCCGCCACCCTAGAAGAAGTCATCATTCATGACACAGGAATGATGGACTCACCTGCAGATCAGACTGAAGATCCAACTGCAGATCAGATAGGATTCCAAAACCTACCTGATCCAGATGCAGTTGATGAAGACCCATCTGTAGCTGATAAAGACCCATATGCAGATCAGACAGGATTCCCACCTGCAGATGACAAGACCGTAGCTGGTCTAGTTGCAGATCAAGAAGTCCAAAACCAAGCTGATGCAGAGAGAGAAGAAGTTCACCAAAGCAACTCTACAGGGGGAACAGTGTTAGGAGTATGCCCTCGAATGCCACTCAGAGGTTGTTGAGAGAGGGCATTGTACTTGTAATTATGTAAACCATTTATATAAGGCAAATGAATGTTTCTTTATTTACTGGTAGTTACTGGCATTCCTAACTCGTAAATAAACATATAGAAACTAGTCCGTGTATTTGAGAGCAAAATGTTCCACTCCTTATTGGATAAGGGGGGACCTTTGGAAAGGTTATAGCTCAAATACTTAATCGTTCGCAAGTCGATGAAACTTGGTAGGCGTTAAGTTTATGTGAAGACTTGTATGACGTGTTCTTTGACATGGAGAGTGCCTGTCGAACACTAATGGTTAGTGGGAGCACACGTTATAGGTATGCTAATTGGATTAGTGTACTCGAACCGACTCACCCTCGATTCGTCACATGGATTTCACTCAGGACGATCAATGACGGAATCGAAAGGTTGTGATAGGTATTCGTGAACCTTCGACTTGAGGATTTAGTAGGGATGTGCTTGTGACGTCAAGATTTTCATTAGAGTAGTTCGACCACGTAACCGGAAGGCGGGGTCAACCTCGACGTGCATCTTAACGGGCAAGTAGCGAGTCCTCTCGAATACCAAGATAGAATTCTTTCTCCCGTTAGTGAGCGGGTTATATGTCCTATGCGGTTATTGGCGATGAGATCATAAGTCTTTGGCCAAAGCATTGGAGCTAGTTGTATTAGATACACGGCAGCTCGATGATCTCGATTTGCATTAACGCATGCATAGCGTCAAAGTACGAATAAGGTTTGGTGGCCGTGACCCTATAACTTGATCGGGACATTTGAAAGAAGGGTTTATACGTATCTTGGTATTCACACGAGAATGGTTCTTGAATGATCCCAATCATTCGTTCTCGGTTAAGTGCAGAGTGTAGGCGCCAGTGGCTAGGTGGTGCTACTACTCTTTGGTTCCTCCCATTGCTAATCGAGACGGACCTACCGAGTCGCGCATTAGGATTGACGGAATGAATCAAGCTTAATTCTCTCATTATGAATATTAGATATTGGATATCTAATTCATGACATTGGATGTTTAAATTGATTTATTGGATAAATTAATTTACGGCTAATGAATTAAATAAATTCTTGGGTGATAAATTTAATTCATGGATATAATTATTTCTTGGAGAAATTAATTATGTCATAATGTATTTGATATGATAAAATTAATTGGATTAATTAATCGATATAAATACATCGGAGCGGAATCGGAGTTTATCTGTTTGGACTCACGTGAGTCGAAGCGAACCGAACTCATCCGTTTTTCATCATGGCCAACCCCTTCCACCTACCTTCCCATTGTCTTTTCTTTCCAATTTTTATTTGATGATAATGCAAGGAAAATGACTTGTGGGGCAATATTCTCATGTGAATGAGTTGTAACATGTGGAAGGAGAATATAGATAAGAAGACTTCAATCTCTCATACAATTATTGATTGTTTTTCCATACGTGAGTTTAAGTGTAGAGAGAGAGAGAAAAGTTCTTTCTAAAAAGTCTTCTTCTTCATCTATTTCTTGAGAGTTTTTCTTAGAGAAAAATCAAGAATTCATAGAGAGATTGTGAGTTATACACTTAGAGTGTTATAATTTCATATTGGAAGCTTCGTCACTTAGCTCTAGCCGTATCCTCGGAGGATAGCAAGGTGATCGTTGTTCCGGTCGTTTCTCCGGCGCGTGGCAAGTAGAGACGCGGTACTTTCGGCGTTGGATCGTTCAAGGGCTTGGAGCGGATTGAACTCGTAGAGATCAAACTAAAGCTTGGGAATAGCTCAAGAGAAGGTTACCATTTAATCAACGGACTTGAGGGTTAGTTTCTTACGACTCTTGCTTTTCGTTTATATATTCGTATATCGTAGCTCGATCGATCCTCGTAGGGATTCGGATCGAATTAATTTTCGTTTACCGCTTATTTGGGCCTTCGTTTTAGGCACGAATCCCAACGGTGGTATCGGAGCAAGGTTTTGCGATCGTATATACGATATTGGCATTTGGAATGCTCGATTAGATGGTGAATGATTTGGAATCATTTTAGTCATAATCGTGGTATATGTTTTTCGTTCGTAATAATTGTATTTTTCGTAAGTTTATGTCTAAATATAAATCTTAAATTTCTGGGAAATATGATTTATATTGAAGATATGAAAGTCGTAAAATATTGATATTGATATCCGTCGAAAATCTAGCCCGAATCGTCGTCGGACGACTTTTTGGACAAAAAGGGTATTTTGGCGAGGATGACTCGGCCGTGTCTGGGTGACACGGTCGTGTCCGGCTTGATGTGGCGAGCCATTGCCGGGAGACCCGGCCGTGTCGAGACACGGGCGTGTCTGCCGAAGTGACTCGGCCGTGTCTGGATGACACGGTCGTGTGCGATCTACCAAGTCATCGCCGGGCGACCGACCGTGTCCTAGGACTCGGTCGTGTCTGGCAGATTCTTCCGAGCGTGACTCGGACAAGCCAGCGTGATCGCCGGTAAGTGCCGAGGGTTACTCGGTCATCTTGGCCGTTTTCACCGGCTCGATTTTTCGTGTATTCTTGAAAATTAATCTCCGCATGTTAAATTGGATTTAATATGATTAAAATGATTTATGGTATTTCATTTTATAAGGGAAATTTGATTAATTGGAATATTTATGGTCGATCAATTATTTTGAGCGTTATTACATTACCGATTGTGTGAATCGATTGGATCGGTTCGTATTGTTGATTGGATCAATGTATCTCTACGCTTTCCATTTATTTAGTATTTATTGGATGAATGCTTTTGAATGGGGATGTGGTTCGTGGACTTAGTTTTGAATCGTTCGTTTTATTCGATTGGGTTGTAAAGGCCGTTTTGAGCCTATTTATTTTACTAGAAAAATTTGTATCTAGGATGCAATTTTCAATGTAAAATTTATATGTAATGACGAAGACCGGAGGAAGATCCATTTCGAGAAGACGAAGATTCAAGACGAAGACTTGTAATTAGATTACGGAGTTTTGTTTTCTAGAACGGTCCATGAACCACATGTTGGTAGCAACTAGGTTGTGATTGGTTGTTTCATATTGTATGAATGCCACAAGCGCTTAAGCGATTAATGTGCAAAGTGTAACGTTAATCGCGATAATTCTCCCACAACAAATAATTAAGTTTATAAGGTTTCAAGGTTTTCCTTCCCTCCATCGAGTTTTGAAGTGAAATCAAACTGGATGTGCTATGCTTCCGAGTTATCGGGGTAGTCGTTCGGGGAGGACGGATAAATTCTGGGAGCGCATTGGATGCCTTCGGTTGGAGCAAATTTTATCCCTAGAAACACGATAGGTTGCGGATAAGATTCATTGTGAAACCGATTGCGTCGATGGTATAAACTTAACTTGTTCACGAACCATAGAAACCGTATAGGTTGAGGGGAGTGAACAAGGGGAAAAAAGAAGATCGAATCATCCATTAGATGGGTTGGTGTTGGACACCACTTTATGAAAATTAATAGACTAGAAACACATTCGGTTGCCCTCTATTAAGATTTATAAAGAACTCGATCACCACTATGAAGTAGAGCGACGATACTTAGGATTTCACATGGGAGTGTGTTATTAGATAAAAATAGTGGGAGCCGGGTAACAAGAATAGAAAGGACCTTAATTCTATACTCGGATCATAATATAACAAGTCACTAATTAACTGTTATACTTAATGCGAGACATAACTCAATATGACAATGAATCCACTCGCAATTCTACTCGAAAAGAACACCTTAATGGGACCTAACTTTGTGGATTGGCTCCGCAATCGATGATTGTCCTCGGTATAGAGGCACCGGGATACGTCTTGGAGATGGACATTCGGCGCCTCCTATGCGGACTCGATCCAATCAGAAGAGATTGAAAACCACGAAAAGTGGGTTAAGGATGACGTGAAAGTCCGTGCTTATATGATGGCTTCCATGTCTAATGAGCTTCAGAGCTCATGAGAAAATGACTTCGCTAGGCGATTCTATCTCACTTAACCGAGCTTTATGGTGAGCACGTGAGAATCGCTAGATATGAGATATCCAAGCAACTGTTCGGTGCAAGGATGAAGGAAAGTGAGAAGGTTGGGAACACGTCCTCAAAATGATATCCATGATCGAGAGATTGGAGGCTCTTGATTTTAAAATGGATACTTCTCTCCAAATCGACCTTATCCTACGGTCTCTCCCGATTCCTTCTCACGGTTTGTTATGAACTTCAATTGCAATGAGATTGCATGTAATTTAGTGGGCTAATGAACAAACTTGTGACCGCTCGAGTCTCAAATGAAGACTCCGCGGATGAAGGAGTCTGCTCTTGTGATTTCTTACGGACCTCGGAGGTCTAAGAATAAGAAGAAAAGACCAAGAAGCGGATGGACCACAAGCTAAGGACCTTAAGGGTAAGGGCAAGGCCCCAATGGTTCCAAGAACAAGAAGAAAAAGGATACTTGTCTCAAGTGTGGTGAGTGGGCCCTTTGGGCTAGAGACTGTCCGATTCTTCATGGCACTTGGTCTGAGAACTTTTAGTTTTGGAAACAAATTGTTCTCTTGTATTTTCTACTTCTGGATCTTGGATTAAGTGCTAGTTCTCATATTTGTACCGTGAATCGGGATCTGGAACAAAGTAGGAAGCTTGGAGGTGGAGAAGTTATGATCACGGTCGGAAGCGGGCATAGTGTCGAGGCGACCGACATAGGATCACTTCTTTTGGGTTTAGAATCCGGCTTTGTTTTGACTTTAGAAGATGTACTTGTTTTGCCCAAGGGCACAAAACATTGTATCCATTCGGTCATGGACCGAAAAGGCTTTTCATTTTTCATTGGTGATGGTTCTGCAAAATTTATTTTAGAAATAAACTAGTGGGTACCGCTACATTGTTGAATGGATTGTATCATCTAAATCTCAAGAACAAAGTAGTTGTGAATACTATGACTAGAAAACGTGGTAGGGATGAAACCAATCAAGTTTTGAAATGGCATCTTAGACTTGGTCATGTTGGTCGAGACCAAGGTTTACAAGATGGAAAAAGATGGACTTATGGGTCCATTGGGATCGGATCCCTTTCCTACTTGTGAATCTTGCCTTAAAGGCAAAATGACTAAGTCCCCTTCACGAGGACTTTTGAAAGAGCGATAACCGGGATTAATCCATACCGACGTATGTGGTGCTTTAGAAGCGACACGTGACGGATATCAATATTTCATTACGTTTACGATGATCATACTAGGTATGGTTATGTATACTTAATGAAACATAAATCCGAGGCTTTTGAGAAATTCCAGAATTCAAGGCCCTAGTCGAAACAAGCGGTAATCATATCAAAGCACTTCGGTCGGACCGAGGTGGCGAGTATATGAGTACGGAGTTTGACGAGTTCCTTAAGGAACATGGAATAGTTTCACAACTAACACCTCCAGGTACTCCTCAGTTAAATGGTGTGTCAGAAAGAAGGAACCGGACCCTGTTGAACATGGTCCGTTCCATGCTGGGCTATACTGACTTGCCGATTTACCTGTGGGGGTATGCACTCCTGACTGCCGCGTATATCTTGAATAGATGTCCTTCCAAATCCGTTCCTAAAACTCCACATGAGATGTGGGAAGGAAGGAAACCAAGTCTTAATCACATTAGGATTTGGGGATGTCCCGCCTATGTCAAGAAGACTAAGGTGGAAAAGTTGGAAGCTAGGTCTGCGAAGGGACGTTTCATAGGATTCCGTCTGGGACGATGGGATATCTATTCTACATGCCCGAAGATCGAAGGATCGTTGTTGCTTTACAAGCACACTTCTGGAAGATGAGTTCATTCGGGAAGGCGGAGCAGGTAGAAGTATTTCTTTAGAAGAATACAATGAAACTCCTCGAGAGACACTGTGCAAGAAAGCTGGAACCGAACTTTCGAAACACAAGAACAACCACCTCGTAGGTCTAGTAGGGTGTCTCATTTACGAGAGGTATGGGCTTGTGCACTTGGAGGAGCCGGGTCTCCATGAGGTTCCAAGTGATAGCCAAGAGACCGACCCAACGACCTATGACCAAGCGATGGTGGATGTAGACTTCGAAATGGCGTGAAGCTATGGAAGGCTGAGATAGACTCGATGCATGTCAATCAGTCTGGACTCTAGTAGACCGCCCCAAGGGTATAGTGCCTATTGGGAACAAGTGGATCTACAAGAGAAAGACGATGGTGATGGCAAGGTTGACGCTATAAGGCCGGGCTTGTGGCAAAGGGTTATACCTGAAGGAAGGGATCGATTACCACGATACCTTCTCGCCCGTAGCCATGATCAAGTCTATTCGCATGATGCTTGCTATAGCCGCTACCACGATTATGAGATATGGCAAATGGACGAAAAGACGGCTTTCCTTAATGGATTCCTCGAGGAGAAATCTATATGGAGCGACCTAAAGGCTTTGTGTCTCAAGTCGATATTCGAGAAAGTGTGCAAGCTTCACGTTCCATTTATGGATTGAAGCAAGCGTCGCGTAGTTGGAACCTTCGTTTTGACGAGGCGGTCAAAGAGTTTGACTTCGTGCAAAATGAAGAGGAACCTTGTGTATACAAGAAGGTTAGTGGGAGCAAGATCGCATTCTTAGTACTATATGTGGATGATATTCTACTAATAGGAAAAGATGTGGGAATGCTCGATTACGTAAAAGCTTGGCTTTGAGTAATTTCTCCATGAAAGACTTGGGAGAAGCAACCTATATTCTTGGTATTCGGCTCTCTAGGGATAGAGCGAAGAGAACAATAGGCCTTTCCCAAGCCCTCTATATAGATAAGATCTTAAAGCGATTTAAGATGGATGATTCTAAAAGAGGGTTCCTACCGATGCAACATGGAATAAAACTCACCTTGAAGATGTGTCCTCAAAGTGAGGAACAACGCAAGGAAATGAGTAATATACCATATGCTTCGGCCGTGGGTAGCCTTATGTATGCTATGTTGTGTACAAGACGACATCGCGCATGCCGTAAGCGTGGTGAGTAGGTTTCGAGCAAACCTGGTAGGGAACATTGATCTGTAAAGAACGTTCTCAAGTACTTGAGAAGAACGAGAGATATGGTTCTTATGTATGGCGGTGGAGATTTGGATGTGGTGGGATTCACCGATTCGGACTTCCAAGGGCGAAGGACGACTCGATGTCCACTGGCTACATATTTACTCTTAATGGAGGAGCGATATCTTGGCGTAGTGCCAAGCAAAGCGCGACCGCGATTCCACTGTCAGTGAGTATCAAGCGGCCTCGGAGGCTTCCAGGAAGGGTTACGGATTAAGAAGTTTCGGAGAACTTCAAATGATACCATGTCTTGTTTGCCTATTCCATTGTCTGCGACAACGACGGAGTGTAGCGCGAGCCAAGGAGCCGAGGTTTCACATGACACCAAACATATTGAGAGGAAGTATCATCTCGTAAGAGAATTTGTTCGCAAGGGATACATTGTATCGCACGAGTAGACTCGGCCGACAACGTCGCCGATCCACCGACCAAGCCACTTTCTCGGACTAGCTTGGAGCGTCATCTAGAGAACATGGGTATTAGATACCATAGTGTGTGGCATTGAGTGCAAGTGGGAGATTGTTAGGAGTATGCCCTCGAATGCCACTCGGAGGTTGTTGAGAGAGGGCATTGTACTTGTAATTATGTAAACCATTTATATAAGGCAAATGAATGTTTCTTTATTTCTTGGTAGTTCTTGGCATTCCTAACTCGTAAATAAACATATAGAAACTAGTCCGTGTATTTGAGAGCAAAACGTTCCACTCCTTATTGGATAAGGGGTCGGCCTTGGAAAGGTTATAGCTCAAATACTTAATCGTTCGCAAGTCGATGAAACTTGGTAGGCGTTAAGTTTATGTGAAGACTTGTATGACGTGTTCTTTGACATGGAGAGTGCCTCGAACACTAATGGTTAGTGGGAGCACACGTTATAGGTATGCTAATTGGATTAGTGTACTGAACCGACTCACCCTCGATTCGTCACATGGATTTCACTCCGGACGATCAATGACGGAATCGAAAGGTTGTGATAGGTATTCGTGAACCTTCGACTTGAGGATTTAGTAGGGATGTGCTTGTGACGTCAAGATTTTCATTAGAGTAGTTCGACCCTGTAAACCGGAAGGCGGGGGTCAACCTCGACGTGCATCTTAACAGGCAAGTAGCAGGTCCTACTGAATACCAAGATAGAATTCTTTCTCCCGTTAGTGAGCGGGTTATATGTCCTATGCGGTTATTGGCAGATGAGATCATAAGTCTTTGGCCAAAGCATTGGAGCTAGTTGTATTAGATACACGACAGCTCGATGATCTCGATTTGCATTAACGCATGCATAGCGTCAAGTACAGATAAGGTTTGGTGACCGTGACCCTATAACTTGATCGGGACATTTGAAAGAAGGGTTTATCATTATCTTGGTATTCACGAGAATGGTTCTTGAATGATCCCAATCATTCGTTCTCGATTGAAGTGCAGTGTAGGCCGCCAGTGGCTAGGTGGTGCTACTACTCTTTGGTTCCTCCCATTGCTAATCGAGACGGACCTACCGAGTCGCGCATTAGGATTGACGACGGAATGAATCAAGCTTAATTCTCTCATTATGAATATTAGATATTGGATATCTAATTCATGACATCGGATGTTTAAATTGATTTATTGGATAAATTAATTTACGGCCTAATGAATTAAATAAATTACTGGGTGATAAATTTAATTCATGGATATAATTATTTCTTGGAGAAATTAATTATGTCATAATGTATTTGATATGATAAAATTAATTGGATTAATTAATCGATATAAATACATCGGAACGGAATCGGAGTTTATCTGTTTGGACTCACGTGAGTCCGAAACGAACCGAACTCATCCGTTTTTTCATCATGGCCAACCCCCTTCCACCTACCTTCCCATTGTCTTTTCTTTCCAATTTTTATTTGATGATAATGCAAGGAAAATGACTTGTGGGGCAATATTCTCATGTGAATGAGTTGTAACATGTGGAAGGAGAATATAGATAAGAAGACTTCAATCTCTCATACAATTATTGATTGTTTTTCCATACGTGAGTTTAAGTGTAGAGAGAGAGAGAAAAGTTCTTTCTAAAAAGTCTTCTTCTTCATCTATTTCTTGAGAGTTTTTCTTAGAGAAAAATCAAGAATTCATAGAGAGATTGTGAGTTATACACTTAGAGTGTTATAATTTCATATTGGAAGCTTCGTCACTTAGCTCTAGCCGTATCCTCGGAGGATAGCAAGGTGATCGTTGTTCCGGTCGTTTCTCCGGCGCGTGGCAAGTAGAGACGCGGTACTTTCGGCGTTGGATCGTTCAAGGGCTTGGAGCGGATTGAACTCGTAGAGATCAAACTAAAGCTTGGGGAATAGCTCAAGAGAAGGTTACCATTTAATCAACGGACTTCGAGGGTTAGTTTCTTACGACTCTTGCTTTTCGTTTATATATTCGTATATACGTAGCTCGATCGATCCTCGTAGGGATTCGGATCGAATTAATTTTCGTTTTACCGCTTCCGCTGGGCCTTCGTTTTAGGCACCGAATCCCAACAAACAGACCCTGAAGAAGAAGATATCCCCAAATGGCCCAGAGATCATCCCATTCAACAAATCATTGGAAACCTAACTGATGGAGTCAGCAATTTGGTATTCTGTGCTGACTCTTTCTATTCTGACTCTCTTGTTAAGCACATAATCTCTGATGAAATGATGTTTAACAGTAATTTGCTTTGTCCTTGAGTGCAATACTGGATTGTTTGCTATTGCGATTGCACTATGGTTGTCATACCATATTGGGATTTCGTTTGCAATGATGTTGTAGTCCCTTAGCTGTTGTCTGATCCATAGAATCTGTGCACAATAGCTACCTGCAGCTAGGTATTCTGACTCTGTGGTTGATATTGAGTTAGATACCTGCTTCTTGCTAAACCAGGATATTAATCTGGTTCCTAGGAATTGGCACGTTCCACTGGTGCTTTTCCTATTAATCTTGCATCCTGCAAAGTCTGCATCTGAGTATCCTGATAGCTCAAAGTTGTTATCTTTAGGATACCATAGTCCAACATTGATTGTAGCTCAAGTCGAAGATGGACACTTTGCTGACGAAGAATGACCCTCCCCCCCCACCAACTAATTCCAGAATGTCTCTTGGCATTTCTGACTTTATGACCAAGGTGGAACAGCAGCTAGCTACTCTGATTGATGCTGGCAAAAAGGGGTAAGAGAGAGGAAAGAAAAAAGAGCGAAGCAAAGATCACATCAGGCAGGGGGAAGACTCTGAGGAGGATATCAGAGAATAAGTCAGGACAAAGGACAAAGAAAAGACATGACCTCCCTCTCCTACAGGATGGAACTTCTCACCTCAAGAGAAAGGAGGTAGCTGCACCATTTGATGATCAACCTGCTGCAGCCAAGAGGAGGCAGACCAGGCAGGAACCAGAAGAGAAATTTGTATGGGAGGAAAAGGAGCTTTGGTTTAGTGAGGAATTCTTACCTGCAGAGTTTGCTCAAATATGGGGAGAAGCAAAGAAACAATTCATTGAAAAATATTATCTCTGGGAGTTGCTCCAGGATAAAGATTGCACCCCTCAGCAGACATTTATAAACTTCATGTCCTCAACCTGGCCAAAACTCTGGACTGTTCTGAAGAAATATGCCAAGAAATTTGATGCATATCCGAGGATTCCTAATTTCAGAGCTGAAGAAGCCCCCACGTTGATGAACAATGATCTGGATGAATTGGCTCTTCAGGAGGAAATTAAGAAACTATGTGTAGAGAATAATTTCACATCTACCGAGGAACAAGAATTTGCCTGTATGATAATCAAGATGAAGTATGGATTAGCTCCAGTCTCCAAGAGGCCAATTGGAGCAAAACCTTTGAGGTCTCTCCCTCAGCCAAGCAACAAGTCAGAAGAGGAAGAGGGAGAGGAAGATAGAATTTTGTAAATTACTTGTATTTTACTTGTAATTTTTATTTTGGAATTTTGCAATACTTGTAAAATTTTCTTACCTGTATTTTAATCATTCAACTGCACTGTATTGTAATCATCAATAAAATTTTTATAACAGTCAATTTGAATGACAACCACTAGTTGTCTCAAAAGAAGACTGTGTTTGATTTGTGTCTTGCACTTTATCTTGTGCAGAATTGTTCACATTTGAATACTTTAAGTTTTGCCATCATCAAAATAGGGGGAATTTGTTAGGAATACTTATTAGATTTTGATGATGCTATCCCTGTATTAAATTGATTATTCAAATGTATGTTTAAGTACTTGGCAAAATGTAAAGAAGAACCAAATGAGTATCTTCTGTAGGCCTTATAAGTTAGGCTAAGTCTTGAAACGGCTAAGTATAGAATAGAATTCAGGCAACTTCCTATATCAGACGAGTTTTTGGTCAATAGGAATATCAGAGAAGCTTGACCAAACTAAGCTACAGTCAAGTTCTAAAGAAAGTGATATATCAGACAAGTACTGGTCAATAGAAATATCAGAGAAGTTTGACCAATCTGCAGTCAAGTTATCAGACGAAGTCCACTCAACTGAAGTTTGACCATCAGATCAGATAACATTCATTAGGTCATAAGACTTCAAATAGATCATCAGATCAGAGAAGATTCATCAGGACAGAGAACTTCATCTCAGAGAAGATATATCAGAGAAGTCCGACATCAGAGAAGGTTGACTGCACATCAGACAGTTTGACCAAGAGAGATCAGATAAGTTCTCAGTCAAAATTACCAGCCAAGTAACTCAGTCCACGTCAGCAAGCGTTGAAAGTCAACAATAACGGAAAGTCACATGCAGACGTAGGAGACAAACTTGAAAGATTCCCAGAAAGCAAGGAATTAAATATTCATTAAGATCCATGCTCTGGAGACTTTATACTTATTCTAATCAAGGAATACTGCGCTACAACAAGAAAGTCTTTACAACGGTCGGAATTAAAAACGGAACCCAGCGTTGAACGAATTGACAAGATAAACAAAGAAGTCCACTCTCCAACGGACGGATTTGTTACAGTAGTGCAACGGCTATGAAGGAAGCTCAAGGATCATACTATATATATCTGAAGATATGAATTGAGCAAGATATGAAGCGAACATCAGTGCTAACAAAACTTACAAGCGATCAAAGTATCCAAGCAATCAAAAGCATTCAATAGCTTCGTTAAAGAGCAAGCTTAAGAGATCATATCCAAAGAAGCTCTTTGTTGGAGAAGACAACACTCTTGTCTAAAAACTTGAGTACGGGGTTGCTTTCTTGAACGAGGTTCTTAAATGTAAAGAGACTGTAATCGCATCCACGGGTTCTTGATTGGAAGGTGATAGACAACTCGAGCGTTGTTGAGGCATCCAAGGGTTTTCAATCAGGAGGTGATAGGCAGTCAAGGGATGTTGGTCCCTTTTCTGAAGTATACAGGATACAGCTTGGGAAATGTTTAAGCAACAACTTGTATGGTTTTCCAATCTGAGTGCGTAGCGGAAGTCTTAAAACAGTAAGTTGCTGTCGATACAGCAACTCGGTCTAATCTCCTGTTAGCTTGGTGCGTACAGGGTTTTGCAGTGTATACTTGTATAAATCACAGTTATGAAAACAGTAACGGCGAAAGGTAAATAACACAGTATTTAAGTGGTTCGAGGTAAACCCCTCTACGTCCACTGGTCCTCCACACAGGAGTAAAATGTTTATTATAAATACTGCATACACAACTATGTATTTATAATCAAACCTATCCTTGTATCATTCACACAGATAGATACAAAGACTGTCGCTTTCAACCGTTCACACAGATTGGTTGAAGCTTCCTTCTAGACTTGCTTCTTCACACAGAGTTCTGAAGGTTCGTCCTTATTCGTCCCACACAGGTCAGAATAACTTGTTGAGTTCACACAGAGCTCAGTTTTTACATAAAGGTAAAAGGTAGGTAACCAGGTAAGAACAGCAGCTTTCAATATGAAGTTCTTGAGGTGATGATGGATGTTCTTGATGACTGAGTATATTTCTTCTTTCTCAGATATGGATTGAAGCTAGAAAGAAATATACTTGCTCTTGTAAGCTAGATCTGATGATAATGAATATTCAGTCTTTCGATGGTTTGAATATCGCTTGTAAGCTTGTAAATGATCTTCTTCGTATATCTTGTTGTTTCACAGGGATATTCGTGATTATTGATCTTCAAACTCTAGAGATATATATAGTCTTCTGAATAATATATCCGTTGAGATAGATCCGTTGAGAAAGATTGCTGTCACAACTTGATAGTTGACTTGAATAGACCAGGATCCGGATATTGCGGGATTTAAAGATCTGTGTCGGTTTCAGTATTTAAATACTTTATCCTTTCAGTATTTAAATACTTCTTTTATCACCCGGGACTTGACTTTAGCGAATACTAAAGATTCCTTTCCAAACGGTCTTCAGTCCTGTTTCGATGTGAATGATGTATCCAATTATGCTGTAGGCATATTGGAGTAGTCTGGTGCTGTATGGAAGGATGCTGTATTGAGGGACAGCTTCCATATTTTACTAAGACTTTGTTGCTGTATCTTGGTAGCGCGAGAGCTTGCTGTATGCTGGCGCTATGAGAAGGTCTTCGATTCAGGATTGACAACTTCGATTGGACTTTCGATACAGCGGCTTGCTGTATGCTGGGCATTGCTGTTTGGTAATTATCAAAACAACATTATTTTTCCCAACAATTTCCCCCTTTTTGATAATTTCCAAAACTTCTTGATGATTCCAAAACTTTGATGCCAAAACCTCTTTAAGCTAAAACAATTTCTCCTTCTTTTTCGATAACCACTGTTGGTAATATGAGAGGACTTTGATACAGGAAATGTTTATCCCCACTGTTTCCCTCTCTTTTTGATAATGTCTTGAGCAGACTTCTTGATCTTCTGTCAAATGATCTGGTCTTCAGCACTTAATCTAAAAGAAATGTGAACTGCTCGCAGGCAAGTTCTAAAATGACAGCATCTAATAGGGAAGTGTGTTACATCTTAAACTTATGATTGGCGCGCAGGCACAATCTTACAGTGTGATCTAGTTGAGTACAACTTAACCTATGAACTGTTCGCAGATGAGTTCTTACAACAATACACAATAAAATAAAATTATCAATCATAATTGATGTCCTGTAGTGTAAATATTGTATCCGCGAATGATACAACGTTCCCCCTTAAAAGGTACATACAGGTTTCAATTGTTACGTATATGTTCGGATTAATACTGTATTCATGGGTCGTACTGTATTCCCCCTTAATTAATGCACACGTCAGCTGTAGGAAGGTTTCATGCCTTCTTAGTCCTACAGTGCTGTCTTGACTTTTCTGAGTGTACAGTTAATTAATGGCAGATACTGTATTCTTGGGTCTTACAACATTCCCCCTCAATCAATGAATAAAAGCATAAAAACTTACAGGGATTCTGGTTGTAGCGTTCCCAGTTCTTGTTGAAGCATAGAGATCAAGTAAATTTGGGTCCTGGTGTGATAGTGCCTTTCGATACCCAAATTTGCCGGACAACAATTGGTTTGTTGTAGGCTACTTTTGGTCCATTATTTCTATATCTACATGGGGCAGGCACGTAGTCGTTGTAATCATGATAATTATAATGCATGAAAAATCGAGAATTATAGTTGTTATTCCAGTACAATTGTCGTCTCGGAGGTGGAGCCATTTTCTTTGGCCTAACAGCTTGCCTTCTGGGTCTCCAGTTGGATTCCCAACGCTGTTTTTGATACTGCGCTGCGACCTGTTTTCTTGATGGATAACGGGGCTCCTGTATCCAGTACCTAGGCGTGCTGTACTGAGAGTACTGCCGTACGGGCCTTGGATAATTGGGTACAGCCTTCCTCCTGAATGGCTGCTGGCGCTTATGATATGCTTGTGGAGCATGCTGTTGAGTACACCTTACAGTTCTGAATGGCTGGTGATTTTGCTGTCTGGAGTAGGATTGCAGGGGCGGAATAGCAGCCTTTGATGTTTGCTGTGCAACAGGTTTCTTCACAGGACTTGGAATTTCCTTCGATACAGGAATGGGTTCCTCACTCCTGACGAATACCGTACTAGATTTTTCTTTGTTGGAGAACGAGTTGTACCCTAAGCCACGTTTATCATGAGCATATTGCCCAGTGCTTAGGATCTCTTCCATTCTATTAAAGGATTTCTCGAAAGAATTCAAGATTGTCTCTAATTCCCCATCACGTTTCTCGAGAGATTTTACTTTGGCTTCGAGTTGAGCCAAATCATTTGTCTTGCTTTCAAGATGAGACTTAGTCTCATTTAGATCGTGAGCAAGTTGATGATTGCTCTCCATGAGTTTTTCTAAATTGACTTTGCTGTTTTCGCAGTCGACGGACATATTTTCGTAATTATTCTTCAGCAAGTCGTTTTCTTCTTTCAGCTCTAGGTTAGAAATTTCAAGCTGTATGTTTTCTCTTTTCAATATCTCATGGGCCTTTTGAATGTTTTTAAATTAATTCAACATATTTTCAAAGGTATGATATGTATTTACAGGAATAGTTGAGGTAGAGCTTACCTCATCATCATCGCCGTCTTCATTTTCCTTTTTAACTTAGGCCATAGAGCACATATAGGCTCTATCTTCTAGCTCATCATCAGATCAGTGACCACCTGAAGACATTCTTCGGTCTTTGTTGATGCGGGTGAAGCTTTTGATTCTCCAATGAAGTTCTTGAGTTTGTTCTCCATCGTGTTTCTCCAGTCATCAAACTCATTAATGTGAAACATAGATATCTTATTTGACATAAAGGTATCCATATTAGAAGATGGGAAATACAAAGACTGTTTTCGAAAATAAGTGTTTTTAAGGATCTGATTCAGTTAAAAATACGATTGATTCTTTTTAGAATCAACCGCTCCGATACCACTTGTTGGTCCCTTTTCTGAAGTATACAGGATACAGCTTGGGAAATGTTTAAGCAACAGGCTGTATGGTTTTCGAATCTGAGTGCGTAGTAGAAGTCTTAAAACAGTAAGTTGCTGTCGATACAGCAACTCGGTCTAATCTCCTGTTAGCTTGGTGCGTACAGGGTTTGCAGTGTATACTTGTATAAATCACAGTTATGAAAACAGTAACGGCGAAAGGTAAATAACACAGTATTTAAGTGGTTTGAGGTAAACCCTCTACGTCCACTGGTCCTCCACACAGGAGTAAAATGTTTATTATAAATACTGCGTACACAACTATGTATTTATAATCAAACCTATCCTTGTATCATTCACACAGATAGATACAAAGACTGTCGCTTTCAACCGTTCACACAGATTGGTTGAAGCTTCCTTCTAGACTTGCTTCTTCACACAGAGTTCTGAAGCTTCGTCCTTATTCGTCCCACACAGGTCAGAATAACTTGTTGAGTTCACACAGAGCTCAGTTTTTACACAAAGGTAAAAGGTAGGTAACCAGGTAAGAACAGCAGCTTTGAATATGAAGTTCTTGAGCTGATGATGGCCGTTCTTGATGACTGAGTATATTTCTTCTTTCTCAGATATGGATTGAAGCTAGAAAGAAATATACTTGCTCTTGTAAGCTAGATCTGATGATAATGAATATTCAGTCTTTCGATGGTTTAAATATCGCTTGTAAGCTTGTAAATGATCTTCTTCGTATATCATGTTGTTTCACAGGGATATTCGTGATTATTGATCTTCAAACACTAGAGATATATATAGTCTTCTGAATAATATATCCGTTGAGATAGATCCGTTGAGAAAGATTGCTGTCACAACTTGATAGTTGACTTGAATAGACCAGGATCCGGATATTGCGGGATTTGAAGATCTGTGTCGGTTTTAGTATTTAAATACTTTATCCTTTCAGTATTTAAATACTTCTTTTATCACTCGGGACTTGACTTTAGCGAATACTAAAGATTTCTATCCAAACGGTCTTCAGTCCTGTTTCGATGTGAATGCTGTATCCAATTATGCTGTAGGCATATTGGAGTAGTCCGGTGCTGTACGGAAGGATGCTGTATTGAGGGACAACTTCCATATTTTACTAAGACTTTGTTGTTGTATCTTGGTAGCGCGAGAGCTTGCTGTATGCTGGCGCTATGAGAAGGTCTTCGATTCAGGATTGACAACTTCGATTGGACTTTCGATACAGCGGCTTGCTGTATGCTGGGCATTGCTGTTTGGTAATTATCAAAACAACATTATTTTTCCCAACAAGGGAGTTGCAACAGCCATGGGTTTCCACTGGTTGAAAGTTGTTGTAACTAGGCAAAATTCATTGTAACCTTTATCACTGGTTGACAGTTATAGTGAATTTATCTCCAATTAGTTTGGAGAGAAGTGGATTAGTGGAGGATTACCCCACCTCTGAAACCACTATAAGTGCCTGCGTGTTTTACTGCATTGAACATCATACTTACCTGCTGCATACATATTTATTGTTCCATTAGTTAGTTATCTGCAGAGGACATTAAGTTACTTGCTATCGTCATTAGTTGTTCCTTCCTCATATCTTGTCTGCAGACGACTTTAAGTCATCTGTACCTATCACAACTGAGAGAACTCACCTGAATTTCGGGAAAAGAGTTTCAATAAGTCTATTCACCCCCTCTAAACTTATTCCTGGCGACTTGTGACCTACACAAAGAAGGGGGGTGTTGTACCAATGGTAGAATGAGTGAGGAGAGAGTGAAGGGGTATTTGTGCATTAGAAACAAAGAGGGATGAGCTGTTTGTGGAAATACATATCCACCTGTTTTAATCATGAATCTCCAGAGGTCATCTTCATCAACATACCTGAAAAAATGGGCAATGGTGATAGCATAATGGAGAACAACTACTACCCTTTTGAACTTTAAGCTAACTATAAAAACACCCATATTATCTTTCACATCTACTAATATTTTCTACTGCTAAGATACAAAAAAATATATAATAGATCAAACTTTTAACCGTAACCACAGAATACTAAAAAATATTTTTAGCCAAGACAATTAACTTGGTAATTTATAAAACGAAACTTCCTTCAAATTTAATATCAAACTTTTCAGACTGCATTCAGCAACCAAGAGGAAGACATAAGTCATTCGAGCCTTGACTTTTCAGAGCCATCATAAATTGTTTTATACTTATAGTCAATTTCAGACAAACTGAACATTTACGTATCTAACATTATCATCCCCACAGCAAAATTTTTAGAGCCGAGGTAAACAACTTATTAATTGACAAAGTCAAGTGGATTCAATTTAGAAGCAGGTGAGTTTGTTATAAAGAAGAAATGAGGACTTAAATTTCTAAACAAGAAAAGATTGTCACAACAAACATAACATTAAAAATGCAGCATAATTTCGATATTTTTTAGTAAAATAAAATATCAACATTATCAGTTTCAATCTTATATTCGTTAAATAAGAAGTGTGGCAAATACTGATAAGCTGAAGATCAAGAGAGCCACTATATCTAAAATTTCACCAAAACAATGAATCAAAAGAGAAACAGAAATAATGAAAGAATAATAGAATGAACAATAAAATTGCACCAAAACTAATTGGGGTACATGAAATTAACGAGTCTGTGCAAGGGGAATATATATAGGCTCAAATTTCATGCTTCAAGTGTCGCCTAATGATTAAAAAAGGCACCTTTTTTTTGAAAAAAAAAAATTCAATGCAGACACCAGGTTATCACAAACCTTACATCATATTATTGTAACACCATATTAATCTTAAACCATTTCTAAGTGGTTATAACCATTAACTCATTCATATAATAAAAATAAAATAGCTGAAAAGACATAATAATACCTTTTTCGTCTCTCAGTAGATATGTAGCAGATATTAGATACAGATGATTTATCACATTGAATGCAGACGGTTTCCTCTTCAAGCCCTGGCAAATGAGTATTTATTCAACATAATTGATCGAGAAAGAAATGTGTAACACTAGAAATGTAAATATTGAACGAAACGTAACTCATTCAACAACACATTCATGCAATAATAATATCAATTCCTAGGAAACGACACCCGAAATATTACTCGAATGGTTCATCCTATTCCAACGAATATCCCATAGCTTCATTAACGAATTATGATACACCAAGTTCACCTTTAAAAACCGGTTTTACCAAGTTATTTAGGTTCACCCACATTTACGTCTTCTATTTCACAAGGATCGTTGTAAATGAATTCGGTCACTAATTCTATAGTATCATTATCACCCACAATCGTTATAATTATCCTAAGAACATTATCAATGTATTAATATGATGATTAACACCTTCTTAAGTTATCAACACATCCGATTAAAAAAAAAGGTTATCAACACATCCGATTAACTTGAATATATAAAGGTTATATTTGTGTTCTTCATAATCCATTATTATCCCTTAAAGAATTTGCTCAAAACGTAATTATATCATTGAGGATTTTTGAACTGTAAAAACATCATTCAAATCTTTGATACTCATCAAGTTCTTCCCAAGGAGTTTGTTAAATCCTCTCCAATGTATGACTATAACATCATAGGATCTTACTAGCATTAAGAACATACTCATAAACCCTAATCATCTGGTTTTAACATGATTTCCTAAGGGTTTTAAAATGAACATGTTATTCTACAATCTCATCAATCATTCAAGGGATGATACTAACAATCTTATCATGTTCCAAACTAAGTTTGTTCATAAATCCAATAACCATCATGTTCTACTTGATTATTCTAACACTACAAGAATTACTCCTTACTAACATTATCAATCATATGAACAACATGAGTTAAGATAACCAACCTCAAGAAAGGAATGAAGAATAGTACCAAAACTCCAAGAACACACTTCAAATTTCTAATCACCAAGCCACAATCCAAGTTACGGAGCTCCAACACAAGATGGAAGGGGTAGACATTGGTTTAACAAGGCAGGGGATCGGTTTTCAGAGGGAGGGGTTGAGTGTGGATCGTGCAGAAAATGAAAGGCAAGCCATACTTTTATAACCCGTATTACGCATTACGTATGCTATAGCTAACGCTTAACGTACGTTAAGCACATTACGTATGTAATCCTATGGGCATTACATACGTAACGAATCCCCAGAGGCTACTGCCTCAAATCACATATGCTATTACGTACGTTTTCATATTAACGTACGTAAGGCCCAGGCACATTACGTACGCGAACGCAGAGCCATTACGTACGTAATGGCCGTTGACCAGGCTGTCACGATCGGATCACCGACCGCTGTCTACGTCTGGCCCCACCCGCCGAAAGGCAAGATGCTGCCTGGTACACCACATTACGTACGCTAACCTAGGTGTGTTACGTACGTAATGTTACATACATAGCGTACGTAACGATAACATGGTAGCGTACGTTATGGGCAACACATAGTCAACAAATGAAATTCTCCAAATAATATCTAACAATCAACTATAGTGTGAACGACAAAGATAAACAATTCGATTTAACATATCTCAACAATAAATTCATACTAATATATACGGATATGGTACGAAAATACTCGAATTATCCGAAAAATACAACAGTAAAGACGAGAATTCAGGTGGAGATTACATATCACATATCCCCTTGAGGCCTCGAAGAAACCCTACCAAGATGTGTAATGTTTCTAGAATTCTCTTGATGCCACAGCATGACCCTACCAAGATCTGACTTGTTCTCTAACACATATCACGAACAATCTATAGGCCTTGATGGGGCCTTCTCCAGATATCACTGTTTGTTTAGTAAGTACCATATACTCATAAACATTCAAATTTATAAAATGACATATACATCTCAAGAGATATATTATGTAAGAGTTCTGGTAAACTTATCTTTCACCGAAGATGGAAATGAATACAACTATCCAACGCTCTTCTCAACTCGAAATTTCGAGAATCAACCTTAACACAGAATCGACTACTGATTGCTATGACTTAACAATTGAATAATTGTAATGCCCGGATAAATGGTGTATTTACCTTGTACTCGACCTTGTATTATTTCGACTTCGTGATGTTATAAATCGTAGATTTGATTTCCCGTATTCGTGCCCTTATGTTTTTATATATCTTCAACATTGCATGCATGATTCTGCACGTACTTACGTACGCTACGGACTTGCGCTTAACATACGTTAAGTCTGCTTGGTAACGTACGTTATGTGTTGAGCTTAATGTACGTAAGCTCAGTCAAGTCAAAGATCCGACAAGGGTCGGCGTGAGGGGACCGGATGGAGATTCGTGGAGATTGCCAGCATGAACCTGGACGGTTTTCTAGCACATGCAAGTCAACGGCTTAACATACGCTAGAAGAAGATTTTAACGTACGCTAAGGTCATATATGTTACGTACGTAACATCTATAGGATAACGTACGTAAGCGTATGGCATAAACAGTTCAGCGAGCTCTGGCCGAGCGTTAACGCACGCTAATGTTATAGTATAGCGTACGCTAACCATGTTGCGTACGTAATGGGCGTTGGTTAACGTACGTAATGGTTTAAAATCTATTTATAGGACCCGACCCTCATCTCATTTCCCACTCTTACCTTGGCCGATTTTTGTGTTCTTGAGACTATCCCTCACCTCATAGCCCTCATATCATCATCTACATCCGATTTTGGGAAGCCTAGACCGTGTGATTTGGTGATCAAGCTTCCGGTGAAGAGTTTATCCAAGAATTTCCTTGTCTCTTAAGGTATGTTAACTTTCCACCAAGATGAAGACTTTATTCTTAGTTGTATTATGAGCTTCTTTCATCATAATGAATCCAATACCATGTTTGAAATGATTTTATTGGTTGAATTAAGGTTTCCATGGTTAGAGTCAAGTCATAATTTTCACCAACCTTAAGGATGAAATTTATGAGATTGAACACACCTTGATGATCCTTTCGTAACACTCTTTTTTATGAACAAATGTAAGGATTACCCCCGTGTTTGATGAAAATTGTGTAGTTGTACATAGAGTGTGTTCGAATATAACACTTTCCTTGATGAACTTGTGTAAATCTTCTTAGAGGAGTAGAACCTTGATAGGATTATTGGAACAACCATTTGAAGGAAGAATTTGTTAAGAAAATCACCCACGGAAGAACAAGAATCGCAGAGACGAATTAGCCTAGAACTAGAATGAACATGATTATCTCATAATATTCGATTTAGCCATCGAACCGAACCTTCAAGTAAGAATCGGAATTTGAGTTTGGATTTTGGAACATAATGATATGTTGAATGTTCTTAAAATTTTAGATGTCAACCTTGTGTTCCACTACCATCTCATGAATTCGCAAGTCTTTTTCCAAGCGTAGCACTCGTCGGAAAATAGAACCGAGAACCGATTTTCTGTTATCGATAATTCGTTTATAACTTTAGACGTTCGGGACTCATACGTAAGTTTCGGGAAGATTATTGAAACTCTTGTTATTCCCTTGTACAAGGTGATAGATCGAGGGACGGCGACCTTCGGACGAGTGACATTTGTGGGAGTATTTAAATTCTTGCCATCTTGAGGCAAGTATCGTATTTTAAGCTTATTGATATTGTATTGTTGATCATGTGTACGATTTAATCGTGTTGTTGAACATGAGATTATATTCTTTGAGTTGTCATGATATTTACGTCGATGAACGTGTTGATTTGCATATGTGTATGCATAATGGTATTGTTTGTGTTGTAAATGATCCGAGGGGATCATGAGGATCTATGCTGAGGGCGCTGGATCGAATGTCCACCATGCGTTGGTCCGACGGGATCATCATGGGGATCTATGCTGAGGGCGCTGGATCGTTGAACGGGTTTTCCACCATGCGTTGGTCCGACGGGATCATCATGAGGATCTATACCGAGGGCGCTGGATCGTTGGATTACCCTGTATTGTATTGATGGGATCGTGAGGATTCACATCGTTGGATTCCGATGACGGAAGTCCGTTTTGTATGATTTATGATGCATTGATGATTTATGTATTACGATACTTGTACTAGCATTGTTTTGCTAACCCCTTCGGGGGTGGACATTGGTTTTGATGTTCAGGTAGCAGAGGAACGGGGAGGCATCCACAGTACCGACATGACGATGAAGTGGCTCAGTGATGTGGATTTTGTTATCTTGGTTTTATGATTATTTTCCAGTACTCGAGTACGCTTATGTTGTTGTTGTCTTGGAGATGTTTTGTATTATTGGACTCATTTGTACTGTCGAACGGGTTTTAAACTTCTTTTACATTGAGGACACTTTAGTATTATTTCCGTATTTCTCAATTTAGCCTTTTAAATTTTTATACAAAGGATTTACGGCGCTGTAATTATTCCGAATATATCGGGGTGTTACAATAATCACAGAACGATTCGTATATAAGCATTGATGATTCTCCGAAGAACATACACCCAAATCTGACCAATAATCGTACAATTATTGAGACAACATAGTTCAAAAATCTATGAACAACATATGATTAATCAAATCGAATCATAATCTTATAACACCTATGAATCGAATTCTAATTAAAAAAGGCTTAACATGATCCCTTGATTTCAATTATCATACGAACACCATAACAATATCATCATGAAGTTCACCTCAGCCATATCTCGAATTATATACTCATATACATCATCTTGCCACACATATCAATCAGAAACATCATGCTTATGTAAAACAATATCATATCATCATCCAAATCTTTATTCTTCAACAATACCTCAAATGTAACATGAATAATCTATCCAAAAGTTATCATGCTTGGCCAATATATAATACATTATAATAATTCATCATACTTGCAGCATACTTCGAAAATAAAAAGTTGAGCCTCAACAAATTACCTCAAAGTCGAAGTATGGATGAATAATGGACGAAGAACACTTCAATGAACTCAACAAGATTGAACAATACACTCCAATCCTTGATCCACACATTCAGAATACTTGGAATATGTTTATCTCAGCTCAAGAAAGGATTTCAGAGAAAAAAAATGATACATGCATGTTTGAAAATGAAAATTCGGGCCTATTTTTATAGCGGCTCACAGTTCGTGCATAAGCCTCCAGCCTTACGTACGTTAACCACTCTAATGTATGTAACAATTCCTAAGTTACATACACTAACTACTTGAAACAGAAAATCTGCTTCTGTCTGTACACTTTACCTACGGTACCTTAACAATGGCCTACATAAACCTCAAACCTTCCGTATGTTATTCTCACATATTAATGTACATAAGGTACTATTTTCTTCACCCCATGTTGTCGTCAAAAAGTATCTGAAAGTAGCCGCATGTGGACAAGGACTTCACCTTCCATGCAGTTGGCAAGATTCCATATTTACATACGCTAACTTCATATATTAACGCACATTAATCAGCCAAAGTTACGTATGTAAGCGGTGAACTTAACGTACGTGACAACCTCTGTACTTAGCCGATTTTTCACCTTTTGGCATCCTTCAATATGGATCCAATTTCAAAGACCGATACACGATAATTGATATGAAACCATCATAATTCAATATACAAACATCAAAATATATCCGACTACACTTCTCATTCGAGTAGATGATGTATAAAATTTTAAAATACAATATAAAAATACATATGAAATACACGGATATTACAAAAAGGATATCATCAACATATAGTACAAGGAACACCGACACGTTTCCATCACACTTTTTATACACACAACCCCCACATGGGCATTAAATAAATCTATAGGATCGGATGACCTCGTCAAACTGCATGTTCCATGAACTTGATGCTTTCTTACTTCCATAAATGGATCTATTCTCTCCTTTAAGCAATGAATTTATATGGTTGTCGCATATAGATGTTCTTATCCAGACTGCCATTTAAGAATACAGTCTTAACATGCCAATGAATGAATGATCCTAATTTATATTTGGCTCGTCGAGTTGGTCGAGTTGCTAGGCATATAGGTCTTTCTCGACCCCTTATTTGTTGGATAAAGTTTACATTTATCATGAATGACATACTCGATATCTTTATTCTTGCTTTTAAATTAATGAACTTTTAATTTTCAAATGAAAGAAGCATATTTTAATGAATCAAAAGGACAAGTTACACAGTACTTCTTCCATCTCAGTCAAAACTTTACACTTATCCTTTTTTTTGTCTCTTTAAAAAATTTACATTTATCACTTTTACACAATCAAATTAAACAACCAACTTTTACTTTTTAATCTCCACTACACACTCACTATCTATATTTTTTACTTTTTAATCCCCACCACATATTTATCATCATTATTCATACCAATCATTATCTATAATACACTAAATATATACCCTTTGTCAAGTTTTGAACGAGACAGAGGATGTAAAATGATAGGGATCACTATAGTTACTTGTGACACTTTGAAGGGCGAAACGTAATTCGAGCCGGAAAAAGTAGAAGCAGAAATCCACTCCACGTGCTAAATAAATAATAATACTCTCTCCGTCCCAATTATATAGGTTGGTTGGAATTTTCACAAGGATTAAGAAACGCATTGGAAAAGAAAATTATAGAAGGAACTTCCTAATATGCCCTTGTTTATTGTTTAATGCTGAATTAATGCTAGAGTAAATCAAAATATTAAATAAGAGTTTATTAGTAAATAACTAAAAAATATTGATATTTATAGAAAAACGCCTATATATTTGAAACATCGTAACATCATAACATCATAACAAACGACGTTGGTCGTGTGGTCGCACTATGTTAAATAGAATTGCGAACGGGATTTTCAGGAACGCGTTGGAAGTGGCGCCCATTTCAGCGAAAGTTAGGGAAGGGAGATTGAGATGGTTTGGCCACGTCCGCAGGAGGCAGGCATCTGCTCCGGTGAGGAGGGTCGAGAGTTTAATGGTTGTCGGGGAGAGGAGGAGAGGCAGACCGAGGAGGACGTGAGAGGAGCAACTGAGATTAGATTTGAAGGCCTTAAACCTTTCCGAGGCCATGACCGTTGATAGGTGCGCTTGGAGGCGCCAGATCAGAGTTGTGGATTCTTTTGTAGGGAGCGGTGCTGTAGTTGAGAGACTCAGGGTTGGGTTGTCTCGGTTAGCTTTGACCTAGAGCATTGCATTTTTACTTTTATTGTATATTTTATCATATTGTCTCTGCGTGTGGTGTATTTTTGACAGGGAGCTGTGCGGAGAGCCAACCTCTCCTTTGTTAGAGCAGCGTTCATCGGGAGTGAAGTAGCCAAATTCCGCTTAGGTAAGTTCCATGTGGATCAAGCCATGGGCTCAGGTATTGTCTCGAGCATTTTCGAATCATATGTTTTCCTTTGTATTTATCACACAAGATTCACATTGTCACTAAGTTGAAGTCTTACAGAAGCAGTTCTCCCTACCGTAATAAGTAGGCATAGTCACAGACATCTTACCTCTCTGCACTCGCCTGAGCGGGATATACCGAGTATGTTTAGTTTGATTTGGTTTATAACAAATACAAGTCTATATAATTAGGCGCTAGCCGGTAGCAATTAATTGAAGTCGCCCCATAAAGTGCAAGTCGCAAAAGACTTTTACAGGTTTTTTCTCTCCGCAATTTCAAACACACCCCACCACAAACCCCACCAGTAAAGTAATCAATTCAAATTCCAAATTCCACTTTTTGACTTTTCATTTATTTATTTTCTTGCTAATAATTTGAAAATTTCAAAATCATGCCTCCACGATGCATGGTATCATGAAGAGTCAAAGCTAGTAGTAGTCAAGCGTCGTGGCGAAGCCGTCGTCGAAAGCGTCGAATATCACTGTATTCGATTGGTATTCGTGAAACTATTGAATTATTTGATTTGATTCAAAAAAAATTCGAATATTAAAAGTTGATTCGAGTTCGATTCGATATGGATATTCAAATTATTCGATTCGATTCGAGTATTCGATTTGATTTGATTTTTGATTGAATGAAAGATTCAATTTTATCATAAAAGAGTTAGTACAACCTAAAAATAAGAATACAATTCACCAAAAAAAAATACAAGCCAAAAATCATCATAATGTGATATGAAAACAGGACCAGCAGTAGAAGAAGGCGGAGAGATGAAATGAAACCGTACATTTTTTTATTCTATATATAATATACTAAACATATAAAAAATTGATTCAAATCTAATATTCGTGAACAAAACGAATCGAATACCATCAGATTTGTATTCTGATTCGTTATGTCAGCGAATATAAAGTAGAATTCGAATTCGAATTAGAAAAAATGAATACGAATCGCCCTAAACGAATTCGAATCGCGAATCGAATAAAAAAAGTTCGATTCGCTAACAACCCTAGTCAAAGCTCAAGATAACCCTTTATTCTTTAATTGGAAATTTGGTAAAATCAGTAACATAATTATTTGTAAATTCTGAAAATTGAAACGTTTTAATTTTAATTTTAATATATAATAAAAGGTTGTCTTATTAATACACTTTTTTGTTAGTAATAGATTGCTGACTCACTCTTATTATTTTTTTCATTTTTTTTTTTACAAAAATCTACAAGATGTACTTATAAATATAACTAAAAACAGAAAAAAATGGATAGAGAGTATTAACAAAAAGAGTATTAATAATACAACCATATATAAATGAGGAACATGGTGAAGCAATATGGATATTAGCGTTGTTGTGCGGAAGCGTAAATATAAAGGTGCGGAAAATAAATTGACACAAGGATTTATAGAGGTTCGGCTATTAACGAAGCCTACGTCCTCTCCCGGTATCTTTTTCAATATGATGAAGATCAACCTCTGCACCTCTCTTCTATCGGTCGAAAGATAACCGTTACAAACTTATCTTCTATCGGTCCAAGTTAAACCGTACAATCTCTCTTCTATCGGTCGAGATATTACCGCCTGTACTTGTCTTTGTGTCGGTCCAAGTTAAAACATTTTCCTTTTCTATTGGGCAAGGAATCAACCAGTCTAGCTTTCTATGGGTACTAGATAAACCTCACTTAGATATCGATTGCGATTCTAACAATGCCGGATCCTTGATCCTAATAACACCGAATCCAATCGTATTTTTTTTCCTCTCGTGTATGTGTTGAATGTATAAACACTCAAACTAACAATATAAGCTCAATATCACAACAACAATATAATGTATATGAATATCAGATCAATGTCTTGATTGCTTGAAGTTGTTGTAGGATGAATACCATTAGAAGTGATATTTATAGCCATTTCTCTTCCAACTAGCCGTTGCTGACTTTTGACTTGCTAGCGTGTGCTAGCTCTTCTTCATAGCGTGCGCTAACCCTGTTACGTATGTTACGGCTGTCCTGTAGCGTACGTTATCGCTTTCCAGTTTCAGTCCATAGCTTTCATTTCTTTCCTTACGTACGTTGTCACTTCTGCATTACGTACGTTAATCTGTCTTCTCAGCGTACGTTAACCCTTACACGTAGCGTGCGTTAATCCATATATCCGTTGCTTGTATTTGTCAAAGTATCCGTTCCAACTTTATGACTTTGACCGGCTTTTCCCAACGTTCATCTGATTTGAATACACATTACGTACGTTAACATATCCGCGTTACGTACGTTAATTATGCTTCGATAGCGTGCGCTATTCAAAGTACATAGCGTGCGTTAAGCTTGCAGTTTGGGCAGCTTTTTGCGACTTCTCTGCTTCGTTGCTTTGCTTCGCCTCTTTGTTATTTTGCTTTGTTTAGCAACTTAATCATCAAAACTCTATTAATGAATATGTGGAATAAATATTCCAACAATCTCCCACTTTTTGATGATTACAAAACAACACTTGAATTCGATAAAATTTGCAAAAATAATATATATATATATATATATATATATTATACGAATCAAAGTTTTCGGTGTTGACCGTTTCGTTAGTTTCTCCAAATTTTTCATTTTCTGTCATTTTCGACTTCTCCGTTTCTCATTTTTCAACTTCTTCTCTCCCCCTTTTTGTATGCTTTTCTTTGCTCTTTTTCGACTTCTTCGATTTTAATATTTCTCGACTTCTTCGTCTTTTCTTTTTCTCCTTCTTTTTGTATTTTATTTTTCTCGTCATTCTTCCAGAACGCTTTTTATCAATTCAACTCCTTCCTCCCCCTTTTTGTATTCAGCAAAAAGTATAATAGAAACAAATAATAAATACCAAATTGATGTATATACAAATATGCTATACCAATTGATGAATATAACTATATGCATTAAGAAGGGTATAACTCCCCCTCACAAACATATTCGTTTTTTAAAAAATATACTCCCCCTGGGTAAAATACAAATTGTTAAAAATTAATTTTTGGGGATCCAACCTATAGTTGGTTTTTGTTTCGAGACGTAAACGATGTTTGGGATGGTGGTTCCTTTGGGAATCTAAATTTTCTTAACTTCAATCGTCCGTCTTGTGCTTTTACAGTTTGAAATATGGTGCCCGATTTTCAAACATTTTTCGCAATGGGGTATCTTCAAGTTCACGGATTCGGTTTTAAAATTTTGTTTGAATCCCAACCCCTGTTTGTTCAAAGTAAATTTCTGAACCGAGAGCATTTGTTCAAATTTCTCGTTTCCAAACGAGAATTTATTCGTTAAATTTTTTAGCTCGGTTTGAATTTTCAAAAGATCATCCTTTAGGATATTTTCGTTTTTAACGCATTGAGAATGATCGGTCTCAATAAATTTTTCCTTTTCAAGAATTTTGGAATTTTCAATTTCGAATGATTTATTTTTAAATTTAAGGGATTTTATTTCCAATAAAGCATTTTGATAATCCGTATGCAATAATTCAAATGCTTCAAAAAGTTCGTCGTAAGAGTTACTTACTTGACTTTCGACGTCACTATCGTCGAATGAACTTCGGGCCATAAGAGCGAGATTATTTTGATTGATTAAATTATCATCTTCGTCTTCATCGCTCCATGTTGCAACGAGAACCTCCTTCTTGGGTTTTGCTCGGCAGTTCTTCGCAAAGTGGCCTGGTTTACCACATAATCGACAAGAATTGTCGAATTTCTTAGATTCGCCCTTTTGGATGTCCTGCTTTCTCCGGTTTAACAAGTATTGGAACTTATTAATATTCTTGGCATAATATGCCGATTCTTCGTCACTATCATCCACCAGGATTTCTTCTCTCTTCGATATCTTAGCCTTCATGGCTATCGATCTTTCCTTTGGCTTCGGTTTGGCATTCCAAAATTTTAGGACAATCTCGTAGTTTATAAGAGAACCAACGAGAGCACTAAAATCAAGATTATTTAAATCTTTATATTCCATTATTGTCGTCACCGTACCATCCCATTCTCGAGGTAGTGATTGGAGAATCTTCTTTACTTTCTCACTACTCGAAAGTGGTTTTCCAAAACATGCTAATCCATTTTTGATGACCGAAAATCGGTCGAGCATTATAGTGATGGATTCATCGTCCTTCATTTGGAATAACTCGTAATCGTGAAGGAGCATGTTTATCTTAGTCTCCTTGACTTGAGACGTACCTTCGTGTGTTACCTCAAGCATTTTCCAAATTTCTTTGGCACTATCACACGATGATATCTAGTTGTGATCTTTCGGATTTAATGCACAATATAATAACTGCATGGCTTTGCAATTATAATGGTCATTTTTTCAACCCGTATCATCATACTCTTCAAAGGTTTTGAGAGTTTCGTTTGAGTTCATCGGAATTTTGGGACCAAGGCATATATGTAATACCCGGTTGTAATTCAGTAATTATCATTCACTATTTATCATTCAGTAATTGATACTCAGTAATTTCATTCATTATTGATCATTTGTCACTCATATTCAGTCATGGTATTCATCATTCAGAGTAATTGTATCGTGTATCAATCGTCATTCATCACTAATCTGATTGGAGTTTCGTGCCGTGTTTATCATCATTGTCATTTTCGTTGCGAGCTGTGCGTGAGGGGTAGCACACGCTACGTACTCCTTTTAGCGTACGCTAATTGGGTATAGGTAGCGCACGCTACCACTCAGCTTTAGCGCACGCTAAGGTTACCCTGGCTGCAGTCCAGAAGGTACTGGACTGCAGGTGAGTTATTTGTAGCGCACGCTACGAGCGGTAAGTAGCGCGCGCTAACGGATTGTTGTAGCGCACGCTATATATGTGGAGTAGCGCGCGCTAGGGACGGATCAGGTTGAGTCCGGGCTACCGGATCGCATCGATTAATTCATAGCGCACGCTATGAGTTATATTTAGCGTACGCAATCAATATTATAGCGCACGCTAATCGTTTGTTGTAGCGCACGCTATCGAGGTCAGATCAGAGGGCAGACAGTTTTCTGGACTCCAGTACTGGGCGTCAAATTATTCGTTAGCGCACGCTAACTATGAGTATTAACGCACGCTATTGATATGGCCGTAGCGCACGCTACAAAAAGGTACGTAGCGTGCGCTACCGTGTTCGGCAAATGGTACCTGGACTACCCAAATTACTCGTTAGCGCACGCTACGCATGCTAGCGCACGCTAACTCGGATCGCTATAAATCGACAGCTTTAGTCAGACTTCGTCATTTGTCATCTATTTCTCTTCCTCTCATCGGTTCTTGGCGATATGGGCGTTTAGAGAGTGTTCTTCAAGGTGTAATCATCAATCATCATCTTCAAGTCTTTGAGTTGGATTAATCATCACTTCATCATCTCCAATACACCGAATCAAAGGTATTAATTCTTGGATCTAGAATTTCGGATTTTTGGGTTTTCCTTCCGATTTCTTCGTGTAAGCTTGGATTATCATTGAAATATGTTAGTTATGGATTATCTACCTTGGATAAATATATTCCTACGGATTTAATGGTTATTTTCGGAATTATTTCAAGAACCCTTGGGGTTGACTTCGGTTAATTGGGGATTTTCCGATTGATGTTGTTGTAATCATGAATTATGGATTCCTAATGGATTATTGATATCATTGAAGTGTTTTGTTAATTCGAAATACTCAATTTGGTGTTGGTTTCGACATATTCGGATCGATATTTAGAAGTTGTGTGATTGGTTATGTATTCGTTGGAATGCCCTATGAGTTGATTATCGTTGTTTCGACCTTTGGGTTAGTCGTGTTTTGTTGCTTGATGCGTGTATTGAACGATTGTTGGTAATGATTGTTATTCAAGGTTGTTCGAGCGACCGGTATCTTGGTTAGGACGTTGTTCGTGGACGGACATTCTTCATCGGTATTGAGTAAGTTAAATCTTACTCGGTTAAAAGGATACTCATTCCTTTCGTTGTTGATTGTTCATAATCATAATTCATTCATCATAATAATAATCATTTTGAGACTTGTAATTGTCGAATAATCATTTCATTCACGAGGAACGACGGTTCCAAATCATTTCATTGGGTTATCAATCACGTCACTATTACTTTCATATCGGTGAGTCATCTTGTCCTTGTCTAATTATTATTCATTGACATTCATTATGGTCATTCTCGTTCATATGACCTTCTGGGTTCATATTGCGTGGCCGGGTGTGGCTGTGTGGAATTTTTAGTCGGGCACACGATGGTTATGTATTGGGTTCACCGATACATTGGACCGTGCACACGGGAAAGCGTTACACCGTGAGACTAATTAGGTACAAGGACGGGTGTGTCCGGTCATTCGTCTTGTACACACGCACAGAACACTACGGGCGTACTATGGTACTCCTCTTCAGCGTAACTCATAATTAAGAATATTTCATAACTTCAGTTAATTCATGATTGTGTAATTTCAACTCTTGAGGATTGTTGTTACGTATGGCCGTTGGGGGATTTTGTTTTCAGGTCACGGCAAGGCAAAGGCACGGGAAGAGCATGTTGACGGCGACGAGTCCCAGTGATACTAGTAGGGGGGCCCAGTCATTTCGTTTGTTTCAGTCATTTCAGTTATTCCGTCATTTGTATTTTCCGCTGCAAATTCCGTTTGAGATGTTTATTTATTCAGGGTGGTGTATTTTATCTTCATATAAAATATACTAGTATTCGGTATTGTCCTGGTGTGTTGTACTTAAACTCCTCATCGGAGTATTTGGTAATATAATGTGGTTCGGTACTACAATTATATTATTTAATTCATCATTTTCATTGCCTGGTGGGTCCCAGTCGGGGATTCACGGCACTGTAATATCCGCCTAGTTTGGGGTGTTACAGAGTTGGTATCGGAGCGTGGTTTTGAATACTACCCTCCAAGTCATGTCTCGTTTGAAATCATCGTCATCGGACTAGTATCATTGGACTTTCGCGTCACGTGTGACCTGTGCAAATGCCGAGCCAATCGGATCAAGAATCGTAAGATTTCTAATGCCATGGTATAATTTACGGCATTAATCATTCATTCATAATTCATCGTTAACAATCTTCAATCATCATTGTCACTTTGACCAGGGCGGTCAGGTTAACTCATTAATCACCAATTCATTTCATTATTCGATTGTTGATCGTGAAGATCAAATCATTAATCTTGTTAACTCATTCAAGATAATCATTTCAGTAACTTCATCAGATAATCATGTCACGTCAATTAATCATTCATGTAATCGCTGTATTTGAGCGCGTATGCTCATTTTCGTCATTTCATAATATAATCATAATGTGATACTCATGCGAGATATATAATCATCATATGACTTTCCACTTCAGTATGGAAAGGGCTGGCAGAGGACGTGGAGGACGAGGCCGTGGAGCGGGCCGAATCCCGAGAGCTCGTGTGAATACACGTGCAAACGCGAGGAATAATGCTAATTCATCGAAGCTGACGCCGCCACTCATTCACACGACGCGATCATTCATTATCGGGGAGTCGTACCCGGGACACGGCTCAGTCAGAGGGTGTCCGGGTTGACCCACTCGCATTTATGCAGGGCATGATGGCCCAAATGACCCAGATGGCTCAGTTGATGGAGACGATGCATAACTCCGTCAATCAGAATCAGCAGGCTCCTCCGCCGCCACCTCAGAGGCAAGAGAGGAATGTGAGTAATATCATCGGCGATATCTCTCGCCAGAGGCCACCTACTTTTGAGGGCTCGTCTGAGCCGGCAGATATCATTCATTGGCTCGAGCATTTCGAGAAGTTGTTTGCTATGGTAGAGTGTCCCGAGGGACACAAAGTTTCGTTGCGCTTACTACCTTGGTAAGAGCGCACATTCTGGTGGTTGTCGTTGAAGCCCACCGAAGGATCTTGTACTTGGGATCGTTCAAGACCCTCATGATGGATAGGTATTATCCGGCCCCGCTCGAGAGGCCAAGTGCCGAATTGCTCACCCCGACCCCTCAACAGACGAGGATGTTCTCGCCATTGCCGAGAAATTTCAGAACTTCTTCCTTTCGCCTCATCCATCATTCATTCGAGGCGGATAAAATCAAGTATTTCACAAGAGGCTGAAACCCCGTATGAGACTTGCCATTTAATCATAATTGCACCTCGTTGGCCGAATTCATTGAGAAAGCTCTCACCTACGAGCTTACTGCTAAGGAAATTGCTAAGCAGCAACCTTCGTCTGCTAGCAAGAAATCGAAGAATCGTAATCAGTCTGAAGGCGGTCAGACAACTTTCAAGAAACCCCGTGCGGGCTCTGCTTTTTCTGAGCGACCTCCTGTGTCGTCTAAACCCGCGGAATCTCAGTCTCGAGCGGCCAGTTCGGCCATCACCTGTTTTAACTGTGGGGATCTTGGCCACCTCAGTACCAAGTGTCCGAGACAGACTATCACATGTCATAATTGTGGAATTGCTGGGCATAAGGCCCGTTTTTGCCGTAGGGACTCCAAACCTACTCAGACGTCATCTCAGGCCCCTAAGCAGTCACTGCCCGTAATCGTGCCACTTCAATCAACGTCGTTTAAAACGACAGAGCGACTAAAGGTGAAGCTTTTAGCCATCGACGGAGCGTCGGTCGGAACTAGCAAGCCCCGGATTTATGAGATGAAGAAGACCGATGATCCAGAGGCCCGAATGATCTCAGGTACACTCGATATTCTATCTCAACCTGTGTGTACCCTTTTTGATACTGGTGCATCGCATTTATTCATTTCCGAGTCATGTTTGAGTAGACTACGTCTTGGTAGTGCTACTAGTTGTGAGCCTTATGTCATTGGCCTACCTGATGGTAGACGAAATATCGGTAATCGTGAGATTCATAATTGTCCGATTCAGTTTCATGGTCGTGTATGGCCAGCGGACCTAATCGTGGTAGATTTGCCGAGGGACGACATCATCTTGGGTATTGACTGGATGGATCGTCATGATGCCATCATTAGTGTCCGTAAGCGTATGGTCACTATCATTTCGCATTTATGGGGTTGAATGTGTGTTTCAGGGAGGTAATCCCGGCTGTTCTGGTAAGGTCATTAATTTGATGAAAGCAGTAAGGTTACTCAATCAGGGATATGTCGGTTATTGGTGCTATATGGCCAAAACCGAGAAGTCATCAGTAATGTTAATGGATATTCCGATGGTGAGGGAATATGCCGATGTTTTTCCAGACGAGTTACCTGGTTTGCCTCCACAGAGGGATGTGGAATTCACGATTGAGTTGGAGCCTGGTACGTCCCCGATATCGAAGGCACCGTACCGGATGGCCCCGACCGAAATGCAGGAATTAAAGAACCAACTTGAGGAATTGTTCAAGAAGGGTTATATTCGACCGAGTGCGTCCCCGTGGGGAGCACCAGTGTTGTTTGTCAAGAAGAAGGATGGTTCATTCCGCTTATGTATTGATTATCGGGAGTTGAACAGGGTGACGATCAAGAATAAGTATCCCTTACCCCGTATTGATGATCTCTTAGATCAACTTCGGGGAGCTTCAGTATTTTCCAAGATCGACTTAAGGTCCGGATATCATCGATGCGGATCCGAGAGTCGGACATCGCGAGACGGCGTTCGAACACGCTATGGTCATTATGAGTTTGTGGTTATGCCGTTCGGATTGACTAATGCACCTGCGGTATTCATGGAGTTAATGAATCGGGTTTTCATCGACTTTTTGGATCAGTTTGTTGTTGTCTTCATCGATGACATTTTGATTTATTCTCGTGACCGGGAGGAACACGAGTTTCACCTTCATCAAGTACTCGACGTGTTGAGACGAGAACAACTTTATGGGAAGTTCTCCAAATGTGAGTTCTGGATGTCCGAAGTGACTTTTCTCGGACATGTAATTTCATCAGACGGAGTTCGTGTTGACCCTCAGAAGACGGAGGCTATTCGAGATTGGCTACCTCCGAAGAGCGTTAAGGAAATCCGAAGTTTCCTCGGATTAGCGGGTTATTATCGGCGATTTGTGGAAGGATTTTCTAAAATCGCTCAACCCTTGACGAACTTATTGTGGAAGGATAAGAAATACACGTGGTCCGACGCGTGTCAACGGAGTTTTGAGGAACTCAAGAGCCGGTTAATATCAGCACCTGTACTTTCCTTGCCGCAGGGGACGGAAGGATTTGTGGTCTATAGTGATGCGTTCGGACAGGGTCTCGGATGTGTACTCATGCAGAACGGGAAGGTTATTGCCTATGCTTCACGGCAATTGAGACCTTACGAGGTTAATTATCCGACCCACGACCTGGAGCTAGCAGCCGTGGTGTTCGCTTTGAAGATTTGGCGTCATTACCTTTATGGCGTCACCTGTCAGATATTCACCGATCATAAGAGTTTAAAGTATATATTTACTCAGAAGGAGTTGAATATGCGTCAGAGACGGTGGTTGTAATTAATCAAAGATTATGATATCGAGATCCTCTATCACCCGGGCAAGGCGAACGTCGTCGCCGACGCCTTGAGTCGTAAGTCCGTTCAGGAACAGATGCATGCACGTTTAACGATTCGAAGGAGCTTCAAGGAATTCCTTAGACCCGAGATCGAGGTCCGGTCAGCGAGTTCGGGCGGCTTTGTATGTTAGAGATTTCATCGTCACTCGAGGAGGCAATCCGAGAGAATCAGGGTTCGGACCCATCATTGTTGCGCATCCGAGAGGATGTGGCTCAGGGGAAAGCCCCTGGATTTGTGGTCCACGAGGATGGACTTTTGAGGTTTAAGAATCGGTTGTGCGTACCGGCGAATGACGAGTTGAAAAACTCGATTTTGAAAGAAGCTCATGCTACCCCTTATTCTGTTCATCCGGGGTCTAGCAAGATGTACAAGGACTTGAAACAAAATTACTGGTGGAGTAATATGAAGCGAGAAGTCGCAGAATTTGTTTTGAGATGCTTAACCTATCAATAAGTTAAGATTGAACATCAGCGACCGGCGGGTATGCTGAAACCTCTTCCTATTCCCGAGTGGAAGTGGGAAGACATTTCTATGGACTTCATCACGAGTTTGCCGACGAGTCGTCGTGGCATGAATACGATCTGGGTGATCGTGGACCGCTTAACTAAATCAGCTCATTTCCTTGAGATCAAGGAGACGTGGGGTCCCGAGATACTTGCTCAACTGTTCATCAAAGAAATAGTCAGACTGCACGGTACTCCTAAAAGTATCGTTTCCGATCGTGACGGACGGTTTGTGTCGCATTTTTGGAAATCAGTTCATCGTGCTATGGGAACTCAGCTTAATCTCGATCGCTTTTCATCCTCAGTCAGACGGAAAATCAGAGAGGACCATTCAGACATTAGAGGACATGTTGAGGGCATGCGTCCTCGATTGGAAAGACGATTGGGAAGCCCAACTACCATTGATCGAGTTCACGTATAATAATAGTTGGCATGCTTCGATCAAGATGGCACCTTACGAGGCCTTGTATGGTCGTCGTTGTCGATCTCCGTTGTGTTGGGACGACTTATCAGAATCAATCGGCACCGAGCCCGATATGCTTATAGCCGCCCGTGAGAAGGTAGCTTTGATCGAGTCGTTTGTTGATGGCTCAGTCGGCAGTAAATCATATGCAGATAACCGTCGTCGACCATTAGAGTTCGAGGCTGGTGACCATGTGTTGGTTAAGGTATCCCCGAGTCGTGGTATCTTCCGTTTTGGAAAGAGGGGGAAGTTGAGTTCGAGATTCATTGGACCGTTCGAGATTTTGGATCGAGTAGGCGAGTTAGCTTATCGATTGGCTTTACCTCCGGCGTTGAGCCGAATTCATAATGTGTTTCATGTCTCTCAGTTGCCGAAGTATGTTGCCGACCCGAGCCACATACTTCAGTTCGACGAAATCGAGATCGCCGACGATCATTCATATGAGGAACGTCCTATGCGAGTTTTAGAACGACGAATCAAACAGCTGAGGAATAAGACGATTCCTTTGGTTAAAATTCAGTGGTCTAGACACGGAGTCGAAGAGGCTACTTGGGAAACCGAGGATAGTATGCGGAAGAGTTATCCCAAGTTGTTTGACCCTTAGTTTCGGGGACGAAACTCTTTTAAGGGGGGGTGTATGTAATACCCGGTTGTAATTCAGTAATTATCATTCAGTATTTATCATTCAGTAATTGATACTCAGTAATTTCATTCATTATTGATCATTTGTCACTCATATTCAGTCATGGTATTCATCATTCAGAGTAATTGTATCGTGTATCAATCGTCATTCATCACTAATCTGATTGGAGTTTCGTGCCGTGTTTATCATCATTGTCATTTTCGTTGCGAGCTGTGCGTGAGGGGTAGCGCACGCTACGTACTCCTTTTAGCGTACGCTAATTGGGTATAGGTAGCGCACGCTACCACTCAGCCTTAGCGCACGCTAAGGTTACCCTGCTGCAGTCCAGAAGGTACTGGACTGCAGGTGAGTTATTTGTAGCGCACGCTACGAGCGGTAAGTAGCGCGCGCTAACGGATTGTTGTAGTGCACGCTATATATGTGGAGTAGCGCGCGCTAGGGACGGATCAGGTTGAGTCCAGTGGCTACTGGACTGCACTGTATTAATTCATAGCGCACGCTATGAGTTATATTTAGCATACGCAATCAATATTATAGCGCACGCTAATCGTTTGTTGTAGCGCACGCTATCGAGGTCAGATCAGAGGGCAGACAGTTTTCTGGACTCCAGTACTGGGCGTCAAATTATTCGTTAGCGCACGCTAACTATGAGTATTAACGCACGCTATTGATATGGCCGTAGCGCACGCTACAAAAAGGTATGTAGCGCGCGCTACCGTGTTCGGGCAGTGGGTACTGGACTACCCAAATTACTCGTTAGCGCACGCTACGCACAAGGGCTAGCGCACGCTAACCTGGACTGGCTATAAATTGGACAGTTTAGTCAGACTTCGTCATTTGTCATCTATTTCTCTTCCTCTCGTCGGTTCTTGGCGATTTGGGCGTTTAGAGAGTGTTCTTCAAGGTGTAATCATCAATCATCATCTTCAAGTCTTTGAGTTGGATTAATCATCACTTCATCATCTCCAATACACCGAATCAAAGGTATTAATTCTTGGATCTAGAATTTCGGATTTTTGGGTTTTCCTTCCGATTTCTTCGTGTAAGCTTGGATTATCACTGAAATATGTTAGTTATGGATTATCTACCTTGGATAAATATATTCCTACGGATTTAATGGTTATTTTCGGAATTATTTCAAGAACCCTTGGGGTTGACTTCGGTTAATTGGGGATTTTCCGATTGATATTGTTGTAATCATGAATTATGGATTCCTAATGGATTATTGATATCATTGAAGTGTTTTGTTAATTTGAAATACTCAATTTGGTGTTGGTTTCGACATATTTGGGATTGGATATTTCCGAAGTTGTGTGATTGGTTATGTATTCGTTGGAATGCCCTATGAGTTGATTATCGTTGTTTCGACCTTTGGGTTAGTCGTGTTTTGTTGCTTGATGCGTGTATTGAACGATTGTTGGTAATGATTGTTATTCAAGGTTGTTCGAGCGACCGGTATCTTGGTTAGGACGTTATTCGTGGACGGACATTCTTCATCGGTATTGAGTAAGTTAAATCTTACTCGGTTAAAAGGATACTCATTCCTTTCGTTGTTGATTGTTCATAATCATAATTCATTCATCATAATAATAATCATTTTGAGACTTGTAATTGTCGAATAATCATTTCATTCACGAGGAACGACGGTTCCAAATCATTTCATTGGGTTATCAATCACGTCACTATTACTTTCATATCGGTGAGTCATCTTGTCCTTGTCTAATTATTATTCATTGACATTCATTATGGTCATTCTCGTTCATATGACCTTCTGGGTTCATATTGCGTGGCCGGGTGTGGCTGTGTGGAATTTTTAGTCGGGCACACGATGGTTATGTATTGGGTTCACCGATACATTGGACCGCACACGGAAAGCGTTACACCGTGAGACTAATTAGGTACAAGGACGGGTGTGTCCGGTCATTCGTCTTGTACACACGCACGTAACACTACGGGCGTACTATGGTACTCCTCTTCGCCGTAACTCATAATTAAGAATATTTCATAACTTCGCTTAATTCATGATTGTGTAATTTCAACTCTTGAGGATTGTTGTTCATGTAATCGACCGTTGGGGATTTTGTTTTCGTGTCACGGCAAGGCAAAGGCACGGAAGAGCATGTTGACGGCGACGAGTCCCAAGTGATACTAGTAGGGGGCCCTACCATTTCGCTTTGTTTCATCATTTCACTATTTGATTATTCCGTCATTTGTATTTTCCGCCGCAAATTCCGTTTGAGATGTTTATTTATTCGTGGTGGTGTATTTTATCTTCATATAAAATATACTAGTATTCGTATTGTCTGGTGTCTTTGACTTAAACTCCTCATCGGAGTATTTGGTAATATAATGTGGTTCGGTACTACAATTATATTATTTAATTCATCATTTTCATTGCCTGGTGGGTCCCAGTCGGGGATTCACGGCACTGTAATATCCGCCTAGTTTGGGGTGTTACAATATAACCTTCCATAATTCGATATCGTAAGCTCGGATGAAAATAGACATTTTCTTCGTCCAAGTCATGAAATTTGATCCATCAAAAAATGATGGTCGATTTAGAGCCAGGCCTTCGACTGGAGCAATTTGTAATGCCATTTGGATCTTCTCCTCGGATGTTAAGCCGCTTATTGGAGGTACCGCTCCGATACCAATTGTTGGAGCAATATGGGTATTAGCGCCGTTGTGCGAAAGCTTAAATTTAAAGGTACGGAAAATAAATTGCCACAAGGATTTATAGAGGTTCGGCTATTAACGAAGCCTACGTCCTCTCCCGGTATCTTTTTCAATATGATGAAGATCAACCTCTGCACCTCTCTTCTATCGGTCGAGGGATAACCGTTACAAACTTGTCTTCTATCGGTCCAAGTTAAACCGTACAATCTCTTTTCTATCGGTCGAGATATTACCGCTTGTACTTGTCTTTGTGTCGGTCCAAGTTAAACCGTTTTTCTTTTCTATTAGACAAGAAATCAACCACTCTAGCTTTCTATGTGTACTAGATAAACCTCACTTAGATATCGATTGTGATTCTAACAATGCCGGATCCTTGATCCTAATAACACCGAATCCAATCGTATCTTTTCTTTATCCTCTCGTGTATGTGTTGAATGTATAAACACTCAAACTAATAATATAAGCTCAATATCACAACAACAATATAATGTATATGAATATCAGATCAATGTCTTGATTGCTTGAAGTTGTTGTAGGATGAATACCATTAGAAGTGGTATTTATAGCTATTTCTCTTCCAACTAGCCGTTGCTGACTTTTGACTTGCTAGTGTGCGCTAGCTCTTCTTCATAGCGTGCGCTAACCCCGTTACGTACGTTACGGCTGTTCTGTAGCGTACATTATCGCTTTCCAGTTTCAGTAAGTAACTTTCGTTTCTTTCCTTACGTACGTTGTCACTTCTGCATTACGTACGTTGATCTGTCTTCTTAGCGTACGTTAACCCTTTACACGTAGCGGGCCTTAATCCATATATCCGTTGCTTGTATTTATCAAAGTATCCGTTCCAACTTTATGACTTTGATCGGCTTTTCCAAACGTTCATCTGATTGAATACACATTACGTATGTTAACATATCCGCGTTACGTACGTTAATTATGCTTCGATAGCGTGCGCTATTCAAAGTACATGGCGTGCGTTAAGCTTGCGCTTTTGCGACTTTGCGACTCGCTTTGCTTTTGCTTCTCTTTGTTATTTTGCTTTGTTTAGCAACTTAATCATCAAAACTCTATTAATGAATATGTGGAAAAAATATTCTAACAGAACAGTGCTACATGCATACATATACATTTCATACATTCATTTACTATGGGACCCATTCATTTATTTGGGATCACTATAAATGAATGAATAAGCTGATCATGAGGATGTGTATACATATACATACATATAACATTACACATAAATGAGTAGTTATTCGTGCAATTTGTTCCACATGATTCTAGTCATCTTTTACATATCTATGTTATTTATTTAATTTTCTAATTTTGAAATGAAATAATACATAAAGTAAGACCATCTATTTTCAGAATAGGGAAAACAACATATTCTTACTAGTACAAATTCCTTATAATACACATAAATTATAAAAATAAATATATTTTAATTATCACAATGAAAAAACTCAACCTACATGTGATCATCTCAATTTATTTGTACTGTATATTAAAAAAATAAGTACATATCAACCTCCTGCATAATAAAAATATGTTAATATTCCAAAAATGTCAATCCAGTAAAATAAGTCACATAACACATAATAAGCTCAAAAGTGGCATATACGGTTGCCGTTTGTCGGTCAGTCGTTGTTTGTAGTGTCATGTCCTACAAAAACGACCACTTGGCGATCACTTACCGACGACGGCATGTCATAATATGATGGCCAACAATAAGGCCTGTGTTGAAAATAATTTATAGCTTGTCAAAAGAAGTTTTTTTCTTTTATACTTTTAGACATGGTTGAAATTCAATATATTTATAATTTTCTTGCATTGTATTTCAGAACTTATGCTAATTTTGATGCAAATCCTTTTGGTTTTAACGAGTTTTTTATTTGAATTTATATTTTTTAAACGACATGGATAAAGTTGAGTCATTTGATTGGTAAATAAAATCCTAATTAGCATTGGCATGTAATTAATTGACATGAGTTTTTGTAGAATTAAGAACTTTCTATTTGTGAGTGTTGGTATTAGATTATCTCTTTGATTTTTTTAATGTATTATTTATATTTTATTATATTCATTTATTGATTTCAAAGATTAGTTTTTTAAGAACTTAAAATTTATTCAGATGATAGTCGATTTGTGGAAGCGCATTTTTTGGACTTATTTTTGAGTGCTGATTCGATTCGATTCGATTCGATTCGAGTCCATTCGATTGATTGATTCGCGATTGATTCAGTCGAGTCCCATTCGATTCGATTGGGCCGATTCGATTCGATTGCTTCTTCTTCTTCTTATTATTATTATTAATCTTAATTATTATTATTGTTATTATTACTAATAATATTACTATTATTGTTGTTGTTGTTGTTAATTACTATTATAATTATTATTTATCATTACTATTATTATTATTATTTACCCTTAATATATATTTGATTCGATTCGATTCGATTCGATTCAGATCCATTCAATTTCCTTCGATTCGAATCGATTCGATTCGATTCGATTCAGATTCATTCAGTCCAAAAGAACAGAGGGCCCTGTTCTTTTGGACTTATTTTTCGATTTTTCGATTCGAGTCCATTCAGTCCCATTGATTCGATTGATTGATTCGATCAGCTTCTTCTTCTTCTTATTACTATTATTAATCTTAATTATTATTGTTATTATTACTAATAATATTACTATTATCGTTGTTGTTGTTGATTACTATTATTATTTACCATTATTATTATTATTATTATTATTATTATTTACCCTTAATATATATTTGATTCGATTCGATTCAATTCAGTGCATTCGATTCGATTTACTAGATTAGTTCGATTCGATTCGATTCGATTCGATTGATTAATTCAAATTCATTCAAAAAAAGAATGAGCGCTTTATACTACTATGTGGAAATTTATAGAATGATATGACACACTTGCCATATTCATTTCAATTAATTACAATATTTGTACCTTATGAGATTTTGCAGATAAAATGTATTATCTTCTTAGTAATACTTATTTCCTTTATATGGATCAACTGTGCTACATGGATTTATTCAATTACAATATTAATAACATTTGTTTTCCTCAACTATAAGTCTATAACATCATATCATACATAATGGAATGTATATGATGAGTTTTATAATTAAATTGAGATTTGATCAAAATTGTGAGATTTATGAAGGGATCCAAATATAAAAAAATATTTTTCATAAATATCCCAAAATAAAATTAACTGAATGTATTTCATAGAAGGAGAAAGCATAAAATACATAATCGATTTCACCATAACAAGTGGAGTATAGTAGTAAAGAAATTAGTCCTAAAGCTAATAAAAGTAGAAAAAGAAACCAATAAGGAAATAAATAAGCAACAGCCCATCATAAGCGGTTTCGAGATTCGAGACTAACTAGAGGACCAGAGAGAACAAAAGAAAAACCAAGGAAGACGAGAAATATGCGGCAAGAGAAATATAGAACACAAAATAATCCGGTGGTTAGGGCGAGAAAGTTGGGCTCACATTTGTTTGTTTAGGTGGTGGCGGTGAAGGTGGTGCTTGCTTTTTTTTTTTTTTTTTTTTTTCTTTAGGAGTTCATATCACTCAGATCGGGGAACAGAAGGAGGAGAAAAGAGGACCCATCTGTAAGTTTTTTTTTTTTTTTTTGGGTTCCTTGTAAGTTTAAATTAGCCCTTTTTATTTCGCAACCATTTCTGCATTTTTCTTATGGTTTTTGGTTCGATCTGCATGTTATTTTGTGAGCCATCTATCTCGTGCTGGCTGCTCTGAGCTTCTTCTGTTCTTATTCTTCTCCTATTTCCCCCCTGGCCATTGTATCCCGAGGGGACGGGGCATAATCGTGCGCCAGTTGTATGTGTAATTGTCGTTGGATTTTGTCTGTCTTCGTATCTCTCGATAATTTCATTCTTTTTGTAAATATGTGCACAATAATTTATTTATTTTTGTTTCTGAGGTCCAGTTTCTTTTTTCTGATGCCGTCTCTTAGATTCTTGTAAATAATACTTTGTTTTTCTTGTTTGTTCGAAATTGGTTAGAATTTGGTGCGGTTGCTCTTCACCGATTCCATCCGCTTGGTTAATTATGACATCCTTTTGAGATTTTGCTGAAAATGTTTGTTCTTTCTTTAGTTGTAGTACTTTGTAGAGAAATTTCAGTTATTCTGCGGGGCTATTGACAGCTTGTTTAACCTCATTGTTTTTTTTAGCAAATTTTGTGCATCCCTACGTTCGTTCTCTTTCATGTCGAAAAATATTTCAGTTATTTTTGTTTTCGTTAGATTTCAGTAATCTTGAAAATGACTTGGCACCCTTGTTGGAAGTTCTTTTCTTTTATATCGACAGAGTGTTTGCAAAGAATTGAAGCAAAAGTGATTCTCTGCAAAATGCTGCTTTTGTGGTTACATCTTATTTTGGAGCAAGTGTTTTGGTATTTTTGTGAATAAGAAGAAAGTTGTTCTTAACATTCTTATTCTTGATTTTTATCACAATCCAACTGCCCTTTCTATTCCCAAGCACTCACCCTTCATATATGGTGTTTTTCTCATTCAATTAAAACACTAATTCTGAAAGTTTTTTTTTTTTTTTTTTTTTTTTGTTCTTCTTCCAAACTCTTCAACGTTGATTGTTTCAGCTTTGAACTCTATTTGCAAAAACTACTAACTTATGATTCCCAACCAGTCCTGCTCCTACTTCAATAAACCACTTTTAAGGGAAAAAAAATAAAGCAGTAACATTTGCAAATACTTCCGTAATCTGACTCATTTTTTTCATAATGGGAATCGGAGCCACATTCAATTGAACAGTACAGTTACCAATTGAATAATTATGAATTTAAAGTCTTTAACTTGAAATCCATCAATCCTAATGGAGCCTTACTTATCTCAATTATTTGAAGTAGATTTATCTTCATGCAGGAGAATGGGAAGGGATGTTACAGGCTTACGCATTGACAAGAAGTCCATTATGGTCAATGATAAATCAAATGGTAGCCCTAATCGTGCAGTTCATGTTGCTCCCAAAGCCTTACCAGAAAATTCTGAGACAAACGAGGAACAAGATGCTGTGCTAGGGGTGGAAAGTATAAACGACGAGCCTGATGAGAAAATCATTAAGTCTGAGGTGAAAAAGTCAACGGACAAACAGATAAGTTTGCCAGCAAAACCTGAGTCCGGATCTGCTGGTAATGGGACAGCTGAAAAACAAGCTTCATGTTCAAGCCATGCTAATGGGGTTGACGACGATGATTCTGGTGAAAGGGTTTTGTCCAAATCTCATTATTTGGATTCCCCCAAGTCAACAAAGAAATCAGAAGTGAGTGCAGTTATTCTAGATGTCAAGCTATCCTGTATATTTATTTACCCTCTGACTTCTCATACACTTATTTATTATCATATTTATCCAACTCATTCCTTCATGGGTCATGCTTTGATCAAATCTAGTGGGTTGGATTGCATGGGTGGATATTTGATATCCTAATTGGTAAATACAAATACCTTCTTGAGTTTCGGCTAATCATATGAATCTTAATCCTAAAATGATTTGAGGTTGACTAACATGTATCACATCCGTTGAAACCGTGAGTTGCATAAACAAAAAATAAAAAAGGGGAAATATGATTGATGCTCAATCTACAATTAAAGCTATGAAAGTCATAAAAAGTGAAAACCATTTTTATTTCAAACAGATTTCCCAAAAAAAAAATATTAATAACAGTAATTTTAAAATATACAAAATAAATAAATGGAAATACGAATTGTAAATAAAAATCAAATCAACTAAAGAGAAATAACTATTTAAATATGGAGGACGATAGTAGAAGATTAGTCAAAAGGTTTGAAAATTCTGAAAAGTAACTCAAAAATAAAATAAATTAAAATAAAATAGGAAAAAATATTAAAAATAAATAAGAATCAAACTCCATCAACCACCCGTATATTTTCCTTCCAAAGTGCCCCTTCATCGCCATATTTCTTTCGATTCAAGTAACCTCTCAACGTTTTTAATCGTATTTATTCATGTTTTCTTAGGTCTTCCTCTGCCCTTCACAATTTTACCCGTTCCACAATCTTGGAGCCTCCTCACTAGGGCATCAACAGGTTTCGTCTCACATGGCCAAACCATCTTAATTGATTCGTCATCATCTTATTTTCTATAGACGCAATTCTTACATTCTCTCTAATTACTTCTTTTTTGAGCCAATTTTTTTTGTATGGCTAGACATACACCATAGCATACATATCTCCCCTAGATTCATCTTTTAAACATGACACTATTTTACAGCCCACTCGGTGCCATATAACAGTGCAGACCTAATTATCGTACGATAGGCTTTACCCTCTAGTCTATGAGGCATCCTGGATTGCATAGAAACCTTGTGGCACTCTTCCCCTTCAATCAACCGTCTTAATCCTATGAGCCATACCACCGTCTAACTCTTCATTCTTTTGGATAATAGATCTAAGAGAACGAAAAAAATGGATCCTTGAACAACTTCCCTATCAAAAGTGATCGTCCACTCTACCTCCATTTTCGCTAAACCTACACTCCGAATATTCAGTCTTACCCCTGGTCAGCCTAATGCCTTGAGCTTCTGAAGTATCTCTCTAGAGTTCAAATTTGAACTCCAACCTTCGTCTCACCAATCAATACAATATCATCTGCGAACATCATAAGGATTATCGTCTTGAATTGGTTAGTTCGTCCATGACTATGGCAAAGAGAAAAGGACTAAAAGTAGATCCTTGATGCACCCCAGTCGTAATCGAGAACTCTTCTGTCCTTCCAACATTAGTTTGTACACTTGTACTAGATCCCTCATACATTTTTTTATGAGGTCACATCCTTATTTGCTAAGGCCCACCAAATTAATAAAAACCATATGTAGTTCTTTCTTTTTACCTCAGTAATGTTCCATTATATGTCTCATAAGATAAATTGCTTCTATGGTCAATCGCCCAAGCATATATCTAATTGGTTTAATGATATCTTCACACATTTATGGAACCTTTGTTTAATTGCGTGTTCCCATTATTTCATGTATTACTCATTGTTTAATTCCGTATTAATCGGAACAATCTGGAACATCATCGTTATTCTTATACAAAGTGATGAGAGTACTTTTTCTCTACGCCAATGACATCTTGTTGCTTCTTCAAATTTGTTGAAAAACATAGTTATCCGTTTGATCTCTTTCCCCCCAAACACCCGTAAAGTAGGTATACCATCCTTTTCTTCTGCTTTCATTGACCCCATCTTCTTAAGTGCCATTTTCACTTCACCTTTTTCAGCTGTTCACGTAAATTCTTGATTAACCATACTTGATGATGTTTAAATCCCCATTATCTTGTTCCTGATGGCCATTGATTATCGTATAAAAGTATGACCTCCATATATCCTTATCTCTTTATTTCGAACCAAAACTTTTTGTTCAATATCCTTCACAAATTTATCTCTCCCACTATCCCACGTCTTGTTCTACATCAGACTAGCAAGCTTATAGATATCTTGTTCCCCTTCCTTCGTATCTAACCTTGCATATATTTCTCGATTACCTTAGTTCTGGCATCTCATACTACCTTTTTAGCTTCGATTCTAACCTCCTCGTACTTCTCGTAGTTTTCATTGCTCTTGCATTTCCCAAATACTTTTTAACATTCAAATTTGGTCTTTATAATCATTCCACCAAGATGTGTCCTTACTTGATGGCTTTTTTCCTTTAGATTCTCATATAACTTCTTTTGCAGCTTCCTTTATGTTATGTTCCAACATATTCCAAGCCGAATCTATATTCATCTACGTGTAATCAGACTAAATACCCTTATTGATAATCCTAGCCACAAAAGTATATTGACTCTCCTCCTGGAGCTTCCACCATTTGATTCGAGGGTCAACTTGTGGTATCTCTTTCTTAAGTGCCTCTAACCTCGAAAATCAAGCACCACAACTCTATGTTGCATCAACAATCTCACCGGGTATCACCTTGCAATCAGTGAAACTCTTCCTCCAAACAGCCCTTACTAAAAATAAGTTGATCTGACTTGCATCACCTCCACTTCTATATAGAGGTGAACACGGTTCCGGTTCCGATTCGAACCGGAACCGAACCGCCGGTTCCGGAAACGGGAACCGGAACCGAACCGGTACCATAGTGCCACGGTTTCGGTTCGAACCGGGAACCGGCGGTTCCGGTTTCGGTTCCAAACCGGCGGTTCTCGGTTCGAACCGTTCGAACCGTTTTTTTGTAAACTTCACTTTAATTGTTTTTTGTTGTTTAAATGTATTTTTGTAGAAGTTAATGCAATAATAAAATAAAAGAAACAATTTTGAAAAAGAACCGAAAAGAAATGGAGAGAGAGAGAGAGAAGAGAGAGAGAAGATATTAGGGCAACTATTTCTTATTATTCCTTAGATAATAGTTTGTGGTATTTATAACTAAGTTCTGTCGGTTCAATAAAGGCGTCATGGGAAAGAACCGAAAAGAAAACCCATGAAGACGTTATCGGGATCTCTAAGTTGTACTTTTTTGAAGTATACCGTGAAGACGTTGGAACGCGGAGTTCGTTCCTTCTTCCCCGCCGTCGATCGTCGAGTCTGGTGGTCCAATCCAAGGCCGCCATCTTCAAACTCGTCCATATCGTCCTCCAAATCAATAGCTTCGTCTTCTTGGTGCGTGGATGGAATTTCTTCATCGTCATCTTGTTGAGCAAGGCGTGACGCAATTTCAAAATTGTCTTGGATTTGTTCCTCCTCCATTTGTTCACGTTCACGACGATTGGGCACCCTTCGAAATTGAGAAGTCCGAGTAGGATCTTCACTACCGACGTAGGTTGATTCGTCGGGATCCTCTCGAATAACAACACCACGTAGACGATGAGGGCCTCGTGGTCTATTTCCAATGGTAGAATCGTACTTCAAAGCGTTTTTGCCCTTACCACTACGACCCGAGCCGGAATCGGAAGAAGCCATTTGTAGGGAGAAATGACTAATAGTAATAAAAATGAGTAAGAGTAGAAAATGCTTAGTAGAGGTGAAAGTTGGTGTGAAAAATGGTGAGGATTGAGGGGTATTTATAGGGAAAAAGTAGAGGTAAAATTGGGAGAAATTTGAATTTGAAATTCAAATTTGAAATTGAAATTCAAATTTGAAATTTAAATTTGAAATTCAAAACCTTGGGAACTAAAATCTGAAAAAATAAAAAAAAATCTGCAAAAGTGGGAATCAAATCTGCCACCATGTGCCAAAGTGGGTCCGGCCGGTTCCCTTTTTTTTTCACGGTTCCCGGTTTGAACCGTGGGAACCGGCGGCTCTGGACGGTTCGCGGTTTTGAACCGGGAACCGCCGGTTACATTTTCTGGAACCGAAACTGAACCGTCTGGACACGGTTTCGGTTCTGGTTCGGAACCGTCTAACACGGTTCCAGTTCCAGAATTGTCCCATACGGTCCGGTTCCCGGTTCGATTCTTTTGGCCACCTCTACTTCTATATGTCACCAAGTGAGAGTACATTTTCTAGAATCAGTGTTCATTATACCCAAGTCATATGGCAAAGCCACCATGAACCTGTCAAAGCCATCTCTGCTTGCTAGCACCCGCATGACCATTGAGGTCACCACCAGTGATCAATTTCTCATCCACCCGTAGGAACTTGTTCAACGGCCTCCTCCAAATCATCCCCAAATTTTTGTCTGTGAGATATCCTACTTGTGGTGCATATGCGGTTATGATATGATCGTTATAACCTCATCCTCTTCACATGCTTAATCTTCATAATCCTGTCACACTTTCTTGACCCATCCACCACCTATACCCACTCCATTTCTACCTCTATCATTTCCTGGGTACCAAAGCTTATAACCTCAAGGAACTAATACCCTTTTTTCTCCAACCCATTTAGTCTCTTGTAGATACATTATGTGAATCCTCTTTCTCCTTATAACCTCCCAACTTCTACTGATCTTCCCGTCACCATATCCTACTACAAGAATCCTTACACATTTGACACCAGACCTATATGCGCGCCGTGTCCGGGCGACGATCTAGCAGCCCTTGCATATTTTCCACTACACACGGGCTTATGAGGACTAGGACACCCTTGCCCATTTGACACACTCGGCGTAGATGTGGAGCTAAGCGTCGCCTCTGGGCAATGACCTAGCAACCCTAACATACTTTTCACTACATCCGACCTATGAAGTGCAGCGCCTTGTTTCTGGGGAGGCGCCCCAACGATTTTTAAATTTTGATTTATGTACATAAAATTTGGCGAGTTTTATGCACGCTGCCATAAACCTACCACAATCCTGCTCCTTTATTCAAAATTACATTAACCCTCTTGAAGTTTGATTTTGTCTTAAAGGGGTAATTGTAAATATTTCTATATATTTAAGTGGTTTTTGAAATGTTATTTGCTTATGAAGGGGAGAAATGTAAGACGGAATCAAACCCCACATTTTTTTTTCATAATTAGCCCAAAACCGAGGTTTTTTTTTGTTATGAACCCTTATTTTTTATATTTACTAAGAAATGTCTAGTAAGCTTTGGTGGTTGGATGCTCCGAAGCACGGACTCTCCCAGACAGGGAGAGTGTCCGAGTCCAGTTCGTTTTGGACTCGGACTCGCCGCCGACGCGGTCGGACCGCGTCCTGGTGACGTGGATATGTGGACGCGGCGACGGACTCGGTTTGGACGCAGCGACGGACGCAGTTTTCTCTTTTCTTTCCTTTTTTTAAGGAGAGAGAGAGAGAGAGAGAGAGAGAGAGAGAGAGAGAGAGTCACTATTAGTGATGCCGGGAAGATAGGCTTTATTATTTAGGATTTTGAATTGATGGCCCACTATTACTTTTTTGGTTGTAATTCGGAAAGCAATTGACCAGAAAATCAAACCAGAAATGATAAAGATTCTACATAGTATAAAATTATTTTTTATAACTGAAATTCTTTATTTAGTTGAGAACTCACTATGTAATAAAATTCTTTATTATGCACTTTCAAAAAAAATATTTATTATTAAGATAATTCAATCATCTAACTCTACTATTATATAATATATATATAATTATATATATATATATATTATATTATTTAATTTGCCGAGTCCTATGCTGTGTCCGAGTCCTACTTTTTGGAGTTTTTCTGTGTCCGTGTGTCCGTGTCCGTATCCGCGTCCGTGCTCCATAGGTTGGATGTGTGCTGTAAAAATTCAACTTCTTAACCCTTGCATTAAATTGGTTCACCCAATAAAGCAGTATAGTCCAAACCTTATTTCTATCCCGTGACAAGAGTCCCTTGCTGTTTCCGCTCCACATGATTATGTAAGGGTTGAGAAGTATCGGAATGATTGATCAACAAAAAGTTACCTTCTACAGCACACATCCAACCATCAAAGCTTTCTAGAGGCGTGTAGGTATCATGCTCTTTATGCTCCACATGATTATGTAGTGTTAATCAGCATAAAAAATAGTAAGATGGATGATACATTACATATGATGTCTTGTTGGCTGCAGTTTTAGTTGAAAACTTGGATTTCTACTGATGCTGGGTGTATTTTTTTGTTTCCAGCCGAACGCTCATTTCATGTCAAGGAAGCAACTGCAGCCTAATCATAAAAATTATTACGATGAAGAAGACAATTGGTCATTGGCTTCCTCGTATCCTTTATCTGACTTCAAATTTCTGCTTTTAGGTTCTTGTTATTATATTTTTTCTGTTTTTTTCCAATGTTTGAAAAGGTGTCCCTGAGCGCGCTCCAAGGCACGCCTTGGGGTTCTTTTGAACAGAAAAGCGGCAGAGCGTGTAAATTTAGGCGGGTTGTATGAAAAGCTCACGCTTTTTTCTTAGGGCAGCACTTTTTGCGCATTACTTACGCATTTTGCGCTATATTTCAAAAGCGTCCGTTTTTTGTATATGAAGTAATAAGAAAAAATCTGAGAAGCGGTTGCTCATTTTCCACTATAAAGATCTGAAATTTCTTCTTCACATCTTCCTGTTTGGATTCTGGGTTAGACCAAAGGAGGACGGTATCCTACTGTCTAATATGAAAGAAGAAAAAGAAAGAATGAAGAATAGAGGAGGAAGAATGGAGGAGGGAGAGGGTTTCAAATCTGGTAGAGAGAAAGGAGGAAAGAGGCGTCTGGAAATTGAGAAGAAAAGTGATGTTTTAGGGTTTTGTAAAAGTAGGCGGCTGAAAATTGGGAAAGAGAAAAAAAGTGATGTTTAGGGTTTTGTATAAGTTTGAAATTTACATGTCTGCCCTTGGTCAATATGAATATTCACTTCAAATATTGGTTATTTTAAATTTTTTTGTTTAAGGAATAATTTATTTATACTATTTTAAGTTATTTACTTAAGGGATAATTGATTTATGTGTTATTCTATGTTGTAGAAAAAAAGGCACGCAGTGCTTATGCCCTCTCACCTCGAGGCTCACGCCTTGCTTTTTGGCAGGCCAATGCCAAGGCTTACGCCTTCGCTTTTTGGAACATTGTGTTTTTTTTTTCTCTTTTCTTTTTAGTTGCTTTTCTCAATAATTTAGTAGTTTGCTATGCTCTTGCATTTTGGATTTTCCTTAGCATTTGTAGTACTGCAACTTCTGTAAGGAACAAAATTACAGTTCCGGTTGCTCCAAGATTCAGTTGCGTGGACCGTTTGGATAGACGTAAGGAGGTACATTTTCATGCTGCATTAAACTAATTAATTAAATAAATGTTATACTCTTTTTCCTTTTATTTCCTTCCTTTGTTATTTTTTCTCTTGTTTTGTTGTTTTTAGTTTTATACAAAGTTGGAAGAGAAACACAGAGCCTTGGAGAAAGAGAAACTTGACTATGAAGCAAGAACCAAGGTATGCATTCCTTCTCCTTCTCCTTCTCCTTCCCCTTCCCCTTCCCCTTCCCCTTTCCCTCCTCCTCCTCCTCCTCCTCCTCCTCCTCTTCCTCCTGCTTCTCCTTCTCCTTCTGCTTCTTCTTCTCCTTATGCTTCTTTCTGCTTCTGCTTCTTTTCCTACATTAGGTCTCTTATCTTTCTTCCTTGCATAAACCTGTTTAAATATTTGTGAATATTACAAAGTTTATCCTTTTTTGTCACTATCTGAGTTTGTAGGAAGAAGAACAAGCAGCAATAAAGCAGTTGAGAAAGAGCATGGTGGTCAAAGCAAAGCCAGTTCCCAGCTTTTATCGTGAAGGGCCGCCACCAAAAGTTGAGCTTAAAAAGGTACTTGAAATTTTGATTTACGTAGGTTTGGAATAAAATGGGATTTAATTTATATATTCTAGGGATAATTATAAAAATACCCTGAAGTTTGAGCTGATTACTTAAAAAACCAAGGCTTTTGCAAATTACAAAATTCCCCTTGAGGTGTCTTAAATGTAAAGCGTAATTCTGAGATTCTTACAAATTTAAGGGGTCTTTGGAATGTTTTTGCTTAAGAAGAGAGTACAAGTGTAATATGGAATCAAACCCCATTGGCTTTTGTAATCTACTTTATTATTAAAAGAAGGTTGTACAAGACACATGTCTTTATGTAGATTTTTTGAATTAATTATTTTTTTAAATATACTAACTCCTACCATTTGAATGAGAGTTGATGGAATCAATTTTTTTTTCTTTTTATTTTTCTCTCAATGTTTAGAAATTAATAGTTTTATCGTCTCAACTCTATTTTTTATTATTAATATTTTAAATTAATCTTCTTTTTACGATATTTTAATTTAACATTCATTAGGCATATATATATAATTAAAATATTCCTTTTTGAATATAAGTTGTTTTTGAATAATTATTGTATTATATCTTGATTTTAGATTATTTGTATATAAAATATAAAAATCAGATAATTTCCAAATAATTTCATTGAAGTAAATCTATATTTTTACAAGATCAATATTTTAACTTCAGTTTTCATCTTCTTATAACAATTTTAGATTACCGAGTTATTTTATTTTAAAAATATTTGGGAAAAGAATTAGAGACATGTTAGATTTACATTCAAGTAGAAAGATATATTATTCGTTAAAATAATTTTTTGATTGATTCTTCTTTGTATGAAAAGAAAAATTATATAAACAAATATAATAAGCTGATTATATTTTTATTTAAGTACGTCACAATAATATACTTTATCACCCTATGCCTAATGAATTACTATCATTGTGAATCTCATGGTATATTATTAAGTATAAATGTGTGACTTTAATCAAAATATTTATCAAAAATATATGACGTTCTTTCACATGTATACTGATATGTAATTATATTAGTATATTAATATAAATATTACAAATATACAATGATCATATAGATTCCTGTCATGCTTATATATTTTATATCGAACTTTTACTGGGGCTTGGATTTTTACCCGAAGAACCGAATTTTAATAAGAACCGAACCGAAAAATTCGGTTCCGGTTCCGATTTTTTTATTATTAACCGGTTCCGGTTCTTAATTCGGTTCTTTTTTAATATCCGGTTCCTGTTTTATGATGTTAGAAAAAACCGGTTTGGAACCGGTTCTATATATATTATATATAATAATAAAAATGATATTATATATAAATTTTTACATAATGTAGGTATTAAATAAAGCAAATTAAATGTACTTTGTTCAAAATATTACACATTAAATTCGGTTTCTACTCAAAATTTTTTTTTTTTTACAAAATTCAGTTTTTTCGCACAATTCGGTTCCTAAAAGAACCGAAAAACTCGATTTTTACACATTAAATTCGGTTCCAGATCCTGATTCGGTTCCTGAAGAAAAAACCGGTTTTTTTGGTTTCGGTTCCTAATTCGGTTCCTGAAAAAAAGTGGTCAAAAACCGAACCGGTTTATGTATTTAGAAACCGGTTCCGGTTCTTTAAATTTTTACCAAGAACCGAACCGGTCCCAGTCCTAACTTTTACACATCTATACCTAATATTAAAAGAGAGTCGCAAGAAAATATAAGGAAACATGTGTCATCTCCATGTTAATCCTCTTTTTAAAAATCTTAAAAAAATAGACGTTTAATTTGAGAGGGGTGATGATTATTCCATTATATACTATCTACCAATTAAAAACTTCCTCTCATTTTATTCCTTTTATTTTTAACCTAATAGTTTAAACAATTATAACTTTTACGTATCAATTTTATTTTTGAAAAAAATATATTAAATTCGTGCTCTTTAATTTGACATCCATATAGTATATATAAAATAATATAATTATAATATATTTAGATGATTAAAATATTTCAATATAAAAATATAAGACTATTGAAGAAAGATATATTTTTTGTTTATTTTCATAGCTTTTTAACAATTATTTGATTTTTAAGAATTATTTTGTTCTTATTATAAAATAGTAAAATATATTACATTAATGTCAAATCATATAAAATTATATTAGTAAAAATATCGGTTGTATACTTTTAATGAAAGTTGATAATACATCACCACCAACAACATCATCAGAGCCTTAGTTCCAAAATGCTTTTTAGGATCGGCTATAATAAAAGTTGATAATAATAAACATAATTTAATTTCTTATTTATAAAATTAGATATAAGTCTCATATTGTCCTATATGAAAAATAAATGCCGGTGCTTAATTAATTTATGGTTTTTCTATTATGTGCCTTTACATCACATCATAAGAGTTTATAAATAAAATTAAATCAAATAATAGTATATGTATGTGCATACTGACTCATGGATATTTTATAATAATTTTATAATATTATTGAAATTCGATTACATGAGTCATGTTCCATGATGTATGTGTTGATTTTACAATATCAATCACGTATTGTGACATGACAATAGCAATTATCTCAAACTCATCGCCGTCTCATGATATTTTCCATATAAATGGAAAAACCTATGATGTTGACGGTTTTGGAATTTCGTTCTATTTCTCCTTCATATGAAGGTTGCGACAGGAAGGGCATCCGGCGTAAAACTTTGCCACTTTGTTATTTGCATGAGTTATGGTGTTAACTAATTTTAGACAATTAAACGACACTATAATCTTCATGCCACCGACCCCAACATAGTTGGGATTAAGGTGCTGTTGATGATGATGATGATTGAAATTCGATTACATATTTTTAATATAATAAAATATTTAACATTTTATGCCGTGCATCGCACTGGAGAACATCTAGTTTTGAAAAAAAGAAAATAAGAAATTTCTTTTTTTTTTCTGGGAAGTAATTAGCCCAAACCTCGGGGTTTCTTTTTGTAAGTACCCCTATTTTTCTATTATTAACGGAAAATGCTGGTCTAAGCTGTGTTCATAGTTCTGGTAAATGAAAGATGAGAAACAAAAATGAACTGGATTGGGTGATATGCAGTTACCGGTCACCCGTGCGAAATCTCCAAATCTGACAAGAAGAAGGAGCTGTGGTGATGCAGCAGTAAAACCTTCTCCAGAGGATAAGGGCCTTTGTGGACGAGCAGCTCGTCACAGTGTAGGCGTTCACAAAGAAGGCAAAGCCTCTCCTGTTCAGAAAAAGCCATCTCCTCTTACTCCCAAAAGTAATATGCGCAAGTTAAATGGATCCAAGAAAGTCAATAATCAATCTAAAGATACAACTGATAGTTCTCATGGCAAAGAGCACGGGAGTGTAGATATCTCAGTTGAATCTTGAATTTATCTCGCCAGTTTATAGTTTCTACCTCTAGCCTGGAAAACTCGTTCTTTTAATGATTGATCAAGATGTTTATGCAAGACGACCTCATCACTCACAGTAACTTGTCAAAGGTAACGCCTAAATTCTGAGTACATATCTCGTGTAATTTTATATTTTGTGTATTGGATACGAACATATTTTTCTTTTGAAGGAACTTCACTACACCTACTGGTCATTTCGGTTTTTGATCAGGTAGTGTGTGACTTAAGGTCGATGTATTTGGCACTGATGATTTCTATAACTCAATGTTTTTCTTTGTTTTGTTCTTTAACAAATTTACCCCACGTGGAGGTAAAACTGGACAAGTATTTTCCAGAATTTCTAATGTTTAATGCTGTGGGATAGGTTTTGCACTTTGTATTTTGTTCTGTGGGTGGGGTGGGGGGTGGTGGGGGTGGGGGTGGGGGGGGGGGTGGGGGAGAGAGAGAGAGAGAGAGAGAGAGAGAGCATCAATTATTTGTTGTTTTATTTCTCTTAAGCTGTATAGTGAATATCAGTCTCGCCCCTTGATGATATGCACAATACGTCAAAGTTCAACTTTGTTTTCAACACAGTGAGTGGCCTGTGCTATAAACGCCAATGGTACTGGTGATATCTCAATAGTCATGAATAGCAAGCTATTCGGAGTTCCTGACACCAATTTCTTGCCTAGAACTGCACTTTTCTTTAGGCTGTTTTGAAATGTTAATTTAGTGATACTTTTGTCGTCAAGACTGGATTCCCAGCATAGAAAATATATTGCAGCCATTTTGTGGACCATTTCAATAATTTATTGCAGCAGAGTTGATCAAACTGATAGCGCAATTCCTAGGTCATATATAATGATCAACAAAGTCAGACTTGATAATGCTGGGTTTTCTTACATCTGATTATTATTTAATGACTTATATCACAATAGGCGTTGATGTTGAACATCAAATAGTGCATCATGTTCATACTCGCCAATGATTTTGCTGAATCATTAATCAGTTGCGTTCAATTAATTGTCAGACCATCAATAACGAGGACAAAACTTCCTTTTTCCTATACAGGGATATGTTATTTTACATACCTCGGACACTAATTCTCACTAGATCGAGTGTGACCAAAAATCCTATCAAAATCTGACATTTGGTTGAGAACCAAATCTTTCATAGCTTAAGAGTATTTGGTTGTGATGGATATATTCGACCACAACATACAAAAAGCCACCTAGCATACCTCCAAGTTGATTAGAATGAAACTGGATGTGATCCTATCAACTGCTTAATTTAGTCGTAGCGTGCTACTGCGCACACTCTTCTGTACATATGAAATGAACAAGAAGCCGACTTGTACATATGAAATGAACAAGAATTCATGTCTTTAGAAGTGACTCCCATTAATATACACTTGTACGCTTGATTCATTCAACAAATCTCCAATGCTGATTCTCTCTTTTCTTTTTTCGAAGTTCATTTTTTTTAACTATTTCTTACATAAGCCAGTTACTAGAAGTAAACACGAACGGCTAATTCACCGATGTGCCATTATTTGGGAAATTATTTTCTCAAATGCCATCATTTTCAAATTTAATACTAAAGTGCCACCTTTTCACAATCTCTCTCTTCAATTAGAAAAGTCCCTCATTTTTTTATTATTTTTATACTAATTCTCTTATCTCTTTAATCAATTAATTTTTAAAATTAATTAACCAACTAATTTGTTATGTTCTTATTAAATCAATTAATTTTTAAAACTAATTAGTTTTAAATTAATTTTTAAAACTACCTAACTAACTAATTCTTTTTTAACTTGCTAATTTATTTGATAGTTAACTAATTAATTCATTATGTAATTTCTTATTTGAAAAATTATGTAATTAGTTAATTAGATAAATAATTAAGTAGTTACTTATCTATTTCATTAGAAATAGATAATTAATTAAATAACTATAAATTCGGTTTTTATATATTTAATTTTAATGTTGGTGAACCACAACGTGGGCTTGGTAATTTTCAAGTTTTACAAAACAATAACTATAAATTCGGTTTTTAATCTATCCCCCCTCGCACTTCTACAACGTGGGCTTGGACGAGGTGGACCACAATGTTGGTGAATTTGGCCATTCTATGCTTCGCAACCCAACGCACGGAGGATCTACATGTTGGTATGAGATTTCCCACAAAAGAAATGGCCCAACATGTAATAAAGGAATACCACATCAACAAGTCACTGGACTTTAGTGTATACAAATCCGATTATACTAGATGGATTATAAGTTGCAGCAACATGAATTGCACGTGGAGGTGTAGAGTCTTGTTAAGCAAGAAGTCAAACATGTGGGAGATTCGAAAGCTAGATGGGGTACATACATGTACATCAACAATGCTATCACAGGATCACCATCAACTCTCATGTGGAGGGTGAGACGGCAGATGCATGGTTTTTCTTCCTTCAACGCTTGAAAAATTGGGTCACACCACAACCCGACCTCAGCTTGATTTCGGATAGACACGAATCAATAAAAAGTGTTGTTAGGCGTCTAAATGGTGATTGGCATCATGTCTTCTGCATTCGACACATATCACAAAACTTTATGAGGACTTTCAAGAATATGGAAATGAAAAAAGCTGTCACTAATATGGGTTAGTATACCATTTATATACATTAACAATTATACTTTTTTTTTTTATATTTATTCAATCTTTACCAACCTTAAAGATTTGTTAATTTCAGGATACTCCATGAATCGACCCGGCGTTGCATACTACCGTAACAAAATCAGTGATTGGAATCCAGATGCCGTCTTGTGGGTTGACAATATTCCAAAGGAACAATGGATCTTAGCATGGGATGAAGGGCGACGTTGGGGTCACATGACGACTAACCTTGCTGAGTGTATCAACAACGTATTAAAGGGAACGCGCAACCTTCCCATAACTTCATTGGTGCAGTCAACCTATTACAGGATGACAACAATATTTGTCGACAGAGGGAGAGAGGCCCAAGCAATTCTGGCCACTGGCAAGATATACACAGACCAAGTCATGAAAAAGGTTAAGGAACAACAACAAATGTCAAGGTCTCATGAAGGTTACATACAAAACCGAGTACAAAGTATTTTCAGAGTTAAGGAGTTGGTACGGCCACGACGAGAAGGCCGGCCTGCAGGGACATTCATTGTAGACATGCAACGACGATGGTGTGACTGTGGTGAATTCCAAGCACTACATTACCCATGCTCACATGTTATCGCTGCTTGTGCACATATTCACCATGACTATGCAGTGTATATGCCAGAACAATACACGGTGCGATATGTTTTCAATGTTTACAAAGAGGAGTTTGAAGCAGTGCCCCATGAATTGTACTGGCCAAAATACACTGGACTTGAGTTGTGTCACAATCCAGCCATGCAGAGAGATCCAAAAGGTCGTCCGCAGTCTACCCGTATTCGTACTGAAATGGATAAGAGAGAAAGGACTGGCCATCGCAAGAGATGTGGACTGTGTCGGGAAGAGGGACATAACAAGAATATGTGCCCTAACCGTTTTGGAGATCCTCAAAAAGAGTAAAAAAATTGAGTAATTTGTATTTGTACCATTATCTATATGTATTTGTAATATCGTAATCAACCTCAGTTATTTTCCTTCTATTATGTTATTATTACTTATTTTACGGTATTTAAGTAAATAAATAGTTAATAATCTAAGTAATTAATTAAATATTTTATTAAAATTAAATATATTAAAAACCTAATCTATTAGTTATTTAATTAATTATCTATTTTCCAAATAAGAAATTACATAATGAATTAATGAGTTAACTAACAAATAAATTAGTAAATTAAAATATGAATTAGTTAATTAGTTATTTAATATAAAAAAGTAGTTAGTTAATTAATTTTAAAATTAATTGATTAAAGAGATAAGAGAATGAGAGAGAATGTGAAAATGTGGTATTTTAGTATTAAATTTAAAAAGTTGGCATTTGAAAAAATAATTTCTCAAATAATGGCAGAGTGGTGAATTAGCCAACACGAACAACTCTAAAAAACTTTAACATTTTTTTATTTGAAAAGGTCTTTCTTTATAGAGCTAAATTGAAGGTTTGAAACCCTAGTAGCATAGGGGAATCAGTTTACCCAACCGACTTCCATACCAACACGAGTAGTTTAACTCATCACTACCTCGTAAGTGCGTTAATAATTTTTTTTTATTGCTTTAAACTTTTTCATAGTCTTGAAATAACATTTTGCATGGTTTGAAAATTCTACTTAGTACGGACCTAAATACATGAATGGTTTTTCTCGGAGCCCGATCACGCCTTATAATGAAAGGGGGAGAAATGATGGACCACTTGTCAATCTGTAATAATCAATGACAATTATACCTGAAGTATTTGACAAGCACAAAAGCTATAACTCAGTTCTATTCACGTACGCTTGTTAAAGAGAATACAACACAGAGGAAAAAAATGAATGGGATTGAGAACAGGGGGATTGAATACTGAATGAATTTGTGGTTAAGATATATGTCATACATTTCTTACCTAATGAAATTGGCCGACCCGCCATAATTTTCCTTTAATAATGCATTTGCTCATCTCAAGACATTATTTGCCAGCAAGAATTAGAAAAACTACCTTTTTGAATGGAATAAGGTGAAGGAATTTTCGAGCGATGTGGTAATGAGCCGTAAGAAAGATGATCAGAACATTCCTTGTGTCGTCTTGTTAGGAGTAGAGGAGCATGGTGAGAGAGATAGACATCCAATCCCGCAGCGCAGCAGCTAGTTGTTGGGTTTAATCTCAAACTTTGATTAACCAATTCGCACTCTCCAATCAATCGATCAATCAAAAAATAGGTATAACAACTGAAAACACTTGAAAGAAAAACAAAGAAATTTTTATTTCTCGAAGGATAAAAAGTGTCTTCCCGGAATAGTTTATGATTCTTGATTTTCAATCCAATACGAAGGGTATTCCCTGCTTTGGCATACAGTAGGCCCTTTAGGCGATAAACTAATTCCACTATGGGTTAGAACAATTTATGACTCTTTATCACATTCTTCTCTTTACAGTAGTAGAAAGGAGTCTCGTTAAATTAGCTTGTTTGGCAAGAAAAAGTGAAAGTGAATTCTAGGATTTCTAGTTCCATGATATTGTGGGTTTTGATCAAAAATTTATACGCGGAGAAATAATCAAAACTAATCTGGGATCACATGCATATATTAAAGATGAATATAATTATATCTACTTACGGTTCAAGTTGATATATGTACTTTTGATGCGTGCTTCTCTCTCGGAAAATTGATGATGATAGGAATCTGAGTGATTAGGTTATAGCTCTTCTTATTCCTTTTGATGAATCCAATTCATCGACCATAGAGAAGATTTAGGAGTCCAAGTGTCGCCCCTTTATCAATATCCCTACATCAAATACCGAATCACCTCTAGTTGTTAGCTTAGGCCATGAAGCAAAATAATGAACTATGCTTCCCCCTCGCTCTTCTCGATCGAATTAGTGTATATGGTAGGGTATTGTGTTTTTGGCTCCAATTAATTGTGCGGTTCTATTTTCTGTGCAGGTATTTATGCCATATAAATTACATAAAAACACACAAGGAAATAGAATACCAATCTAACTAGGAGACCCACACAACAAACTGCCTATCCCCCTTTTATTCTCGCTACCGCATGTGGGGGCTCCTCGGACCGACACAGGCACTGTTCGGGCAGTCCGAACCGAAATTTTCCACAGACTGTGCGGCATGCTTGGCCCAACCAGCTGTGTACCTGTAGCCTATTTTATCCTTGCATTTAAGTCTCGTTTATCCTCTTGCAATATTACCCTCTAAGCCCAATTGATTCAGTATCATGCTTTATGTATGACCTTGTAGGTTCAATAATAAACTGTGAGTTTAATTCCCAATTAGACTTTAAAGTGATTCCAGCTAAATATTTAAATCGCTAATTAATAATTGAATTAGTCCTGCAATCTACTAGATGAAAAATGCATATTGATTAAATGCCACTCTTCCAACAATCCCTCATCTGTCCTGCACAACAAGTGTGCATTAAATTATAGTTGTATCTTGTGTCTTTATTTGAACATAAGGCAAGATATCGCGTCATCCTTATATAGTTCGAATGTGTTTCTCGAATCTCTAAGCTAATCTGTTCAAACATATGATTAATCAATAATCCATCCGAGTATGGCCATGTGTTTCACAGTATCAACTATCAGAGAAGCCCATAACATAACTATCATATGTAATAGAAGGACAATTATAGTCTTTTACATACTCTACTTAATTCATAGACTCCGAGTAATGATTGTATAATATCCTTCGACATTATGATGTTTAACAACATTAATACTAGTAATCTACAAGAAAGAAAATAGTGATTTACTCAGGTCTAATGAATCAACTCAAATACTAAATGAGATAATCTTATGTTATTTTTATCTCTTAAAGAGTTCTCACGATGGGTCTATCTAATATGCTTATGTCCATGCAACCGAATCTTGATATTCCATGCCACTTAGCGCATGAAACGACACTATGAGTTAAATTGCAAACTATTCTTCTTAAGTTATTAGTGTCCACTTTTAATGACCCTCTACAATGATAGAGTTTGATATGAAATTATAGCTCATTAGATATGATGTCATTATACAAGACTTATTATCAATAGCCTATTTGGATATTTAAAGAGCAAATCTTAGACCATTCCTTTAATACTAAACTAAAATCAAATGAACACAAAAATGATGAATGGAATATATTTATCTTCAAAATATTTGCAATCATGAATAAATCATGACTAAAAAATTATGGAGATCACAACCACTCCTCAACGTGCTTGATTCACATGGCAAGAACATGACCCACACATTTTGCCTGTAAAAGAGGTGTAGTTAATGGATATGGTACATTGTCATTCCTTGGTACTTTGCGTATCTTCACATCACCTCTTTTTACCATGTCTCTAATTAAGTTACCTTTTTTATGTCGTGTTTGGAGTTTTGGTATATTCTCAGACCCTTTGCTTGTGCGATGGCTCCACTCAACAATGTTGGGAAGTACACGAAATTGTTCAATAAACTTCTCTAAACGCCTTCATTTACAGCTTCAAAAGCAGCAATATACTCGGCTTTGGTTGCCAAGTGGCAGTATTGATATGCTTGGCACTCCTCAATCTTATTGCGCCTCTATACAGATAGTAAATATAACCTAATTGTGATCGGAAATTATCTTTATCCGTCTTGAAGCTCACATCAGCGTAGCTTGTCATGACCAAATCATCTTGTCCACCATAAACCAGGATTGACTCCTTTTAGGTAGTTCAGAATATTCTTGGCCACGGTTACTCGGCATGATTTAAGCATATGGTACGTTGTAGAGAGCACATATCATGACATATATGGTGGATCCTATTGTCGAAGCGTAAGAAACCATACTCATTCTTTTTCTCATCCGACCCACTTCGACACTGAGCCTTGCTAAGAAACATGCCATGAGACATGAGTAGAAAGCGTCTCTTAAAGTATTTCATATTGAACCTAGCGAGCACCTTATCTATGATTCTATATAAGTTCTTTGACTAATCTAGTCATCCTCTTATATTTATATTTATGCATACTGATGCTGAAAATATAATGTGTCTCTTCTAGCTCATTGAGAAACACTTTCTAAGCAGTATCCTAACTGACTCCAGCATAAGAAGTCAGCGATATATTGAACTAGGAACACAATTTTGATCCTACTAACTTTATTATATATACAATATTCTTCTTTATTTCTTTAAAGCCAAACTTCTTGGTTGACTCATCAAAACAAATATTCCAACTTCAAGATGCTTGCTTCGATACATAAATAGATCTCTGAAGCTTGTAAACTTCCCAGCATGTTTTGGATGTTCAAAACCTTCAAGCCATGTCATATACACTTTCTTTAAAATCCCATTTAGGAAGGTCGTCTTGAAATCCATTTGCTAGATCTCATAATTATAATGAGCTGCAATAGCTGATATTATCCTAACATATTCGAGGATAGCGATTGGAGAGAATGCTTTAATATAGTCCACCCTGTGAATTTGTTTGTAACCTTTTCCGACCAATCTAGCTTTGAAAACGACATTGTTTCCACCGATGTCATTTTTCTGTCTTAAAACCCCATATGCATCCTATAGGTTTTACCCCATCAAGCAAATCAGCCAATTTTCAAGCTTGATTTTCATACATGGAATCCATTTTAGACTTCACGAATCTAGACATTATCCATAATCGGGGATCATCTCAACTTCCTTGTAGGTACTAGGCTCATTGCTTTATAAAAACATGATTTGATAGATTTTGGTCATACTAATACTCCAGTTGTTGGGATAATCCCTTGGATTTTGATAAGTGCAGAACCCAAAACGCAGTACCGCAGACAGAATCTACAAAAGAGTCAAAGAACACAACAAGGAGACCCTTTGGAGATACATCATTTATAATGTCGGCTCCACATACAAAGATAATGAAGTACTTCCTACAACATCAGTCTCAATAGAGGTTAACATTTTGACTAAAGGAATATTTTATTCTTTAAGTATTCCAAGTTTTGAATGAATTTAATGCTGCATTTAGTGCGCCACAGTCTGGAGTGTGAACATACCATTTATGCCGACTAAGGTTTTAGAGAGAATTAAATGCTGAAGATAAAAAACACAAGTTTAATTCAAATTCCTGAAGCCACGAATCAGAGCTATCGACATTTTACCTGCCAACAACATCCACATTGATCAACGACTATATTTCTGCATCAATAAATACCAAAGGAGGACAATTGGAGCAAACGGCCAATTAACGAAGTATTCTCGCAACCAAAGCAATTATTGGGAAAAATATCAGCCCTATGTTTTGATAATTGCCCCATACAGCATAAGCTCTTCAAAGTTAGCATTTCGGTCTAAGTATGGAAGTTGTTAGGAAACTTCATACAGCCTGCCCATACAGCAAAGATCATCCAGCATAGTCAAAAGTCCGTTCCTACAGCATTTTCATCATTATACAGCAAGAGATGAAGAAGTTGGATACAGCAAACATGCTGTAGGTGTTTTACTTAAGAAAAGGAAAAGACATATCCAACAGGACCGAAGAAAAACTTTAAACCATTGTGAAAGAAAAATTGTTTATTCATAAAGTATTCACGGTTAAAGTAGCATCTAATGCTGATAGGATAACATTTAATTCGGCTGAAGAGACTACAATTTGAACAGTGTGAAGAGCATTTATGCTAGTAAAAAAGAATGTTTGAAGCATTAAATGCAAATCGCCTTTAATTCAAACATTCTGAAGCCGCCAATCAGAGAAGTCTCAATCTCACCAACCGGCCAACGACTACATTTTAAAGGATCTATTTCTAAGGTTATAAATAGCCCAAGCAAGAGGACATTGCGAACCAAGTACATTATCTCGCGAAATACATCTGATGCATTAGCTATAACAATCTGAATATCAAGCTAACAAAGAGCAGTATATTTCCTTGAGCTTACAGCATCATCAAGAGAAGAAATACACAGTCCTCAACGCAAACAGCACACCTTACAACGAACGCTCATCAAAGCATACAGCTACTGTTTGAACATGTTCTTCCCAAACCTTACGCTGAGATCAACTTACCCCTATATGGACTAAACCTTTGCTAGTTCCGACCTCTGTGGGAAGAATAACATTGAAGATGAAGCTCCAATCTGTGTGAGAAGAAGCAATTCAAAAGAGCCAAGCCAATCACTGTGAACGACCCAAGATATTGTCGTCTGTATCAATATGTGTGAACGATACAACGACATATTTTAGTTAAAGTCACATAGTTGTGTACGCCATGATTTTAATAAAACATATTACTCCTGTGTGGAGGACCAGTACGTAGAGGAGTTTACCTCGAACCACTTAAATCTGTGTGCATTTACATTCTGTCATTTACTGTTTTCATATATGCCTGTGATTTAAGTATACATATTGCAAAAACCCTGTATGCACCAAGCAAACAGGAGAATACTTAGTTGCTGTATTTACAGCAACTCAATATCGGTCTTCTGCTACACAAATAACTTCGAAAAAGATACAGCTTATTCAACCCCCTCTTCCAAGCTGTTTACTGTATACTTTGTGGCCAATAGCAATGAAAGCTTAACACAATAACAATTAAATGCTCCTAAGTACTCAACTTGATAACAAGGTCCTACAACGATCGAATTGAAACGACAATGCTGTTATCTTATACAGATTTGACACCATCATTAGTTTATAAGAGTTTAGTCTTGTGTAGACTGAAGTATCAACCAAGCTTCAAACTGTGTAGGAATAAGATGTTTTTCAGGATCAAGCTTCAGACCTGTGTGGGAAGAAGTGCAGAGAAGTGTTCACTGTGTAACCCATATATATAGATTTGTGTGAACGATATAGTCTGTTATCTTTTCTTAGAAGTTTAGAGTTGTTATGTTATATATGTTTTCTAGTGAATACCTTATGTGTGGAGCTAAATGGACGTAGAAGATTTTCTTTGAACCACAACTTTCCTTTACTTGCTTATGTGTCATCATCTCGCAACATAAACATACTTATATTTTTATTAATATACTTACTCTGACTCACTATAAGCAAAGCTTCTTTACATCATCATTACTGTAATCACAAAGCCTACATGATAGTAACAACTTTGTTGTATCTTTGTCAGTTTAACTCCTACAGCAAATACCTTAAGTATTCCACCAAGCACTTTTAAAACAAAAGTTGGGTAAATCTATTCAACCCCACCGTAAGCTATCTCTTAGAGTATATTGTGGCAAAATAGTGGTATCAGAGAGGTTCGGTCCACAAAAAGTTAAACATATTAATTTTTTACTTGAACTATATCCAAAATCACAAGTTTAAAGCCTCACATGTTTTTCTTTTTCAAAACCATTTATTCATTATCATTCCATAATGATATATGGATATGATTAATAAGGTCATTATATTTTTCATTAACAAGTTTGATGATTAAAGAATTAGGATGGGAGCTCACCTTGCTGCCATGCACGAGGAAATAATTTTTATTTGACGCTAAGATGCTGGAGAAGGCACTGGATCAATGTACGACACATGACAAGAAGAGACCAAATCTGTACAATGTCGCTAAAAATATGCTCTATGTAACTCCTGACAATCGCACATTCTCGAAGGTAAAGAGCTGTAAGACAGCATGGAAAATCTGAGATAAACTCAAGATGATCTGTGAAGGCACAGAGCTTTCAGAAAAAAATATCCAAATTGACTAAAAAGTTCGAGTCTTTCGAAATGAAATCTAGTGAAACCCTTTGGGAACTCAATCTCAGATTCACTGGTATAGTCCATGATCTTGAGGCACTAGGCAGAAACTTTACTAAAAAAGGAAAAAAAATTAAAAGAATTAGAGCACTACCTGTTGGGTGGGATATCAAGACTACAACCATGCGATTTTTTTTGTGAACTTAATAAAATATCTACTTTTGACTTGATTCTGACTTGAAAGCTTTCAAGCATGATATAAGCATAAGGGGGAAGACGGATAATCTCCTTCATGAACTATATCACTGACTGCTGTAGTATATGAAAATAAGCACAACTCATCTCCTAGTAACTCAAAAAGTACATGAGAAGATGACGAGCCGTCATAGGATTATATGACATTTATCGTGCAAAAGTTCGAGAAGTTTATGAAGAACAATGAAGTACTCCCTATAGACCAAATGCGTCCAACCCAACCAAGGTTAATGGCAGAGTCTCACCCAATGCTGACTCGAACCTATTTTATAATTATAGGAAATCCGGATACTGTGAGAATAGGTGTCCCTTCCCAAAGGTCGTCAAGTACCCTGGAGGGGAAAGATAAGAAAGACAGGAAAGGCACACAATACAGCATGAAAAACTGCATGCGCTACTGCCGAGAATAGAAGCAGTGCCTACAATGAAGGATACATAAGCTTCTAAACAGCCTATGTCGGATGTTGACACATCCGACAGTGAAGAAAAAACCTACTTTTGTATGATGGAGAAAGAAGATAAATACAACAACAATAAGGTAACATCATCGTCCGCTACGAGTCTTAATCATTATACAAATATATCATCAACATTTTGGAAAATGATGAAGGATTTTAGAAACATTCAATCCGCATATGAGATCTTAAAACAAAAAACCTATAATTCACTATTTCCAACATCGAGCTTAGAGACGAAAATGATTTCCTAAAAGAACTTATAAAAAAACAATCTTCTGATCTTAAATAAGGCCAATTCATTATTGAAAAACTCATGGAGAGCAATCAAAAACTTACCACCGTGGTAAGTGAGATGGAACTAGCTAAGTGATTATGTATCTCAGCTTGCTGCTAAAATCAATTATCTTGAAAAAGAAGGATAAGAACTCGAGGCCACCCTTAACTCTTTAGGAAAATCTTCAAAATGGGTGGAAGATATCCTTAGTGTTGGCCAACATATTAATAATAAAAGAGGCTTTAGATATTCCTCGTTTCTGCCTCAGATGGTCAATCCAGTATGGTCTCTGTCAAAGTGGTGTAACCTACAACAAAGACACATCCTGGAAGAATGCTTAAGGCAGTCCAAATGCGAAAGACAAAGGCAAAGTTGTAGATATAATGCCAGAACAGTGTCCCAAAGCAGTTGTGCCTCCACAAAAAGTACAATACCAATAACATATAGCACAATAGGCAAACCACTAAGGATATTGCCGAAGAGGCATGCTGCAGCTCAACATCAAAGATATCATGCTCGCAAAACATAGCGGAAGTGTTGGGATTAAGTGGCCCAAATGAATAAAATAATGAGGGCCCAAATTTATCTCCTGTAGCCCACTTAAAATCGGACCCAGCCCGGAACTTTTTTGGAAGCAGCCCATTAATGTGTGGGATTAATCCTGGTCATTTATCTGGTATCTATTAATCCCAGCCGTTGGTTTTATATTTACCCTAAATATATAAACCCTTACCCCAAACCCTACCCCTCACTTCCCTCATCTCACCCGCCGTCTGTCTTCACCCACCCCTTATCTCTCACGATTTTCTTTCCTTCTTCTCCTCGGTTTGACCTGTTCTTCTGATGGAAAGTAAATCCTCCCGATTTCATCTCTTCGTTTTGTTGTTCCGATTCTCCTATAAATTCCGATTTCGGAGGAGATGAAAGCACAACAACAAAACCAAAGAGAGCAAGTGATATATTTCCTTTGAATCCCTCGGTTTTTCTCTGTGAAATAATTGAGGTTTTTTGTGGGTGAGGTTTGTGAGAATCGGGATCTGATTTTTCTGGGGTTTTTTCGGTAGCTTTGTGCTTCGATTCTGGTTTTGGGGTTTTGGATCGGTTGAATCTTGCTTGGTGCTGTGATTCTTCGGTGGTTGCTTCCGGTTCCGGTGGTGGGCTTCGGTTCGAGGTGCTGGCCGCGGGTCTTGTGAGTCCAGGACGTGGCTACAGGGACGGAGGACTGAGCCGGCCGGTTGTTTCCGACAGTGACATCACTTTCCGACGGTTTCGACCGTTTGGTTTGCATTTTCTATTCCCACTGTTATTATTTTCTTTTCCCAGTTGTTGTTTGATTTATTTAATAAAAGTTGTGTAATCCCTAATCCCTATCCGAGTAGATTCGTGTAATAGTTATATTTGTTATAGTTATTGTAATAATCGTGCCACCCGATTCGGACCAATACTCAACATTGGTATCGGAGCTTTGGTTCGGATCTGTCCGAATCGGGTCAACCCGGATCGCTCAGGTATATCGGCTTAACCCTCTCCTTATTTTCAGTTTTTTACTTGCTCGTTGTTCTTTGTGATATTATTCCCGTTCGTTGTTCTTGGTGATTTTTTCTTTGTGATATTTTTTGTTCGGATCTTGCTGCTCTTCGTGTTGCTCTCGGCCCACTGTTCTTCGTGTTTTCTTTTGGGCTGACTGTCTCGGCCCTGTTATTATTGCTTCTGCTGCATTGTTGGTAATATTCTGTGTGTTTATTACTGCAATTTTACTTCGTGTTGAATCTGGAATTTTTTCATAATCGGGCATTTAAACCCTCCTGCCTGGACCGCTTAAGTGTCCTCGGATCTTGTAGGGGCCTGGTATTGGATTTTTTCAGATTCGTTTAAATTTAATCATCTGTGTGATTTTATTGATTACTTTGTGTTTCTGAGGTTTGATAAAATTAACCGTTTCCTCCTTGTTTGTGTTTTCCACAAATTTTCAAAAACTTTGTTCATTTTGAAAATTAAAATGGGAACAATCTCTGCCTTCTCTGTGGCACCATTTGATGGAAAAGGTGATTTTGCCATTTGGCAACAAAAAATGAAAAGCATACTTATTCAACAAAAATGTTTCAAAGCTATTGATAATTCTTTCGCTTCTAATGTGACGGCGGATAAAAAGGCTGAACTTGATGAGTTTGCTTATTCTGCGATTATCTTGAACCTTTCTGACTCTGTGATAAGAAAATTAGGTAAACATGGTTCGGCTAAAGAGTTATGGGAAAAATTAGAAGAAATGTATCGAAACTTATTTGTGATAAATTATTTCTTCTTGAAAATTTTTCCGCTACAAGCTTGATCTTAATAAAGACATTGATGCCAATTTAGACGTGTTTACAAAGCGGTTCAAGATATAAAGTTAACGGAGATAAAAACATCGATGATTACACTCATTGTTCTTTTGAATGCTATTCCCGATTCTTATAGTGATGTGAAATCGCCATTAAATATGGTAGAGATCAAGTGACCTTAGATATTGTTGTAAACGGCTTAAAGAGCAAAGAGTTAGATTTGAAAAACAATAAAGGTCTTTGCCCTTAGAAATCTTGGCGAGGTTAATTTTGTCAAAGGAAGACCTCAAAACGCTTTCAAAATAAAAAGTCTTCCAAATCAAAATAACCAAACCAACAAGAAAAAGGACAATGAAAAATTTCGGTTTAAACCTAGACCTAATAATCGTAAGTGTTACAATTGTGGTGAGTATGGTCACTACATTCAAGACTGCACTAAACCTAAGAAAAACCAGCAATCTGAACAGGCTAACTTAGCTGTCGGTGAAAATCTGGGTGATGTGTTTATGATTTCTGATGCTATGCATGCTTCTGTGAACTCTGTGTTAGCTGACCTTGGTGAAAATGATTGGCTGGTTGATTCTGGATGCACATTTCACATGACTCCGCATAAACAACTTTTTTCTAGCTATCGTGATTTGAAAAATCGATATGTGTCTATGCCGGATCATGTAAAACGAAATGTTGCTGGAATAGGAACTGTGTGCCTTAAATTTGAATCTGGAAATTCGATAACTTTGGAAAATGTTAGGCATGTTCCTCACTTAGCTCATAATTTAATGTCATGTGTGTTGGGATTCGGTGCCTAAAACGAAGGCCCAGCGGAAGCGGTAAAACGAAAATTAATTCGATCCGAATCCCTACGAGGATCGATCGAGCTACGAATATACGAATATCAAAATGAAATACAAGAGATACGAGAAACATACCCTCGTAGTCCGTTGATTAAATGGATAACCTTCTCTTGAGCTATTCCCCAAGCTCTTGAACGATCCAACGCCGAAAACACCGCGTCTCTACTTGCCACGCGCCAGAGAAACGACCGGAACAACAATCACCTTGCTATCCTCCGAGTATACGGCTAGAGCTAAGTGATGAAGCTTCCAATATGAAATTATAACACTCTAAGTGTATAACTCACAATCTCTCTTTTATGTCTTGATGTTTTCTCCAAGAAAAAACCAAGAACTTGTGATGAAGATGAAGAAGGAAAAGGAAGACTATATGAGAAAACAATTCTCTCTCTTTATCTCACTTATACGTATGATTGCCAAGAGTGAAGTGAGGATGAGAGATCAAAGTCTTCTATATATTCTTATTCAACCCACATGAAAACAAAATACATATATCATGTTTGATTCCCCCATATAATGTATATGATACTTGTCCCCTCAATCACATGAGATTCCAAAACCATGATGGGGACAAGTCAATACACACACATGGTAATAAGTGGGGGGGCGGCCCATGCTAGAAAACGGACGAGTTCGGTTCGTTTGACTCCGTGAGTCCAAACAGATAAACTCCTATTCCGCTCGATGTATTTATGTCGTTTAATTAATCCAATTAATTAAACATATCAAATACAAAATAACATAATTAATTTCTCCAAGAAATAATTATATTCATGAATTAAATTAATCACCCAGTAATTTATTTAATTCATTAGGCCGTAAATCAATTTATCCAATAAATCGATTTAAACATCCAATGTTCCAAAATTAGATATCCAATATCTAATATTCATAATGAGAGAATTAGCTCGATTCATTCCGTCGTCAATCCTAATGCGCGACTCGGTAGGTCCGTCTCAGTCAGCAATGGGAGGAACCAAAGAGTAGTAGCACCACCTAGCCAGCCTGGTGGCCTACCCCCGACTGAGAACGAATGATTGGGATCATTCAAGAACCATTCTGTCGTGAATACCAGTATACGTATAAACCCTTCTTTCAAATGTCCCGATCAAGTTATAGGGTCACGGTCAGTCAAACCCTATCTGTACTTGACGCTATGCATGCGTTAATGCAAATCGAGATCATCGAGCTGTCGTGTATCTAATACAACTAGCTCCAATGCTTTGGCCAAAGACTTATGATCTCATCTGCCAATAACCGCATAGGACATATAACCCGCTCACTAACGGGAGAAAGAATTCTATCTTGGTATTCGTGGGACTCGCTACTTGCCGTCAAGATGCACGTCGAGTTGACCCCGCCTTAGGTTTACGAGGTCGAACTACTCTAATTAAAATTTTGACGTAACAAGAAAATCCCTAATAAATCCTCAAGTCGAAGGTTCACGAATACCTATCACAACCTTTCGATTAGTCATTGGTATCCGGAGTGAAATCCATGTGACGAATCGAGGGTGAGTCGGTTCGAGTATACTAATCCAATTAGCATACCTATAACGTGTGCTCCCACTAACCATTAGTGTTCGACAGGCACTCTCCATGTTAAAGAACACGTCATACAAGTCTTCACATAAACTTAACGCCCAGTCAAGTTTCATCGACTTGCGAACGATTAAGTATTTGAGCTATAACGTTTCCAGTGCCGACCCCCTTATCCAATAAGGAGTGGAACATTTTGCTTTCAAATACACGGACTAGTTTCTATATGTTTATTTACGAGTTAGGAATGCCAGTAACTACTAGTAAATAAAGAAACATTCATTTGCCTTATATAAATGGTTTACATAATTACAAGTACAATGCCCTCACTCAACAACCTCTGAGTGGCATTCGAGGGCATACTCCTAACAATGTGCATGTCTTGAAGATGATGGTTTTGAAGGTACATGGGCTAAGGGTGCTATGAAAGTTACGAGAGGTCCCAAAACCTTTTTTGTCGCCATTCTTAAAATGAATTTATATATTTGTTCCACTGTAAGTAACTTTTCCGTTAATGCAGTACTTGGAGATAAAACTGAAATCTGGCATAAACGGTTGGGTCACATTAGTGGTAAAGGTCTTGAAATATTGCACAAAAATGGTTGTTTTGGGAATGATAAAATATCTGACTTGCCATTTTGTGATAACTGTGTGTATGGTAAGCAACATCGTGCGAACTTTCCCCATTCACCTTCCCCAAACCCCCCTAAGAGTTCAAATGTGTTTGAATGTCTGCATGCTGATGTGTGGGGGCTGCCGGTGTTAGACACATGGCGGAAACCGATATTTTTTATCTGTGATTGATGATTATTCCAGGAAAGTCTTTGTGTTTCTCCTTAAGAACAAATCTGATGTGTTTGACACGTTCAAAACGTGGAAAATTTTAATTGAAAATCAGACCGGTAAGAAAATTAAAATTTTGAGAACTGACAACAGCCTGGAATTTTGCAATAATTTGTTTGATACTTTGTGTGCGGAAAGTGGTATTCAAAGGCATAGGACAGCACCCTACACCCCTCAACAAAACGGAATTGCTGAGCGCATGAACCGAACCCTCCTTGATAGGGTAAGGTCTATGCTCGTCAGCTCCGGATTGTCAAAACATTTTTGGGGTGAGGCTTTATCTACAACTGCCTATATTATAAACAGATCTCCATATGTCCCTTTGAATGGAAACTATCCAGAATCTGTGTGGACTGGTAGTAATATTGATTTCTCAAATCTTCGTGTATTTGGGTGTGCTGCATATGTTCATCAAAAGCAAGATAAACTAGAACCTAGATCGATAAGATGTGTGTTCTTAGGCTACCCGGAGGGAGTTAAGAGATTTAGGTTATGGCTTAAGGGCGAACCAGGGTTTAAGGTGCTAATTAGTAGGGATGTTATATTTAATGAAGATGAATTTCCTTGTCTTGAACATCCTGCACCCGCACCCGTGCACATGCCTAATCCAGAATTTGTTTCTAACTACCCTACCTTAAGTGAGGTGGAGCCTGAAAATGATGAAACTTTGCATGCTGAAAATGAAAATTCTAGTGATGAAGTAATTGAAAATGTTGATGAAAGTGCTGATCTGACCAACTATCAATTAACTAGAGATAGGCCTAGAAGAGAGAATATTAGGAGGCCTCATCACTTTGATGATTTTCATATGATGCCCCATGCTTGCAATGTGTTTGAATCTTTAGATAATAACGAACCTAAAAGCTACAAAGATGCTTTAAAATCTGAAAATGCTTCTGATTGGTTAAATGCTATGAATGATGAAATGAATTCCCTACATGTTAACCAAACCTGGACTCTTGTTCCAAAACCTGAACGTTGTTCTCTTGTGGACTGTAAGTGGTTATTTAAGGTTAAGAATGAAGTAGAGAATATCAGATTTAAATCTAGGTTGGTTGCTAAAGGTTTCACTCAAAAGGAAGAAATTGATTACACTGAGATATTTGCTCCTGTTGTGAAATTCACCACCGTGCGTATCATGCTTGCTTTAGTTGCTCACTTTAATTGGGAATTAAAACAAATGAATGTTAAAACAGCTTTTCTTCATGGTGAATTAAATGAGAAAATTTATATGAGGCAGCCAGAAGGTTTTGTCGACTCTAAGAAACCTGATCACGTTTGCCTTCTTAAAAAGGCCCTTTATGGCCTGAAACAGTCTCCAAGACAATGGAACAAGAAGTTTGACTCTTACATGCTTTCTTTAAAATTCAAACGTAGTTTGTATGACCCTTGTCTCTATTTTAAAGTAGACTCCACTGTTCCTATCTTCTTGCTTATCTATGTAGATGACATGTTACTTGTGAGTCCGTGCATAAAATTGATTGATCATGTTAGATCTTGTCTTAGTGATCAATTTGACATGAAATACCTTGGAGACGCCCAGAAAATTTTAGGCATGAATATTGTTAGAGATAGGAAAAATTGTTCTTTGTTTCTCAATCAGTCTTCCTACATAGAGAAAATACTTGAAAAATTTTCTATGATCACGTAAAACACGCTTCGTGCCTCTTGCTGCCCATTTTATGTTATGCAAAGATCAATCTCCAAAAACTAGTGAAGAAGAAAAATCAATGGAAAAAGTTCCCTACGCTAATGCTATAGGATCAGTCATGTATCTCATGGTTAGTACTGGACTGATATAGCTTTATCTTTGTTAGTTGCTTGAGTAGATACATGTCTAATCCTGGTATGCCACATTGGGAAGCCTTGAAGTGGCTTCTCCGTTATTTGAAATCCTCTGTGGATGTTGGTATTAAGTTTTCTAAATCTGGTGATGGTGTTAAACTTGTTGGATATGTGGATTCTAACTTTGCTAATGATCGTGACAATCGAAAATCCACGACCTCTTATGTGTTTACCCTTTGTGGCTCTTGCATTAGTAGGAAATCTCGATTCTGAGAATGTTGTTGCTTTATCTACAATCAATCGAATATGTTGCTACAATGAGGCATTTAAAGAAGCCATATGGATAAAGGGTCTTCTCTCAGAAATCGGTTTTACGAAAGAAAAGTCGTGGTATTTTCAGATAGTCAATCTGGAATTCAGCTATGCAAAAATCCTGTCTTTCATGACCGCACTAAACATATTGATGTTAAATTTCATTTTATTCGTGACATTGTTGAAAAAGGTGAACTTGATCTTGGAAAAATTCCTTCAGAATTTAATCCTGCAGATATGGGCACCAAATGCTTGCCTTTGGAGAAGTTTGTGTCCTGCACTGACCTGCTGAACTTGAGAACTCAAGACTAACTCTTAGTCTTTGCCTTCTTTGTGATGGCTTTACATTCTTAGTGAATTATTATGCTATCTTTGTGATAGTCCTGCTGTCTTAGTGATTGCTTTCTTTGTGATTACCTGTACTTACTTTGTGTTTTGTGTGCAGGTGATGTCCGGCGATGATGACCTCCGTCTCCCTTATGTACCCCGATGACTCATTTGGCCCAGGTGGAGAATTGTTGGGATTAAGTGGCCCAAATGAATAAAATAATGAGGGCCCAAATTTATCTCCTGCAGCCCACTTAAAATCGGACCCGGCCCGGAACTTTTTTGGAAGCAGCCCATTAATGTGTGGGATTAATCCTGGACATTTATCTGGTATCTATTAATCCCAGCCGTTGGTTTTATATTTACCCTAAATATATAAACCCTTACCCCAAACCCTACCCCTCACTTCCCTCATCTCACCCGCCGTCTGTCTTCACCCACCCCTTATCTCTCCCGATTTTCTTTCCTTCTTCTCCTCGGTTTGACCTGTTCTTCTGATGGAAAGTAAATCCTCCCGATTTCATCTCTTCGTTTTGTTGTTCCGATTCTCCTATAAATTCCGATTTCGGAGGAGATGAAAGCACAACAACAAAACCAAAGAGAGCAAGTGATATATTTCCTTTGAATCCCTCGGTTTTTCTCTGTGAAATAATTGAGGTTTTTTGTGGGTGAGGTTTGTGAGAATCGGGATCTGATTTTTCTGGGGTTTTTTCGGTAGCTTTGTGGTTCGATTCTGGTTTTGGGGTTTTGGATCGGTTGAATCTTGCTTGGTGCTGTGATTCTTCGGTGGTTGCTTCCGGTTCCGGTGGTGGGCTTCGGTTCGAGGTGCTGGCCGCGGGTCTTGTGAGTCCAGGACGTGGCTACGGGGACGGAGGACGTGGCCATTGGTTGTTTAAACAGTGACATCACTTTCCGACGGTTTCGGTCGTTTGGTTTGCATTTTTTATTCCCACTGTTATTATTTTCTTTTCCCAGTTGTTGTTTGATTTATTTAATAGAAGTTGTGTAATCCCTAATCCCTATCCCGAGTAGATTCGTGTAATAGTTATATTTGTTATAATTATTGTAATAATCGTGCCACCCGATTCGGACCAATACTCAACAGGAAGAATAAAGTCGGACAAGACATGCTCATCGAAATCCCAATCGAGGGTCAATCAAGCATCGTATAAATGAATAGTAATAAAAGAATAAGAATTGAAATCATATCCTCATAGACTCGACTTCTTAAACCTGGTTTGGAGATAATGTTGAACACGAATTCAATTTGTAAAGCTCTTTAAAATTCAACATTGAAAACATCCTGTCTCTACATATTCATGCCGGATCAAACAAAAAATTCCTCCTCCTTCTTGATTCTCCAAGGGCCGACTGCTAGTTAGCAAGGAGTGAGGGAGCTAATATATTTTTCTTCTTGATTTTCTTCTCTCTAAGAGATTAATAATGGGAAGAAGAAAACTTTGTCTCTCTTAATTTGCCTTGCAAATAAATGAATGCCCTCTCTCTCTCTGTCTCTCTCTCTTTCTCGTAAGATGCTTGAAGATGGTGGAAGCCTTAGACTTCAAAATGTCTTCATTACTCTTTAAATAAAATATAACAATGAGATAGCCATCTTATCCTCTTTTATCTTCATCTCACATGTGGGACTCCATCACATGGTGAAGAGGACAAAGAGGATAAAGATAGAGGAAGGATCGGTGGGGGTGGAGGCATACAATATGATGATGGAAGGCGTTGAACCACTTAGCTACTGAATCGTACCATCTTGTGTCTAGTCAGCGGATAAATCTTGGTAAGTTTCAAATATTTTTATATAATTGACCTAAGTAATTAAATTTATCAAATACCATTTCTTTAGAAAATTTTCATTTATGATTAAATTAATTACCAATTAATTTATTTAATTCACTAGATCATATAAATTTGTTTAAATTAAATTAGACATCTAATGCCCACTATTCAAGAATAAAGAATAATCTAAATGTAATTCATCGTCTGTCCTATTTGCGCGACTCTGTAGGTTCGTCTCAATCAGCAATAGAAGGAAGCAAAGAGTATGAGTAACACATAAGCCGTCCTGTGGCTCACACTGTAGCCCAATTGATAATGAACGATAGGGATCCTTCTAATACTTTTTCTGTTATGAATGCCGTATATGCATAAACCCTTCAATAAGATGTCCTGATCAAGTATTAGGGTCACGACAATGTTAAGCCCCATTATAACTTGATGTTATGCATGTGTTAGTGCAAATGGAGATCACTGAGCTCTCGTGTACCAAGTAAAACTAGCTCTATATAATTTGGCCAAAGACTTATGATTTCATATGCCACTAACCGCGTAAGACATTCACTTGTTCACTTATAAGAGAAATAATTCTATCTTGGTATTTACTAGAGACTGCTGTTTGCCCATCAAGTTGTAATTCGAGGTTGACCCCAACAACTAGTGATTGGATCGAACTACTCTAGTGACTAACTTTATGTCACAAGGACATATCCTACCGAAACCTCACGTCAAAGATTTATGTATACATATCATAACCTTTCAATCCAGTTACTGAATATTCGAGAGTGAAATTTATGTGATTGAAACCAGGTGAGTCGTGTCCGAGAATACTAATACCATTAGCATACCTATAATTCTTGACCCACTAACCCCTAGTAAAGACAAGCACTCTACATGTCAAAATACACATTATACAAGTCATGTCTAAACATAATGCTCATTTAAGTTTTATCGACTTGCGAATCAGTTAAGTATTTTCAGTTCTAAACACTTCTAGTGTCAATCTCCTTATCTCATAAGGAGTGGAACCTTTGCTCACACATATAATGACTATTATTCTATATACCAAATCTTGAAACTGGTGATATACAGTAATATAGCAATGATAAGTTCCTTTCATAATTGTATGAGTGACGTTCATAATTACAATACAAGTACTCTCACTCTCTCATCCTATGAATGTCATTCAAGGTCATATTCCTAATAATCTCTAACTTGCACTCAATGCTATAAACTATGGTATTTCATACCCATATTCTCCAGGTGTCGTTGTAAGACCATTTGAGATAGTGGCTTGGTCAGTGGATCAATATTGTATGCTGAATATACTATTTGCACTGAACATATCCCTTTTTGACCATTTATCTCACAATGTGATAATTTCCTCTCAATATATTTGGTATTGTTGTGAGACTTAGGCTCTTTGCCTGAGAAACAGCTCCGTTGCACAGAATAGCCCCACAGGCAGCTCTACATTAGGGACCACTTGAAGTTCTTCACAAAACTTCTTAATCCAAAATGCTTCCTTTGTAGCCTCCGAGGCCGCATGATATTCGGCTTGACATGTGGAATCTGCAGTCGCGCTTTGCTTGGCGCTTCTCCAAGAAACTGCTCCACCATTCAGAGTAAAGATATACCCTGAAGTGGACATACTATTATCCATGTTTCCCATTAGTTCTCCACCACCGTATGTAAGAACCAAATCTTTAGTCCTTTTAAGGTATTTAAGAATATTTCTCATGACAGTCCAATGTTCCTGATCTGGACTTGACTGAAACCAACTTACCATACTCATAACATAAGCAATGTCAGGTCTCATGCAAATCATAGTGTATATGAATATATTCACACTCGAAGCATAGGGTATCTTACTCATATCCCTTTTATCTTCTTCACTTTGATGACACAGTTAAGGAAAATTTTATACCATGTCGCATAGGTAGGAGCCCTCTTTTAGTATCTTCCATTCCAAGTCACTTTAGGATATTTTTATGTATAGAGGACTTGAGAAAGACCTATCATTCTCTTTCCTATACCCCAATAGAGATAAATTCCCAGAATATAGATAGCCTCTCCCAAGTTTTTTATTGAGAACTTACTCGAAAGTCAAGCTTTCATAGAACTGAGAATTCCTATGTTATTTTCTATAAGTAAAATGTCATCCACATATAGTATAAAGACTGAAATCTTGCTCCCACTGACCTTCTTGCAAACAAAAGGCCCATATTCATTTTTTTCAAAATAAAACTTTTTGACTGCCTCATCATAGTGAAGATTCAAACTTCGCAAAGCCTGCTTCAGCCCTAAGTGGCACGCTAAAGTTTGCACACTTTATGATCGATTTCGGACGTAAAGTCCTTAGGTTATTCTATATGGATTTCATCCCCGGGGTATCCATCTATGAATGATGTCTTCACGTCTATTTTCCATATCTCATTATCCAAGTGGGTTGCTATAGCAAGCATCATAAGACTTAATCATAGCTATGTGAGAGAATGTCTCGAGTAATAAATGTCTTCTCTTTGTATAACCCTTCGCCATAAGCCTGGATTTATAGGTGTCAACCTTTCCATCTCCGCCAGTCTTCATCCTATAGATCTATTTATTCCCAACATGCACTATGTCCTTAAGATGATCTACTAGAGCGTAGACCTGATTTGCTTGCATAAAATTTGTCTCAGCTTCCATAGCTTCAGGCTACTTATTGAAGTCTATATATACCATCAATTGGCCACATGTATATAAATCACTCTCTTATCTACTTCCTGTCATCTAATTTAGAACCAGTTCCTCTTGATGCAGATAGCCATGTAATATCCGCGATTTTCGATTTTCGATAAAATTCTTTTTTTTTTTGGCGGAAGTCCATCTTGGCGACTCTATTGTGACCGTTTAGTCCTTCCGAGAGTGATTAATTCTACACTTTTTGTCATCCGAGTTCGTTTTCGTGTCGTTTTATTGAGTTCCGTGCTCTTAAGCGACTTTTCCGTACTTGAGTTCGATTCTTGCGAATCTCGTCCGAAACTGTTGTTTCGAGTTTCTCGTAAGTTCATTTAATGTTATTATTCATGTTGAAAGCTTTGGCTTGGTGTTTCGATCATGTATCGTGTATTTCGGACGTTTTGGGCCGTTTTCGTAATTTCCCAAAGTTTAGGGTAATTACTTTCCGTTGTCGAATTTCGAGCCTTTGGGTGGTCGGAATCGTGTGTTCTCATAACTCTTAGATTCGTATTTGCGATTACTTCGTAACCGTATCTTCTATTCATATTTAGGTTTGGGTTTCGAGGTTGTCCGGGCCGTCAGAAGTGGCCACAGCCGAGTCACGGCCGCACTTTGTGGAGCAGGTATTGGTCTGGCCGAGTTACGTCCGTAAGGTGCCGGTTACGGCCGTAAGTGATCGGCAGGCACATGCTGTACGAAGGCCGGTTACGTTAAATAAGCGTCTTTGGTTCTGGCCGTCGGCAGTCTTGGGTACTGGCCGTAAGGGGTGTCGATTCTGGTCGTAGTGACTCGGCGAGTTTGATCGATGGCCACAGGAGTTCGGTTATGGCCGTAAGGCTATGACGATTACGGCTGTAAGGATTGATAGTTGCGTACGCAAGGCTTCGGCCATTTCGTGCGCTATCGGCAGTTGACCGAGTTACGACCGTAAGGCACTGCCGGTTACGACCTCGTTTTTACCCCATTTCTTCACCCGGGTGGCGGCTGACGATAGGAGAAGTCGAGGAGTGGAGTTTTTGGTCGATTCCACTCGATTTCTAGGCGTTTTGGAAGATTCTTGTCGATTATATCATCATCTTATCTTTGTTCTTCATCGGATTGAGGTAATTTCTTGAAATCTCCTAGGATTGACTTTCGAGATTTCCTTCTTGATTTTCGTTGTTCGTCCGATTTTGATGAATCGGTTGATGTTATTGATTATTATTAATCGTGTTCTATGGGTTGTATATCCGTATTTCGAGTTTTTTCAACTCGATAGGTGGTTCGAGTGTTCTTGGGAGTTATCTAACGTTGAGTGTTCGATTAAATGTCCCAATGAGTTTCCCTTCGATAGTTTGGTGGGATTTCCGTTGTTTTTGACCTTGATTCTCATTGTAATCGTATCTTTGTTGTTTTTATTGTTCCTTCCAGAGGATTATAGGTGCTCGAGGATTCCGAGTTGAATCCCGTTTGGTGATTGATAATTCGTGTGGTGTTATTCTCGTAGTACTCGTGGTGCTATCACGTTCTTGATAGTGTTCGGGGGTTCGGGGCTGTTTGACCACATCCCATATGTCGTCTCGTTGCGATCGTGGTTTTGAGGCAAGTACCTTGTCCATACATTTCTTGTTTTGTGGATATGATGAATCAGTGATCGTCTAAATGTGTTTGTTTGATTGCTTGAAATGAACTTTCAAAATATTCAGTTAGCCTCGTTAAAGGCTCTCTTTCAAAACCGTGTGTATTTTGTGATTGATATGTTTCGTAAATGATTATGTGAATCCTATGGATATGGTTGGTGTTCATGTTGCGATTGATAATGCGTGTGTACGTATATCGCCTCATTTCGGTGCGTTGTGGTTTGACGTTGTGTTTTGCTAAGTGTTTGATGCCTTTGAGTGAATTGCTTGGATATCTTTGTTGTATTGTGCTATGTGTGTGAATGTGTGAATGTGGGCGGGGCTTACGGTGACACATGGCATGCGATCATGTGGTCAGGATGCAACAAGCAATTGATCCAATCGTGAGAGCCTAAGAAAAACTACGGTGACACATGGCTTGTGATCATGTGGTCAGGATGCAACAAGTGATTGATCCAACCGTCAGCGCCAAAATATACCTACGGTGACATATGGCATGTGATCATATGGTCAAGAGACAACAAGTGATTGATCCAACCGTGAGATGCCATGACAAGTGTTCACGCTGGTGTGTATATGATTTGTGGATGTGCTTTGCTCACCTCGGGAGGATCCGTCGAGGCCTCCAGGGAATCTATGACTTCACTCTGGATTGATGAGTTAGTGTTGTATTTGTGTGACCAAGATTTGCGTATATTGGGTGATTATGTTGTGTTGATTTTATGTCCGTCGAGGACACGTGACGTGAGTTTTAACCCTGTGAATTGTCGTTGGTTTTATTTGTGAAAACAAAACCTTTGGGCTGTGACCCCTATTGATTTTTGGAAAGAGAAGGATTCGATAATCCTAAATGGTTTTCTGTTAAAACTCCCGAGGGCATTTTTAAAGCATTTTGCTAATTGTTTCTCTTGATTTGTGATCTTTCGAATTTGGAAAGTTGTACTTAAACCCTTGCCTCGGGAAGTATTTATTGTTATGTTTGAATCTTTGAGGATTCCTGATTATTATTATTCTTGGAACTTGAATTGTATGACTCGTATTTTGCACTTTGTATTTGCACTAGCAAAATAGTGGAATTTTGCTAACCCCCGAGTAATCGGGGGGTGGATGTCTGTATTTCATTCAGGTTTTGGGGAGCATAACACAGGGTCGGCATGAAGGATGATGAAAGATGAACGATACTAATCACACGAGGACCCGTATGATGTCGTATTGGTTTAGTTGTATTTTATTTCCGCTGCAGTATTCTTTCCCTGTTGTACGGGAGTGTGTTGTATTCGACCCCTGCGTGGGCATGTATTGTGATTGAGTTGTACGTATTTATTGAAAGACCAAATCGGTGTACTGAGTTATTTTAGCCAAAGGCATTGTTGAGATGTTCAATGTTGTTACCAGCCTGGTAGATCCTGAAGAAAAGGTTCTACGGCGTGTAATATCCCTGAGCGGATTGGGGGTGTTACATAAATGGTATTGGAGCTTAGGTTGTGGAAACCTAGGCTGTCGGGTTTAGTGGTGTCTGTTGAGTTTTTGTCTCGTCGGATTTTGTCTGACTGAGTCGTGTTGCGACGCTTCGTCTGAGTTGGTTGGTCGTGATTAGTATCGTGGGGCGATCATCATCTTCGTGCGACCTGTGGATGTAAGTCTCACTCCTTTGTGTTGTGCCTCGTGTGACACGAGTTACTGGTATGATTATGTGTTAAGTGATGGAATCTTTATGCAGATTCTTGGTTTCGTGATGCGTTTGTGTGACTCTCATATTTTGTTTATATGAGGAGTGTTGTCGCTATTTATGTCCTTTTGACTCTGATATTTGACTGTTTGTTTTCCGGTAAAAGACATGTGTCGTCTTGATTTTGAGCGAGTTGATGCGTGTGTTGCGATGTATGTAAGTGAATGTTGTTACATGTGAGTTTTTAGGCATTCTAGCCTAATAGATTTTCGAAAACCTTGAGTATCTTAGAAAATAAATTTCGAGACGTACTTTTAAAATGAATTATTTTCTCGCGATACTTTCAAGGTGCCTTCTAGTGCCGCAATATGTTTCAAAATTATTCCAATGGAGGATCAAAATATTTTGAGATATTTTGAATTATTTAGAAATGCTTTGCTTAGACCCGAGGGTCGAATATTTTTGAAAGTTTTTCACTAAAAGAAAAGTTTCTTCATTTGTGTTCAAACACAAGATGGTTTTCAAAGTCTCGATAATGGTGTTTGTACAACTTTTTGAAAGGTGATACTCAAGATCAACCAGTGTTTCCAAAATCATTTCTTTTTCAAAGGTGGTTTTCATTTTTAAAACCTATCATTCCTGTTTGCGGTCCAGGAATGTATGTATGATATTCGCATTGTCGTTAGAATGTTAGCTCCCCAGTATGATAGAATTGGTGGCGTGAATGTTGAGTCGTTTGCAACGCATTTGTGGTGATTAGCCCTCTGTGAGAGGTGAGATGTTGGTATTGAAAGTTGTTGTTTTGTGATGATTTGTGTGTTATCGCACTAGTGCGAACTGTTGGAACTTGAGTTTGCATGATTGTGTACATACATGGTTGTTTTGTGATGTTTAGTAATCGTATGCTGATTATCGTTCGGGCCGTTGAGGTCGCCGAACGATACCATCATTGCTGTGGTGTTTGTATGTGTGTTGCTTTACGATGGTAATCGTTGTAAGTGTTGCGTGTTATGATTTTTTGTTGTGATGAGTGGTTGCTTATTCAGTATGCCGAGGGGCAGAGGTCGTGGTTGTGGCGACTGGGTGCGTGATTGGGATCATGCTGCTGCTGATGATATCAGTATCGGTGTTGCTACTATTTTACAGTAGTTAGCTACACAGATGACTCAGTTGACTCAGGCAGTTCAGCGTATTACAGATGTGACCCAGAACACTGGTGCAAATCAGTGGCTTCGAGAAGTGGTTCGTATGAATCCCCCTCGCTTCGGTGGTGCTGCAGATGCATTGGGCTGGAATGGTTAGCTTTTCCAGTTGGAAAAGATATTCGAGGCAGTTGATTGTCCAGAAGAGCGTAAGTTGCCAGTCACTCAGTATCTTCTTGACAAGGATGCCGCCAGTTGGTGGGAGGCTGTTAAGCCTCGAGATCGTGATGTCATGTGGGCAGAGTTTCATAGATTCATGAGAGATGAGTTTTGTCCGGAGCCGATCAGAAATCAGAGGATTAATGAATTTTTTTCGGCGAAACTGCAAGATGTACCGCTGTCTCAAGCTATTATTGATTTTAGCAAACATCTCAACTATGTGCAGGATCAAGTAAGGACGGAGGAGGACAAGATCTGTCATTTTAGTAGGCGGATGAAGCCGGAGATTCGTCAGTACATGATAGGTATCACTTGTACTTCCTTGAGAGATTATCAGAATAGGGCGCTAGCCTATGAGCTATCCATATTATCGACTGAGAATATGTCTGAGTCAAAGAAACAGAAAACCATTGGGAACTTTTCAGGAAATCAGGGGAGTGGCCCCCCTGAGGTTGGGACTTCGTTTCGTCGTCCTAAGATGGTTCCTCGATCGCGTGATCAGAGGGGTAGTACCCCTGCAGTGAGTAATGTGAGCAGCATGAAGACCTGTTATAACTGTAGTCGAGCGGGCCATACCGCGAAGAATTGTCGTTCACCGTTAGTTAGCTGTTTCGAGTGTGGCCAGGTGGGTCACCGAGCCGTGCATTGCGAGACGATAGCTGATATATTTTGGGATCGAGGTTGCGTCTCCGCTCCGAAAGGACACGGAGATGCCTAGTGTGCTTTTTGAGGATTTTGGCGTAGTCCGAATTGTTTGTGATTGTCCTTGTGGATCGTTTTGTGTTTATTTTCTATTTTCTCGACTGTGCGTGTTTCCTTGTAATAGGTGCTTTGTGTTTTGTGATTGTTCGGATAATTGACTTGATTGTATTATCTGTTTGATGACGCTTGGCACTTGTTGGTTTTATTATGTCTCTGCCTGTGGCGTTGTGATGGTTGTCGTGGAGCGTGTTTTCACGCCATATGTCTCTTTGCGTTGCTTGTAACGCTTCTCCGTTGGGCGCTAGTTTTCGGTTCTTGTGTAGTCCGTTGAGTGTTTCCTAGTGGGATGTTGCCCCCCCAACTTATTTTTAAGTTTCGGGGCGAAACTTCTTTTAAGGAGGGTAGTATGTAATATCCGCGATTTTCGATTTTTGATAAATTTCTTTTTTTTTTTTGGCGGAAGTCCATCTTGGTGACTCTATTGTGACCGTTTCGTCATTCTGAGAGTGATTAATTCTACACTTTTTGTCATCCGAGTTCATTTTCGTGTCGTTTTATTGAGTTCCGTGCTCTTAAGCGACTTTTCCGCACTTGAGTTCGATTCTTGCGAATCCCGTCCGAAACTGTTGTTTCAAGTTTCTCGTAAGTTCATTTAATGTTATTATTCATGTTGCGAGTTTTGTATTGATGTTTCGATCGTGTATCGTGTATTTCGGACGTTTTGGGCCGTTTTCGTATTTTCCCAAAGTTTGGGGTATTTACTTTCCGTTGTCGAATTTCGTCTTTGCGAGTACTTCGTAACCGTATCTTCGATTCATATTCAGGTTTGGGTTTCGAGGTTTTCCGGGCTGTCGGAAGTGGCCACGGCCGAGTCACGGCCGCACTTTGTGGAGCAGGTACGGGCCTGGCCGAGTTACGACCGTAAGGTGCCGATTATGGACGTAAGTGATCGGCAGGCACAGACTGGACGAAGTCCGGTTACGGCCGTAAGGCGTGATGGTTACGGCCGTACGGTGCTGGGTACGGCCGTAAGGGGGTGTCAGTTACGGTCGTAATGACTCGACAGGTTTCAGTCAGTGGCCCCTGGGAGTTCGGTTACGGCCATAAGGCTATGCCAATTACGGCCGTAAGGATCAATAGTTGCGTACGCAAGGCTTCGGCCATTGCGTGCGCTATCAGCAGTTGATCGAGTTACGGCTGTAAGGCACTGCCGGTTATGGCCGTAACACTGCCGGCTATATATAGGCCAGGGACAGGCCAGACCTCATTTTTACCCCATTTCTTCACCCGGGTGGCGGCTGGCGACGGGAGAAGTTGAGGAGTGGAGTTTTTGGTCGATTCCACTCGATTTCTAGGCATTTTGGAAGATTATTGTCGATTATACCATCATCTAATCTTTGTTCTTCGTCGGATCGAGGTAATTTCTTGAAATCTCCTAAAATTGACTTTCGAGATTTCCTTCTTGATTTTCGTTGTTCGTCCAATTTCTGTGAATCAGTTGATGTTATTGAACATTATTAATCGTGTTCTATGGGTTGTATATCCGTATTTCGAGTTTGTTCAACTCGATTGGTGATTCAAGTGTTCTTGGGAGTTATCGAACGTGGAGTATTCGATTAAATGTCCCAATGAGTTTCCCTTCGATAGTTTGGTGGGATTTCCGTTGTTTTTGACCTTGATTCTCTTTGTAATCGTATCTTCGTTGTTTTTATTGTTCCTTCCGGAGGATTATAGGTACTCGAGGATTCCGAGTTGAATCCCGTTTGGTGATTGATAATTCGTGTGGTGTTATTCTCGTAGTACTCGTAGTGCTATCGCGTTCTTGATAATGTTCGGGGGTTCGGGGCTGTTCGACCGCATCCCATCCGTCGTCTCGTTGCGATCGTGGTTTTGAGGCAAGTACCTTGTCCATACATTTCTTATTTTATGGATATGATTAATCGGTGATCGTCTAAATGTGTTTGTTTGATTGTTTGAAATGAACTTTCAAAACATTCAGTTAGCCTCGTTAAAGGCTCTCTTTCAAAACCGTGTGTATTTTGTGATTGATATGTTTCGTAAACGATTATGTGAATCCTATGGATATGGTTGGTGTTGATGTTGCGCTTGATAATGCGTGTGTACGTATATCGCCCCATTTCGGTGCGTTGTGGTTTGACGTTGTGTTTTGCTAAGTGTTTTATGCCTCTGGGTGAATTGATTGGATATCTTTGTTGTATTGTGCTATATGTGTGAATGTGTGAATGTGGGCGGGGCCTGCGGTGACACATGGCATGCGATCATGTGATGCAACAAGCGATTGATCCAACCGTGAGAGCCTATGAAAAACTACAGTGACACATGGCTTGTGATCATGTAGTCAGGATGCAACAAGTGATTGATCCAACCGTGAGCGCCAAAGAATACCTACGGTGACATGTGGCATGTGATCATATGATCAGGAGACAATAAGTGATTGATCCAACCGTGAGATGCCGTGACAAGTGTTCACGCTGGTGTGTATATGATTTGTGGATGTGCTTTGCTCACCTCGGGAGGGTCAGTCGAGGCCTAGAGGGAATCTATGACTTCACTCTGGATTCATGAGTTGGTGTTGTATTTGTGTGACCAAGATTTGCGTATCTTGGGTGATTATGTTGTGTTGATTTTATGTCCGTCGAGGACACGTGACGTGGGTTTTAACCTTGTGAATTGTCGTTGGTTTTATTTGTGAAAACAAAACCTTTGGGCTTTGATCCCTGTTGATTTTTGGAAAGAGAAGGATTTGATAATCCTAAATGGTTTTCTGTTAAAACTCCCGAGGGCATTTTTAAACCATTTTGCTAATTGTTTCTCTTGATTTGTGATCTTTCGAATTTGGAAAGTTGTACTTAAACCCTTGCCTTGGGAAGTATTTCTCGTTATGTTTGAATCTTTGAGGATTCCTGATTATTATTATTCTTGGAACTTGAATTTTATGACTCGTATTTTGCACTTTGTACTTGCACTAGCAAAATAGTGGAATTTTGCTAACCCCCAAATAATCGGGGGGTAGATGTCTGTATTGCATTTAGGTTTTGGAGAGCATAGCAAAGGGTCGGCATGAAGGATGATGAAAGATGAACGATACTAATCACACGAGGACCCGTATGATGTCGTATTGGTTTAGTTGTATTTTATTTCCACTGCAGTATTCTTTCCCTGTTGTACGGGAGTGTGTTGTATTCGACCCCTGCGTGGGCATGTATTGTGATTGAGTTGTACGTATTTATTGAATGACCAAATCGGTCTACTGAGTCATTTTAGCCTTAAAGGCATTGTTGAGATGTTCAATATTGTTACCAGCCTGGTAGATCCTTGAGGAAAGGCTCTATGGTGTGTAATATCTCTGAGCGGATTGGGAGTGTTACAAGCCATACCTCTGAAGTAGATCAGGAACTCTATTAGACCTCCAAGGTTGCGGTTTTGTTTCAAAAGATTCGGTTCTAATATCTTGTACAGTATCTCCTCAGGAGTTTCTTTTAGATCTTCCAAAGAAACATTTCGACCCGCGTCCCCTTCCGAATAAACTCATCTTCAAGTAAGTGCATTTGTAAAGCAATGATGATCCTATGATCTTCGTCCATGTAGAATAGATTTGTAATTGTCACATTTAAATAAAGTTATTTGATATCATTTATTTCTCATTGATTGTTATAACGTGTGCATATTTTAATATTATAATATGGTTATTCACGAATAACAAGATTATTCAAATGTCCCTGGTCCAATCACGTAGAGTGGAGACTCAAGTGATTAATATACTAATATAAGTTTGATTGATAATCATTGGATGATTATGCGTATGGTACGGATCAAACTTATGGGTATTGGTTGGAGAACAAATATTGGACAGACCCGTATTGAGATCACTGCATGAAAATATCATAAGTGAATCTCAATATAACAGTATGTCAATAGATCATTGAACCTGAGATTATCATAGATTCCAACATGATAACTGCTATGCCTTAACGTAATCCAACGTCATCTGAAACATGATGATCATAAAGGTTAGCGATCGGGATTAGTGGGACTCATTTAGAGGGCAATGAATAATCAAGATGAGGATTTGTCCCTCTCTTTTGTTGGATTGGTACCATCACTAGAAGGGGAGGTTGAATAGTGCGGTTTAGAGTTTTGAATTCTTTTTGTGCGGAAGCTATTAATCGGAGTAAACGGAATACAGAAAAGAACGAACACACGAAATTGTTCGAGAGGTTCGGCTATTAACGAAGCTACATCCCCTACCTAGTTTTATCGACTAGGACTTTTATAAAAAACTTGAATGCACTTTCTAGTTTAGTGCCAACTCTTACAATAGCACTTTCAAGTTTAGTGCCGAACTTTACAGTTTCTTGATTTCCGGGCTCAAGAACAACCTCACTAAAAACACTCTTGTTTTTCAGGATACAAGACAACCTCACACTAAATAGTTGCGAGTAGGAGACTAGACTTTAAAAGAGATAACGCTCGTGGATACAAGAATGTGTATATGAAAATGTAGAACAATTCTTCTCGTATCACAATATAGAATATATATCTCTTGAAATGATTTGCTTGGAAAGCTCAAATGAAAGTATGTATGCTTGATATTGCTTGTGTATCTCAACACCTTGAAGCATCTCTATTTATAGCCCTTGAGGTTCATTTTCTCGTTAGAATAGTAAGCCTGCATTACGTACGTTATGTAACAATAGTTACGTACGTAAACAAAATAACGTACGTTACACCTCCTGTGTAACGGCCGTAATAAGATACTGGAAAATGGGCAGTGGCTCCTGTCTTCACTGTTACGTACGTTATGCTTCACGCATTACGTACGTTATTCATGGTCTTCATATCCGTTGGATGGGATGATTAACTGGAAGACGTCACTATGTATAAGATCAACGGTTAGCACATAAATTCAAATTTAAAGCTGATAACGTACGTAATGTATAAGGATTTATGTACGTTATATCATATAGCCGTTTCATAGACTTTGAAATTCTACAAGTTTAGCAACGGTTGGAAAACAAGTATTACGTACGTTATTGAACTCACGTTACGTACGTTATTAGTGCACAGTTTTAACAAATGTGTTCAAAATATGATTTAAAATAACGATAGTAAAATGTGTAATGAGATAATGATTATTTATCAAAAAACATTGTTCCAACAATCTCCCCCTTTTTGATGATGACAAAATAATTTTAAAAATATGGTTGAAATATTAAAAAATGAGGGAAATAAATATAAGTAAGTTGCAAAACCCACCTGAAGGTAACTCCCCCTGAGATAAACAATAACTGATAATTTCATAGAATATGAATACCATTTCGTAATGGTTCAACCATAGTTCTCCCCCTTTTGTCATTAACAAAAAGTGAGGGAAAAATACCCTGTAAAACAGTCTTAAAAAAAGTTAGGAAAAATAACCAGAAAAAAGAAAAGCAGATGAATTATTTAACAGTTAAGAACATTGAAGAAACCCAAGCATCCACAAAAAAACAAAAGTAGAAATAAAAGTGCAAGTTTTTAATCAACTAAATGAAATATCTCGTCTGAATAGAGGATGGTCATCAATAGTGAAGAAAGTGCTAGTCAATGACTGGCTTAGGGATGTGAGGCGGAAGAGCAATCCCAAAGAGGGTGCACAGATTCTCCAACATTGTCTCTGACCTTCGAACTCGATGTTCTAATGCACTTACTCTGGCTTGGAGCAAAGAGGAGGAGGAGGAAGAACTTGGCCGAGAAGGACCTGCCTGAGATGAAGGAATGTTTAGACGAGATCGCTCTGCGTGAGGACCTCTAGAGAAAATGCGATCCTACAGACGAGGCAAGGCACTCTCGCCTGCAAGAGAATCTCCATCCCGTAAATAAGCAAAATAGACCCAGCCGCGGTTCCTAGTCTGCACATACTTCATAGTACAAATGGTTCCTTCGTGAACCATGTTCCCTGTTGGAATATCCATTTTGTGCAGCCCTGAAAAATCAACTCCGACATCCTCAAATATACCTGTCAAAATAGAGCCAAAGGGCATCCCGGATTTTCGTTGACTATCTTTACGGACATATCCCTTTTTATGAAAGATCGAGCCTTTCTCAACGAACCATTTCATCATTACTCTAGCAAAATTTACTTGATGGTCGTTCAGAACATGATAGCTAATTTCCATATCGATGTTAACAAGCCTTTGCTGAGCATTTACTTTAGGCATTAATGAACGGGTTATGGCATCATGAAGTAATCGAATGTCTAGGCCAAAATCATTGTTCACAAATTTGTCCGAGCTAACATTTATCACAGCCTGAGATTGTAGATAGTCACGTACAACTTGTTCATTAAGGTTATCATTCAATTCTTCATCAACCGAGTCATTTTCCGACACAAAGTTGCCATTACATACAAATCCTTCGTTTTGAAGTCCAAAAAGTTCAGACAACTTAAAGGCATCAAATGAAACAGGTTTTCCACGAACTAATGAATTAATAACCAGAAGACCATCCGCATTAAAACTTGTCGATAAATTGGCATAAAATTCTCGAACTAATTCCATGTAGATAGGCCGACAAAAACTAACACATTTGGCAATACTGAGCATGTCAAAGAAATCATCCAAATGTATTCCAATCCCATTCAGTGAATCAATATCGAAATAATGACTGGAGGTTACCTCTTCATCAATCAAGATTTCATTGAAGATTTTTGCAGCCTGGGGAGTAACAAATCGGCTCGATTCAGGTAGATTGGATGTTGAATCTCCCCGTCTTTTCTTGCCCTGGTGAGTGTTAGGCATGATTGCTGGAGAAATTGTTGGAGAAATTGAAGGAAATCGCTATGAGGTCGGAGGGTTTGAGGAGGAAGGGCAGTGGGATCGACTTTCAGGTTTAAGGATTGTGAGAAGAGAAAAGGGAATAGACGGGTTTTAATATTCTGAGCATGATAAATTACGTACGTTAAGTGGTATAAATGCCGTAATGGTGAGAGTGTTACGGACTTTACGAGAGAAAATAACGTACGTAAGGGAGGTTCCAGTGCTCACTGCCTGTTTCTGGAAAAACTATAACGTACGTATAGAGCTGTCCATAACGAGCACCTTTAATGTGCGTTATTCTGATAATATAGCGGCCGTAATATAGAGTCCAAAACTGACTGGCCAAAAAACCGTCCTTTCATTACGTACGTAATCAGAGGTCCGTAATGTACGTAAGAGAGACCATATGAATAGTACCATTCTTCTGATGATATCCTCTGTTTCCATGACCATTTTGATGTAGATAGGATGAATATGCAAAAAAAAATTAAAAATGATCAACATGTCCCATTCCTAAATTTATGCGAATGAAGTTGAAGGCATCTTTGGGTAATGGTTTTGTAAAAATGTCCGCCAATTGTTCATTAGCACCAACAAATTGGAGACGCACATTCCTGTTTTGGACATGGTCACGAATAAAATGGTGACGAATTTCAATATGTTTCGTCCTACTATGCAATATGGGGTTTTTGCTCAAATTTATGGCACTCGTATTATAAAAAAAAATAGGTGTATTTTTAAGCTTATTGCCATAATCTAGTAATTGATTTTTAATCCATAGAACTTATGCACATGCACTTCCCGCAGTCACATATTCTGCTTCAGCTGTGGAAGTAGCGACACTAGTCTGTTTCTTACTACCCCATGAAATTAAACATGAACTCATGAAATGACAAGTTCCATGGGTGCTTTTTCTATCAATTTTGCATCCACCGAAATCAGCATAATTATATGCAAAAAGTTCAAAATCAATGCTTGATGGATACTACAGACCTAAGCCAACAGTACCTTTTAAATATCGAAAAATTCGTTTGCATGCAATAAGATGAGATTCTTTTGGATTAGCTTGAAAACGAGCACATAAACAAGTAGCAAACATAATATCAGGCCTAGAAGCAGTTAGATAAAGCAGAGAACCAATCATACCTCGATACTGTTTCTGGTCAACAGACTTACCTTTCTTGTCTTTGTCGAATTTAAGAGTGGAAGACATAGGAGTAGAAATTTCTTTGCACCCTTCCATCTTAAATTTCTTTAAGATCTCATTGACGTACTTTGATTGGTGAATGAATATTCCGTCATTGAGTTGCTTAATTTTGAGTCCGAGAAAGTATCTCAACTCTCCCATCATACTCATTTCGAATTCTCCTTTCATAAGATTTGAAAATTCTAGCGACAGAGATTCGTTAGTTGCTCCAAAAACAATATCATCGACATAGATTTGGCAAATAAGCATATTATTACCATAATTTTTAATAAATAGGGTATTACCAACGTTACCTCTTTTATACCCATTAGAAATAAGAAAAGAGCTTAGACGTTCATACCATGCTCTCGGATCTTGTTTTAATCCATAGAAAGCTTTATGGAGCTTGTGAACATGATCTGGATGATCATAGTCTTCAAATCCTGGTGGTTGCTTGACATACACCTCCTCCTGGATGACGCCGTTTAGGAACGCACTCTTTACATCCATTTGATGGAGTTTGATTTTCTTGTAAGCAGCAAAGGCACAGAGAAGTCGAATAGCCTCAAGACGGGCAACAAGAGCAAAAGTTTCTTCATAGTCTAAATCTTCTTCTTGATTGTATCCTTGGGGGACCAATCTTGATTTATTCTTTATTGGGAGACCATTATCATCGATTTTTACTTTATGGACCCATTTAGTACCAATGATTGTTTTGTCCACCGGTGCCGGAACCAATTCCCAAGCTTTATTCCTTTCGAATTGATTGAGCTCTTCTTGAATTGCAATAGCCCAATTCTCGTCATTTACGGCTTCATCGACTTTCTTTGGTTCTGTAAGAGAAATAAATACAATATTGTTTAGACAATCATTTATATTTCTCCTAGTTCGCACACCTTCATCGATTTTCCCAAGAATTTGCTCCATGGGATGATCTTTCACATTAGCTTATTCTTTAGGATGGTTGAAAGGATTTTCCTCCTGCTTGTCCGAACTTAAGTCGAGCTTCTCTAATTCTTTTGACGCTTCTGACACTTCTTTAGCCGGAACCACACCTGCATCATCATCAAAAACAACCTTTCTCGGGCGTAAAACTGTATCATCGAATTTTACATGAATTTACTCTTCTACCGAGCCTCTTCTACAATTAAATACACGATAAGCTTTACTATTAGTCGAATAGCCAAGAAATATTCCAATATCCGATTTAGAGTCAAATTTTCCCAAATTATCCTTACCATTATTATGAATAAATACCTTACAACCAAATGGATGAAAATAAGATAAATTAGGCTTTTTACCTTTGAATAACTCATATGGAGTCATCATCTTGTTCCTCCGGAGATGGACTCGATTAATAACATAGCATGCGGTGTTAACGGCTTTGGCCCAGAAATATTTTGGTAGCCCATATTCATTGAGCATTGTTCGGCTCATTTCTTCTAGAGAGCGATTTTTCCTCTCGACAACTCCATTTTGTTGAGGTGTCCGAGGTGCCGTAAAATTGTGCCCAATACCATATTTATCGCACCAATCTTCAAAATCATTTGAATCAAATTCTCCACCATGATCGGATCTGATGGCGATAATTGATAACTTTTTTTCCTTCTGGGTAATCTTACACCACTTAACAAACTCGTTGAACGCATCATTTTTATTTGTTAAGAATTTTACCCAAGTAAATCTCGAAAAATCAGCAACAAGCACTAATGTGTAGAGTTTACCAGTTAAACTAGCATGCCGAGATGGACCAATCAAATACATATGAATTAATTTAAGAATGCGGCTAGTGGAAATTTCCATTTTTGGTTTAAACGAGCCTCTAGCATGTTTACCTTTAATACAGGCCTCACAAATGTGGTCTTTTCTGAAATTTAATTTTGGCATAGACAATATCGTTTTTGGCCAATTTTGAAAGAAGTGGTAAAGAGGCATGACCCAATTTTCGGTGCCAAATGATGGCATTTTCATCATAAGAAAGTAAGCATTTTTCATTAAAATAAGATTCGTCTTGAAGATCAACAATATAAATATTTCCATAACGCAATCCAATAAAAACAATTTGGTCTTTTCTCATTGCAGTACAATGCGTAATTTCAAAAATTAATTTAAGACCAGTATCACAAAGTTGGAAAACACTTAGAAGATTATGACAAAGACCATCAACAAAGAGAACATTTTCTATAGTGGGTAAAGGTTTCTTACCTATCTTACCTGTCCCTTTTATTTGTCCCTTTTTATTATCACCAAAAGTTACACATCCTCGATCTTCCCTTTTCAGCTCCGTGAAGAGATGTTCGTTCCCACTCATGTGATTTGAACATCCACTATCGACATACCATTTATTTGATAATGTTGTTTTCCTTGCTTGTACCTACAAAAATAATTTTCTTCCGTTTTATAGGTACCCAGGCTAATTTGGGTCCTGTAGAATTAGACATAAAAACTTGGTTTTGAACAATGGTCCCTTTAGGTACCCAAATCTGTTTGACTTTTATAGTTCATCTAGAACTTCTACAGTAAGTTTCGGTATGTCCTGGTTTTAAACATTTTGGACATGAGGGAATTCCCGTTTTTAAAATATCCGAATCTTTCGTGGTAATATCGAAGGACTTTTTATTGGAAATGAATTATACCCGAGTCCTTGTTTTGAAAGAGAAAATTTTTGACCAAATAAGAGTTGCTCAAATTTGTCATTACCACACGAGAATTTTTTAACATAAAGTTTGAGTTTTTTCTGAGTATTGTGTAACTCCTCTCTCAGAATTTTCTCGGTTTCTAAACAATTTGAATGATCAAAGGACACATCCTTGTTTTTCAATAATTTTGAATTTTCATTTTCGAAGAACTTTATTTTCTTTTTCAAATCTTTATTTATATTGCAAACTTTTTCGTATTCATTATTTAAAGATTCGAAAGCATCAAGAAGTTCTTCATGAGAAGAATCAATTACCTCGTCTTCTCCATCGCTGTCTTCAGATGCGCGGGCCATTAGAGTAAGATTGGTTTGAACTTGTGGTTCATCATCCTCATCATCATCGCTCCATGTGGCAATATACACTTCTTTCTTTTTGAACTTTTCATGAGGTGGTTTTGATGAACTCATAGGCGCAGTAGCACGACAATCTTTAGCAAAATGACCTAGAACGCCGCACCTTCGACAAGTATTGTCGAACCGTTTATTTTGTGGGAAGTGAACCTTTTTGGATTCATCCCTCGGTTCTTGTTTGATATCTCTTAGGCGCCTTTCTAAAAGATTTTTTAATTTCTTTATGTTCTTAGCATAAAAGGCCGTCTCTTCATCCTCTTCCGCTGTTGGTTCATGTTCTAGATCACTATCCTCTTTGGCTTTGAATGCGATCTGTCTTTTTCTCTCTTTAGGATTTGGTTTCGAATTACGAGATTTCATGATAATCTCATAATTTATAAGAGATCCGATGAGAACACTGAATTCCATGGTGTTTAAATCTTTCGATTCCATGATAGTCGTAACAGTAGCGTCCCATTCTCTCGGTAGAGATCGAAGGATTTTCTTGGCTTTATCACTACTTGAGATCGATTTTCTGAAGGAGGCTAGCCCATTTGTGATAGCCGAGAAACGTCAAGCATAGTAGTAATGCTTTCTTCTTCTTTCATAGTGAAGAGTTCATAATCGTGAAGAAGCATATTGATTTTTGTTTCTTTCACTTGACTCATACCTTTGTGGGTAATCTCGAGCATCTTCCAAATTTATTTGGCCATCTCACATGAAGAGATTCTGTTGTGATCTTCTAGATTAAGAGCACAGTAAAGCAGTAGAGTAGCTTTACTATTGAAATGATCGTTCTTCCAGTCGGCATCATCGTACTCTTCAAAGCTTTTGAGCGAGCCATCTGTCTTCTTTGGAATGGTAGGTCCAAGAGCAATGACCTTCCAAATTTCAATATCATAACCTCGAATGAAGATAGACATTTTCTTCTTCCACATCATAAAGTTTGAGCCATCGAAGAAAGGAGGGCGACTAAGAGCCTTGCCTTCAAGAGAAGAGTGGATAAAGGCCATTTCTGGATCTTTTCTCTAGCGGGAGTTAAACCGGTGAAAAAGAGACCGCTCCGATATTGTTGGATTGGTACCGCCACTAGAGGGGGGGGGGGGGTTGAATAGTGCGGTTTAGAGTTTTGAACTCTTTTAGTGCGGAAGCTATTAATCAGAGTAAACGGAATGCAGAAAAGAAAGAACACACGAAATTGTTCGAGAGGTTCGGCTATTAATGAAGCCTACGTCCCCTACCTAGTTTTATCGACTAGGACTTTTCTAAAAACCTTGAATGCACTTTCTAGTTTAGTACCAACTCTTACAATAACACTTTCAAGTTTAGTGCCGAACTTTACAGTTTCTTGATTTCCGGGCTTAAGAACAACCTCACTAAAAACACTCTTGTTTTTCAGGATACAAGACAACCTCACAATAAATAGTTGCGAGTAGGAAACTCGACTTTACAAAAGATAGCGCTCGTGGATACAAGAATGTGTATATGAAAATGTAGAACAATTCTTCTCGTATCACAATTTAGAATATATATCTCTCGAAATGATTTGCTTGGAAAGCTCAAATGAAAGTATGTATGCTTGATATTGCTTGTGTATCTCAACACCTTGAAGCATCTCTATTTATATCCCTTGAGGTTTATTTTCCTGTTAGAATAGTAAGTCTGCATTACGTACGTTATGTAACAATAGTTACGTACATAGACAAAATAACGTACGTTACACCTCCTGTGTAACGACCGTAATAAGATACTGGAAAATGGGTAGTGGCTCCTGTCTTCACTGTTACGTACGTTATGCTTCACGCATTACGTACGTTATTCATGGTCTTCATATCCGTTGGATGGGATGATGTACTGGAAGACGTCACTATGTATAAGATCAATGATTAGCACATAAAATTCAAATTTAAAGCGGATAACGTACGTAATGTATAAGGATTTACGTACGTTATATCATATAGCCGTTTCACAGACTTTGACATTCTATAACTTTAGCAACGGTTGGAAACCAAGTATTACCTACGTTATTGAACTCATGTTACGTACGTTATTAGTGCATAGTTTTAACAAATGTGTTCAAAATATGATTTAAAATAACTATAGTAAAATGTGTAATGAGATAATAATTATTTTGCTAAAAAGAGCATCATCAAAATATGTATCAAAAAAATGTTGTTCCAACATCTTTAGGGAGAGAGATATCTGCTGGGCCCCTCGATAAGTAGGACTGAAGAAAATGCAAGGTCATGCTCAAATAAAGAGTCATTTGATTCAATCAATCTACTTAAGATCGAGAAAGCATTTGAATATTGTTGTTACCCAAAATATTATCCGGAGATGATATACTGGAATGGACGAGTAACAAATAAAATGCGAGAGCACATCCTTGGGGAAGTAAATAACACAAGATTTGCTGGGGTTGTTAGTCCCGGGCTTGAATGCTCTCGCGAGATATTATTAATACGAATACTTGGGAGTACAAATATTAATATTAGAGTACAATTACAATGGGTGTAAAGACCCTAGTTATCTTAGCTCTTGAGTGCTGAAGATTGCCGGAAGAACCAGAGTTGATGCTCTGTGAGTTCTTGTTACAAAGATGAGGTGTTCTCTGTATTGTTTGCTGTGTGTAATAGTGTTTACGTTGTAACGTCTTTTTTGCCAATGCTGGAGGCCTCCTATTTATAGGAGAAGAGGTTGCTGGGATGTCCCTGTCCCACACGGGCGATCGCCGTTCCTGCATTAAATACGGCGGGCGTTCGTCCCAGCACGTGGGACTGTTTCCCTAAAGTCCGCAGCTGCAGCTTGGCAGCCGGATGCGCGAACCAATGAGGAGGCGACATGTGCCTCACGTCGCTGTCTTGGGAGGTCCCACCTAGGACCTTTCGGCGGGTCTGTCGGTAGGTGAGGCCATCTTTGTCACTGACAGCTGCTGATGGGCTGGAGTACAGCCTGTTCTTGCGGCGTCTGGAGGTCCCACCTAGGACCTTTCGGAGGGTCTGTCGGTAGGTGAGGCCGTCCTTGTCACCGACAGCTGCTGATGGGCTAGAGTAAAGCTTGTTCTTGCGGCGCCTTTTGTGGATCTGCACGTGGGCCTTCATCCCGAGATTCGGTCTTCGCAGACTTTGGCGGATGTTGGACTTACACGTGGCATGGGACGGTCGTCCCCAGTCGGATACTAGAGGCGATCGCCAGGTGCCAATAGACGATCGCCTTGGACTTCGACCGCTAGGCACTTGACCAGCATCTGTCTTCTTCGGTTGGCATCCGATTATTATGCCGATCGCCTTCGAGGGGTATAAATCGCTGCACAACAATTGCCCCCAGCTCGCTCCGATGTTGAAGACGTGGGGTGAGGTGGCTATGCTGGCGATTGCTTGTTTTAGACGAGCGACTCATCTACTTATGAAGCAGACGATCGTCTCCCGAACGAACTGATTTCGAATTTGGACGACCTCCACGGACGCTGAAAAGAGCGGGAAGTGGAAGCGGGCTTTGAAACATCACTGGGGCACGTGTCGCGCTCCCGTTGGGGGAGTCCGATGGTTTTGTCAGACTTGTCATTTGGCGTGCCCTCGAAACGGCGCACACGCGGACTTCGAGGGCGGCATTAAATGCGACTTATCCGACGGTTGCACTTCAGCCCTCGAGATTCCGCTTATTTGCCCATAAGTCCCTGCTCTCGCCTATAAAAGGGGCTAGGGATTGTGGGGTTATATCTTTATGCGTTTTTGCCTGTGAAGAAGACATAACTGAATTTTCTTTAAGCTTTGTATGCCGATCGACGTTCGACTCAGTCTCTAGGTACGAACAAAAACTCTTCTCCCCCATTTCTCTTTGAATATGTCTGGAGGAGGATCCACCGTGTATGAGGCGGGTATCACTTCCGCCGCCGCGACTTCGACTGCCCGGGATGAAACCTCTGCGGATTTTCACGTGGAGACGGACATCGAGGCCATTCGCGCTGGGATTGAACCCATGGAGGTTGAAGAACTCTTCAACGAGGCTGACGCGGCGAAGTCGTCGGCGGCGGAGCAGAAGCGCTCGCCGACGGACGAGGATGAGGCAGTAAGACTGTACTGGGAGAAGAACAGTGTGTTCGGCCAAGCCTTTCTGGAATTTGCCGAGCTTATGGAGAGACTTGCCGGACCACGTCCTAAGTTCGATTTTTGCGCATATTCGGTCGCCCACCCCCATGAACCCGTAAAACGGATGTCGTTTCGGGCCGCGGACTGCTCCCCGTGGACCCTCGGCCAGATTAAGAGTTCGGCGACTAAGAAGGATTTGAGTCGTTGGAGGGCAGAGTTCCATGTTCCCTCCGACGTTTCACTGTATGTGCCTGCCGAGAATGAGCGCGCCAACCAACCTCTCGAGGGTATATTCGCCGTTAACGAGTTGATCATGGGGTCCGGATTGCGGTTCCCATTGCCGTTCGCCGTGTCGTATCTGTTGATCGCTTGGAATGTGGCGCCGCTCCAACTGACGCCGAACGCCTGGTTGCAGATCGTCAGCACTTTGACTCTATTTGGCGGTCACCGGTTGTTCCGTCTTCCTTCTGCGCTGGAGATGAACTACCTCTTTAAGCTGACGGCGCAAAAGGGTTCTGTTGGCGGCTACCACATCCAGGGTCGCTTGGGCCGGGTGGTCCTTGGGGTGCCGAACAAGGTCCGGGGCGACCTGACAAAGTGGTGTTGGGTCGGCGGAGCGTGGAAATCGGCCGCGAGCGACAAACCCGAGGATGAGTTGGATATCCCCACCGGCTTCTGGGAGAGGAATCCGAGTAAGGGTTTTAACTCTCCCTTCGTTCGAATACACCTTGAACTGATCTAATTTGGTTTTCTTTTTGCAGGCTCCCTTGTTCCAGCAGTCGGCGACCTACCCTTTGATTTTTCGATCGTCTGGGAGCGAATCCGTGGTCTTCCGGACAGTTACATCGACGCTCGCATGATAAACAACGAAGCTCATTGGTTGAGCGATCGGTTGTTTCGATTTCCCCGCCACTTAAGGGTCCCAGGTATAAATGTTTATCTCCTTTTTGCTTGACGATCGCCTTTGGTTGAAGAGGACGTCTAACCTGGTTGATTGTCTTCTTTGACAGAGATCTACTTCCCCCGCTACTCCGAGCCGCCGAGAGAAATCGCCATGTCGAACCCTGGTATCATGAATCGTCTCCGCCAAGGGAAGAAGGCGGGCCGTGCCCCTGCGGCGACGACCCGTCCTATCCCAGAGGCGAGACCTCTCATGGGGCCGATCGTCATCGAGCCGGAGACTCAGGAGGAGCAGCTCCAGCGCAACCGCAAGAGGCGGAGTCCGGAGTAGCCCTTGCCATCTGTTGTAGCTGAGGCGCCCGCAGTGGTGCCGCCGGTCGCCGCGCCTCCAATTTCTGCAGTTCCAATGGCGGAGGGGCCTACGCCCTCATCGGCCTTCCTATAGGCCATGGCGACCGCTGATGCCCAGACCACGCGGGGCAAGTCTTTCTTCGGCCGCGACCCCGAGAAGGTCGAAAGGTAAGTTTGGTTGATCTGCTGAGTTATGTCACTTGTGTAGGGGACATACTAACTCCTTTGTTCTTGGTGTAGGGTCCGTCTTGCCGACCCGAACTGCTCGCCGATGGTGTTGGACTTCCTCGCGAGTAGATCTCCCCGCGAGCCTAGCGACGTCCCTCACTACGTCTCTCGGGCTCTCGCTGCCCTGCCGAAGGCTTGGACGACTGATCTGGATGTGATCGCGTGCCGGCGGTCTGGAGACGCAATGCAGGCGACTCTTGCTCTGACCCTCCAAGCGGCGACGATGGCCGCTCAAGCTGTGAAGGATTATGAGGGGCTGCCCTCTACTGCCCATCTCCATTCGGACCTCGAGGCTGTTCGGAATCGGAATGCCGAGTTTGCCGACAAGATTGCGGCAATGGAGAAGGAGTACGTGGAGACGGCCAAGCGGGCTAAGCAGGATCTCGACCGGATGAGGCAGGATCTCGACCGGGCCCGGGCGGCGACCGACCGGATGCGTGATCAAATGACGAAATCCCGTCGGTTGCACGCAGCCTCGCAGGAGGAGGCGACTGAGCTGAAGGCAGTGGTGGACCGGTTAAATGGCGAGCTGGAGTCGTCTAAGGGAGAGCTGGCCGCTAAGGTTGCCGAGCTCCAGGGTACGGGTCAAATAATCGCGGGGCTAAAGGAGAAGTTGGAGGCGACCGAGGCTGATCCCTTCCTCAACGTGGAGTATGTCGGCGAATTTGCCTATTACATGGCTTACGCTGACGCCATCCGCGCTTCCAAGAAGGGAGGGCTCGAGGTCGGCCCTCTGATTGATAACTTTAAAGCCTATGTGCTTGAGCATCCTCTTCATCCAGCCTTCTTTGTGCCGATCCTTGACCTTTCAGACCTCAGAATCGACCTGAGCTGGTATCCATCGCCGGACAACCTCGTTCACCCGGATGCTGGCGAGGAAGCGCACGTCGAACCAGCAGCCGGTGGCGAAGGTCGGACTGATTCAGCGGCCGGTGGCTAAGGCCAGGCGGGGGCAGCCTGAGTTAGTCCGCTTTTATTTGTTTTTACTTGTAATTTTTCAGTTTCGTTGTGTTTTGCCTTCGGGCGCTTGTATAAATATTCCGAATGAAATGAAATGAACAATTGCATCCGATTCCTTGCTTGTACGATCGTCTGTCTGAATCTTTCGCATTTAACTTCACACAAGTGTTTGAGGAGCGGTCGTTGTATGTATAGCTCCGAATGTATTGGTATACTTTAACTTCTTACTTGTAAATTTCTGAACAAAACCGATCGTCACATGTGTATTTGAACAAAGCCGATCGTATGTGGTTCCGTCCTCCTGATCGTATGTATGGCTCCGCTCTGCCCCTTGTTTTTTTTTACTTGGTGAAAGTAAGGGAACACAAATAATTCGTTTAGCGAGCTATCTTTAGTTTGGTTCTTGCGATCTTCGATTTTGTTGATTCCTCGAGGGAGGCCGAACGTCCCGGCCTGGAAAGACTTCGCACAGTCGTGGGGTTCAATAGAACCGACCTCCATGACTATGTGCACGAGCGACATTCCGTCTGATGGTTAACTTCTCGCGACTCACTTAATTGTGAGGGTCCTTCGTAGGCTACGTTTTGCCTCGCAATGTAGCGATGGGGCGGACGGTCTCTACCTGGAGGAGTCCTTGCACGGGGCACCGTCAGATAAATCGACTTCGCTACCGTGGCTTGTTAGCACTTTTCTGCCTAAGAGGGCATACGTTGTGACGGGGGGAAGGACGCGTCGCGTTGTCCAGGTCCACCATGTTAGATGATGGATCCGAGGACGGGCGAGCGTGTCCACTGATCTGTTTTGGAGGGTCCTTCGGCTATGCCCGCCTCGTATTTAAACGAAAAGGCGGGCGATATCTACCCAAAGTAACCTTGCATGGACGGGCTATCGGTTCCATCGACCTCCAGAACCATGGCTGCACTTTTCTACCTCGGATCGCCATGTTAGATGACGATCCTCGACGGTATACATTGTGCTAGGGGGGGGGGATCGCTTGCCTAGGTCCATCAAGTTAGATGACGAACTCTTGAAGGGCGAGCGAGTCATCCTCTTTTTTGTTAGTTTGTTTTGTCGAGGCGAATCATTTAGAGGGGATCGGAAAATCTCATTAAGCTCTTTGTACATTGGGTAACTGAATACAGAGTTTTCATTGATAGTATTTCTTCAAATGAACGACGTTCTAGGGATATTGGTCCGGAGTGCCGTCTGGGTGTTGGAGCTCGTAGGCTCCTTTGGTCAGCCATTTGGATATCCTGAAGGCCCCTCCCAATTCGGGCCAAATACTCTCGTGTGAGCCTGGACCTTTTTGAGGACTAGGTCACCCACTTGGAATCGCCTTTCCTTGACCTTAGAATTGAAGAATTTCTCGGATTTCCTTTTGTGGATTGTGTTCTTCATTTCCGAGGACAGTCGTCGTTCCTCGAGCATATCCAAGTCGATCCGCCGAGCTACATCATTGTCCGTCGTCATTTGTTGTGCAGTTCGGTGGCTGAGAACGGCGATCTCCGAAGGGATCACTACTTCTGTTCCTATAGCGAGGGCGAATGGGGTTTCGCCGGTTGAATTTTGGGTCGTCGTTCGGTAGGGCCAAAAAACATCCGGGAGATCGTGTAACACCCCCAATCCGCTCAGGGATATTACACGCCTTAAAACCTTTCCTCAAGGATCTACCAGGCTGGTAACAACATCGAACAACTCAACAATGCCTTTAAGGCGAAAATGACTCAGTAGACCGATTTGGTCTTTCAATAAAAACATACAACTCAATTACAATTCATGCCCACGCAGGGGTCAAAATACAGCAACTCCCGTACAACGGGGAAAAATATTGCAGCGGAGAATAAATACAACTGAACCAAAAGAACAATGTACAGGTCCTCATGTGATTAGTATAGATCATCTTTCATCATCCTTCATGCCGACCCTGTGCCACGCTCCCTGAAACCTGAATGCAATACAGACATCCACCCCCCGAATACTCGGGGGTTAGCAAAATTCCACTATTGTGCTAGTGCAAGTACAAGTGCAAATACAAGCCATATAGTTCAAGTTCCAAAGATAACAATAATCAGGAATTCTCAAAGATTCAAATACAACGAAACGAATACTTCCCGAGGCAAGAGTTTGAGTAAGACTTTCCAAAATCGAAAGACCCCAAGTCAAGGGAAACGATTTACAAAACGGTTTAATAAACCATCGGGAGTTTTAGTAGAAAATAATTTAGGATTATCGAATCCTCTTTCCAAAATCAACAGAGGTCACAGCCCAACAGTTTTGTTTTCGCAAATAGAAAACCACTAACAGTTCACAGGGTCAGAACCCATATCATGTGTCCTCGACGGACATAAAATCAACACAACGTAATCACGCACAAGCATCGCCTAGGACCGGGACGAAGCCACAAATCCCACTCGAGGCCTCTAAGGACCCTCCCGAGCTGGCTAGCGAAATAATTTCACACAAATAACATATCACACCAACGTGAACACTTGTCACGGCATCTCACGGTTGGATCAATCACTTGTTGTCTCCTGGACACATGATCACATGCCATGTGCCACCGTGGGTATTCTTTGGCGCTCACGGTTGGATCAATCACTTGTTGCATCCTGACCACATGATCGCATGCCATGTGTCACCGTAGTTTTTCTTAGGCTCTCACGGTTGGATCAATCGCTTGTTGCATCCTGGCCACATGATCACATGCCATGTGCCACCGTAGGCCCCGCCCATATCCATACATTCACACACATAGCACAGTGCAACAAAGATATCCAAACAATTCACCCAGAGACATCAAACACTTAGCAAAACACCACGTCAAACCACAACGCACCGAAATGAAATAATATACGTCCACATGCAATACCAAGTGCAACATCAACACCAAACATATCTATAGAATTCACATAGTCATTCACAAACCACGCTATTCACAAAACACACGCGTTTTGAAAACAAGCCTTTAACAAGGCTAAACCGAATCTTTTGAAAGTTCAATTCAAACGACCAAACAACCACATTTAGACGATCACTAATTATCGTATCCATAAACAAGAATTATATGGACAAGGTACTTGCCTCGAAATCGGCATGCAAGTATTCCGACGAACACGGCTCAACCAGGAAGCTTCGGAACGCCCAATGCTATCGAAAAGGAAGACGACAACAAACGGAAGGGTTCAACACAGTTTTTTCGCAAGAAACTCGACCCTAACATCATATAGTTAATAAATCAATGATCATACGAGGAAGAATAATCGTAGAACGTCCGAAAACCCCTCTATGACATTCTACCAGACACCTTCAAGGCGTCGATCAAGAACTCGACCAAAACAACGAATCGATACGATCCAACCATGGAGTAAGAAGGGAAATGATATAATACATCTAAATAAGCATCAATCCATCATAATCCCGAGTTAAATCAGATTAAACGGACGAAATCAACCAAAATACCCAAATTCCCTAAAACTAGATTTCTAGAAAATCTGACCTGATTCGCTCGATCAAGGGATGTTATAGGATGGATGATTGATGATATGAACTCCAAGACTTCATGGATTTGTTGTATTACAACATGTCTCCATGCCCAATAAGTCTCCAGCCGCGTAAGAGGAAGAAAGAAGTGAGAAAAATGGTGAAAAAAAACGTCTGCTGGCCTTAAATGGCTGACTGCCGGCCACATAACGTACGTAATCGGCCATGGCTTACGGCCGTAACCGGCCATGGCCGAGCCCCTACCCCAAATATGCCGGCCCGTTACGTACGTTACCAGCCAGGGCCTTACGTACGTAACCGGCCATTGCGGCCGTAACTGCCGGGCCATAGCGGCTGTTACTCGGCCAGGTCGTGCCAGCCGGGACTCGGTCGATCCGACGGTCCGAAATATCCCGAAACTCAGACCTGAATGTAAACCGAAAACACGGTTACGAAGTAATCGCAAGGACGAATCTAAGTGCTAATAGAACACACGATTCCGACCACCCGAAGGCTCGAAATTCAACAACGGAAAGTAATTACCCCAAACTTTGGGAAATTACGAAAATGGCCCAAAACGTCCGAAATACACGATACACGATCGAACCACCAAGCCAAAGATCGCAACATGAATAATAACATTAAATGAACTTACAAGAAACTCGAAACAACAGTTTCGGACGAGATTCGCTAGAATCGAACTTAAGTACGGAAAAGCCGCTTAGAACACGAAACTCATAAAACGATACCGAAACGAACTCGGACGTCAAAAAGTGAAAAAGTAAATATTCTCGGAATGACGAAATGGTCATGAGCGAGTCACCAAAATAGACTTCCGCCGAAAAAAAAAATTACCGAAATCCGAAATTGCGGGTATTACATTCTACCCTCCTTAAAAGAAGTTTCGTCCCGAAACTTAAAACAAGTAGGGAGAAGCAATATCCCCACCAGGAAAACTCTACGAGATACACAAAAACCGAAAACTCGCGCCCAACGGCGAAACGCTGCAAGAAACGCAAAGAGACATACGGCGTGAAAACACGCTCCACGACGACCAACACAACGCCACCGATAGAGACATAATAAAACCAACAAGTGACAAGCGTCATCAAACAGATAATACAACCAAGTCGATTATCCGAACAATCACAAAACACAAAGCACCCATTACAAGGAAACACGCACAATCAAGAAAACAGAAATAAACAGAAAAACGATCCACAAGGACAACCACAAACAATTCGGACTACCCCGAAGTCCTCAAAACCACACTAGGCATTTCTGTGTCCTTTCGGAGCAGAGACGCAACCTCAATCCCCAAATCTCTCAGCTACCGTCTCGCAATGCACGGCTCGGTGACCCACTTGGCCACACTCGAAACAGTTGACTAACGGTGAACGACAATTCTTCGCGGTACAAGATCAGGCAACAACAGTCAGACAACCCCGATCGAATAACAATGATCGAACAACAACGATTGAACAACAATGACCGAACAACAACGATCGAACAACAACGATCGAACAACAATGATCGAACAACAACGATCGAAAAAATAATGATCGAGTAACAACGATCGAACAACAATGATCGAATGACAACAGTGGAACAATGACTCCGAAGTCCCCACTTCAACTCCAGACATTAAAAGAACTGGTAGAAAGTGAAAGATGTTACTTCTGGACAAGGTTCACAAGAATCGAACCGAACTCGGAAAAGTCACAATGATAACCAGATCGACCCAAAACAAGATCACAGCTCGTTCGAACGATGAAACCAAAATACAGAACAAGTTCAGAAAGTATCAACAAACACCAGCGAGTCGATAGACTTGAGAAAGAGGAAATGCAGAAGTCTAAAAAAAATACGGGTATTACATTCGACCTCTTATAAAAGAAGGTCGTCCCCGCTACTCACAATAACGGAAACAAGGCAACAACACAAAAGCAGCTGACGAAAACATTTCCCATGGGCCTCTTAGAGCCGATCCTGATATCTGTACTGAAGTTCATGCCCCGAAAGACTCGGAACCCAACTCACAAAACTGGATCCTGTGACTCTCGGGTCCACACTTGAAATACGTTACTGACGAGAAGGACAAATGGTACGTGCATGCCCCCGGCACATCACGGTTGAAACACTTCGGCTCGGCATACCGAATATACAAATGCTAGATACAATGGGGCATAACGTCGCAAAACAACATAGCGGAGATGCCAACTCAGCACAACAAGGAATCATAACACATATCATATACAACGTTTACCATCGTAAAGTAATACACACACAAACACTACAGCAACGACGGTATCGTTCGGCGACCTCAACGGCCCGAACGATAACCAGCACATAATTACAACCATCATGAAACAATCACACATGTCACTACACCAGAATCACGATTTTGTGGATCACAAAATCACAAATGGCAAAAATAAATACAAAAGATCACATAAAATCACGATCACAAGTTTTTTTGTGATCACAAAAATCACAAAACAGTTGACAAAACCCCATTTATATGACTTTACAATACCACTTTTCATGGCGTCACAAATATCATTTATGATTTGTCATTAGCGATACGAATATCCACTTTTGTGATTATTAGCGAATACAATTTCAACTTTCGTGACTTCCATGGACAGTCACAATTATCATTTTTATTGACTGTCTTATGACTGCTTTTAGAAGTCACAAATGTTGAAAAAAATACAAAAAAAAAGTAAAACCCCATTTTTCTTTGAATGCAACTAATCGTTTTTCACAATGAATTCATAATACAATCCAAACATATTTCTCAAAGTATTCACACAACACTCCAATTAATTTTTACAAGACATTAAAATCACAATGTAATGCTGAAAAATAACACATGTAAAGAAAACTCCTAACCAACCCATTGAAAATATAACAAGTATGGAGTATTAGTTATATATTGAAAAATATCAACAACTAACAAGTTAAACTAATAGAATCATAAGCTTCATCCGTGGAACAAACAGGTGGAGCAACGCCTCCTAAGACAATGGTTTCAGGTGCACCTTTTGTCTGAACAATAAAATAAAATATATAAATCAGTCATTAACCAAAATAAATAAAGATAAATGGACATGGTCAGAAAGAAGGGTGTGGGGCTAGAAGAAGTTCCCTTACATGTTGGAAATTTCTCATTCGTCCAAGGTCATAACGCCATTTTGGAGTGGTCTTCTTCTCAAAAACCTATATACAAAGACAATAAAAACATCGAATAATCTGCAATTAGAATATGTATTAAGGAAAATAATGAAAACCTCTTTGTATATACAAGTTCAGTAAAGGCATTTCGACTTCCATTATCTCCATTCTAACATAACATTACCAATTAACAAGAACTAAAAGCATGCTATTTGGGGAGAAAATCAAGGGAAATCAAAAGTAGAAGTACTATCAAGTAACTAACATCCATCTGAGAAATGCCTTTGAACTACAACCGAGGCATCAAACACAATTTTAAACTTACACAGAAAGTTGGACTACAAGGACTATCTTTTCACGATATTAAGTCCCTAATTATAAAATACTGATTCCGAATTGACAGCGATATTACACATAATACCTCAATGGTCGTGGTATTGGCAGCATCCCCAAGACAACATTGGGTTAGAAGCCCCAAATCACTCTTGCCATTGCTCAAAGTACTCATTCTCTTGTCATAGTTAGAATACTGGGACTTCCAAATTTAATCACAAACTTCCTTGTACAAGGTATCATGACCATCTGAATGTCAGCCAAAGTACTGAAAAACAATGAATTAAGGTACCTGAAACTAAAAGCAGAGCGGAAAGGAGCAGGTAAGTCTGTCAGCGCCTTCAGCGTATACATATCCGTATGTGAACTCATGTCTTGATGAACTGAAAATGGGCAAAATCACCTCGGTCGACTAAGATCACAATTACCTCAGGGAGGTTTTGTTTGTAAGGATATGATAAAGCACAAGGAAGAAAATTATCACAATCACCGTTGGATGCTCAACAAACTCAAATCAAACCCTCCGAGAAAAGTTCCCAATTCGTAACATCACAGTAATACATGATGAAAATATAGACACTATATTAACCGTAATTCGAAAAGATCAGACTAAAACGTAGCTAGGACATACATAGCTTACTTCAATATGCATGTGTGATCACTTTTATAAATGTTGCTAAAAAGGTTGCTAAAGTATACAATCCAGAGGAATAATCTTCAAATACTGATAAGCTGCAGCGAAATAGTAAAATTAAATAAAAAAACACCAAATAATCCAGCTACATTATATCCAGACGCTGAAAACATAAGAAGAAAATATAAGGCAGTAAATTGCTCAAAGTACTCATTGATTGGGATAGAACAGAACTTTAGTCGCCGTTAAATTAGGATAGAATGGAACTTTAGTCGTCGGCAGCCATTGATCCCCCTGAATAAAACTCCCGACCGCGAACTGAGGGGGTATAATTTCATATATATACAAGTTACATATATATAATTTCAGGTATAATTACCAAAAAAAACTTGGCAGCAAAGTGAGGGGGTATATATATACAAGTTACATATATATACAACCTATTGAGGGGGTATTTTGTAATTAAGATAAAGCTATGGGTAGCATTGTGATAATCTCAACTGTTTCAGTTATGAGGAAGAAACCTTGATGTATATATCAAACATTCGTCTTCCAAGTCCCGAATATGTTTGATCATTTGCGAAAAGTATCTCAGCAAAGTGCAGGCTCACATTGTAACTCCCTTTTTCCAAACAATAATGGAAATATGTAAGTGAGAGAGGACTAAAGTGTGCCGTGGTGTACAATTCGGATAAATTTGTGGCAGCCGTATGTCTGATGGAACGGGTATTCTGATAATTAGGTTCATCCATGAAGTCTTCGGTGCTAACGTAACCCCAATAACTACCACCCAAGTATCTTGCAGAATTATCTCAGGCATCATCATCCCCTTCATAAATTACTCTTCTGTTGCTTTCTTTGACAATCAAATCACCGCCGCCACAATTTACATGTAAAGAACAATTATCTGCTTAAATGAAGGGAAGCAAAAAAATGGGGGGAAATCAAATTTTTGCTTCTTTTTTCTTGTTTTTTTCACTCACAAATCAGTTTTTTCAAGAAAAAAAGAAAAAATAATGACGGTATACTTACATCCGGGGCAGGCTACATTCCTATGACATGGAAGGATTCTTTTTCTGTTGAAGATTAAACATAGGAGCAGTTAGAAATGTTAGAATTGTATCAAGAGCAAAAATAACAAAGGCGTCTCACAATGTATTCCCACTTGACGGGCCTTTAAACAAGTTTATGTTTTGGTTCCTAATACAAGGAAAAAATATCAAAAAATTGGAAGTAACGAAAATATTATAGAGAAAAAGAAAAATGGACGTCCTAACATGTTTTGTTGGCAAGCAGCTTCCTCAGGGCCTCGTAATGTAAAATTGTTGTAGGAGAGATCACTGCACAGAGTCAGTAGAGGTTCATGTTGCTATATGGATTTCTTAAATAAAACACTTCAAAAAAAATAAAAGCCTTATTTAAAAAAAAATCAAAACAGCAGAGTACATATTAATAACACATATACAAAAGATACATGTTGCTCCCATCCTTCAAGATAGTGTCGGGAATATTTCCACTCAGCATGTTGCCTGTAACAAACATATTTTCACAAGAAAATCACACGGTAAGTGAATATAGGTTGATCAAGAAGGATGAGTTATGATTCTTTTAAATTTACATAACAAGAATCTTAACTAACATTTAATATAACCCTGACTAAATGGAAAAGAAAAAACAAAAAGTTTAAACTTGAGCTCACACAGTTTTCAGATTTCTAGCAATGTCATTCGGAATCTGCCCAACTAAGTAACCCCTTTTGTAAGCCGATTATACCCATTTTGTTACAAGATAAAATAAAGAATGAGAACTATAATAAAGAATGTTACAGCTGTAGCAGCCTTTCCTCCACCATATTTCTTGATAAAATCATCCTTAATTAGCTCAATAAATGCAATCGGAAGCTGTCTTCCAACAGATTCAACAGCCACAACATAATATGCTGTCATTTAAAAACACCAATTTCAGTATACAGAAATGAAAACGAAAACGTGAAACGCTTAGGCACTGCACAATGTATACATAAACAGCGCCATAAACAATATACACAGACATTTTCTTGTAAACGATCATTCCTGATAAAGTAACAACACACGCAAGCAACTCAGAACAAATCTAGATGAAAACATATTGGTGAAATAAACGAGGTCTAATCCCTACCCAAAATTTGAAATGATGCTATATGTAGAAGATAATTGACTCATACACTAATTTTCGAGATCTAGCTCATCTAAGCATCAAAAATATGATTCATCAAGTAAAACGAAATTACATTTAGAAATTTTGAAACAGATCCAGAACAACCACCAATATATTCAGAATGTTAACAAGAAAAATAAAATATCACAGTGAACTAGGATCTGGAGCTCCTAACAGGACGAAGAAAAACCACACGACAGAGAAAGAGTCCTCTAGAATCTCGGAACACCGACAATCAAGGAAAAACACGTGCAAAATCGAACACTACGAATCGACATAAAGAAATGAACAGATAGTATACGGAAGGGACTTACTAAATCCATCCTCAACAAGGTAATTGAAGGTGTGGCCATCGCAGTTGTAGGTGAACTTGTTGTTCGTGGCGAGAAGTTTCTGAAGGCACTGCGCGGCGATTACAGTGAAGTTGCCGGTGAAATCAGTGTACTCGGCCAGGATCATAGACCCACGCGCCACGAAGCTGTAGATCAACGATTGCTGGCCCATTTTTCGCTCATCTCTCTCCCCCGATATCTGCAGAAAGCAATACACGATATACACAGAAATCTCATACACATCAAAAGTTCCATCTCAAATTCCTTTTTTTCATTTCCTGCAAATCCTCCGTCGTAATTCTTCTTCAAATCTTCTAGTAGTTCAGGAAAAGGTATAACCTTCCCCTTCAGTCATATTCTCTAGTTGTTTCCATCTTTTTTTTTCTTCCTGTGATGAATATGCAGTAGCCAACAATTACCATTAAAGAATCAAACCATCAACCATAAGCCTAAACCTAAACCATCCATTCAAGTCAACTTGTAACGAGTAAACTCCATTCCAAACCCATTTTAAACTCAAATCGGGAGAAAATAATCAAACCTGCAATGTGCTCCGCCGCGCCAACCTCAGCCTCCACCACTCCGACACCCCTTCAGCCGCGCTCATAGAATCGCCGGTGAATTCCATCGGACCAGAATACTTCACTTCCTTCCGCCAGGGCTTGAATCGGAATTGAGTAAATCCGGCCCGAGTCCTTCAATCGCGACAAACGCAGCCGCAGCTCTGGCGTGGTCACCGTAGATTTTAGCAGGTCACCATGGTTATGTTGATATCGAAGCCAAGAGAGGGAGAGAGGGGCGGAGAGGAAGGGTGGTAAACCCTAAGCCAAGTATCGATGTGCAGATGTGGAGAGAGAGGGAAATGAAAAGGAAACGAGGAAAATAGGCTAATATTTTAACCTGAAAAAGTTTATACTGCTCAAGACAGTCAAAATTCTTGTGACAGTCATTAACAGTCACAAATACTTGGATTTATCACTGTTTGGTATTTGTGACTGTTATTGACAGTCACAAAGTTGTGACTGTCATTGGCAGTCACAAATCCAGCAAGTTTCAATGTCAGAAAATCCTGTTTTTGGTGTAGTGTGTACACAAACGTACAAGCCCAAGCTTCAACAGCTCACACTCATGCGACAACACGCAAATCGCCACGAGGCGACAAATAGTAAATACCAGTTCACACCTCTCACAGAGGGCTAGTACTACAAATACGTGGCAACGCCTCAACGTTCATGCCACCAATTCGATCATATTCGGAAGTTAACATCATAATGACAAAGCAAACATAATACATACATTCCTAAACCGCAAACGGGAATTGATAGGTTTTAGAAAAAAAATGAAAACCACCTTTTGAAAATAATTTTGGAAACACCGATTGATCTTGAGTATCACCTTTCAAAAAGTACAAACGTGAAACATCGTTATCGAGACTTTGGAAAACCATTTCGCATTTGTTAAAAATGAGGACACTTTCTTTTAGTGAAAAACTTTCAGAATATTCGACCCTCGGGTCTAAGTAAAAGTGTTTATAAAACATTGAAAATATCTCAAAACATTTTGGGTCCTCGAGGTAGAAGAATTTTGAAACATATTGTGGCACCTTGGATGTACCACGAGAAAATAATTCATTTTAAAAGTACGTCTCGAAATTTATTTTCTAAGATACTCGAGGTTTTAAAAGATAATTCAATGGGCTAGAATACCCAAAAATTTCAGGTAATTACACGGAACATTATAGCGCCGCGGGTCCCGCGCCGGAACCCACCAGGCTAAAAACCATTTACAAAAACGCCAAAAAGGCCGATGACGGTAATATTTCAAAAACTCACAAAAGCCATTTACAAAATACTAAATACCGTCATAAGAATTTCGCCAAAACGGTCAAGGCCATAATGCCAAAAACTCGGTTAAGGGAATCGGTTTTCGAAATAAAACTCAATCGGTAAAATACCCAAAGCCATTACAAAAGAACTCACGCAGCGGATAAAAGAAATACAGTCCAACATGCACAATCCAGCGACACTACTCCTCATATGAACGAAATATGAGAGTCAAATAGCCACATATCACGAAATCAAAATCCATAAGAGGATTCCGTCAATTAACTCATAATCATACCTGTAACTCGCATCAGACGAGGCACAAACACAAAGAAGGGAGACTTACATCCACATGTCGCACGAAGATGATGATCGCCCCACGATACTAATCACGACCAACAAACTCAGACGACGCGTCGCGACACGACTCAGTCAGATAAAATCCGACGAGACAAAACTCAACAGATAAAACTTGACCCGACAGCCTAGGTTTCCACAACCTAAGCTCTGATACCATTTATGTAACACCCCCAATCCGCTCAGAGATATTACACGCCGTAGAACCTTTCCTCAAGGATCTACGAGGCTGGTAACAACATCGAACAACTCAACAATGCCTTTAAGGCTAAAATGACTCAGTATACCGATTTGGTCTTTCAATAAAAACATACAACTCAATTACAATTCATGCCCACGCAGGGGTCAAAATACAGCAACTCCCGTACAACGGGGAAAAATATTGCAGCGGAGAATAAATACAACTGAACCAAAAGAACAATGTACGGGTCCTCATGTAATTAGTATCGATCATCTTTCATCATCCTTCATGCCGACCCTGTGCAACGCTCCCTGAAACCTGAATGCAATATAGACATCCACCCCCCGAATACTCGGGGGTTAGCAAAATTCCACTATTTTGCTAGTGCAAGTACAAGTGCAAATACGAGCCATATAGTTCAAGTTCCAAAGATAACAATAATCAGGAATTCTCAAAGATTCAAATACAACGAAATGAATACTTCCCGAGGCAAGAGTTTGAGTAAAACTTTCCAAAATAAAAAGACCCCAAGTCAAGGGAAATGATTTACAAAACGGTTTAATAAACCATCGGGAGTTTTAGTAGAAAACAATTTAGGATTATCGAATCCTCTTTCCAAAATCAACAGGGGTCACAGCCCAACAATTTTGTTTTCGCAAATAGAAAACCACTAACAGTTCATAGGGTCAGAACCCATATCACGTGTCCTCGACGGATATAAAATCAACACAATGTAATCACGCACAATCATCGCCTAGGACCGGGACGAAGCCACAAATCCCACTCGAGGCCTCTAAGGACCTTCCCGAGCTGGCTAGCGAAATAATTTCACGCAAATAACATATCACACCAACGTGAACACTTGTCATGTCATCTCACGGTTGGATCAATCACTTCTTGTCTCCTGGCCACATGATCACATACCATGTGCTACCGTAGGTATTCTTTGGCGCTCACGGTTGGATCAATCACTTGTTGCATCCTGACCACATGATTGCATGCCATGTGTCACCGTAGTTTTTCTTAGGCTCTCACGGTTGGATCAATCGCTTGTTGCATCCTGGCCACATGATCACATGCCATGTTCCACCGTAGGCCCCGCCCACATCCATACATTCACACACATAGCACAGTGCAACAAAGATATCCAAACAATTCACCCAGAGACATCAAACACTTAGCAAAACACCACGTCAAACCACAACGCACCGAAATGAAATAATATACGTCCACACACAATACCAAGTGCAACATCAACACCAAACATATCCATAGAATTCACATAGTCATTCACAAACCACGCCATTCACAAAACACACGCGTTTTGAAAACAAGCCTTTAACAAGGCTAAACCGAATCTTTTGAAAGTTCAATTCAAACGACCAAACAACCACATTTAGATGATCACTAATTATCGTATCCATAAAACAAGAATTATATGGACAAGGTACTTGCCTCAAAATCGGCACGCAATTATTCCGACGAACACGGCTCAACCGGGAAGCTTCGGAATGCCCGATGTTATCGAAAAGGAAGACAACAATGAACGGAAGGGTTCAACACGGTTTCTTCGCAAGAAACTCGACCCTAACATCATATAATTAATAAATCAATGATCATATGAGGAATAATAATCGTAGAACGTCCGAAAACCCCTCTATGACATTCTACCGGACACCTTCAAGGCGTCGATCAAGAACTCGACCAAAACAACGAATCGATACGATCCAACCATGGAATAACAAGGGAAATGATATAATACATCTAATAATCATCAATCCATCATAATCCCGAGTTAAATCGGATTAAACGGACGAAATCAACCAAAATACCCAAATTCCCCAAAACTAGATTTCTAGAAAATCTGACCTGATTCGCTCGATCAAGGGATGCTATAGGATGGATGATTGATGATATGAACTCCAAGACATCATGGATTTGTTGTATGACAACATGTCTCCACGCCCAAGAAGTCTCCAGCCGCGGAAGAGGAAGAAAGAAGTGAGAAAAATGGTGAAAAAAACGTCTGCTGGCCTTCAATAGGCTGACTGCCGGCCACATAACGTACGTAATCGGCCATGGCTTACGGCCGTAACCGGCCATGGCTGAGCCCCTGCCCCAAATCTGCTGGCCCGTTACGTACGTTACCGGCCAGGGCCTTACGTACGTAACCGGCCATTGCGGCCGTAACTGCCGGGCCATAGCGGCCGTTACTCGGCCAGGTCCTGCCAGCCGGGACTCGGTCGATCCGACGGTCCGAAAAATCCCGAAACTCAGACCTGAATGTAAACCGAAAACATGGTTACGAAGTACTCGCAAGGACGAATCTAAGCGCTAAGAGAACACATGATTCCGACCACCCGAAGGCTCGAAATTCGACAACCGAAAGTAATTACCCCAAACTTTGGGAAATCACGAAAATGGCCCAAAACGTCCGAAATACACGATACACGATCAAAACACCAAGCCGAAGCTCGCAACATGAATAATAACATTAAATGAACTTACAAGAAACTCGAAACAACAGTTTCGGATGAGATTCGCTAGAATCGAACTCAAGTACGGAAAAGCCGCTTAAGAACACGAAACTCAACAAAACGATTCCGAAACGAACTCAGACGTCAAAAAGTACAGAATTAAATATTCTCGGAATGACGAAACGGTCATGAGAGAGTCACTAAAATAGACTTCCGCCGAAAAAAGAAAATTACCAAAATCCGAAATTGCGGGTATTACAGCTCGCTCGCCCATCGCCTTGTTTGGATTCGAGTCTTGCTTTGATCGTGTGTTTGAGAATCTTGTTTACAGCCTCTACCTGCCCGTTTGTTTGAGGGTGGTAAGGGGCCAAGAACAGCTTTTTAATTCCCCATTTCTCGCAGAATTGCATAACTCCCAAACCGTCGAACTGCTTTCCGTTGTCGGAGATGATAGCCTGAGGTACACCGAATCGGCATATGATGTTCTTCCAAATGAACTTGATCACTTGTTCTTGGCCGATCTTGTTGAGTGGCTCAGCCTCTGCCCATTTCGTGAAATAATCGACCCCCACGATGGCGAATTTACATCCCCTGGCGCCGTTGGCAAAGGACCGATGAGGTCGATGCCCCATTGGGCGAACGGCCACGGACTGTGCATAGAAGTGAGCTGATCGGGGGAGAGCTTGATGTTCGGGCCCATTACTTGACACCTATGACAAGATCGGGCGTAGGCGATCACGTCTTTTTATAGGGTAGGCCAGAAAAAGCCTTGCCTCGTCGTCTTGTGGATGAGAGCTCAACCTTCAGTGTGATTTCCACATATCCCATCATGTATTTCGGCTGAAAGCTCGCTTGTAAAGCCGGTCGTCCAATAGGGTGTATCTGGTTGCTCGGAGCTGAAGTTGGCGAGCTTTGACCCGATCTATGGGGACCGTTCCGTCCTTCAAGTACTTAACGAACGAAGTCATCCAGTTCTCTTCGCCGATGGCAACTGTGGTGACCAGGCTTCTGTCGATCGCCGATTTTGGTGATTTCGTGATTTGGATGTTAGAGAAGTCTGCCACCCCATCTGACGATGCGAGTTTACATAGGGCATTGGCCTAGGAGTTGTGCTCTCTCGGGACTTGTTCGATCAGCACTTCTTCAAACTTTGTGCACATTTCGGCGACCAATTCTTGATATTTGATCATCTGTTCGCCGCGCGCCTCATATTCCCCCTTGACTTGGTTCATGACCAAGAGGGAGTCCATGAAGATGTGGAGGCGGCGCACGTCCATGGCGAGTGCTAGATCGAGCCTGCCTACCAAGGCCTCATACTCGGCTTCATTGTTGGTCGCACGGAATCCGAAACGCACTGCATTTATAAAACTTTGGCTATCGGGGCTGATGAGGACAATCCCTGCCCCTGCTCGCGAGCTGGTCCTCGAGCCATCTAAGTACAATTTCCAGGCAGGATGGCCGACCTGGGTCGGACTGGGCGGGAACGTTAATTCCGCCACGAAATCCTCCAGAGCTTGGCCTTTGATTGCCATGCGAGGAGCGTACGTGACACCGTATTGGGCGATCTCCAGTGACCACTTGAGGAGTCGCCCGTTGGTGTCTGGCCGGTGCAGAACTTGCCTTAGAGGGAGAGTCGTCAGAACCTTCACTTGGTGTTAGAAGAAGTAGGCCCTCAGCTTGCGAACACTCATGACTAATGCGTAGGCGAGCTTCTCCAGAGGCGTGTAACGCATTTACGCGTCATGAAGCGCTTGACTGAAGAAGTAGATCGGCAAGTGGGCTTGCCCCTCTGCTCGCACTAATACAGCGCTCAACGCGACCTCCGAGGCTGTCAAGTAGAGGAATAGCTTTTCGCCGGGGATTGGTTTCGCCAAAATTTGGGGATTAGACAGATACTCCTTGATTTTGGCGAACGCCATTTGGCTTTCCTTCGTCCATGCAAATTTCTTATTCTTTATGGTGGCGAAGAATGGCTTGCTTTTGTCTCCGAGCCGAGAAATGAAACGGTTAAGGGCTGCTAGACAACCCGTGAGGCGTTGCACCTGGTTGACATTCCGTGGCTCCTGCATGTCGAGGATCACCTGGATCTTGGTGAGGTTCGCTTCGATCCCCCTTTGGCTCACGATGTGCCCCAGGAACTTTCCGGAGCTTACCCCGAAGTTGCATTTCTTGGGGTTCAGTTTCATGTTGAATTTCTCGAGGATGGCGAACATCTCGGCAAGGTCTTTGAGGTGATCTTCCTTTTTGAGGCTCTTGACCACAATGTCGTCAATGTAAACCTCAATGGTCATGCCGATCTGATCGGCGAACATCCCGTTTACTAGTCGTTGGTAGGTCGCCCCCGTATTTTTCAGACAGAACGGCATTCGGACCCAAAAGTACACGTCTTTTTCCGTGTGGAATGACGTGTGTTTTACGTCTTTCTCCGCCATTGAGATCTGATGGTACTCGGCGAAGGCGTCCATAAACGACATCATTTCGCAACCTGCCGTGCTATCGACCAAGTGGTCAATATGAGGCATTGGAAAGTGGTCTTTCGGACATGCCGCGTTGAGGTCGGTGAAATCGATGCATAACCTCCATGAGTTACTTGTCTTTTTGACGAGCACCACGTTGGCTACCCACTGTGGCTTGTTGGTATCTACTCCGATCAGTTTGTTGTTGAGTATCTTTTTGACTTCTGCGTCGAGCACAGCATATTTCTCATGACCGAATTTTCTACGTTTCTGATGAACAGGCTTCCTTACCGGGTCGATCTTTAGATAGTGGCAAGCGTGTTCAGGACTGATGCCGACCATATCTTGATACGACCAGGCAAAGATTCCGATGTTCTTACGTAGTAAACTGATCAGATTGTCTTTTAACTCGGGACTGACGCTTGAGCCGATCTGCACTTCCCGCTCCGGGCGAGCCAGATCGATTGTTATACTTTCCAACTCTTCAATGGGGATGGTCGCTTCTCGTTTGGAACGATTGCCGGACTCGATCCTTGGATCAATGTCGAGGCTTGGATCGAAATCGATCCTTGGCTCGATGTCGTCCGACAATTGATGCGAGATGCCGTCCTCTGAGTCGGGCTGGTATGAGGTGCTTGGCTTGTCGATCTCCATTGGTTGAATGTCGATCATCTCAATGTTACAAATAGTACGGGAAACGTTTAAAGGGGAAGTTACGACACAGGAGTAATTCAAACATTTCTTTGCTATTAGCTGGTCCCCTTTTATAGTACCGACTGTCCCATCGGTAGTAGGGAACTTGATACAGTAAAAGAAAGAAGAGTCGACCGCCTCAAAGGTTTCTAGAAAGGGGCGACCTAGGAACCCATTATAGATGCTGGGCCTATCTATGATTACAAAATTGAGGTTCCTAGTGATCTTAACCTTGGGATCGTAACAACATATTAGCTCGACAGAGAGCTTGATCCTTCCATAGGCTTGGACCATGTTGTCACCGAACCCTTGAAGCACGGTATCGAATGGCTTGATGAACTTGGTCAGGTTGCCGAGCTGGTCCAGAGCAGATTTGAATATGATGTTGCAAAAACTCCCATTGTCAACCAGCACGCGGTCGACCATTTTCCCAAGGATACATGCAGAGATCACCAATGCATCCTCTTTGGGGCACTGCACTCCCTCCCTATACTTGTTGGAGAAGGAGATGAGCGCGTCTCTGGATATGGTTGGCTCTGGGGGCACTACGACATGGACTCCGGCGAACGCCCTCAGCTCGGCCTTCCGCTTTCTATTTGATATGGTGGAAACCGGGGAAAGACCTCCGAGGTTTCCACCTTCCGACTGAAGCATATTGATCCGGCCGCCGGGATTGATCGGAGGGATCGACTCGTCTAAGTACTCCGGCTCATTTTGCTCGATCCTGGCGACCTAATTAGGAGGGACGGTCGTCGTTCTGTCGGAGATCGCACCCCTCAGTCCTTTCTTCACGGGGTTCTGGCTTGGTCACCAAATTGTCCAGATTGCCTTCCTCGAACAACCTCCAGAGTTGTCTGAGGAGGTCGCGGCATTGGCTGGTGTTGTGGCCGGGAATTTTGTGGTAGGCACAAAATTTACTGCAGTCCAGATGACCGTTGTCCCTCATCGGCTTCGGCTTGCTAAGCCATTCGCGCCCCTTGATGGAGTTGAAGATATGGGCCGGAGATAGATTGAGGTTGCGGAGGAGGTGAACTTCCACATCCTCGAAGGCCTTAAACTCACAGGACGGTTTTGCGACCGCCTTTCTGGGCTTGGCGACCGCCTTCTTCGGAACGGGAGATGGCGCCTTCCCTTCTCCGGTGGATCCCTCGCCTAAGCGAAGGGTGAGCATCCTCTGCCTGGCCAGAAAGTCGGCGGCCTTGACGCGGAAGATCGCGTAGGTCGGGGGGATGTCCTTCGTGAGGTGCCTGAACATGGGTGAATGGACATAGAATCCCCCCAGGACCGAGTAGAGGGCGAGCTCATCGCTAATGGGCTTGCCGGTGAGGACTATTTCATCCACACGGTCGATGTAATCTTCGTCGGGCTCGTCCTTCCCCTGCCTGATCTTCATCATGCGGTGGGGACCTTCTGGCCGAGCGACCTTGGCGGCAAAATACGACGTGAAGTCGTTCGCCATCTTCTCAAAACAGTTGATTGAGCGCGGTGGCAATGAGATGTACCACCTATGGGCAAGATAGCCCAATGTTAATGGGAACATTCAGCACTTCGTCGCGTCCGATGCCCCGCATCAGGTCATGTAGATCCAGAACTTGCTCAAGTGGGTCTCAGGATCCGATCTCCCCTTGTATAGAGGTGTTTGAGGAGGAGCGATCTTCGGTTGCACGGGGGCAAGCTCGATCTGGACCGCGAGTGGATCACTTGGTCCGGCAATCGATCTCTTGGCGCCTGCCCCAGTTTTAATGAGCGCCTTTATTTCGTCGAGATGGCGCTGCATTGCGGCCATTGCCATATCCTGACTGCTCGCGAGGCTCTCAGAGAGGGAGCCGAGGCGATCATGTACCGATCTCCTGGCCCCGTGGTAGGTGACGAGGTCTCTGCCGCCGAGCTCAATCCTTGAGCGAGTGGGAGCCAGAAGGCCGAACTGTCTTCTGGGAGTTGGGTACGCCAAACTCCTGGTGACGGATTCGGACTACGATGTCTCACGGCTGGTGCCCGAATGCCCGGGTCGCCATGAGGGATCACTTCCTAGGCGGCTGAAGACGAAATCGTCCCGCCTTACGAGCGCCTTTTCCTGCGGCTCGGGGATTTCTGACTATTTCTTGATATATAGCCCCTTGAGCTTTCGCTTGCCCGCACGTCGGATGGATGATGGAGTAATGGTGGGCGAGTCGCATGCTCTCCATCGCTCCCTTAGGATGTCCATGGCCTGTTGGGATTCCTCAGAAAATAAACGCAACGGAAGAATAAACGGAATCCCTAAGAGGATCGATCAAGTAACGTATATACGAAAATAAAAATACGAAGATCAAGGAATCAAAGTCCCATACCTATGATGTCTCTAAAAAACCTTCGTATGATGATGATGATGATGAAGAGCCCTTCGTTCCAAGCACCTAAAGCAAGATGCCTCTACTTCACACGCCGGAACTTGATGGAAAAATCGACAAGCTTCCTTTCTTCAAGAATGCGGCTAGGGAAGCTTGTAGGAATTTTCTCTCTCAATGTATTCTTCTTATATCTTGTCTCTAAGATCAAGATGAAGTTTTCTACCTTACTCTCTCTCTCAAATTCGTGATTATGAGTTAAAGCAAGAAGAAGTTATCATAACTCCTTTTTAAAGACTTTTATTTATAAAAATGAAAGTCTACCTTTAACACATGATTGAGGGTATCAAATACACTCACATATGTCACCTAGTGACATAAAATAAGTATATAAGAGACAAGAGATGGAGGGTGGTGGCCTTAAGGGAAATTTCCAAGAAGACGGGTCGAATTTACTCGGCTCGTAATCGGATGTTCACAAAACGAATCCCTCGTACGGATGTTCGTCAAACGAATCCGCTTTATTTCCAATGTGTTTGGACTAATTAATTAATCCAATTAATTAATTATATCAAACACAAATATATATTTCTCTAAGAAATATAATTTATGAATTAAAGTAATCACCAAAGAACTACTTACAATTCATTAGACCGCTATTTGATTTATCGGATAAATCAAAATTAGATATCTAATATCTAATATTATAAGAGAGATTATTAATTCATATTTATCCATCAATGATCCTATTGCGCGACTCGTAGGTTCGTCTCACCGGCATCGAGGAACCAATGAGTGCGGGCAACACTTAGCCAAATTTAGCGGGCCGCATCAGAAACTCCCGATCGAGAACGAATGAACGAATCATTCCGTAACCATTATGTCGTGAATACTATATACGTATAGACCCTTCATCGATGTCCCGGTCAAGTCTTCGGGTCACGAAAGTCAAACCCTCATTGACTAAACTCTATACATGTGTTAATGCAAATCAAGACCGACTGATTAATAGTGTATCTAATACGACTATATCGTAATGCTTTGGCCAAAGACTTATGATCTTATTTGCCATTAACCGTATAGGACATTCGCTGCTCACTAACAGGAGATAGAATCCTTTCTTGGCGTACAACAAAGATGCTACCGCCCGTATAGTCCGCACTTCGAGGTCGACTCGGCAATTAAGCAAATGAGTCTAACTACTCTAATGACAAACTAAACGTCACAGACACATCTTCTACCGAACCCTCAAGTCAAAGGTCCACGTATACTATCACAACCTTTCGATTCGTCATCGACTCTTCGAGAGTGAATACCGTGTGATGAATCGAGTATGAGTCGTGTTCGAGTATCTGTCCCACCAATATACTTATAACTATGCTATCAAGACGTGCACACGCCCTAGCATCGATTATACAAGTCTTATTAAAACTTAATGTCTGTTAAGTTTTATCGACTTGCGAACTAGTTAAGCATTCGAGCTCTAAACACTTCTAGTGCCTATCTCCTTATCTCTATAAGGAGTAGAATGTTCACTCTCAAATGCAAGGACTACTATTCTATATACCAAATCACAATGCCGGTGATATACAATAATATAGAAATAATAATTGCCTTATTAAATATAATATTCATAATTACAATACAATTGCTCTCACTCTCTCATCCTCCGAGTGGCATTCGAGGGCATATTCCTAACAATCTCCCACTTGCACTCAATGCCACAAACTATGGTATCTAATACCCATACTCTCCGGATGTCTCTCTAAGACCTTCGAGATAGTGGCTTGGTAAGCGGATCAAGAACGTTATTTCCGTGTCTACTCTCTGCAGTGTAACATTCCCATCCCGAACCATTTCTCTAACAAAATGATATTTTCTCGCAATATGTTTGGTGTTGTGGTGAGCCCTAGGCTCCTTAGCCTCGTGCAATGTACTCCATCGTTGTCACAAAACAGTTGTCACGGGCTTCTCTGCGTTAGGAACCACTTGAAGTTCCTCGGTGAACTTCTTTATCCAAAAGCTTCTTTAGCACCTCCGTGGCCGCACGATATTCGGCTTGACATGTGGAGATAGCAATCGAACTTTGCTTGGCACTTCTCCAAGAAATCGCCCCACCATTCGCAGTAAAGATATACCCGATGTGGACATCCGAGCATCCATGTCCCAGAAAAATCCGAGTCTGTATAACCCATCACTCTTAGTTCTCCACCGCCGTATGTAAGAACCAAGTCTTTAGTCCTCCTTAGGTACTTAAGAATGTTCTTTACAACGATCAATGTTCACCGCCTGGATTTGATCAAACCGACTTACTACGCTTACAAAGATAGGCAATGTCCGGTCTAGTGCAAATCATTGCATACATAAGGCTACCTACTTTGAAGCATAAGGTACCTTGCTCATTTCCTTTCTATCTTCCTCACTTTGAGGACACATCTCTAAGGAAAGTTTTGCACCATGTTGCATAGGTAGAAACCCTCTTTTAGAATCTTCCATCCTAAATCGCTTCAGATCTTTTCTATGTAGAGGGCTTGGGAAAGACCTAACATTCTTTTCGCTCTATCCCTAGAGACGAATACCTGAATATAGGTAGCTTCTCCCAAGTCTTTCATTGAGAACTCTTTAGAAAGCCAAGCTTTCACGTCGAGCATTCCTACGTCATTTCCTATAAGTAGAATGTCATCTACATATAGTATTAAGAACGCAATTTTGCTCCCACTAACCTTCTTGTAAATACAGGGCTCTTCTTCGCTTTTGGACAAAATCAAACTCTTTGACTGCCTCGTTAAAACGAAGATTCCAACTCCGTGAAGCTTGCTTGATCCATAAATTGCACTGAAGTTTGCATACTTTATGAATATTGGTTTGAGATATGAATCCCTTAGTCGTTCCATATAAATCTCCTCCTCGAGGAATCCATTTAGGAATGCCGTTTTCACATCCATTTGCCATATTTCATAATCTAAGTGGGCTGCTATAGCAAGCATCATGCGAATAGACTTAATCATAGCTACAAAGTAGAAGGTCTCAAGTAATCGATTCCTTCTCTTTGGGAATAACCCTTGCCACAAGCCCGGCCTTATAGATATCCACCTCGCCATCTCCATCGCCTTTCTCTTATAGATCCATTTGTTTCCAATAGGCACTATGCCTTTAGGACGATCTACTAAAGTCCAGACTGATTAGCATGCATTGAGTCTATCTCACTTCCATAGCTTCTTGCCATTTGGTGGAGTCAACGTCTACCATCGCTTGGTCGTATGTAGAAGGATCTTTCTCTTGACTACTTTGTCATCTCATGGACACCCAGTTCCTCTTGATGCAGATAGCCATACCTCTCCTAATTGAGAAATTCTACTAGACTTGCGAGGTTGTATTTGTATTTCGAAGGTTTGGTTCTTGTATCTTGCATAGGTGTCTCATTTGGTGTTTCTTTTATTTCTTCCAAAGAAATATTTCTACCGCCCCTCCTTCCCGAATAAACCGATCTTCCAGAAGTGTGCTTGTATAGCAACGATGATCCTATGATCTTCGTGCATGTAGAATAGATATCCCATGGAATCCCCTGGATATCCTATGAAACGACCTTTCACAGACCTAGTTTCCAATTTCTCTACTTTAGTCTTCTTGACATAAGCAGAGCATCCCCAAATCCTAATGTGATTAAGACTTGGTTTCCTACCTCTCCACATCTCATGGGGAGTCTTAGGAACGGATTTGGAAGGACATCTGTTCAAGATATGCACAGAAGATGAGCGCGTAACCCCACGAGATAAATCGTTAGATCATTATAGTTTATCATGGAGCGAACCATTTCCAACAAGGTTCGTTTCCTTCTTTCTGATACACCATTTAATTTTGGAGTAGCTGGAGTTGTGATTTGTGACACTATTCCTAGTTCTTTTAAGATCTCATCATATTCGGTACTCATGTACTCACCACCCGCCCGACCTAAGAGTCTTAACACGGTTACTGTTTGATTTTCAACTAGGGCTTTAAATTCCTTGAATTTATCAAAAGCTTGACTTATGTTTCATTAAGTACACGAATCCATACCCGGTATGGTCATCGTAAATGTAATGAAATATCGAAAGCCGTCTCGTGCCACTTCAAAAGGGCCACGACGCGTCGGTATGGATCAATCCAAGTTTTTCAGACTCTTTCAAAAGTCCCCGCGAAGGGTAACTTAGTCATTTTGCCTTGAAGGCAAGATTCACAAGTTGGATAGGGATCTGATCCCAATGGACCCGTAAGCCCATCTTTCTCCATTTTATGAACCTTGGTCCGACCGATATGACCAAGTCTAAGATGCCACTTAAGTGCTTGGTTCGTTTCATCCCTACCACGCTTCCTAGTTATAGTGTTCACATTGTCTTATTCTTTAAATTTAAATGGTATAAACCATTTAATAATGTAGCATACCAACCAATTTATTTACGAAATAAATACGACAGACCCATCTCCAATAAAGAAGTGAAATCCCTTTCGGTCCATGACCGGAATTGATACAATATTCTTGTGCCCCTTGGGCAAAACAAGTACATCATCTAAAGTGAGAATAAAACCAGATTCTAAATCCAACATAAGGGATCCGATATCGAAGCCTCGACACTATGCCCACTTCCGACGGTGACCATCACCTCCCCGAATCCAGCCTTCCTACTTCGCTCCAGATCCCGATTCATTGTACAAATGTGAGAACTCGCACCGGAATCAAGTATCCAAGAAGTAGAATATACGATTCTGAGAACAATTTGTTTCTAAAACCAATAGTTCCGCACCAAGGCGCATTATGGTCAAGCTTTGGACAATACCTCTTCCAGGGCCTAGCTCACCGCAGCTTGAGGCATACATCCGCTTTTCTTGGCCCCTTTGCTCTTTTGAACCATTGGGGCCTTGCCTTCCCTTGTCGATCTTGGCTATCGGACCTAATCGCTTCTTGTTCTTTTCTTCTTATTCTTGGACTTCCAAGTCTTAGAAGAAATCACAAGTGCAGACTTCCTTTCCCTTTGTCTTCATCTCGAGATCGGGCGGTTGTCGCTTGTTCATTAGCCCACTAAGTTACATGCAATCTCATTGCAGCTTGAAGTTCATGACAAATTGGGAAAAGGAGTAAGGAAGTGACTGCAGGATAAGGTCGGCTTTGGAGAGATGCATGCATCTCGAAAATCAAGAGCTTCCAATCTCTCAATCATCGAGATCATCTTGAGGACATGGTCCCCAACCTTCTCTCCTTCCTTCATCCCGCGCCGAATAATTGCTTTGATATCTCATATCTAGCGTTCGGCTATGCTCTCCATAGAGCTCGGCCAGTGCGCTAAGATGGCTCGTGAAGACGTCATCTTTTCATGGGCACGTTGAAGCTCATTGGTCATTGAGCCTAACATGTACCCTCGCACTCTTATGTCGCCTTTTACCCATTTCTCATGGGCATCGACATCTTCCGATTGGCTGGTTCTTGCAGGAGCCGGGATGTCCGCCTCCAAGACGTATCCCAAAGATTTCCATAGTTAGGACAATCCTCAAGTTCCGGCCACCCACATAGTTCGGACCACCAGACGTTCTTTTCAAGTAGTATAGCGAGTGGGTTCATTGTCATATTGAGAGTTTTGTTAATTGCAGAGAATAATTCGAGATTTGTTAGTGATTGTTTAATTATGATCCGAGTAAAGAATTTAAGGACTTTCTTTATTCATAACTCGGCTCCCACTATTTTATCGGCATTTACACACTCCCATGTTAAATCCGGAAGTCTTGGGTGACTTCATAGTGGTGATCGATTTCTTTACAAAGTTTAATAGAGGGCAACCCATACGGTTTATATTCTATTATTCTTTATAAAGTGGTGTCTAATACCAACCCATCTAATGGATGATTCGATCTTCTTTTACCCCTAGTTCACTTGCCCTCAACCCATTCGGTTTCTATGGCTCGCTGAACTATCTAAGTTTAAACCGTCAACTCCTATTAGTCTGACAATTGAATCTTACCCGGCAACCCATACGGTTTATAGGGGTTTGATTTGTCACAACCAAAGGCATCTAATGCACTCTAGGAATTTATCAACTTTCCCCAAAAATATTACCCCGACATACTCGGAAGAATAATATTCGGTTTAGATTTCAATTTTCCATGAGTTTGACGGAGGGTAGGAAACCTCGTAACCTTTATAACTTAGTGTTTGTAAGTGGGAGTATTAACGCGATTATATGTTACACTTTGCACATTAATCCGTTTATAAGCGCGGTTTGTGATTTGTCAATCATTCAAAATGAAAAACAATAAATAGCAACCTAGTTACTACCAACATATAGCTCATGGACTTTTTCCTAAGTATTGGGCCAAGCCAAATAACGAAAAGAAAATACGGTATTGATTCTTCGTCCTTCCAAATTCGGTCGTCTTCGGTCTTCGTCATAGCCATATGAATAATTACATCATTGAACAATACATCCTTTTATACATATTTTCTAGTAAAAATAAATAGGCTCAAAATGGCCTTTACAACCATATCGAATCAAGAAATCAACAACTAAGTCCACGAGCTATATCACCATCACATAAGGCATTTAATACAACATGTAACGGTAAATAAAATTAAATAATCAATTAATATATTAATCCAATTAATATAAAAATTAATTTATTTAATTTCTACAATATTAATCAAATTAATATTTATAATCGTCATTTTAACCGCTCAAAGTAATCCGCCAAAATAATATTCTCGTCTAATAATTTCCCTTAAAAAATATTCCAAATATTTTATTAAATCTAATTAAATCCAATTTAAATTTCGGAAATTATTACAACGAAATATAAACACAAAATGGAGTCCTGAAAATCCTAGATCGTGCCCACCACGGCCCGATTCAAAATCGGGCCGAAACCCGAAAACCGCCGGACCGAAGTCACTCTCGCCATCGCGGCAGGCCGGGCCGAGCAACTCTGAGCTAGCGAGTCACTCGCCGGCCAGCAAAGAAGCCTGCAAAGCCGCCGGCACTGCCTTCGTGGCGGTATTCGTGTTTAACCCCGCTTTTTCTCATTTTTCGACTCGCCTAAAACGAAAAGTTTCTTAACTTCATGAAGAACTTATAAATCAACAAAAATCAAATTTTTCAGATTTATAATTCACATAAAATAGTCGAAACTTGACTTACTACGAACGATTAAATTTCTTCGATTATATCTATTATGATTCTAAATCATAAACATCATCAAATAACATTCCAAATGCAAAGATGATCGTATATACGATATATTTGACCTCGCTCCGATACCACTGTTGGGATTCCTCAGAAAATAAACGCAACGGAAGAATAAACGGAATCCCTAAGAGGATCGATCAAGTAACGTATATACGAAAATAAAAATACGAAGATCAAGGAATCAAAGTCCCATACCTATGATGTCTCTGAAAACCTTCGTATGATGATGATGATGATGAAGAGCCCTTCGTTCCAAGCACCTAAAGCAAGATGCCTCTACTTCACACGCCGGAACTTGATGGAAAAATCGACAAGCTTCCTTTCTTCAAGAATGCGGCTAGGGAAGCTTGTAGGAATTTTCTCTCTCAATGTATTCTTCTTATATCTTGTCTCTAAGATCAAGATGAAGTTTTCTACCTTACTCTCTCTCTCAAATTCGTGATTATGAGTTAAAGCAAGAAGAAGTTATCATAACTCATTTTTAAAGACTTTTATTTATAAAAAAATGAAAGTCTACCTTTAACACATGATTGAGGGTATCAAATACACCTCACATATGTCACCTAGTGACATAAAATAAGTATATAAGAGACAAGAGATGGAGGGGTGGTGGCCTTAAGGGAAATTTCCAAGAAGACGGGTCGAATTTACTCGGCTCGTGTAATCGGATGTTCACAAAACGAATCCTCGTACCGGATGTTCGTCAAACGAATCCGTTTATTTCCAATGTGTTTGGACTAATTAATTAATCCAATTAATTAATTATATCAAACACAAATATATATTTCTCTAAGAAATATAATTTATGAATTAAAGTAATCACCAAGAACTACTTACAATTCATTAGACCGCTATTTGATTTATCGGATAAATCAAAATTAGATATCTAATATCTAATATTATAAGAGAGATTATTAATTCATATTTATCCATCAATGATCCTATTGCGCGACTCGTAGGTTCGTCTCGGCGGCATTGGGAGGAACCAATGAGTGCGGGCAACACTTAGCTTGACTGGCGGCCGCACCGTAAACCCCGATCGAGAACGAATGAACGAATCATTCCGTAACCATTATGTCGTGAATACTATATACGTATAGACCCTTCATCGATGTCGGTCAAGTCTTCGGGTCACGGTAAAGTCAAACCCTCATCGTTGACTAAACTCTATACATGTGTTAATGCAAATCAAGACCGACTGATTAATAGTGTATCTAATACGACTATATCGTAATGCTTTGGCCAAAGACTTATGATCTTATTTGCCATTAACCGTATAGGACATTCGCCCGCTCACTAACAGAGATAGAATCCTTTCTTGGCGTACAAAGAAAGATCGCTACTCGCCCGTATAGTCCGCACTTCGAGGTCGACTCAAGAATTAAGCAAATGAGTCTAACTACTCTAATGACAAACTAAACGTCACGAGACACATCTTCTACCGAACCCTCAAGTCAAAGGTCCACGATACTATCACAACCTTTCGATTCGTCATCGACTCTTCGAGAGTGAATACCGTGTGACTGAATCGAGTATGAGTCGTGTTCGAGTATACTGGTCCCACCAATATACTTATAACTATGCTATCAAGACGTGCACACGTCCTAGCATCAGTTATACAAGTCTTATTAAAACTTAATGTCCTGTTAAGTTTTATCGACTTGCGAACTAGTTAAGCATTCGAGCTCTAAACACTTCTAGTGCCTATCTCCTTATCTCTATAAGGAGTAGAATGTTCACTCTCAAATGCAAGGACTACTATTCTATATACCAAATCACAATGCCAGTGATATACAATAATATAGAAATAATAATTGCCTTATTAAATATAATATTCATAATTACAATACAATTGCTCTCACTCTCTCATCCTCTGAGTGGCATTCGAGGGCATATTCCTAACATGGCCTACTCGATCTGTTCCGCGGTTTGTGTTGACTCAAAATGTATTTTGATGATTATTACATTCAAAACATTTAATTAGATCAATCTCGGCTCGATAATATTTTGAAGGAGCTAAATAAAGCTAGCGCACGCTACTCATCATATAGTAGCGCACGCTATCGGGATATTCATATACAGCCCAGACAAGTCAGCTGCAGCCAAGTGAAGTCGCCTGATCGATAGCGCACGCAAGCTATTCAATGTTAGCGCACGCTATACAGTAAAAATAACGCACGCTATCGTATTATTCCAGAGGACAGTGAAGATTGGAAGGAAATCAGAAATGGTTATTGCGCTCGCTACACATATCATCTTACGTACGCTAAAGCAAGGATATAGCGCACGCATCGCCACTCTAGCGCACGCTACCAATATTACGGTCTGTAGTCCAGTAGCTACTGAACTCAATTCGTTAAGGCCTTTACGTACGCTACACAAGGTAACGTACGTTAATGAAAGAAATCAGTAGCGCACGCTAAGGTATAGGCATTAGCGCATGCTAAAAGGAGTCAGCATATTACCGTTTGAATTTCTACCGTTGGAAGGCAAGAGTCAATGCAGATCCGGAAAATCTGGAAAAGTTGGATTTAATTAATGCTAGCGCACGCTATGCATACTTGCTAGCGCACGCTAATCGTAAATCTAGCCGTTGGATAAAGAGTCGTTGGAGAAACAATCGGACATTGTCAAAGTCAAGATCGAAGACTAGTTGACCAGACGTTAACGCACACTACCAATACATTACTAGCGCACGCTAGCCATGGTATTTTACCATTGCAACAGTCTTTGTGACCGTTCAGAGATTCTAAGTCAAAAACCGATAGCGCACGCTACAAGGCACTATTAGCGCACGCTAATAGTATGTTTTTCAGCATTTGAAGGATGGATCTCACCTATAAATACCCGAAGGACTTGGGTATCATATACACAACTTCAAGCATTCAAGCATACAAGCATACAAGCAATCAAAGCATACTTGAGCTCAGTTTTATATCTTTTATTGCATTTCAACTTGTGAGAAAAGAAAGATACAAGAGTGATTTTTATTGTAATATCTATTATTCTTTGTATTCTTTCATTTGGTTGTAAGTGTTGCATCACTTACACTTGAGCGTAAAAGAAACGAATCAAGAGTCACTAATCCGGTGTTATTAGGATCTTCGATCCGGCATTGTTAGGATTATACTCCCATATTCGTATAGTGAGGATTATCTAGTTCCTATAGATAAACAAACATTTATATTGAGGGAGAGGTTGAGCTTGGACCGATAGAAGACAAGCGATTGTAACGGTTGTGAACTCGGACCGATAGAAGACGAGTTAAGATTGTGTTTTTTCTTAAGCCAATAGAAAAAGAAAGTCGGAGAGAGGACGTAGGCAAGTTGCCGAACCTCTATAAATTCTTGAGTCTTTAAATTCCGCACTATTTTCTATTTACTCGCAAGAAATTTCGGTATTCCGCATCACCACTATTCAACCCCCCTTCTAGTGGTGAATTTATCTCTTCAGTTGGTATCAGAGCGGGTCTCTTTTTAAAGGTTTAACCACCTAAGAGAAAAAGATCCGCAAATGGCACTTCTTGGCCAAATTGAAGGAAATGCTCTCAACCGTACTCCTTTCTTCGACGGTTCCAATTTCATGACGTGGAAAAAGAAGATGGCGATCTTCGTTCAAGCCTACGATATTGAAATCTGGAAAGTTATTGCTCTTTGTCCTAAACTTGCTAAGAAAGAGGATGGATCGTTGAAAAAGATCGAAGAATTCAACGATGAGGATTGGAGAAACACGCATGTCAACTCACGAGCTACTCAACTTCTCTATTGCGCTCTTAATCCCGAAGAACTCAATAGGATATCGTCCTATTAAAGTGCAAAAGAAATTTGGGAAATTCTCGAAGTCACTCATGAGGGAACCACCCAAGTCAAGGAGACCAAAATTAATATGTTACTCCATGACTACGAATTATTTTCCATGAAAGACGAGGAAACGATCACAAATATGTTGGATCGATTTTCGGCTATAACAAATGGTCTTGCATCTTTCGGAAAGCCTATATCGAGCAGCGACAAAGCTAAGAAAATTTTTCGATCGTTGCCACGAGAATGGGATGCCACGGTCACCGCGATCATGGAGTCCAAGGATCTCAACAAGCTCGAATTCAGTGCCCTCATCGGGTCACTCATCAATTATGAGATCGTTCTCAAGTCTAGAGGCACAAAACCAAAGCCTCGGGAAAGAGTAGTCGCATTCAATGTTGATAGCGACGTTGAGGAAGATGTTGCCGAAGATGAAGACGACGAGGAACTCGCTCTCTATGCCAAAAACTTTAGAAGGTACAAAAACCTAATTCAAAAGAGGTGAAGTTTTCTTGGTCGGGATGGCAAACCGGAGCAAAAGAAGAGTGGCTATACTTCCATCAAGAAGTTCGACAATAATTGTCGGAAATGTGGTCAAGCCGGTCATTATGCCAAAGAATGCCGAGGATCCTCTTCAAAACCTCAAATGGAAAGATTCAAAAAGAAGGAGGTCCTAATCGCCTCTTGGAGTGATGACGAGGAGGAGATTGAAAGATCTCTAGACGCAAATCTTGCAATCATGGACCTCGACTCCGAAAGTAATATCGAGGTAAGCTCTAAACTCAATGATGACGAATATGACTCTTTTGATTTTTGTGATTCACAAGAAGTTCATCATGATGATGAGTTGTTGAGTGCGTTTGAATCATTAAATACGGAGTATGACGAGATGGTTAAATTAAATATATCTTTAAAGAGAAAAATAAAATCTCTAGAACTCGAAAACTCCTCTCTTCAAAACAAGGGCAAAACTATTGAGATCGACCATACATCATGTCTTGAAAAAGAAAATGTTTTGAAAATCGAGTTAACAAAAACTCAAAAGGAGCTAAAATATATTTTGAACAAATTTACTCTCGGAAATGAGAAATTCGAAAGGCTCCTATCTATTCAAAAATCGCCCTTGCTCAAACACGGTCTTGGTTTTGATCCTTTTAAACGGGAACAATCCCTTATCAACCTTGACAAAATAAAGAAAACCGAAACCGAGAACTCAAAAGATCCGTTCAAACGAGTTCACAATGTTAATGCTCATTCAAAGTTAAGAACTATCAAAGTTAAGCAAATATGGGTTCCTAAAGGGACAATTGTTCCGAATGCTATAAGCATAGTTAACTTTGAGGACCTAAACGGCTTGGGTACCAAACAACCGAGAAATTCTACTTTTGTAGGTACCGGCACCAAGGAAAAACAAGTGGTACATTGATAGCGGATGCTCAAGGCACATGTGCGGCTCTGAGGACTTATTTGAAGACCTCGAATATCAAGATCAAGGACATGTGACCTTTGGAGATAATCAAAAGGGAAAAATCAAAGGAATTGGCAAAGTCGGTAAGGAACCTTCTCCTTCTATCAACAAAGTACTATTTGTTGAAGGTTTGCATCATAACCTCCTTAGCGTTTCGCAACTTTGTGATGAAGGTTTTAAAATTCTATTTGAGCAAACGCATTGCACGGCATTTAGAAATAATAAAATTGCATTCATTGGTTTGAGATGTGGAAACATCTATATTGTTGATCTTAATGATAAGAGTTCATTCAATGAAAAATGTCTTATTACCTTGGATGACAATGCATATTTATGGCATCGAAAATTGGGGCATACTTCTTTACCTATTATTTCTATTTTATCTAGACACGACCTTGTTCGTGGATTGCCCAAACTCAAGTTTGATAGAAAACATTTGTGTGAATCATGCATAAAAGGGAAACATACTCGAGAATAGTTTAAACCAAAATTCGAGGTTTCCACTAGTCGAGTTCTTGAACTCGTGCATATGGATTTGATTGGACCATCTAGACATGTTAGTTTAAATGGTAAACTTTACACTTTGGTTATTGTTGATGATTTCTCTCGATTTACTTGGGTTAGATTTTTAGCACATAAAGATGATGCATTTTCCGAGTTTTCTAAATGGTGTCGTTTGGTATCAAATGAGAAAAATCTCTCCATAATTTCTATTGGCACCGATCACGGAGGTGAATTTGATTGCACCCCGTTTGAACTTTTATGTGATAAATACGATATTAATCACAATTTTTCGGCTCCTAGAACGCCTCAACAAAATGGAGTTGTTGAAAGGAAAAACCGATCTTTGGAAGAAATGTCGAGGACAATGCTTAATGAATACTCTCTTCCACGATACTTTTGGGCCGAAGCAATTTTTACGGCATGCTATGTGATTAACCGAGTTCACGTCCGTAGAACTCATCTTAAAACCCCGTATGAATTATGGAAGGGCAAAAAGCCCAATATTGCTTACTTTCATCCTTTTGGTTGCAATGTATTTATTTTGAAAAATGGCAAGGATAACTTGGGCAAGTTTGATGCCAAATCCGACTCCGGAATATTTCTTGGCTACTGTACTAATAGTAAAGCATATCGTGTTTATAATATTAGAACGAATAAAGTTGAAGAGTCCATACATGTTAAATTCAATGATATGATCTCACCCCCGAGAAAGGTAGAATATTTTGATGATGCAGGTACCTTTTCGGATCCCTCACCCGAAGTGAAGAAAATTTCGGAAATCGAAACGAACACAACCGTTGATTTACCGAAAGATTGGAGGCACATCAAAGACCATCCGAAGGATCTCGTGATCGGAAACATTGAAGACGGTGTTCAAACCCGAAGGAGAACCACTGAATTTATGGCTCATTGTGCTTTTGTATCCGAAATAGTTCCCAAGAATATATCCGAAGCTCTCGATGAAAGTTGGGTGATGGCAATGCAAGAGGAGCTTGTGCAATTCAAGCACAATAATGTATGGAATTTAGTTCCCGCGCCTAAAGATAAAACAATTATCGGAACTAAATGGGTGCATAAAATCAAGAGTGACGAAGACGGCTATCCTATTCGAAATAAATCTCGTTTGGTCGCTCAAGGATATAATCAAGAAGAAGGTCTTGATTACGAAGAAAGTTTTGCTCCCGTGGCTCGACTCGAAGCCATTCGCTTGCTTTGTGCATTTGCCGCTAATAAGAAGATTAAACTATTTCAAATGGATGTGAAAAGTGCATTCTTGAATGGTTTCATTCAAGAAGAAGTCTACGTCAAGCAACCTCCCGGTTTTGAAGACCATCATTTTCCGAATCATGTCTACAAGCTCAACAAGGCACTCTACGGGTTGAAGCAAGCACCCCGAGCATGGTATGATCGTTTAAGTCAATTTTTAATTGCAAATGACTATAAAAGAGGCAAAGTCGATAATACCTTGTTTGTTAAAATACTAAATGATGATATACTTGTTTGCCAAATTTACGTTGATGACATTGTATTTGGAGCTACTAATGAATCCTTGTGCCAAGATTTTTCTAATCTTATGAAAGGAGAATTCGAAATGAGTATGATGGGAGAATTAACGTTCTTCCTCGGGCTTCAAATCAAACAATGCGAAGATGGAATTTTTATCCATCAAACGAAGTACTCAAACGATCTCCTCAAGAAATTCAATATGGAAAGTAGCAAGGTGATATCTACGCCAATGTCTTCATCATTAAAGCTTGATAAAGATGAAAATGGCAAATCCGTAGATCAAAAATTATATCGAGGTATGATCGGATCTTTGCTATATTTGACTGCATCTAGGCCAGATATAATATTTGCTACATGTTTATGTGCTCGATTCCAATCTAATCCCAAGGAATCACATTTAATTGCTTGTAAACGCATTTTTCGCTACTTGAAAGGAACTATTGGACTAGGTCTATGGTATCCTTCTTGCTTGGATTTTAATTTAATTGCCTATAGTGACGCCGATTTCGGCGGATGCAAAATTGACAAAAAGAGTACTAGTGGTACATGTCATTTTGTTGGATCTTGTTTAATATCTTGGGGAGGTAAAAAGCAAGCCAGCGTAGCATTGTCTACAGATGAGGCCGAATATGTCGCTGCAGGGAGCGCCTGTGCTCAAGTGCTATGGATTAAAAATCAACTCCGCGACTACGGCATACATTTTGAAAATACCCCTATCCTATGTGATAACACTAGTGCAATTAATTTGAGCAAAAATCCTGTGTTGCACAGTAGAACCAAACATATAGATATTAGACATCATTTTTTACGTGATCATGTTCAGAAAAAAGACATCTGTTTAATATTTGTCGGGACGAAGGACCAACTTGCTGACATCTTTACAAAACCTCTTCCCGAAGAATCATTTAACTCCATTCGTTTACAACTTGGCATGGGACATGTAGACAACTTTTGAAATAAGCTTACTACTCAAAACATCAAAATCCTTGATTCGGATCACTCGCTAGCGCGCGCTAGCTTCATTTTCTTAACGCGCGCTAAACACTTCCTTCGATAGCGTACGCTAAACCCTACTTTCTTGCGTACGCTAATTAAAATTTTTCGAATTCCATTCTAGCTAATCGGACACCCAAGAAGCCTTTCTTTTCGCCTAACGACGCTAATTCTATAAACCCTAGCGTACGCTAACTAAAAGTTCGTTGACTATATATATGCCGTACTACCTGTGCACACAAACACACTTCCTAACGCACGCAATCGATAAAATTCTCATCTTGCCAAAAACCCTAGCCGCTAATCGGATTCCTCAAACTTCCTCAAACTTCAATTCCTTCTCCGATTAATGTCGAGCAAGAACCGAACAGCCATGGCAAAACAATACAACAACCTCAAACGACCTCTCAACGCTCAATTTGATGCGAATCGTTTCATCTCCTCCACCGCCTCGAGGGTTTTCTTTGACATTCTTCCACAAGAACACATCACCGACTGTTACTTCTTCAATCTCTCAAGTCTAGAACGGGTAAATGTCGATATTTCCAATTTCTTCTCCTCGCTTGGTATTGCCCGTTTTGTCGAATGCAAAAACCCCATCTTCCCTGAACTCGTCCGAGAGTTTTATGCCAATCTCCATGTGGCCGAAAGTGAAGGGTCTTCATCTCTTGTGTTAGGAAGTCTTGTCGGAGGAACTCGGGTGAAAATTTCTTCAGATGTTTTGTATCAGATTTTTGGTTTACCCTGTGACGGTTTTGTTTGTACTGGAAAATCTTTGGCCGATGATAATGAAGTCGGGGAAATAGATGTGAAAGAGTTTCTTAGCTCAAAGGCCGTTATTGACATAACGGACGACTTTTTCGAAAACAACGATTTTGGGGTCAATATTCGCCTGCTTCTGGTAGCTCTCACAAAATGCTTAATGTCGAAGGTGAATTCCCAGCACAAACTAGTGGGAGTGGACAAGCAAGTGGTGTATCGAGTTCTCAATGACGATAAAGTTAATTTTGCCGATATCATCATCAGCTGGATGAAGGTGAAGGGCGACCTGTTTCGGTCGAAAAACTACGCATCTCGTTCTCGCAAGGCTGGAATGCCTTATGGCTCAATTCTCTCGGCCATTTTCGCCACCAAGTCGACTTGTCGAAGGACAAGGCAGTCCCCGTCTCCCTCGGTCATGAGATCTCGGACGCTTCGCTTAAAGCTATGCACTATGTCCGGACGTCCAACAGAGGCTGGATCCTTTTTCCGTACCTACGCGACGACGACCAAGTAGAGAAAGGATCGCGGATACCTTCTGCAGAAGAAAAAATCACTCGTCGGGGACCTCATACTCTTCGCGAAATGCAAACCGGGAGTTCGTGAGGAAGCCTACTTCGAAAGGAAAGCGCCCTATGAGAGATGTTGTCACGGAAGAAGAGGAAAGCGACCTTTGTGCTCGGATGCGGGGCATCGAGACCTCTCAGGCTGAGATTCGAGAGGATGTTCGGGCTCTACGTTCGGAAGTCCGGGAAGTGCGCGGGTTGATATCCGAGTTCATTCGTTTCACACACCCTTCGTTCCCTTTCCCCTCGTCTTCTTCCGACCCTTAGATTTGAGGATTTTTGATGTTTGGATGTAGAATCTTGCTGTTCGAACAATCTTTATATTTCATGTCATGAAAACTCGTTGTATTACTTGCATTTTATCTTAATGAAAATCGCATTTCACTTCATTTGGCATTTGTTGTTTACAAGTATTGTTGTTTACACTTTGAATAATGGCATTTTCGTTCATATTTGTTATAATGCAACAATTCAGGGGGAGTTCCTTTTTGTTTATGTCAAAAAGGGGGAGAATACTCCAAAAAACAAAATATACTAATATATCGAACAAGTTTACCTTGATTCGAATCATTTAAAAATGTTTTTGCAGGTATTGATTAAATGTTTTGACATCATCAAAAAGGGGGAGATTGTTGACTCAAAATGTATTTTGATGATTATTACATTCAAAACATTTAATTAGATCAATCTCGGCTCGATAATATTTTGAAGGAGCTAAATAAAGCTAGCGCACGCTACTCATCATATAGTAGCGCACGCTATCGGGATATTCATATACAGCCCACACAAGTCAGCTGCAGCCAAGTGAAGTCGCCTGATCGATAGCGCACGCAAGCTATTCAATGTTAGCGCACGCTATACAGTAAAAATAACGCACGCTATCGTATTATTCCAGAGGACAGTGAAGATTGGAAGGAAATCAGAAATGGTTATTGCGCTCGCTACACATATCATCTTACGTACGCTAAAGCAAGGATATAGCGCACGTTACTGCTCAGCTCTAGCGCACGCTACCAATATTACGGTCTGTAGTCCAGTAGCTACTGGACTCAATTCGTTAAGGCCTTTACGTACGCTACACAAGGTAACGTACGTTAATGAAAGAAATCAGTAGCGCACGCTAAGGTATAGGCATTAGCGCACGCTAAAAGGAGTCAGCATATTACCGTTTGAATTTCTACCGTTGGAAGGCAAGAGTCAATGCAGATCCGGAAAATCTGGAAAAGTTGGATTTAATTAATGCTAGCGCACGCTATGCATACTTGCTAGCACACGCTAATCGTAAATCTAGCCGTTGGATAAAGAGTCGTTGGAGAAACAATCGAACATTGTCAAAGTCAAGATCGAAGACTAGTTGACCAGACGTTAACGCACGCTACCAATACATTACTAGCGCACGCTAGCCATGGTATTTTACCATTGCAACAGTCTTTGTGACCGTTCAGAGATTCCAAGTCAAAAACCGATAGCGCACGCTACAAGGCACTATTAGCGCACCCTAATAGTATGCTTTTCAGCATTTGAAGGATGGATCTCACCTATAAATACCCGAAGGACTTGGATATCATATACACAACTTCAAGCATTCAAGCATACAAGCATACAAGCAATCAAAGCATACTTGAGCTCAGTTTTATATCTTTTATTGCATTTCAAGTTGTGAGAAAAGAAAGATACAAGAGTGATTTTCATTGTAATATCTATTATTCTTTGTATTCTTTCATTTGGTTGTAAGTGTTGCATCACTTACACTTGAGCGTAAAAGAAACGAATCAAGAGTCACTAATCCGGTGTTATTAGGATCTTCAATCCGGCATTGTTAGGATTATACTCCCATATTCGTATAGTGAGGATTATCTAGTTCCTATAGATAAACAAACATTTATATTGAGGGAGAGGTTGAGCTTGGACCGATAGAAGACAAGCGATTGTAACGGTTGTGAACTCGGACCGATAGAAGACGAGTTAAGATTGTGGTTTTTCTTAAGCCAATAGAAAAAGAAAGTCGGAGAGAGGACGTAGGCAAGTTGCCGAACCTCTATAAATTCTTGAGTCTTTAAATTCCGCACTATTTCCTATTTACTCGCAAGAAATTTCGGTATTCCGCATCACCACTATTCAACCCCCCTTCTAGTGGTGAATTTATCTCTTTAGTTTGGAATTGATCGAGTGAGAGGCTGGAGCCGTCCCTCGGGGGCGGGAGTGAGAGTCTAGCGTCACCCCGGTCGCCTTACGCCGAAGGTTGGGACTCGGCCTGGGTCGGAATAAGGTGTCCGGTGGATCGTAGGGTGGCTCTTTTCGAGGTCGTGGCAGACGTCATGATTCTGAAGGTTTTTCTTTGAAGAACAGTGTGTTTCTTCAAGTATATGCTCCGGAGAACAGTGAGTGTTCTTCGAAACGGTCGGAAAGAAAATGAAGGTAGATGCCCTCCTTCTAGCGCCAATTGTTGTTACACAAAATATTATCCGGAGATGATATGCTGGAATGGACGAGTAACAAACAAAATGCGAGAGCACGTCCGTGGGGAAGTAAATAACACAAGATTTGCCGGGGTTGTTAGTCCCGGGCTTGAACGCTCTCGCGAGATATTATTAATACGAATACTTGGGAGTACAAATAATGATGTTAGAGTATAATTACAATGGGTGTAAAGACCCTAGTTATCTTAGCTCTTGAGTGCTGAAGATTGCCGGAAGAACCAGAGTTGATGCTCTGTGAGTTCTTGTTACAAAGATGAGGTGTTCTCTGTATTGTTTGCTGTGTGTAATAGTGTTAACGTTGTAACGTCTTTTTTGCCAATGCTGGAGGCCTTCTTTTTATAGGAGAAGAGGTTGCTGGGATGTCCCTGTCCCACACGGGCGATCGCCGTTCCTGCATTAAATAAGGCGGGCGATCGTCCTAGCACGTGGGACTGTTTCCCTAAAGTCCGCAGCTGCAGCTTGGCAGCCGGATGCGCGAACCAATGAGGAGGCGACATGTGCCTCACATCGCTGTCTTGGAAGGTCCCACCTAGGACCTTTCGGTGGGTCTGTCGGTAGGTGATACCGTCCTTGTCACTGACAGCTGCTGATGGGCTGGAGTACAGCCTGTTCTTGCAGCACCTGAAGGTCCCACCTAGGACCTTTCAGAGGGTCTGTCGGTAGGTGAGACTGTCCTTGTCACGGACAGCTGCTGATGGGATGGAGTAAAGCCTGTTCTTGCGGCGCCTTTTGCGGATCTGCACGTGGGCCTTCATCCCGAGATTCGGTCTTGGCAGACTTTGGTGGATGTTGGACTTACACGTGGCATGGGATGATCGCCCCCAGTCGGATACTAGAGGCAATCGCCAGGTGCCAATAGACGATCGCCTTGGACGTCGACCACTAGGCACTTGACCAGCATCTGTCTTCTTCGGTTGGCATCCGATCATTATGCCGATCACCTTCGAGGCGTATAAATCGCCGCACAACAAATATAATAAGTATGATAATATCCACGACTTAGTTCAAATACGAGATCGCGCGACAAAGGGATTTGACACGTTAAATAGTTTAATGGACTATAAACTTATATTATTTGGGTAGTCATAATGTCTTGCTAGAGACCGCGTATGACATATTATTTAATAAGGTACCAAATAATTGCCAACATAATATTAGTCTTTTGAGTCACACATACGACAACTAAAGACTGGGAAACATAAATATAATATTAGATATTATTAGAGGATTAAATAATAAGTAATATATATAATATATGATATTATATGTATTGTATTATTTAATAAGTTGAGGGGCAACTAAGCAAATACTAGAATTTGCCTCTAGGGCGTACTTAGTAAAAATAAAGGGTCTTGGACAAGGAGTTGTTATAAGACAAATATTACACGACCCTAATTGTGTGAGATAAAAATAAGCCCTCCCTCGTCAAATCGATCGAATCGTGTTTCTGCTTGGGAAGTCCGTTTCGGACATCTCCATCTTCTTCTCTTAGTTGATTTTGATCAAGAGTACAAATTCTTCTAGTAAGAAATTATTTGTTGTACTGTTTATCAACCTTATTCGTAAGGATCTAGCAATTCGGCTTGTACTAGTTGTTCGTGTGTGGATCACCGAAAGAGGAAGAGGATTTTAATCAGCTTCTGGTCCGGGTTCAAATATGTTCTCGAATTAAGGTAATTCCATGAACTCTTTATAAATCAATTAAATTACTGCATGGAGATCATTGTTTGGGTTTTTTGTTTATTTATCCGCTGCGTCTTGCTCATATTTATTGTATTTGATACACGTAAAATCCAACATACATAATCCATCGAATCTTCTGGGTATTTAGTGAAATGTCCCTTCACATACCTAGCTTCCAACTTCTCCGCCTTAGTCTTGTTGACATAAGCAGGACATCCCTTTGCACAATTGGCACAAACAGGATTATTAAACCGGGGATTCACTCTTGTAGATCCCATATTGTCTCTCTTATTGATGTTACCACGGTTAACCTAATTATGCCACTTAGTCTTAGTGGTTTCTGCAACTGGCGGTGCTCTAGACTTCTCCATGCCTAAACTAGCATATTATCTTCTGCTCTGACAATAGCCTAAGTGTAGGACATCCTCCACTGCCCTGATGACAAACCAAGTTATGAAGCCCGTCACGGAACTCCTGTGACTTAATCTCACCAGTCTCAACCATATGAGGCAACAAGCGGCACATATGGTTGAACTTTATATCATGGCCGGTCACCACCATACCACCCATGCATCAAGTCTAAGAATTCTTTATGCATCTTAGCATTGTACACCTTTGGGTACTACTTCTCCATGGCCATATTCTTGAAGGTATTCCAAGTGATGCGTCTCGTTCGTCTTGGATGTGGATTCTCAAAGACCCTAGCCAAAAAGTTCTAGCATCCTCTTTGATCTGAAACACGATGCATGACACCTTATGAGCATTGGTGTGTGTCATGCAGTCAAAGATACTTTCCAGGTTCAGCAACATTTCCTTAATTGCTGCAGTTCCTTCACGACCAAAGGAAACAACAGGCTTGAACTAGTTAATGATGCAAGCTTGGTCCTGCTCGGGAGTGAGTGTCAGCACAATTGTGGCTCCCTACAAGAGAGTGTCCAATCTAGTCAAAAGCTAGTCCTGGGTAGGTGGAGTAGATATGTTACCCCAGTTATCCATGATTATGCCTATGAGTTATAAAAACTCATCAGTCACGGGAAAGCGAGAAATGATAGAAGAATAATGCATATATAAATAAATTCATCACATAAAAAGGAACCGATTAACGATGAAAGTACTTATTTATTCACTATATAAATGACTTGAATAGTCTGAACAGTAAGTAAAATCTTAGCATAGTCATAAAGATAAGATAAATATAACGACTATAACTAGACTACTCCTCGTCATTGCTACTAATGATCTCTATATCTAGAATAGGGGGATGTCATGTCGCTAATAGACTCAATGTTAGCCATTTCGGCATCCTTCGAGTCTTGCACCATTCCCTCTTCTAGTCCTTCTTGCGGCTCTAACTCTTGCTCAGGTTCTTCCTCTGTAATTTTTCTTGGGATCCTCATCCTGAGAGCATGAACTCCATTAATATGCCCGAATTTTATCCTTCATATGCATATCCAGCAATCTTTCGGTGATTAACTGAAAGTCATCCATGAACTGCATCTTTTATGGTGGCCTCTTCATGGACTACTGCTAGAGCAGTCGAATGCAGTAGCTCCAATATCGGGCAACACGTGAATCAGATGATTCACTTGTTCCAATGTGGAACCCTGCCTGCCCGACTTTAGCCACTTGCCCACTCTGTTGACCATAAAATGTGGTGCATTCTCTGGTGATCTCGGATCGTCCAGTGAATCCTCATATGCCAACGAAATGAGCCATCTATAGTCTAAACCTTCTTGCGTGCGGTCATTATAGACTTGATCATTCTAACAATTTGCACATAAATCATAATTACATGTAAATAAAATATCATGATAAATGTATAGATGATAATTTAAACTGAAACTTGGTACCTTGAATGGAATAGCAAAATAACGTAGTTGAGAGCATATGATCCAAGGGATGAACGGGCAGAAGCCTTCGGTGTCCCCGCCCATTGTGGAAAATTCCCCACTGCTGCTTCCCATACTATTCACCAAACGTGAGAACCAAATGATTAATCATCGGTATGTTCTTAGAACGAGTCTACATGAAGGTAATTATTTTGCTCTGATACCACTATATAACGCCCTGAATTCCTAGGTATATTTCAAAGGGAAAACAATAAACTTGGGATATAAATTTTTCTTGAGAATAATTAAATTCTGGCAAAAGAACTCTATTACTACCATACTTGTAAGTATTCATTTATTAAGGCAAAACAATAATGAATTTAATTGATACAATGTACATCGGGGTCAATTAAATACTCTATCACAACCCACTATATCTCCATAACATTCAGACTAAAATAAAACACTCAATTTAAAAACATTTATGACAAAAATAACTATCTATCACATGCTTGCTTGGCTCGCTGCTTCCTTTCCCCGACTCCATTTGACCGCATGATCAATTTAGGTGGGGGTGAGCTTCATTCAACTCATGGAAATTACACGTACCACAGTAAATATACAATATATTGAAAAGCGTAATATGAGTATCCATTACAATGTGAACTTAAAATATGAACTCACAAGACCACATATAACATGAATGTAGCACACACAACATGAATCTTGAGGTTGTGCAAGTGGGTCTAGACATGTATCTCAAGATGGAAATTTGACATGTAAACCAGTGAGTCTGAATTGTAACATGTAACATGAACCATAACAGAAAATGACATATTCAAATCTAATTAAATAAATTAAAGTGATAGCATATGTTTCCACCTGATGATATGCTGTGTAATGATAATATAGATGTTTGACTCACAACCCTAAACCCTTAAATTCTTGTTATTATCTATAGATAATAATTAATTATTATATTATAACTGAAAATAAAATAAAAAATTAAATTGGATAATTGAAAGGGTCAACATATTGGTAAAAGGGGACTGATTTGAGGTTTTAGAAACTAAGTGGGTCAATTTGAAAGAATTAGAAGTTGGGGGCTGAAACTGAAATTTGCTTAAAAGTACTCGGGATATAAAATCCCTCATCCTTGAAAAAGTCGGCAGATCCGTCATCCACATCAAATCTCTCTAGGCCATCTCTATGACTATATTCTCTCTCTCTCTCTCTCTCTAATCATAAGTTTGATTTCATTTCAGAAAATTCCAAATACACACACCGAAAACATGAAACACACACAGACACAGCCGTAAACATAAACATATGCACTAAGAAGCTCACCGCAAGGATCCACAACTTCGAAAACGGCGGTGGTGGCGGGTTTTTGAATGGTCATGGTTGAGTCGGGCCGATTGAGGTGATTTTAGGTCCGATTCGGCTCTGATTCGGGTAGTTCTTGCAAGTTCGGGTCGGTCCCGAGTAACCGGGTTTGGTTCCTGAAACCAAAACCAAGACTGAAAATTCGGGTTATTTGAACGGTTGGGTTGATGTAGCTTCCTATGGATTTGGTGATTTATAGGACTCGAATGGGGTTTAGGGTTTTGTTGAAATTGATTTGGATGGGTTTGTGTTGGCAGAACTAGATGGTGGTTTGTGGCTATGATGGGTGATTGACCAGGGGCCGGGTTGGAAGGTTTACTGTATTTTTATGATTGAAAATTGCAGGTATTTTATGGTTGGTTCAGGAGAAAGTAAAAGACTGTAAATACGAGCCAATCAATTGTATTCATAACACTGATAGAGGGGCTTTTATATAGGCATTACAATGAGAGTCCTTCCATACATAGGATTCCTAGATAAGGTAAGACATCTAATAGGATCCTACTACCTCTAGAAGGATCTAAAACCTTTCATTTATGTATCTACAACCAGTATTAGGTAAGACACATCACGTGAATAATAATTCCCGGAACACTCCCTCTTTTTCGAGCATTAATACAACAATGGTGCAGAAGATGATGCCTTCGTAAAAACCTATTCGAAGCCAAAACAAAACTCCATGGGAAAAATAAAGGCTTGATGAGGAAAAGATTGCAACGCACCAAAATAACATGTAATGTATACTCCCCCTGATGTATGCACAACGACTCCCCCTGATGAGTGCCTCAAACCATAGGAGTCAGATGCCAAGTTGCCCTCACAACTATGCCAAGAAAAAACCCAGTGGAAAAAATATCTCTTGGTCTAAGTTGAACAGAAGTACAACACATCATTTGTATGGATGTTCTCATAGGTCGCCTCGTTAAAAACCTTACCAAGTGAAAACCCAATGGGAAAAAACAAACCTTGGTCTAAGGACAAAAAGAGCGCGACACATCCAAAGTGCAGAGTCGCTAAAGACTTATCAAGTTTTCTAAAGTCTTGACCTCCATGCACTAAATCAGTCATAACTTCTTCAATTCAATAGGTATCAACGAAACTGTAAGAACTTATAAAAACTAGACACTCATAGCTTTTCATTCACATACAGTACATAACCTAGATCGTCCTGACCAGATCACAAAGCTCTATTGAAGTTGACTCAGCAAATTACCGGACATATACCGTCCTACTTGCAACAATAGTCATATGTCACTTAGCATGATGGATGTGATCAAATGGTTGGTTTTCTTGGAAAGTAGACACAAACCTTTCCAATTTCACCATTTTCCAGCAAGTGAGCTACCTTGTAGGTCATATGGGAAATAGACCAATACATTCAGGGCAAATTCGGGTATCAATATTCAAGTGTCCTTTTATCGAGATAGAGCGAGCTTCAAGCTTCATGTCAATCACAGACATTGCGTGAGCGCATCCTAGGCCATCATCACAGTGTCTTTACCGGATTTTTACGAATGAGTACATCGAGTCGAACATGAGTACATAATACCATACTTTTCTCTTAAGACGACATCATCACTTAAGTGAGCCAAGTCTTATTATGACTTCGACTAGTCATTGGGAATCATATAGGCATTACTTTATCGTCTCTTAGGGAAATCGTCCCTTAGATTGCCTTAAACCGATTGATGAATACGCATCATCAAGTGTCCCCAAGATCCTTTCATCATTAACTTTGGATTTAGCGGAATCTCTTAGTCTCACAAGAGTACATTACTATAAACCCTTAGTTTTACACGAAAAAGCTTCATATCTCTTCTAAATCAAGTATATACTTAGTATGCGTTCCCGACAATCACTTGTCGACGCACTCCGTGGTCAGGAGCCACTTGATTTGAGTCTGATCCACCACGAGATCCTTTTATCACTTAACTTAGTTCCCCGCTATGATAAGATTTAACCACAAGATGCATGTCAATTTTTGGGAAACTATCTAACTGAAAAGATAGTGGATGCTATAACATCCATTACGATAGCACAACTAAGTTTCGTGTCATCATAGTCGATTCCAGTGCGTTCATGAGAAACCTCGCGCCATTAGGTGAGTTTAACTCCTTCTCTCGCTCGCTTTAACAAAGTATACAGATAGATCTCATATTTGGAGTGTCGGCACCACTTCAACAAAGGGCTATCACTTTGTTTATACTGGAGTCGCATAGGTTTCCATTTTAGGCCAATGCTACAACGTTGTTGATTTTCAACGAAATATGGTTCGATTAAACTCACATTCCACGTCCTCATGTATCGGATTTATTCATAGAGTACTCTTTATGGATCGGCATTCATTGAGGCGTCCCCCAATGATGACTGTAATCCAGAATCACATGAGACGAATGATTTCATTTGATCAGATGATCAAGTTTAATGTACCAAACTCGCATACATTCTTAGCGAGAGTATTTATCGAACTAAGTGGCATCCCAATACTCTATGAGATCCACGGCCTAGTAACACTGTCTACCACAATTTATGGTGTTACCATATCACCATTTATAGGTGACGAACGTCCATGACCGGACACAATCCTTGCAGACATGTTTGCAGCATGTATTTAATCTTGTCACTTTAGGGAACTTGGTGAGACACAGTAGGGACAAACTACGACAATTCCAAGTCGTTCTACTCGAACATGATCGTTTGCATCTCCCCCTAACGACGGGAAGATTGGCTCATCAAAGTGACTTACGAGATCGTCTGCCAAGATATATTTTAAGCAGACTATGAGTGAAAGCGCATGTCATATTCATCATTTATAACCCGTCATAATGCGTTGTGGTGACGGACTTTAGCACATGAACATGTGGACGATAAAGATTTTTATTGTTAAATAGTTAAAAAAATGCATATGGTTACACTTGTAACTAAGAATTTGAATGATGATAGGTATAGGTGAATATGATATGTTGACCTATGCTACATAACCATAGCTACTGGTCTTGATAATCCAACAAAACCGCCACCATGCACCACCGGGATCGAACATAAAGAAACGATTGAACCGATGATAAGCCGTTGGTTTCATCGAACCTATAGTGCTTTCTTGAAGAGTTCACTCCCTTCACCAGCCCCAACACCTCAAAATTTCGTGAGCATGTATAAACGGGTGTTTAGGATTCCAAAACCATCAACCTTGTGGTAAAAACCGGTCGAAATGACATCGAACTGGTCATTCGGACGGTTGGTGGTATGTGAAAACTTCATTTAAGTGGTTCACCTACTTCCAAGTCTCCAAATGTCACCAAAATTTGTGAGAAGGTAGCGTTGTATGTTAGGAAGTACTCGTTAAAATTTCACTTTAAGACTTGGTCTACAAGTGGTTGAATCGACCTTTACAATGACTGGTCCGTAAGTTGGACAACCATAAACTCATGTTTCATCAACTTATCAATCATTGTCAAAGGAACAACATAACATATTAAATGTTATCACTTGAGTAGACCATTTGTGAACACCATCATAGCATCATAAGCCACCCAGGCTAATACTTATGATCATGTATGTATAAGGACTCGGTGAAAAGGGAGGACTCAGCACCATGCTTATGCGAGTCGCTACATTATTCTCTTTAGCATAGGAGGGTGTCATCTCCTAATCGTGCCAAAGAATAGGCTTTAATAAATGAACATGGCTAAGAAGGATCATCGTGGGGGTTTTTGGCGTCACACATGCTTATGAAAGCAAGACACGGATGACATAAATATCATCATCGGTCATGGCCCTGCTCACGACTCCACCAACGTACTTTGGTGTCTTTGATCCAGATAGTTTCTTTGATAAAAGAAAAAATAATATCCATGGCAATACCGTGGTATATGGATCATCAAACTGCCCAAACTCCGGACTATTAAAGCCTAAATGTATCAATGTCCCAATACATCTTCTGGTTACAAAAACCGATGCAAACCGGACCATATTGACTCATAAATATTTTTCTTTTCACATATCCAATACAAGTGATGCATAAGATTTTATTTCTCACAAATCATAATGAGATGCTATGAGTGATACACTTTGGCATATATATATCCCCGAGTCATAACATGGTTCAATTGTTACGGAACATATGTAACTAGAAAACATCATTCGGCGTTCAACAACTTGAGCATTATACCACTCATTGATCGTGATGACCTAGTCATTATTGTCACAATGGATTTATAAACCGAAATCCAAAAATATCGTGTTTCTTGAAAATAGCTTAATACGCACTCAATTTCGCTTGCAAAATTTTACAAATATGAGCATAGCGAACACTCTAACAACATAGAGATTTTATACCAGATACGATCAAAATGATCTATCATATTGAGTGCATAACATGGCAAGGTTATATGCCTAAGGGGCAAAGTTACGACACAAGCATGGTGTAAAACTACCATGCACACGCTCGACCTTCTTATAAGGGTGCGTATTTTGGGCTTCCCCAAGAAAACTGTTTTTCAACATTTGAAAGATGATATTTTAGCGTACAATGCATACCAAAAATTGCATCATCTATGGCAAATTCGAAAAAAAAAGAGGTTGAAAAACATGTGTCATAATACCACTTGCAAATTCAAGATGGGAACCAAGTTAGTTGGGACAAAAATGAGCACAATCGCTGGAAATAAAATTCCGTGCAGCTTGACCTTTGTTCACTAAAATAGCGATAACTCCCTTTTTAGGGAGGCTATGGACGAACAGTCAGATGTTCTGGAAACTAGACTTTCGTATCTTTTTATCCATAGGTTGTCCACCACATGGATCATTAAACTCAGATCACAGTGAATGTTTTAAGTGTCTGCTTTAGTATTTCCCAAGTTTAGTGAGAAAATAAGGTTGAGACCATATCTAATGGCATAAATGTTGATGCAAAAACATGGCATTGACAGCCATATGTGCGTTTAAATGCAGTAGGTGTTTGATTTCTTATCTCAACTAATGATCCTTTCGGTAACTCCAACTTGGTAGACTTGCAGAGAAAGTAGGAATGTCGGTACAGCTAAGGCTGTTTAAAAACCACTAATTCCGTTTAAACTTTCAAAGCATAAACAAATACCAAGGAGGATGCGCCTAGTCATGATCAAAGTGTAGACAAAATCCGCCAAAGTGCATCAAATCAACCAAGTAGTTTAATTCTCAATTTGCAAGTATACGTCATAATAGCCATGTTATATGGATGCAACGCGGTGCATCAATATTAAGCATTTTGAACCATGAGACATAATGAATTTACCATAACCAACTCGTCTTGACCATCCAATAAGATCGACTAAACATAGTCAAATATAGAAGGCACATGCCTTTACAAATACTCGGAAAAGTATTCGGACCTATAGTCACACGAATTATAATCGAGGTCAACGACTTCATGTATTTACCACAATATGCCATTGCTTTATATGTTAAAATTCATGAGAATTACTCGTACATTCTTTCATATATCATATTGCAAGGAGACAGTGCATGAATACACCCACATGTAATATTTTATTTTACTAGGATGAAAGATGGAGTTTTCCAAGTATGGGATTGGGTCAAGACCAATATGGTGGTCGCTCAATTCAACGTGATAAATCCATCACAAATCGATTTTAACCATGACATATCCGTCATAATCGATATTTGCCCCATTTGTACGCCACAAATTCGTGACTAATCATGAACAAGTCATAACTTTACCGTTACCGACAATGTTCATTTTATTCAATTGTTGGTTTAAAATCGACAAAACGGCGACGTCAAATCACACCCAAACTGTGGTGTATGCAACAACCACAAATATCGACTTTCAACAATTATCTGTGACTCCCCCAGGACCATCACACAGTTTACTTTGACATATCAGAGTGATACCACCTCTCATAGTCTCATCCACCGCAAAGTAACGTGGGATATAAAGAACCTAAATACCCAATTCCCCAAAAAAATTCCCAAAAGAGAGGAATTGAAAAACGGGAACTTTAAAAAAATCTTACGGGTACTTGGTTCCATATTTGCTTTGATCCTTGAACGAGATAATAAATTTGGCTTCTCCCCATATGAGCAACATATTTCCGTGGGTACTCCGTTCTATATTTACTTTGATCCTTGAACGGGATAACAAATATGGTTTTTCTCCATAGCGTGCACATCATCATGAGCAACATATTTTCCTATATGCACGCAAACCCTAAACATGGTAAGATTCATAAGTGTACAAATCAATGAACAAATGAATCATTGATTAGGAAAAGATGGAAAGTTGAGAAATGCCCGTAAAGGGCTACTGGGCTCGATAATCGGCCGAAAAAGGACTCGGGCGCGGCGGTGCAGCAGCTCGGTATTGGATGAGGTCGGATCTTCAAATTTCCTCGTAAAAATTTGCTTCTGTTCGGCAGCAGATTCAGTAATCAATATTACTCAGAATCTGATCTCCACCGTTGAATATGCAGATATTTGTGTTGGAAAGTTGCTTTCAAAATTTTACACCTATCCGACGGTTAACGAATCGGGAAACATGATTTTGGTACGACTGCGCTGTGCAGAAATTTATGCACGGAAATTCTTGTCACTTCGTGAATAGGGGCAGAAACGGGCTGAAAACGGGTCAGCAACTGGATCTGGTTCGGTCAGCAACCGGGTTGAGTCTGGACTGTAGCGACGGGCTGTACAGCGGGCCGGAAGCTGGACGGGCGGGCTGACACGTCTTTAGTGTAACTATCGCAAGTGCACGATATCGTATCAAGTAGTAAGTGGACTTTTTGAGTCCGGTTTATCGATCCCACGAGTAAGTTAGGTTATATATTGAATTATACACTATTTAACTATTTGTTATAGAGATTTATATAATTGAAACACACAATTTAAGAGTTTGGTTTGACAATTGTAAAGAAAATAAAATAATAGTTCTAAAATTCAAGGAAATAAAAGATTGCACTAATAATAGATTAATAGAAGATACAATGAAATAGTTGGGATTATAAACTTAGTTCATTATTAGTTATAGAAGATGTATAGGAGATCATAAGATGAATTTACTTATTATGTTGTGTAGATTCGATTTTCCTTAATAAGACGGTTTCTCTTTCGAACTATAAAACGCCTCTTATATATTGAACCAATCCACTATATTTCTATGTTGATTGGCTTCAATACATAGCATTAGGTTTTATGAAAATAACTCAAAGAATCATCCAAGGCCTAGAGGTATATTTCTATCCCCTAGAACAATTTAGAGTGAAGATCATTTGATCTAATCAAACATATTTTCTTTCGAAACATATGAAGACCATAAATATCGTCATTTATTGGCCAAATAAATAAAGATTGTTAAAACAATGAAAATCACACACAATAATAAGTAATTCATAATAGATCTTTATACAAACATAAATAACATGACTAACCTTGTTTATAATCCCAACTAAGGTAACTTAGCCCATGAAGGGTTTAATAAACATAATACAAGCTTGAGTGGTCATTATTAGTTGAAAAAGAGAAAGAATTGATCCTAACTCCCTTAGTAGATAAAGGAGAAAGAAGCAATAAACTCCATGAACAACATACGCTATACCACTATTACACAAATCACTCAAGAACACAAGTGTGTTCTTATCACAAAAAGAAAATATTACAAAAAGTGAAAAAATATATGATGAATGATGAATAATGATGGATCTAAGGGGTCTATTTATACACCTAAAGTCATCTAATAGCTCCAAAACTCCAGCATTATTACAATAGATCGGAACAATGCCAGCCATCCCCTCAATAATAGACCAAAAGTATAAAAAATTAGACAATGATCATTAATCTGTCAAGAGTTACGGCCGTAATTTGCAGATGTTACGGCCGTAACATTGAGGTCATACGGCCGTAACTTTCAGATGTTACGGCCGTAACATTGCTTCGGCTTTTTGTATACTGGTTGCTTTGTGTGTTACGTTTTCAGCCCATAATTTCTTAGACTTTGCGTTTTTGCCCCAAATTTTCTTCGGATGATAACGTTTGATATATAACTCTGATTTTGAATCTGGAAAGACTGCCGAACTCGTCTTGGATGTAACACCCCCAATCCACTCAGGGATATTACATGCCGAAGAACCTTTCCTCAAGGATCTACCAGGCTAGTAACAACATGACACATATCGACAATGCCTTTAAGGCTAAAATGACTCAGTAGACCGATTTGGCCTTTCAATAAAACATACAACTCAATTACAATACAAGCCCACGCAGAGGTCGAATACAACATACTCCCGTACAACGGGCAAAGAATACTGCAGCGGAAAATAAAACACAACTAAACCAATGACATCATACGGATCCTCGTGTGATTAGTATCGTTCATCTTTCATCATCCTTCGTGCCGACCCTGTGTTATGATCCCAAACCTGAATGCAAAAACAGACATCCACCCCCCGAATACTCGGGGGTTAGCAAAACTCCACTGTTTTGCTAGTGCAAGTGCAAGTGCAAAAATACAAGTCATACAATTCACATTCCACGAATAACAATAACCAGGAATCCTCAAAGATCCAAACGAAACGAAAAGTACTTCCCGAGGCATGAGTTTGAGAAAACATTCCAAAACCGAAAGATCACAAATTAATGGAAATAATTTATAAAACAGTTTAAAATGCCATCGAGAGTTTTAATAGAAAACAATTTAGGATTATCAAATCCTACTTTTCAAAACCCAAAAGACGAAAGGGGTCACCGCCCCAAAGGCTTACTTCCCGTAAAATGACCTTTACCAAACCGTTAGGATTTTAGCCCCAAATCCGTAAAATGACCTTTACCAAACCGTTGGGATTTTAGCCCCAAATCTCATCAACTCACAATACACGAGAACGACAACAAGGTTCGTCTTCCAATATCAAAATCCACAATTAAAGGATTTAACACAAACAACAAAATACTCTAGTGCCATCCTAGCCAAGTAAGCCAAACGAACAACTTACCTCTTACACACTTAATCGATGCATGCAATCATGAAAACCGTTCAAAAGCACTCATTTCCGGAAATGACAATAATCCAAATCACATTGTAAAATGCACCACAATTAACCGCGGACCCACAGCTTCGTGGACCCCTACCGAGACCCCGTCGGATCTAACCCGTAGTGGTTAAAAGCAAGCTCGCGGTTCCATAGCTTCGTGGAGCCCTACCGAGACCCCATCGGATCTAACCCGTAGTGAGCATACACACACACACACGTTACTCATGCAATACTAACATGCTAAGAATGTAAGTTCATCAAGAATACTTACTAGGGATGGCCACTTATCCGACACCATTATCAAACTCTTCAAAACACAATAACAAGATTAAACATGGAATACATGATTCCGTAACTTTAAACAATAGGGGTATCATCAAAGCCTTCAACATTCAAAACAATCAAATCATAATCAATTTCCCAAAACACACCGTTCACAAAACACACGCATTTCGAAAGAGAGCCTTTAACGAGGCCAAAACAATTCTTTTGAAAATTCATTTACAAATAACTGAACAAACACACCACGACGACCACCGATCATCATATCCACAAAACGAGAAGCGTATGAACAAGGTACTTGCCTCGAATAACCACAACGCGGAGAATCGACCGAAGTAGGTTGGCACGAACCGACTACGAACCCGCCGACTCCGCCGAACGCCAACTCGCGACAATAAACTACGAAGGACAATAACAACAATGAAAATGAATTCCATAGTATGACTCAAATCCGTTGAATTCAAAGAACAAATGACGAAAGTTCAATTGTTTCCCCCAAAACGGCCAAGAACACGATTCGTCCCGACAAAACACGAAAACGGAATTCCAAGTTGAAATATGGATATACAATCCATAGAATATATTTGACAAAATCATTTAACCACAATCAATCCATCAAAAATGGATGGAAAACGAGATCGAGAACAAATCCCCCAAAAAGTCGATTCGAAGGAAATCAAGAAATATACTTCGATTCGACGAAGAATAATGGATTAAATGATGTTAAACACAAGAATACTACCAAGATTAATCATACCCATCATGAATTAATCAACAATACGGAACGAATCGGACAAAAACGCAAAACCCCCCAAATTCAAGAATTTAGGGTTCTAAGAAGAGATTACCTTGATTCGCTGGATCAAAGGATGATAACGGATGATTAATCGATGATATGAACTCAAGAACTTCGTGGATTTATTGTTCAACAACATGGCTTTGCCTCCTCCGAAGCTCCATCCGCGGATCGAAAAGAAAGGAAATGAAAAACGAGTGAAAATAAGGCTGCTCTGTCACATTTATACTGGTGCAGCCTAGCGTGCGCTAGGCTGCCGAGCTAGCGTACGCTATCGCCCAGCCGCAATCCAGACACCGCTCGCCAGTAGCGAAGCTTTTCCGGCCAGAAGGCGTGCGCTACTGCCGTCGAAGGCGGCGCAGATGTCCTGAAGTAGCGTGCGCTACTCGCCGATCCACCGAGTCCAGACCCCACCGCCTCTATCGCCGCTGGCTAGCGCGCAGCCTAACCGGCCAGAAGCGCATCGCCTCGGCCAGAAGGCAGGCTACCTTCCGGCCAGAGCGTGCGCTTACGCGGTTCTCGCGCACCCGTCCCGGCCGGTGCTCGCAATCGTCCGGCTGAACCCGCAATCGTCCGGCCGCCCCGAACCGTCCGGCGGTGCGACCACTGGGCTCGACGACTCGATTTCCAAAACGCATTTTAACGAACACGACGAAAATCTCGCGGACAACATCATCGACCCGAAATGAAAACATAATACCATAATTAATCATACGCGACCAAGAAAAGGGTCGAGACAACAAATACAGAAACGAATACTCATAACTTGAAGGAAATTACAAAATGGCCCAAAATGCCCGAAAATCACGATACGTGATTGAATAACCAAACCGAAGTGCACAACACGTCTAACAAAGTTAAACGGACTTACGGGAAACTCGAAACAGCAGAGATTCGCAAGAATCGAACTCAAGTGCGGAAAAGTCGCTAAAAAGCACGGAACTCAACAAAACGACACCGAAACGAACTCGGATGACAAAAAATGCAGAATTAATCATTCTCGGAATGACGAAAAGGTCATGAGCGAGCCGTCAAAATGGACTTTCGCCGAAAAAAAAGAAATTACCGGAAATTGAAATTACGGGTATTACATCGGAAAGCCCTACAACATGAATACATTAAAACTCAATAAAGAAAATATTTTATAAACATGTTATTTCTTGAGTAAATCAGTAATTCAATCCGATTAAGACTAAATTTATATCTTCATCTGATAAATAATAAAATTATTAAAAGCTAATTAATTCAAAGCAAAAACAAGTAGACTAGCTCAATTATGGGTGAAATATATCAATACAAACCATGGATAAGTGTATAAAACTGACACTTATCACACCCTCAAACTTGAATTCTTGCTAGTCCTGAGCAAGACTCTTTATTAATCACACTCCAAAAATAAAAATAAAAATAAGACAAAAATAATAATACACACATAAATTAAAAAGAGAAAAGGAGATCAAAATGCCATTAATACACAACAACCAGCTTTATACACTAGATATAATGAATCAAGATTCAAAATAAATCTACTAATGATTTTGAAGTTAAAACACGGTTTTATTTTGTAATTCCAAAATGCAAGGTTTCCCCCCAAAAGGATGATTATTTCTTTCCCACTCGTGATGCACACGACTCCCTTTAATGGTTGCTCTCGATCACTCGTTTATTTTCCGACTCAATATGAAAAAGAATTTCATTGGCGTCATCAAATATTGTGATTGTTCACGAAATTGAGTGTATTGAAATTCAGCCGCTAATTAATTCAAATCTGCTCATAAACTACATCCCTTTTAGTGATAGCTTTCACACCGTTATTTGCTAACGTGTAGCTCTTTTCACCAACACAATTTCTATAGTCTAGTCATTTTTTTTAGGTGATAGCTTTCACACCGTTATATGCTAACATGTAGCTCTTTTCACCAACATATTATCCATTTTTTTTAGGTGATAGATTTCACACTGTTATTTGCTAACGTGTAGCTCTTTTCACCAACACAATTTCCATTTCGTGTGAGACGGCAGCTACGCACCAACAATGGTTAGTCCTTTATTTTTCGCAAAATTTTAGGACCCCCAAAATTAGGGAGCTGTTGCTGCTCAACACCTCTCCCTTATTTTCAACTAAACTCCTTTCACCAATGACTTTTTTTTAGGGAATAGAATTTTTGCAGAAAATCATTTATTAGTTAAGCATGAAAAATCAAAAACTCCACAAATTAAGTAAATTTCAGTTCTATTTTTCATCAACCGACTAATTCTTCTTTTTTCAAGGTAACGAATGATTCGATTTTAAATGATAACTACAAGGCTTGGAAAGAGAGATTAAGGCTCAAAAAATTTTGGAATATACAATTTTTTTACCGGTTAAAACGATTTTAGAAGCTTGTATATAGCTAACTTATTGTTTGTTATGGCCAGATCTAGAATTCTCACAAATCAAAATAAACAAAATAAAAAATTATATATATATATATATATATATATATATATACACACTAAACCTGCAAAAAAAAATCCATGCAAAAAAAACACACACCACACATTACACAACCTTACCACAATCATAAGATTCAAAGCAAAATAAACACCACAGTTCAAAAACAAACAAAATAAAAACATAAGTTCAAAAGCACCCCCAAACTTAAAGATAAAACTGTCCCCAGTGTTTAGAAATGAAAAGCAAGAGAGAAAAACATAATACTCCCTGTTATGAAAGTTGATGCTTGCGCTAACGCCATTTAGAATCTGCAAGAGAATAAATATACGAGGCAAACAACAAAAGAAAATAAAATATAATCGGAAGTATAACACAATTTTTAAGATGCGCTTCAAGAAAGTCCGAAGAGTCGCCTTACGCTGCCATCAATGCTTTTATAAAAAAACAAACAATAAAAATTACAGCAATAAAATAACAATACATAAATCGTGAATAGATGCGCGTCAAGAGATCAAGAAGAAACTCCTTAAGCTGCCATCATTTAGCACGATTATTACACACGACAGAAAGTAAAAATACAAAAGGTTCAACATGGGTTATCAAAGGGAGAGGAATGAATCCACTTTTCATTTTCTCACGGTAAAATCTTCCATCCAGACAATTTTAGCTAGAGCCGGATCTGGTTGAGGAACAAATTCATTGAGTTTTTTGATTAGTTCTTCTGGTGTTGTTGCAACGACTATGATTCGTTTAGCACGCTCGGAAATAAAACCCTTTTCAGCAGAGTAGTCGATGAAAGATAGTAAACCATCAAAGAAACCATTGACACTAAACAGACCTATTGGTTTTTGATGAACATTTAGTCAAGCCGTAACCACATGAAAAAGTTCCTCAAGGGTGCCAAAACCACCGGGAAGGGTGATAAAGGCGCCAGAATTACTTATCATGTGAGTTATGCGATCTTGCATATTTACAGATCTAAAATCATCTCCAATAGTTGCCCCGGTGATTTTACTTTCAGCTAGAGGTTTTGGAATTATTCCCAACACTCTTACTCCTTCCATATAGGCAGAAGCAGCAGCTCGTCCCATTAATCCTAGACTTCCTCCTCCGTAAACTACATGAATGCATTTTTCTCCTAAGGTACGACCCAAGTTGTGGGCTGCTTCAGTAAAGCGTGCCTCTTTCCCATAACTAGCTCCACCAAAAATGCAGACTGTGCTAAATATTTTTGTGGAAGATGATGACTCCATTTTTGAAAAGAAATTTATTTGAGAGAAAAAGAGAAAAGTACAAGTTTGAGGGATGAATAAAAGAAACAAACACAATATTTATTTATAGAAGAGAAATGAGGTAAAATTATTTAACAAGTTTGTGATTGCGTTGATTGCGCTTCAACTACTCAATAGAATAATGAATGCATTTATTGCGTATCACCCCTTTTTTTATTCAGAAAATCTCACCTTACGACAAAAATAAAAGATACTTACGTGTATGTATAGTAGTTGTGATTATGGCTCACATCTTCCTCTGATTTTACGTTCAGAAACGGCCTAAACGCCTTCTATGAGTCGGGGAGAAGCTTCCCATCTAATTTTCTTACAAATTGGCAAACAGGGTCTTTTAACGTCAGATTCCCAAGACGTTGTTCATATTCTGGTTTGAATTAATTCCACAAACATCGAATCCCGTAATGTACGAGTCCACTACGATGCGTGTCAAGAGAAATTTTGATATTATCTAAATTCTGTTTATTCATGTAACACCCCCAGGATATCCGAGGTATATTACAGCGCCGTGAATCCCTATATGGGACCCACCAGGCTGAACAGCATCATACACAACGACTCACAGAAACGATAAAATAACACCACGTCATAAAGACGCAAAACAGAACAATCCACCCGGTTCAACCGGTCAATATAACATCATCATCCAACACAACATAATAAGCAACAATACAATTCAAACGAACAAGAACCCCTTAAGTACTCGAGTACAACTATTAGTTCAAAACCACAAAAGACAAAAAGGTAAAAATACTAAAACATCACTCGTGCACCATCATCACGCACGGCCATCATCCGTGTACTGGTCCAGCCATTGCCGTCTCGATGAACCTGACCTGAAATTCATAAAACGAATTTCCCCAAAACGGGTCCCCAGAGGGGTTAGCAATTACGCTAGTACAAGTATTCAAGGCAAACCAATCGCTTACACATTTCATAGTACATGCACCAAAATCATTTCGAAAACCAAAACAAGACATGACTTTTTCCGGAAAATAAACAGTCAAACAATTAGCCTTGAGAACAGGGCGGCAGCATACATTCTCACTCGGGGCCTCACAGGGACCCTAACGAGTTGGCTACAATTACAGAAAAACAAAACCACGCACACGCTATGCCGTGAGAACAGGGCGGCAACATACATTCTCACTCGGGGCCTTGCAAGGACCCTAACGAGTTGGCTAGCGGTACGAAACTCGTGAAATCCAGGGCGGCAGCATAGATTTCCCTCCTTGACCCCGTCGGGCCAACACAAGGTGAGTAAATTACACACAATATACATTACTATTTCATGTTAAGCTTAAAGGTTTCCAAAAATACTTGCCTCGATTAATAGACGGTGATGCGAACGGAACGGAAGAATCAAGCACGACCGTGAGGAACCGACGATTGAACCTAACGATTCGAATAACACAATCACAACCAACTCTAGACGATTACGGAAATGGAATACACCCGAAAACCCGCCTACGATTCATGTATATTCGAATAAAATAACAACGAGGGCGGATCACAACCAAACCCTCTCGATTCCGTAAAAATCCACAAAATATCCATGAATCCGTAGGAAAACTAAAGATACTAACAATATCAATCGTATACATCATGAATCCACCAACAAAACGGAACGAATCGGAAGAAAATCCCAAAACCCCCAAATTATCCAAAAGTAGGGTTCTAAGAGATTACCTTGGATTTAGGATGAGAAACACAAGTGGATGATGTTAGTCTTACACCAAGAACTCAAGCACAAGAATCTCTGAAGTGATTGGAGGAAGAAAATCGCCTCAAATCGCCGGAGTCGCTCGGCCGCGGAAAGAGGAAGAAATGAGATTTTGTGATTATCTCGGTCAACTCCTGGTTTATATAACCAGGGAGTGTTAGCGCACGCTAAGACCTCAAGGTTAGCGTGCGCTAACGGATAGGTTACCAACCCTCCCGTTAGCGTCCGAGTCCGAAGGCTGTGGTTATTGCCGTTAGCGTGCGCTACCATGCATGCGTAGCGTGCGCTAATAACCTATCGGTAGCGCGCTATCGACCAATAGCGTGCGCTACTCGAACATCAGCCGAGTCCAGTAGCCAACTGCCCAAACCTCACCTGACCCGTTAGCGTGCGCTACCATACCATCGTAGCGTGCGCTAACTAGAAGTTTATTGAATTCAGTAGTAAAGCGCGATCGACGGTTACACTAGCGCGCCATCAACAACTTAACGTGCGCTAGTCTCCCGACATTAGCGTGGCGCTAGACAAGATAGCGTGCGCTAATCCGAGAAGTCCGCAGGCACCGGGAGTTAAACTGCCACTCCCAGGGCTAAATCGTTAGCGTGCGCTACGAATTAAACGTAGCGTGCGCTACTAATGGATTTCTAGCGTGCGCTATACAGGAAATATAGCGTGCGCTAGATATAGAATATAAACGACCCCAAAATACCGGAATATGAACGAAACGTCAAACGGAACACCTCGAAACGCATCATAGCATAGAATGAATCCACGGCAACCCCGAAACGGCGGTTCCGCACAACAATTACGAGAATCAGATCAAAAGATAACGGAAAAGTTACACTGAAGGATACCCGAGGGTCACTAAAATCGAGAATTACACCGGAAATACAATTACAAGGGAAAGAAAAATGCGGATATTACATTCTACCCCTCTAAAAATAAGTTTCGTCCCGAAACTTAAGGAACAAACAACTCGGGGTACCTAGCACGCATGCTATCCTCGGTTTCCCAAGTTGCCTCCTCGACACCGTGTCTCGACCATTGCACCTTGACCAAAGGTATGGTCTTATGCCTCAATCGTTTCTCACGATGTTCCAAAATCTTCAAAGGGCGCTCTTCGAAAGTAACATCTTTGGCGACATCAATCTCACCATAATCGATGATGTGGCTAGGATCCGGGACATATCTCCTCAACTGGGAAACATGGAAAACACTATGAACATGACTCAAGGCCGGAGGTAACGCCAAACGGTATGCCAACCCACCTACTCGCTCGAGGATCTCGAAGGGGCCGATAAATCTCGGACTCAACTTCCCTTTCTTCCCGAAACGAAAAACTCCTTTCGTCGGCGACACTTTTAGCAAAACGTGGTCTCCCACCTCAAATTCCAAAGGTCGACGACGGACGTCGGCATACGACTTCTGTCGACTCTGGGCAGTCAACATCCGTTCTCGAATTAACTCTATCTTCCGCCTCGTCTCTAAAACGACATCCGGCTCGGTCCCGACCAAATCGGACGCCTCATTCCAACAAATCGGTGATCGACATCGCCGCCCGTAAAGTGCCTCATACGGTGCCATCCGAATCGACGCGTGCCAACTATTGTTATACGTGAATTCGATCAGCGGCAAATGTTCCTCCCAGTCACTACTCCAATCGAGAGCACAGGCACGCAATAAGTCCTCGAACGTCTGGATAGTGCGTTCCGACTGTCCATCTGTCTGGGGATGAAAAGAGGTACTCAAACGCAACCGGGTACCTAACGCCTTATGCACCGCCTGCCAGAAGTGCGATACAAAACGGCCGTCACGATCCGAAACAATAGACTTCGGAGTACCGTGAAGTCTCACGATCTGCGCAATAAACACACGAGCTAACTTCTCCGGGCCCCAAGTGTCCTTGATGCCCAGAAAATGTGCCGACTTGGTCAGGCGATCAACAATCACCCATACCATATTCATGCCCGACCTCGATCTCGGCAAACTCGTAACGAAATCCATCGATATATCTTCCCATTTCCATTCCGGAATGGGAAGTGACTGCAATAACCCAACCGGTCTCTGATGCTCGATTTTGACCTGCTGACAAGTCAAACATCTCGCTACAAACTGTGCGACCTCATTCTTCATGTCATTCCACGAAATTTCTCCTCGTGTCCTTGTACATCTTACTCGTACAGGATGAACGGAATAAGGTGTAGCATGGGCCTCCCGTAAAATACTCTGTCTCAATCCGAGTCGTTCGGCACACAAAGCCGACTACGGAATCTCAAAACACCATCCTCGTGAATCACAAATCCAGGAGACTTTCCTTTAAGAACGTTCTCTCGGATTTGAGTAATCATCGGATCCTCTAATCGCTTGACTTAATTTCATCGATCAAAGGCAGCGAAATCTCTAAAGCACAAAGTTGCCCGACGGCTCCCGGCAACAAGACCTCAACATCTAACTCGATCAAAGCCCTCCGAAGCTCAGACTGAGATGTAAGGATCTCAAGCATTCGCAACGCAACTGGTTTCCGACTCAAGGCGTCGGCCACAACGTTCGCCTTGCCCGGATGATAAAGGATTTCGAGGTCATAATCCTTAATCAACTCTAACCACCTCCTCTGCCTCATATTCAACTCTCATTGAGTAAATATGTATTTCGACTTTTATGATCGGTAAAAATCGACATGTGGAGCCGAAAAGATAGTGACGCCAAATCTTGAGCGCAAAAGCATCGCCGCTAACTCCAAATCATGAGTAGGGTAGTTCATCTCATACGGCCTCAAGCTGTCTCGACGCATAGGCAATGGTCTTGCCGTCCGCATTAATACACACCCAAGACCACGACCCGAAGCATCGCTATAAACGGCAAAACCCTCGTTGCCACATGGCAACGCCAAAATCGGGCTGAAGTCAAACGCTTCTTGATTCCTCAAAACTCGATCGCTCTCGTCATTCCGCATTTAACTTCTCGGATTACGGAGCAAGCTGCGTAAGTGGTCGAGCCGTTTCGAGAAACCCTCACGAACCTACGGTAGTAGCCACCAAACCCAAGAAACTACGGACCTCCTTCACATTTTTGGGCGGTGCCCAATCCAATACGGCCTCAATCTTCTGCGGATCCACACGAACCCCCTACCGAAATCACGTGACCTAAAAACATCACTTCTTTCGGCCCGAACTCACATTTCCAGAACTGTGCATAGAGTTGCTCGGTCCTTAAAATGTCTAATACTATCCGCAAATGATGGGCATGCTCTTCCTCATTCCTCGAATAAATAAGAATATCGTCAATAAAGACGACGACGCACTTATCCAAATACTCGATAAAAACTTTGTTCATCAATTGCATGAACACCGCCGGTGCATTAGTTAACCCGAAAGGCATGACTACGAACTCATAATGTCCGTACCTCGTCCAGAAAGGCTGTTTCGGCACATCGGACTCTCTCACCGGAGTGATAGTACCCGATTTCAAATCAATTTTCGAGAATACCGCAGACTCCACGCAATCGATCGAACAAGTCATCAATTCTCGGCAAAGGATACTTGTTCTTGATGGTCACCTTGTTTAGTTCGCGATAGTCGATACACAAACGTAGCGAACCATCCTTCTTCCGCACAAACAGGACCGGTGCGCCCCAAGGCGAGGCGCTCGGTCGAACATACTCCGACTCAAGAAGCTCACTCAACTGCTTCTTCAACTCGGACATCTCTGAAGGTGCCATGCAATAGGGCGCCTTCGAAATAGGAGCCGCACCCGGCTCTAACTCTATAGTGAACTCGACCTCTCGATCCGGTGGCAATCCCGGTAACTCGTCAGGAAAAACATCAGGAAATTCATTAACGATTGGAATCGACGAAAACTCGACTCCACCACTCTCCGCCTTCAAGGCATAGCACCAATAACCAATACATCCCTTTCGCATGAGACTCATCGCCTTCAAGGCATTAATGACGAATTTCTGGTTTCCCCTCTTTCGCCCGCGAAAAGAGTGCTCTCTTGATCCTCGGCTAACATAGTGATGATTCTCGTGCGGTAGTTCATGATCGCACCATGCCGCTCGAGCAGTCATCACCAAGAATCAAATCCTCACCCTCGATACTCACAACAATAAGATTAGAGGGCCAAGTCCTCTCACAAATAAGCACGAGCAGTCTCGAACCTCCCGATCACCAACGATCCTATCACCGCTAGGAAGCTTAACGATGAAGGGCTCACAAGGTGTCAAGCGGTCGAGACTCAAACGGCGCACACAATCCGAGAGATATGAGCAGATGCGTAGCACCGGAATCGAAAAGCACACTGACAGGATGAGAAAGAATAGAAAAGGTACGTGTCGCCACGGTAGCCGGTGGATCATCGGCTCTCCGCATCTCATAGACACGCGGGTGGGTGGAGCCAACACTGGAAGCTCCCCCTCTTGAGGGCTGACCCCGAACTCTTCCCCGACTAGCACTCGGCGGAGATTGAGGAGCAAACGACCCCTGATTCACACTTGGCTCCAACGATTTGGTTGAGAAGAACGGGTGCCGAAGCCGTTTGATCTGCTCACAAAAAGGGGCCTTGTGGCGTAGGCCCACAAGTATGACAGGTAAGCTTCGGACGAGAACATTGCCGGCTCCTATGGCCTTGCACACCACAGTTAAAACATGTGGGTTCATGAGCGGAGGTTCCGGCGGCACCCCGAAAGCTCCCAGAGAAACGAGCCGAACCGCCCGTTGAAAAATTTGCAGCTTGAGATTTCTGCTGGCCTCCACTCTTGGGACCAGAAAAATTTCCAACCGACTTCTGCTTCTTACTCTCGCGGGCCGCCTCACTCGCCGTCACAGACATATCATAAGCAAGGGCCCTACTCTGATAATCCTTCAATGTAGTACATACGAGCCCCGACATATAGTCCCGAATCGGCAACTTCATCCGCCTGGAGAAATGGAAAATCTTGTCACTCTCCTCGACAACTTGGGTCTTCACATAACCCAACTCTTTGTTAAAATCAGCAATAGCTTGAGCTACGGGGATATCCCGTGGTTGAGCATCATAAAAAGCATGTACCCGAGCCTGTCTGACTGGCCACGGGCAATATTCAGTCTCCATCGACTCTTGAAACTCAGCCCACGTAGCAGCATGGTCTTTGGGCCCAACGGCCTCCCACCAGTCCGTAGCGTCCCCAGTGAGGAAATATTGAGCAATAGGGACTTTACGGTCCTCGGGACAGTTAGTGGCAACGAAGACCTTAGACATCTCCTTGATCCACCCTTCCCAGCCAATCGGGTCTGAAGCTCCCGAAAACTGAGGAGGATGCATCTTGATAACATCTTGGAGCCAACGATCCGCTCCGCCCCGATTAGCGTGGGCCTGATCCGGGTTCTGAACCGCCTGAGCTATCGCCGCCATTTGGTTTACCATTTGTTGCATTACGGCCGCGATACCAAGATCGGCACGCTCCTGAGAAAAAGCATGGCTATGACGGTCGCCCGTCTGCCGGCTCGAAGATCGTGGCGTGGCCGCCCCGCTTGCCCCACGTCCCCGGCGCGTCCACGACCACGACCGCGACCACGACCTCTTCCGGCATCCATCGGAGTTAAACAAGTAGCAAAAGCCATACGAGGGTAAGTACGAGAGAAGAACAATTACAAGTGGAGAATCAAAGGTACGATACAAGGAAATAATGAACAGAGGAAGAAAAACTTACGGACACTGGTAGTACCGGAATCATGGCAGCGTGACGATGATGTGCAAAACAAAACACCACAAGACCCAATAAACCAACAAGCCTAGGTATCCATAAACCTAGAGCTCCGATACCATTTTCTGTAACACCCCCAGGATATCCGAGGTATATTACAGCGCCGTGAATCCCTATATGGGACCCACCAGGATGAACAGCATCATACACAACGACTCACAGAAACGATAAAATAACACCACGTCATAAAGACGCAAAACAGAACAATCCACCCGGTTCAACCGGTCAATATAACATCATCATCCAACACAACATAATAAGCAACAATACAATTCAAACGAACAAGAACCCCTTAAGTACTCGAGTACAACTATTAGTTCAAAACCACAAAAGACAAAAAGGTAAAAATACTAAAACATCACTCGTGCACCATCATCACGCACGGCCATCATCCGTGTACTGGTCCAGCGCCCGCTCGTCTCGATGAACATGAACTTAAATTAATAAAACGAATTTCCCCAAATCGTGTCACCAGAGGGGTTAGCAATTACGCTAGTACAAGTATTCAAGGCAAACCAATCGCTTACACATTTCATAGTACATGCACCAAAATGATTTCGAAAACCAAAACAAGACATGACTTTTCCGGAAAATAAGCAATCAAACAATTAGCCTTGAGAACAGGGCGGCAGCATACAGTCTCACTCGGGGCCTCACAGGGACCCTAACGAGTTGGCTACAATTACAGAAAAACAAAAACACGCACACGCTATGCCGTGAGAACAGGGCGGCAACATACATTCTCACTCGGGGCCTTGCAAGGACCCTAACGAGTTGGCTAGCGGTACGAAACTCGTGAAATCCAGGGCGGCGGATAGATTTCCCTCCTTGACCCGTCGGGCCAACACAAGGTGAGTAAATTACACACAATATACATTACTATTTCATGTTAAGCTTAAAGGTTTCCAAAAATACTTGCCTCGATTAATAGACGGTGGCGAGCGGAGCGGAAGAATCAAGCACGGCCGTGAGGAACCGCGATTGAACCTAACGATTCGAATAACACAATCACAACCAACTCTAGACGATTACGGAAATGGAATACACCGAAAACCCGCCTACGATTCATGTATATTCGAATAAAATAACAACGAGGGCGGATCACAACCAAACCCTCTCGATTCCGTAAAAATCCACAAAATATCCATGAATCCGTAGGAAAACTAAAGATACTAACAATATCAATCGTATACATCATGAATCCACCAACAAAACGGAACGAATCGGAAGAAAATCCCAAAACCCCCAAATTATCCAAAAGTAGGGTTCTAAGAGATTACCTTGGATTTAGGATGAGAAACACAAGTGGATGATGTTAGTCTTACACCAAGAACTCAAGCACAAGAATCTCTGAAGTGATTGGAGGAAGAAAATCGCCTCAAATCGCTCGGGAGTCGCTCGGCCGCGGAAAGAGGAAGAAATGAGATTTTGTGATTATCTCGGTCAACTCCTGGTTTATATAACCAGGGAGTGTTAGCACGCTAAGACCTCAAGGTTAGCGTGCGCTAACGGGATAGGGTTACCAACCCTCTGTTAGCGTCGAGTCGAAGCCGGGGTTATTGCCGTTAGCGTGCGCTACCATGCATGCGTAGCGTGCGCTACTAACCTAACGGTAGAGCGCGCTATCGACCAATAGCGTGCGCTACTCGAACATCGGCCGAGTCCAAGAGCTAACTGCCCAAACCTCACCTGACCCGTTAGCGTGCGCTACCATACCAGCGTAGCGTGCGCTAACTAGAATCTGATTGAATTCAGTAGTAAACTGCCCAGTACTGGACAGTTACACTAGCGCGCGCTACTGAACAACTTAACGTGCGCTAGTCTCCCGACATTAGCGTGCGCTAGACAAGATAGCGTGCGCTAATCCGATAGTCCAGAGGCCTGGGAGTTAAACTGCCACTCCCAGGGCTAAATCGTTAGCGTGCGCTACGAATTAAACGTAGCGTGCGTTACTAATGGATTTCTAGCGTGCGCTATACAGGAAATATAGCGTGCGCTAGATATAGAATATAAACGACCCCAAAATACCGGAATATGAACGAAACGTCAAACGGAACACCTCGAAACGCATCATAGCATAGAATGAATCCACGGCAACCCCGAAACGGCGGTTCCGCACAACAATTACGAGAATCAGATCAAAAGATAACGGAAAAGTTACACTGAAGGATACCCGAGGGTCACTAAAATCGAGAATTACACCGGAAATACAATTACAAGGGAAAGAAAAAATGCGGATATTACAATTCAGACCATCCTTAATGAACTGAATTTTATCTTCTCTGTTTGTAGATGGAATTCCTAAAGATCGACATTTTAAATTACAGTTCCATCTAGCACATTTATAGCAAACGGCTATTATCTTTGCTCGTCATTTCTTGGCATATGAACTTTTTCCAAGCCCTGGTAAAAATCTAGTAGGTATTTCTGTGAACTCACCTGCTATTCTCACTTTGGCTTCAATAATGAATCTTATGTCAAAAGGTATGCTTTTATTCATAAGCAACCTCATCCTTTCAAGTCTTGTCTTATAAATTTTTAAAATGACATTTTTGCTCAGAAAGGGAAATCTTTTTTCAATTTTATTTAAAGTTTCTTCCATGATAAAAAAAATAAAAATAAAATAAAATAAAAAAGAATAATATCTAAAATATCAGTTGTTGTGGGAAACTGAAAAATCCGACTCTAATAGTCACGGAGTACCGTTATCCGCCACTTGACCGGACAAACACAATTTAGTACTAAGTTACAACGTCGAGAAATAGTATCTATAAAAATAGTTTACAATGTAAGATTTCAAAAATAACACTTATACTTCCCCAGCAACGGCGCCAAAAACTTGACACGTCTTTAGTGTAACTATCGCAAGTGCACGATATCGTATCAAGTAGTAAGTGGACTTTTTGAGTCCGGTTTATCGATCCCACGAGGAATTTAGGTTATATATTGAATTATACACTACTTAACTATTTGTTATAGAGATTTATATGATTGAAATACACAATTTAAGAGTTTGGTTTGACAATTGTAATGAAAATGCAATAATAGTTCTAAAATTCAAGGAAATAAAAGATTGCACTAATAATAGATTAATAGAATATAAAATGAAATAGTTGGGATTACAAACTTAGTTCATCATTAGTTATAGAAGATGTATAGGAGATCATTAGATGAATTTACTTATTATGTTGTGTAGATTCGATTTTTCTTAAAAAGACGGTTTCTCTTTCGAACTATAAAACTGATGTAACCGAGCTGATCGGTCACCAAGAACCGGGTTAATCTTAGAAGTTTAGCTAAGAAAACCCAAAATATATGAAGTACTCTCTTTTCTTTCTCTCTCTAAAATATGCTGTATTCTCAGAGTGTGTGTCCCCTTTTGAGGAACCCCCTCTCTCCCTTTTATAGGAGGAGGGTGCCTTGTTATCTGAGATTTTCTGATTCCCGAGAGAATCCGGATATCCAGGGATTCAAGCTGCGATTTTCCATCCCTGGATTTCCGGGATTGCAAGGTATGGGCTCTCAATCCCTGGATCTCCGGGATGGCAAGGTATGGGCTCTCAACCCCTGGATCTTAGGGATTCTGTCAGGTGAGTCAGGATCTTCTTTCTCAAGAGTTCGACCTTCCTGAGTTCGGTGGTTTTTAGGTCGGCTCATCCCTATTCAAATCAGTAGTTTGAGAGACCTTTGAGGTCGGCGACCTGTTATCGGATATCATAGGTCAGCGGGGGCCTCCGAGGTCGGCGCCCTTCTAACAGATGTCACAGCTAAACGGGACCTCCGAGGTCGGCGACCTTTATCAGATATCCTAGGTCGGACTTTTATTGGTCCATATTTTAAACCGGGTTTTCACGGAGCGTACATTCGACGTCCTATCAAAAACGCCCCTTATATATTGAATCTATCCACTATATTTCTATGTTGATTGGCTTCAATACATAGCATTAGGTTTTATGAAAATAACTCAAAGAATCATCCAAGGCCTAAAGGTATATTTCTATCCCCTAGAACAACTTAGAGTGAAGATCATTTGATCTAATCAAACATATTTTCTTTCGAAACATATGAAGACCATAAATATCGTCATTTATTGGCCAAATAAATAAAGATTATTAAAACAACGAAAATCACACACAATAATAAGTAATTCATAATAGATCTTTATACAAACTTAAATAACATGACTAACCTTGTTTATAATCCCAACTAAGGTAACTTAGCCCATGAAGGGTTTAATAAACATAATACAAGCTTGAGTGGTTATTATTAGTTGAAAAAGAGAAAGAATTGATCCTAACTCCCTTAGTAGATAAAGGAGAAAGAAGCAATAAACTCCCTGAACAACATATGCTATACCACTATTACACAAATCACTCAAGAACACAAGTGTGTTCTTCACACAAAAAGAAAATATTACAAAAAGTGGAAAAATATATGATGAATGATGAATAATGATGGATCTAAGCGGTCCATTTATACACCTAAAGTCATCTAATAGCTCCAAAACTCCAGCATTATTACAATAGATCGGATCAATGCCAGCCATCCCCTCAATAATAGACCAAAAGTATAAAAAATTAGACAATGATCATTAATCTGTCAGGAGTTACGGCCGTAACTGTAACACCCCCAATCCGCTCAGGGATACTACACGCCGTAGAACCTTTCCTCAAGGATCTACCAGGTTGGTAACAACATTTAACAACTCAATAATGCCTTTAAGGCTACAATGACCCAGTAGACCGATTTGGTCTTTCAATAAAAACATACAACTCGATTACAATTCTTGCCCATGCAAGGGTCAACACAACAACTCCCGTATAACGGGAAAAAAATACTGCAGCGGAAAAAATAAAGTACAACTGAACCAATACACAACGTACGCTTCCACATGTGATTAGTATTGATCCTCTTTCATCATCCTTCATGCCGACCCTGTGCCATGCTCTCTGAAACCTGAATGCAATACAGACATCCACCCTCCGATTACTCGGGGGTTAGCAAAATTCCACTATTTTGCTAGTGCAAGTACAAGTGCAAATACGAGCCATATAATTCAAGTTCCAAAGATAACAATAATCAGGAATCCTCAAAGATTCAAATATAACGAAACGAATACTTCCCGAGGCAAGAGTTTGAGTAAAACTTTCCACATCCGAAAGATCATAACTAACGAGAACGGTTTTGCAAAATGGTTTAAAATACCCTCGGAAGTTTTAATAGAAAACAATTTAGGATTATCAAATCCTTCTCTTTCCAAAATCAACAGGGGTCACAGCCCAACGGTTTTGTTTTCACAAATAAAACCAACAATAATTCACAGGGTCAGAGCCCACATCACGTGTCCTCGACGGACATAAAATCAACACAACATAATAACGCACAGGCATCGCCTAGGACCGGGACGAAGCCACAAATCCCACCCGAGGCCTCTAAGGACCCTCCCGAGCTGGCTAGCGAAACAAACTCAAACCACCCATAAGTTATCTTGACATCGTACTCGCAAGTACCGATTCTCGAAGCCCTTTCCAGACCTACCCGATAAGATAACCTTATGGTCAAATCATACACACTGGCCGTACTCGCAAGTACGCGCCGCCGGAGGCCTCACAGGTCCCTACCCGGTCAATCATAGATCAAACATACCCACAAGTTATCCTGACATCGCACTCGCAAGTGAAGATTCTCGGAGCCCTCTCCAGACCTACCCGAATCGATAACCTTGTGGTCAAATCATACACAATGCATCGAGTTCACAACAACAAGGATATCCAAGTAATTCACCCAAAGGCAACAAACACAAATCACGACACCATTGTCAAATCACAACACACCGAAATGAAGCAATATACGCACACATGCATTATCAATCGCAACCTCAACACCAACCATATCCATAAGATTCACATACTCGTTCACGAAACACACCAATCACAAAACACGGTTTTGAAAGAGGGCCTTTAACAAGGCTAACCGAATCTTTTGAAAGTTCAATTCAAACGACCAAACAAACACATTTAGACGATCACCAATTATCGTATCCATCAAACAAGAATTGTATGGACAATGTACTTGCCTCGAAACCACGATCTTAACAAGACGACGTATGGAATGCGGTCGAACAGCCCCGAACTCCCGAACACTATCAAGAACTCGATAGCACCAAAATTACTACGGGAAAACACCACACGAATTATCAATCAACAATAGAATTCAACATCGGAATCATCGAGCACCTATACCCCTCTGGAAGAAACAACAAAACAAGATCACAACGACGGCCGAGACCAACAACACTACGAATTACATCAAGACATTGAAAGAAACTCATTGAAACATTTAATCGAACATTAAATGTTCAATGATTTCCAAGAACACCCAAATCATCAATCGAGTTAAACCAACTCGGAATATGGATATAAAATCCATAGAACACGATTAATAACATCATTAGACGACAATCGGTTTATCAAAACCGAATGGAAAACGAACTCAAGAACAAAACTCCAAAAAAGTCAACTTGAAGGAAAATCAAGAAATATACCTTGATTCGACGAAGAACAATGGATTAAATGATGTTAAATACAAGAATACTACTAAGATTAATCATACCCATCATGGATTAATCAACAATACGGAACGAATCGGACAAAAATGCAAAAATCCCAAATTTCCCAAAAATAGGGGTTCAAGAAGATTTACCTTGATTAGGATGAAGGATTCAAGTAGAGGTCGAAAATCTACAACAAGACTTGAGGTGGATGATCTCTACAAGTTTGGGAGTACTCAAATCGCCCAAAATCGCCCTTAGAATCGCCTAGGATGGTAGGAGGAAGAAGAGAGGAGAAAATGAATGTTTCTCCTCGAAAATATGCTAAAAAGTGCAGAAAAAGCCCGTGTGCCGCGGCCCGGGTCGAGTGTGCCACGGCCCAGGGCCAAAAAAACGCCCAGAAATCAGCTTAGTGCCGCGGCCCGCGGTACAGCCCGCTCCAGCACCAAAAAGGCACATGGTGCAGTCTTAGCTATTTCGACCATAACTCCTTCGTCCGGACTCCGATTGACTCACCGTTCTAACCATTGGAAAGCTAACTTGATGCTCTATAATACTGGAGAGGTTCAGAAATTTTGGAGTTTCCAAGAATTTATGGTGAATTTACAAAGTCGAACTCACACGTGGAAAAGTCGATTAAGAACACGGAACTCAACAAAACGATACCGAAACGAACTCGGATGACAAAAAGTGCAGAATTAATGATTCTCGGAATGACGAAACGGTCACAACATAGTTGCTAAGATGGACTTCCGCCAAAAAAGAAAATTACCGGAAATCAAAATTGCGGATATTACAGTAACTTGCAGATGTTACGGCCGTAACATTGAGGTCATACGACCGTAACTTTCAAATGTTACGGCCGTAACATTGCTTCGGCTTTTTGTATACTAGTTTCTTTGTGTGTTATGTTTTCAGCCCAGAATTTCTTAGACTTTGCGTTTTTGCCCCAAATCTTCTTCGGATGATAACTTTTGATATATAACTCTGATTTTGAATCCGGAAAGACTGCCGAACTCCTAAAACATGAATACATAAAAACTCAATAAAGAGAATATTTTATAAACATGTTATTTCTTGAGTAAATCAATAATTCAATCCGATTAGCACTAAATTTACATCTTCATCTCATAAATAATAAAATTATTAAAAGCTAATTAATTCAAAGCAAAAACTAGTAGACTAGCTCAATTATGGGTGAAATATATCAATACAAACCATGGATAAGTGTATAAAACTGACACTTATCACGGGCTGCAATTGGCCCGAGGCTGCACAGCGGGAATTAGGATCGGATAAGGTCCGATCTGTTGTGGAGAAGGTGACGGACCGATCTGATTTGGGTCATGAGCGGCGTCTGGTCTGTAGAAGGAGACCGATTTAGTATAAGGATACCTAAAAACACAGTAACCAGGTAGCTCAAAACTGTGCAATTGTTTGCCACACGGTCCCACAATCCGTTTTACCCTTCCACTCCAATGCTCGAAGGCATGTCACAGTAAAGAAGAACAGAAACTGGGGACCTCGATCTTATCCTTTATCCTCTCAACTTTCTGCTCCTTTTTTGGTCTGTAATTCCCATACGAACCTTTGAAGGTCAGAGGCGGGCCGATGTGACGAGCAACGACGGAGATGTCGGTCGGTTTCTGGTTCGCGGGGTGATGGCGGCTCCGATCTGTTGCGGGGGTGGGGGGTGGAGTTGCAGATCACGATAGAGGAGGGGGAAGGAGGCGTCGCAGGTTGTCGCGATTCCGGTGGCTAGGGTTTTTTGGATGTGATTTTTTTTTTGTTTTTTGAATTTCGGATTTTTCAGAAGATTTTTGGGCGAAATTATTTTCGGAATTGCTCAGTTGGAAGGCTACGTGCTGATAACATGTTGTAGGAGAAAGTAGAAGACTGTAAATACGAGCCAATCAATTGTATTCATAATACTGATAGAGGGGCCTTTATATAGGCATTACAATGAGAGTCCTTCCATACATAGGATTCCTAGATAAGGTAAGACATCTAATAGGATCCTACTACCTATAGAAGGATCTAGAACCTTCCATCTATGTATCTACAACCAGTATTAGGTAAGACACATTACGGGAATAATAATTCCCGGAACAATGGTTTGATTGTGTACCGTGATTGGAATTTGAAGAAAAAGAGAATTTGCAGAAAATTGAGAGTTGTGGCTGGAACAAATTTTGCAATGTTACAAAATATAAAAATAAAAGGAACAGATTTGTTAACCCAGTTCGTCAATAATGACTACATCTGATGGCATACCAAGCCAGAAGAGTATTCACTATAATTTGTGTGTTTCTGAGTACAAGAATACAATCAAAAGAGATATATTTATACTAATAAATATGGATGTAACCCTAAAATCCCACTAGGCATCTTAGCCCATTAAGTGTCTTATCCTGCAAGTAATGTCCATAAAATAATATATTTACAATACTCCCCCTTGAACATTACGCTTTAATGTTCATTCTGAACGAAAACCTCGATAGAAAAATCTAGAGGGATAAACTCAGTCAAAGGAAAAAGGAGTACAATCATTGATCTTCAGGATCCAATCTACAAGATTCTTTCGATGTTGACACTCCCCCTGAAGACAATAGTCTTCCAGGTATATGAATGAATATAGAGATAACAATCTTGTAAGAGGTATATGAATCTTAATAATATTCATTCATAAAATTGGGGATAATATGAACATAGAGATAACAATCTTGTATCTCCCCCTGAAGATAACAATCTTGTATTCCAATATCATGATATATTTTTCATAGATGGGGAGATTTAGTGAATAAATCTGCTATATTATGACTTGCTCTTCTGGAGCTCACATGGGAAGTAAAATTTCCTCTTCTTGCCCAAATATTTTATGCAACACAAAAAGGAGAATATTTCTCTTATCATAATATATAGGCAGTGTGAGAAAAATTATTGTGGAGATTGTATGAATAACATCCATATATCTCTTCAGTATCATCAGTTGGACGAAATGGTTCTTAGAATATATATACACACTTCAGGAATATAGGTATCTCTTTGGTCTCTTCATGAGTACCAATTAGGTTCATATTTATCAATCAAATGATTTACAACATTCTTCTGGATTGTTTCAATCATTAAAGTGATTGTTTGAAGTGAACAAGAACCATTTATATAGGGTACTTAAGTTCTTCAGGAACTTCTACTGTATATCTCTTGTGTTAATATTCCCAAAGAGATAAACAGTTACCACATTTATGAGATGCATATTTAGTTATTCGGAAACTACCAAACTGAAAAGGTAGGAACATTTATGACGTCCATTATGAGGGAATATTCATCCTCATCAATCTCAAGGCTGTGAGAGCAAATATGTTCAACTACGCGAGATTTATATCTCATTTTTCTCATCATACTTCCTTATATCCATAGAATCCTACAATTTTAATGTGAGGAGGTGTAGGAACTTCAGGCCCAAATACCTTTGTCTTAATTAAGGAATTAAATTCAACCTGGATTGTTTGTTTCCTTTTTAGCAGTAATATCATTGTTGACATTCAAAAAAATGAGTAAGGTTCGATTCCATCGCTAGTTATGATTTTGATGGCCATCGTAAATACAAATATATCATCGATGATTATCTCATTCTGATTCCAAATCTCATTTAAGCATGCATAATTTCTTGAGACTTTTATATTCTCAAGATCAGGTATTGCTGGGGGAGCGACCCCAAATATCATCTCTTCTGGGACGAGCCGTGATCTGGGATAGTCTCACGAGATGAGTCAGAATAGATTGCGATGTTTGATGGATTCGGTTGTGCCGAAATAGTCCTCTTCCAGTGATATGAATCTATCGAACCTATTGGTCGTCTTATTTTCTGAGTAGGGACACCAAACTGGCTAGCCGATATAGTCGTACTAACACATCCTTCAGGGATTTACGTGCGTCATACAGATACGTCTATCCTTGCAGGCATTGCAACAATAATAAAAGATCGTTTCAGTTTAACTTGATTACAAATGCGTTCTGGCATATCATGTGCACAGTAATTTCAAATTGTGCATTTGTGGATCATATGAGACATAATGGAAACATTTCACATAATTCATGTCATTATTCTGGAACGGTTACGTTCTTATCTCCCCCTAACGACGGGAATATTGTCTTATTAGAGTGATTATTCGCAAATATTGCGGTTATGACGATCACCTTTCAAGATTTTAATATAGATGGCATTTCAAAGAATCAATGTATATGCCAATCTAATGTTGAGAGCCCATTTTGGTACGTTTGGCGGCACAATCAGCACATAAACTACACACCTAAATAAGCATAAATACCAAAACTCATGTTCGTATCCAATTTACTGACTGTAATGCTGATACTATTGGGTGGAGTTAGGTCTCAACAGAACTATTGTAGTTGCATGTGTAACACCCCGAGATATTCGGAATAATTACAGCGTCGTAAACCCTTTAAGTAAGGATTTACAAGGCTAATTAAAAGAAATGTAAATATAATCCAACAATACCACAGAAATTCAAAAGACAAAACCGGTTCTAACTGATCCATTGAGTTAAATAATACAACCATATCGAAATGATATTAATAAGACACGCGTACTCGAGTACTGAAAATGATCCAAGAAGACAAATCACAAAAACAACAAACATCACTGAGCCCCTTCGTCGTCATGTCGGTACTGTGGCTGTTTCCCCGCTCCTCGGCTACCTGAACATCAAAACAAATGTCCACCCCCGAAGGGGTTAGCAAAACGATGCTAGTACAAGTATCATATTGAACAAATCAGGTATGCAACAACAATGTATAACAAAATAGACAACACGGATTTCCGCTACCGGAATCCAACAATGCGAATCCACAAGATTCCATTTACACAGTATGGGTATTCCAACGATCCAGTGCCCTCAGCATAGATCCCAAGATGATCCCGTCGGACCAACACGAGATGGAAAAATCCGTCCAATGATCCAGCGCCCCCAGCCTAGATCCCAAGATGATCCCGTCGGACCAACACGAGGTGGACATCCGATCCAGCGCCCTCAGCATAGATCGTACAACATACACAAACACAACTCATGCATACATATATGCCAAATCGCTATGTCCATCAACATGAACATACAAACACTAGATAGCGAATATCATGACAATTCAACGAAATAAATCCCATGTTCAACAACATGAATAAACCACAAGTATGCTCAAAATACCAATATTAACAAATTACGATACTTGCCTCAAAGATGGCAAGAACTAATCACTCCGATGATCTCAACACACTCAAAGGCCGCCTCCTTCGATCAACGTAGCAAGCTCGAACCTTAACAAAAGAAATAATATAGAATTCATCTCAAGTCGTACGAATGTCTAACAATCTGGTCTACGACCGAAAGCTCTAAAAATGTAATCTGCCTGAACTACTTAGCGTACGCTACGTACTCTACGTAACGTGCGCTAAGCTCGCCTGATAGCGCACGTAAGCAGCGAAGTCTAGCGTCGCTAGCTATGTCTTGTGATCCTCTCGATCGGCCCGATCGACTACTTTGATGACATAACGTACGTTACGTACCAAACATAGCGTACGTTACTCATTCCTGATAGCGCACGTTAATATACATATCTTAGCTTGCGCTAACCGTGCATGGCAGTTTACTAGTGGGCAGTAGACTTGATCTAATGGTGATGAAACTCATGAAATCTTCAGTGTTAATTCATGTCATCTCCATGCATATCATGCTCATACGGTTTGTGAAAGATCTTTACGGATTAAACGACTTCGAGATACAAGGATACGTATAATCATCACAACACCATAATTCATCTTGATCTTCAAGAAAGTATCCTAAGTTCCATCCATTCTATGTCCCAAAACGTATAATTCCATTATGTAAAAACATAAGAACTTGATAATCTCCATAACTGGTCATAATCGGTTTTGAAGCTTCATGAATATGCTAGGAGTTCAAATACTAAAAGGTTCAATGGTTTATACGATGAAGAAGTACCGAAACATCGAAAATATCTTTCTAACACATGATGTTCGACTACGTACAAATTTAACTGACTAGATAATCCCAAATCATGATCAAAACCTCCTTCAGAATATTACTTAAATTGGTGAATAATCACCTACCTCAAAGTAGTGAAGAACAAGGAGGAACTTGAAGAAATACAACGCCGAGGGCTTGAACACCAATCTCCAATGATCTACAATATTCCAACTCATGCTAGGATGATGATATGAGAGGTTGAGGATGGAGGAAGTAACTCTCTAAGTCTAAGAATTCGGATTTGGGAAGTGAAAAAGTCTGAAAAATGAAAAAGAATGATGTCCTATATACAGGAAATGGTTATTAGCGCGCGCTAGTCCATATCCATAGTGTGCGCTAACGGCCATACGAAGATTACTGACTTCACTGTACTCGGCATTTAGCATGCGCTATCCTTATACCAGTAGCGTGCGCTACAGTGTTGACTCGGATTTTCCCGAAAGCCGTCCAGGTTCATCCCGACATGATCCGACCAAGATCCGCGGCTGATCTCACCTACCACCCTGTCTTAATCATGTTGACTACGTAGCGTGCGCTAAGGTTCATACGTAGCGTGCGCTACGAACCCAATTTAGTGTACGCTACGCTAAGTCGATAGCGTGCGCTACATGTGCAAAAATCACCACTTAGAACACATTCATGTAATCATGCGCTCAACAACACCGGATCATGAAATACAGAGAATAATACTCAGATCAAAATGCAACAAATACAATATCACAAGGTTCAAATACACATCAGAAATCTCGGGTATTACATCCTCTCTCCCTAAAAAGAAGTTTCGTCCCGAAACTTAAGATGAAAACAACTCCGGATATCTGGTCTTCATATTGTCCTCCGTTTCCCAAGTGGCCTCTTCAACTCCGTGTCGTGACCATTGTACTTTAACCAAGGGTATTGGTTTATTCCTCAATTGTTTGATGCGACTCTCAAGTATCTAGATTGGTCTCTCTTCGAAGGTGCCGTCATTAGCTATCTCGATCTCATCAAACTCAATGATATGACTGGGATCTGGTACATACTTCCGCAATTGGGATATGTGAAACACATTGTGAACGTGACTCAGTGATGGCGGTAAGGCCAACCTGTATGCTAAATCCCCAACTCTCTCGAGGATCTCAAATGGTCCGATATATCTCAGACTTAGCTTACCTTTCCTCCCAAAACAGAAAATTCCTCGCGTAGGAGACACCTTCAATAGTACGTGGTCCCCAATGTCGAACTCTAGCGGGAGACGATGCACGTCTGCATTAGACTTCTGTCGACTCTGGGCAGTTAACAGTCTTTCCCGAATCAAAGCTATCTTCTCTTGAGTCTGAACTATCAATTCCGGTTCCGTCCCGATCAAGTCCGAAAAATCATCCCAGCACAGGGGTGATCGACATCTTCTCACGTACAAAGCTTCAAATGGTGCCATATTAATAGAATCATGCCAACTATTGTTGTAGGTGAATTCAATCAACGGCAAGTGAACTTCCCAATCAGTTGACCAATCCAAAGCACAAGCTCTAAGCATGTCTTCTACTGTTTGTATAGTCCTTTCGGACTGACCGTCCGTTTGAGGATGATAAGCCGTGCTAAAGTTCAGCTCGGTCCCCAAAGCCCTGTGAACTGCCTTCTAGAAGTACGACACGAAGCGACCATCTCGATCTGAAATAATGGTCTTCGGCGTCCCATGCAATCTGACTATCTTTGCAATAAATACTCGTGCCAATTTCTCGGGTCCCCATGTGTCTTTAATTCCTAGGAAATGAGCCGACTTGGTTAGTCGATCAACTATAACCCAAATCATGTTCATTCCCGTCTTGGTCCTTGGCATATTGGTGATGAAATCCATCGAAATATCCTCCCACTTCCACTCAGGGATCGAAAGCGGCTTTAACATTCCGGCAGGTCGCTGATGTTCAATCTTAACCTGCTGACAAGTCAAACACTTCGAAACGTACTCTGCTACGTCCTTCTTCATATTTCCCCACCAGAAGTTTTGTTTTAGATCCTTATACGTCTCAAATCATCATCATCGGGAATGCAAAGTCGACTATGAAATCTCAAAACTCCATCATCTTGTATCACGAATCCTGGGGCCTTTACTTTCTTTACTTCTTCACATAACCGAAGGATCAGAGAATCGTTCAACTGCTTAGATTTGACTTTCTCGACTAGTGACAAAGTCAGTTCCATCACATATAGTTGCCCATGGATTCCTGGTGACCATACTTCAATCCCTTCACGGATCAGCTCTCGTTGAATGCTGGTTTGAGACGTAAGTGCTTCCAACACTCTAAGAGAAATAGGTTTACGGCTCAATGCATCAGCTACTACGTTTGCTTTACCCGAATGATAGAGAATTTCCAAGTCGTAATCCTTGATCAATTCTAGCCACCTTCTCTGCCTCATGTTTAATTCTTTCTGACTGAAAATGTACTTGAGGCTTTTATGATCTGTAAAGATCTGACAATGAGTGTCGTATAAATAATGTCCCCAAATTTTCAAGGCAAAGACCACAACTGCTAACTCCAGATCATGAGTCGGGTAATTAACTTCATACGGTTTCAACTGCCGAGAAGCATAGGCAATCACCTTATCCTTTTGCATCAACATACATCCCAGACCCTGATTTGAAGCATCGCTGTATACCATGAATCCATCAGTTCCATCTGGTAATGCTAATATAGGTGTTTTCATCAGTCTCTTCTTAAGTTCATCAAAACCAGTCTGGCATTTCTCATCCCACGTGAACTTTTGAGTTTTCTGTAACAGCTGAGTGAGCGGACGAGCAATTTTGGAAAATCCCTCTACAAAACGGCGATAATATCCAGCAAGTCCTAAGAAGCTTCAGACTTCTTTCACGTTATTAGGAGCTTCCCATTCCAAGATTGCTTCGACTTTCTTCGGGTCCACCTGAACTCTGTCAGCTGATATCACATGCTCAAGGAAGGTTACTTCCCTAAGCCAGAACTCGCATTTGGAAAGATTCGCATAAAGCTATTCATTCCTCAAGGTGCTCAAAACCACACGCAAATGCTCGGCATGCTCCTCTGTGTCTATCGAATAGATCAATATGTCATCAATGAAAACGACCACAAACTTATCTAGGTATTCTAAGAATACCCGATTCATCAATTGCATAAATACCGCAGGAGCATTGGTAAGTTCGAATGGCATCACCACGAATTCATAGTGCCCATACCGGGATCTGAAAGCAGATTTCGGTATATCCAATTCCTTAATTCTCAACTGATGATATCCTGATCGCAAGTCAATCTTCGAGAATACCCTTGCCCCTTGCAGTTTATCAAACAAGTCGTCGATCCGAGGTATAGGATACTTGTTCTTGATCGTCACCTTGTTTAGCTCCCTGTAATCAATACATAATCGGAGGGATCCATCTTTCGTCCAGACAAAGAGAACGGGTGCTCCCCAAGGAGAAACGCTAGGTTGAATGTAACCCTTCTGCAATAATTCCTCTAGTTGCTTCTTTAGTTCATACATCTCGGTTGGCGCCATACGGTATGGTTGTTGCGAATTTCGTTGAACGCAAGTGCACGTTATCGTAAACAAGTAATAAAATGATGAGTAAGATATCGTTCCCACAAGGACTGAATTACTAATTACCAATTTATATGTATTTTAATTTTATTTGAACTATTGAAATTTGGGATGAAAGTAATAACTAAAGAAAACCAATAATAAACAGTAAAAACGATCGCTTGAAGATAGAAAATCAAATAATGAATAAATCTAGGATTGTGAATCTACCTCGGTTTATCCAAATTTACTCTCGATTATCTGATGTTAATGATTTCCTAATTTGTTGAAGGCGAAGATTGCTAAAGTACTCTACCGCCTCTCCCGAGGTCAGTAGATTTTTCTAAAGCGAATAATACACTCTATCCCTAGGTGAATTAACTCGACAATAGGCAAAAGGCACGGAATCTTCAAAAAGCCACGTAGTTCCTATGAGTATATTCCTATCTCACAAGATAAAACGGTTCTCACCAATATTTCCTCACCAACTCTCCTCTCCCGATTCGAGTTGCGTAATTAAAACAATTCAATTATAGGCCACACAATTGAAAGCATTAAAAATAATTGGGAAAACTCAACAGAAAAGGGAATTATATAGATAATTAAAAGAAAATTCGTCAAAACCTTGGTTTCATCAAAATCCTAGAACAGGGTTTTAGCCTGACATGCTAAAGGATAAAAATATAGAAATAATTAATGAAAGCATAAAGATCAAACACAGATGAAGAACTCGGATTCCTCCGTTCTTCTGCTTCCGTTCTCTGCTCCTGGGTGTCTTCTGTTTCTTCTCCCTTCAATCCTCTCTTCCGTGTTCGATGATATCCTCCTCCTATTTATGACCTTCAATCCCTATTTATAACTTTTCTCAGCCTCCAAAACGCGTCCGTGTGATTAGGTCGAGAACAGGCTCCAAAACGGCACAAAACCGCGGCCAACTCATCAAAACCGCCCCGTGGGCCGCGACTCACTTAATCTGTGCCGCGGCCCCTAGCCTTCAGCGCCTACACCTGGGCGCTACATTTTCCTCCTGGGCCGCGGCTCAGCATACTTGTGCTGCGGCCCCCGGTACAGTCCACTCGGGGCTCGCTGGTTGTCTTCATGTGCCACGGCTCATTTGGTTTGTGCCGCGGCCCCAGGCCAAAATTCGCCGTTTTCGCCAGTTTTTCATCGTTCGAGCTTCCGGACTCCAATTTCCTGCAAAACATAAAAGAATAGGGCATTAAAAGCTCATTTATGCAGATTTACACTTCAAATGAATATAGATTAATGATAAATAAGCGTATAAAAATACGCCTAACAAATACCCCCAAACTTGAGCCTTTGCTTGTCCTCAAGCAAAAATCAATTTTAAACCAAATGTATCGTGAATAATCGTGCAAGTCCATAGTGCTCAACTTAATTAATACTACCCTGAAAATCTCAAAGAATAGTACAAGTATCGTAATAGTGAGTCACATCCAAGACACCGATTCCACTAAGTAATCAATTTCAGTCCTAATCAATCGTTCATGAAGAAAATCAAGCTCAAAGATTAACAAGCGTGAATTTAACCGACCGCCAATATGAAGGTTTAAAATAAACAAGCTAAGTCAACCAGTCCCACAGTCTAGTGGCAAAAATCTCAAGAGTTTCATCATCGAAAATAACCCTCGGACAGTATTCCCTTATATGTGATCAATAAAATGATTCGAGTTAACCACTAGGTTCGGATCTCGGGATGTTTCATCGGGATAATCCTAGGGTGGAATTCCATTCTCATGTATTGGGAAACTGTTTGACGTAAAAGACACTCATGGGGCACATGGATGCTTCTAGTTACTAAGTTCCCCCCCACAGCGGAGAAAAAACTCGAATAGCTATTCCCGCATGTCCGATTCAAGGTTGCTGTTTTACGCGAGAGTAAACAACGGTTACTAGGCGAATACCCCCGGTTACTAGGCTCCCCATCTTCGGCACATGCGAAATTTCTAAACCACTAGTCTAATCAGGGTTGTCGTTTTACGCGAGAGTAAACAACGGGTCACGTGAATACCCCCAGTTACTAGACTTCCCATCATAGAAAAAATAATATCTCGACTTTTTGGGAAAAACTGTCCGACTCTAAACTCAACTTAAGTGCCAACACGACTCATGTTACTGGACAACTAGCTACGCGAAAAGTATAACCAAACGTATAGACGGCGATTTTGAAAACACGTATGTCTCCTTTCTTATCTGCTAAGATTTCTACAAAAACAACAAAAATTTCGGACCTAGATGAATACTCAACAGAAACAGATATTACTGACTGCAACTCAACTAAAGCTCAACCGTTTCTTCAGAGAGAAATCAGTAACGTAACATCAGTTTTACACAAAAAGAAGCACGAAAAATCCACGAATGCAAATAATATCACGACAAGCAAGGCTAGCAACAAAAATTAACAAAAATAACGAAAGTGCAAACGAATAAGAACAGCAATAAGTATAGCAACAGAAAGTAAACCCCCCCAAACTTAGGACGTACATTGACCTCGATGTACACAAAATGTAATATGAAATAAAAGAAAAGGTCAAGTACTCCCCTACAGTCTGCTCACGAACTGGTGCCGTCATCGTCCGGCGAGCCTGCACGCTCCTCGACTACACCATGCGGAACGTGAATGAATGAGCTTGCATCATCAAAGAGGAAATTAAGTATGAGCTCTCAAGTTTAAACATGATGTAAGGGTTGGGAGACAATGTAATCCGATAAAACGATTCGTTGCATATAGTTTGAAAATGCTTAGCTTAACAATTTTTCATTGCTGCAATTTATCAAACACTTGGTATGCACAAGTTTAAATGTAGAACAAGAATTTTAATGGCTAACTCTAAATCCCCAAAAATAACAACATAGATAGATAGCCATGATAAACGACAACTAACATCACCAATTCGTTCATAATCACAAATACCATCACAATCAAACACCATATTCACCATATTCCAACTCCATTTTTGAGAGAACTTTGAAGAACAACTAGCAACATATAACCACAACTTACTTTTCAAATCATGTATCAATTATGATTAAGAGATTGAGAATGAAGAATGCAAGAAGAAGAGGATATCGGCCGAGTGTTTGCGTGAAGGAAGGAAGGGAAACCTGATGTGTGCCGGCCGATCGTGTATATGAAGGATACCTGGACTTTCCTATTTGCGACGGGGGGCCGCGGCACAACTTAAGTGAGCCGCGGCCCAGAGTACAGCCTCCTGGGCGTTGTTTGTTCTTTCGCTTCATGCCGTGACTCATAATGTGGGTGCCGCGGCTCATCATGCTAGTGTGCCGCAGCTCATTTGGTCCGTGCCGCGGCATGGAGTACAGGTACCTGGGCGTATCTTTGGCAATTGGTGTGCCGCGGCTCAGCATCAACGTGCCGCGGCTCAGGGATCGAGTGTGCCGCGGCTCAGTAAGGTTGTGCCGCGGCACAGAGTACAGGAAGTTTAGCCTCTTTGTGTCCACTTATATGTGCCGTGGCTCACTCTCCTTGTGCCACGGCCCAATGCTGAATTTTCCCATGGGATAATTTCTGCACAGAATTTTCAAAAGAAAACATCAAGAGCGCGAGAGATAAGCATATCCAAGCTAAAATGACGAAAAATAAATATCCAAAAATGCAAGAAAATATTGAAACACAAAAACTACAACTAATACTCGGGTTGCCTCCCGAGAAGCGCTAAGTTTATAGTCTTCAGCTGGACTTTTTGAAAATCAGTTCGCTTTTCGCACGCACCATTTGAACTCCGCCCTGTCCATCGAACCGTTAATGTGTGTTTTAAAATTTTGACCATTGGCCTTTAACAATTCGATTTTCGGTTTGGACACCCAATGTTGTTTGCGAAAAGATTTTAACAAAAACAACTTTCCGAAGCACCCATTTTCCACATGACTTGGCGCCCTTTTTACTCCCGGCTTCATTTTCAACTCCATGGGCGAGCTTAGGACAGAATGAGACTTTTACGATTGTGGATGAACGGATGACGACCTATTCAAATGCCTAATATACGCGACTTGCTCTTCATTCTTATTAGGCATCGGGGCAGCTGAAACGGATTCTGAATTTTTCGACCGACGATTCTTCCGGTGTGTGTCATTCGCAGAGGTATCTACCCTTTCAATTTGCGAACTCTTCTCAACAACACCTGGACATGGAAAGGATTTAAATACTTGGAAAGTGACATGCTCGTCTTGAACCCGTAGAGTTAGTTTCCCTTTTTCCACGTCTATGAGAGTTCGGCCAGTAGCTAAGAATGGTCTTCCCAAAATAATTGGGATGTCTTGATCCTCCTCCATGTCAAGCACAATGAAATCGGCCGGAAAGATGAACTTATCGACTTTGACTAAGACGTCCTCTATCACTCCCCTCGGATATTTGATCGATCTATCGGCTAACTGCAGCGAGATTTTTGTCGGCTTTGCTTCCCCGATGTCTAGCTTCTTAAATATGGAACGTGGCATCAGATTAATGCTGGCCCCGAGATCACACAATGCCTTATCGAAAGAGAGGTTTCCTAAGGTGCACGGTATATTGAAGCTTCCTGGATCCTTCAATTTTGGTGGAAGCTTCTTCTGAAGAATAGCGCTGCACTCCTCCGTCAATGCGACTGTCTCATACTCCTCGAGATTCCTTTTATTTGATAAGATCTCCTTCATGAACTTGACATAGCTCGGCATTTGTTCCAACGCATCAGCAAATGGAATATTTATATGTAGTTTCTTGAAGACGTCGAGGAACTTGGAAAATTGTTTGTCCACCTTTTTCTGTTATAATCGCTGTGGAAACGGGACGGGTGGCACATAGGCCGTCGGATTATCCGGAAACAATTTCGAGGGTCTAGACAATTGTGATTCCTCAGTCGCAGAATTTTTCTTCTCCTCATCCTCACTCCTATTTTTGTTCTGCCCGGGCAGCTCACCCAATTCTTTCCCACTTCTCAAACCAATGACATTGACACTCTCTCTGGGATTCATTTCAGTCGTACTTGGCAAGGTACCCTCCGGGCGGGCTGTTAACACATTTGCTATCTGGCCCAGTTGGACTTCCAAGTTGCGAATAGAAGCAGAATGGTTTTGCAATGTTGCTTCCGTACGGGTCATGAACTGACTCGTATTTGCTGCCAATTTCGCAATTGCTTCCTCTAGAGAAATTTTTGGAGCGGGAGGAGGTTGCTGTTGGTATTGAGCAAACTGAGGCTGGTTCGAGCCTTGTCCATTTCTCCATGAGAAGTTAGGATGATTACGCCATCCCGGATTATAGGTGTTGGAATACAGATTATTTTGCCGGTTCCCGTTCCCCACAAACTGAGCTTGTTCCATCGGAGGTTGCTCGAAAAGGTTTCCGACTTGGCACTCTGCGCTAGGATGAGATCCGTTACACTAATTACATGATTCAATGGTGACGGGGGAAGGAGCATGTGAAAAGGCTTGAAGTTGCTGCGTCAAGGCGGCGACTTGAGCCGACAATGTAGAAATCGGATCATTATTGGAGATTTCCATAACTCGCTTCGGGATTACTCGTTCAGAAGGCCACTGATAAGCATTTGCGGCCATTACTTCCAATAAAGAGTGTGCTTCGGCCATCATTTTTCCCATTAAGGCGCCCCCAGCGGCTGCATCAACGAGAGTGCGTGTAGAAGCACTCAATCCGTTATAAAACGTCTGAATTTGTAGCCAGTCCGGTAAGCCGTGGTGTGGGCATCTCCTCAGTAAATCTTTGTATCGCTCCCAAGCTTCGTGAAGCGACTCCATATCAAATTGCCCAAAGGTAGTAATTTCATTCCTCAGCCTCGCCGTCTTTGATGGTGGGAAGAACTTGGCCAGGAAGGCTTGCGCTAATTCCGCCCATGTCGTGATAGAGCCCGGCGGTAAAGAGTTCAACCAAAATTTTGCTTTGTCCCTCAAAGAGAAAGGGAATAGCCGTAGACGAATAGCATCATCGGTGACACCGTTGTTCTTGAAGGTGTCAGAAATCTCGAGAAATGAAGCGATATGCGCGTTGGGGTCATCGTTCGCCAAACCACAAAACTGGCTCGCTTGCACCATCTGAATTATAGCCGGCTTGATTTCGAAGTTATTGGCTTGGATGGTTGGACGCCGAATCCCCGAAAAGTTCGCATTAATTTGTGGCATGGCATAATCTCGAAGTGCCAATGCCGGTTGAGCCTGCTGCACAAGATTATCTCCTCCGTGATTTTCGGTATTTTCGGCCATTGTCACTTTTGCTGGTAGCTCTCGTTTCTCCTTTTTACTTCTCCGAAGAGTGCGCTCGAGTTCGGTATCCAAAGGTATTAGGCCTTCGTTACCGAATTTTCTCATGCACTAACCGGAAATTCCTGCAAGGAAAAACAAGTAAATAAAATTTCACAAAAACAATAAAAAAATGTTCAAACTAAGAATAGAAATACTGAAATCGATATTAGTAAAAAATCAGTCCCCGGCAACGGCGCCAAAAATTTGTTGCGAATTTCGTTGAATGCAAGTGCACGTTATCGTAAACAAGTAATAAAATGATGAGTAAGATATCGTTCCCACAAAGACTGAATTACTAATTACCGATTTATATGTATTCTAATTTTATTTGAACTATCGAAATTTGGGATGCAAGTAATAACTAAAGAAAACCAATAATAAACAGTAAAAACGATCGCTTGAAGATAGAAAATCAAATAATGAATAAATCTAGGATTGTGAATCCACCTCGGTTTATCCGAATTTACTCTCGATTATCTGATGTTAATGATTTCCCAATTTATTGAAGGCGAAGGTTGCTAAAGTACTCTACCGCCTCTCCCGAGGTCAGTAGATTTTTCTAAAGCGAATAATACACTCTATCCCTAGGTGAATTAACTCGACAATAGGCAAAAGGCACGGAATCTTCAAAAAGCCACGTAGTTCCTATGAGTATATTCCTATCTCACAAGATAAAACGGTTCTCAACAATATTTCCTCACCAACTCTCATCTCCCGATTCGAGTTGCATAATTAAAACAATTCAATTATAGTCCACACAATTGAAAGCATTAAAAACAATTGGGAAAACTCAATAGAAAAGGGAATTATATAGATAATCAAAAGCAAATTCGTCAAAACCTTGGTTTCATCAAAATCCTAGAACAGGGTTTTAGCCTGACATGCTAAAGGATAAAAATACAGAAATAATTAATGAAAGCATAAAGATCAAACGCAGATGAAGAACTCGGATTCCTCCGTTCTTCTGCTTCCGTTCTCTGCTCCTGGGTGTCTTCTGTTTCTTCTCCCTTCAATCCTCTCTTCCGTGTTCGATGATATCCTCCTCCGATTTATGACCTTCAATCCCTATTTATAACTTTTCTCAGCCTCCAAAACGCGTCCGTGTGATTAGGTCGAGAACAGGCTCCAAAACGGTCCAAAACCGCGGCCAACTCATCAAAACCGCCCCGTGGGCCGCGGCTCACTGAATCTGTGCCGCGGCCCGTAGCCTTCAGCGTCTACACCTGGGCGCTACATTTTCCTCCTGGGCCGCGGCTTAGCATACTTGTGCCGCGGCCCCCGGTACAGTCCACTCGGGGCTCGCTGGTTGTCTTCATGTGCCGCGGCTCACTTGGTTTGTGCCGCGGCCCCAGGCCAAAATTCGCCGTTTTCGCCCGTTTTTCATCGTTCGAGCTTCCGGACTCCAATTTCCTGCAAAACATAAAAGAATAGGGCATTAAAAGCTCATTTATGCAGATTTACACTTCAAATGAATATAAATTAATGATAAATAAGCGTATAAAAATACGCTTAACAATGGTGCTCTGGAAATAGGAGCGGCTCCAGGTTTTAATTCTATATTGAACTCCACTTCTCTCAGCGGAGGTAACCCAGGTAGTTCGTTAGGGAATACATCTGAGAATTCATTCACAACTGGAATAGATGAGAGCTCTACTCCTTCCTCTTTCCTCATGGCATAGCACCAAAGTCCATGACATCCATGCTTCAGTAATTTCACTGCTTTCATTGCTTTGATCAATTTTCCCGAGCTTCCCAGTCTCCATTCTCTGAATAAGTGTTCAGATCTGTCATCAGCAATTATAGAAATGACTCTCTTTCGGTAATTCAGAATAGTTCCATAATGGTTGAGCCAATCGTCTCCGAGAATTAAATCGTCACCATGGATGTCAACTACAATAAGATTCGATGGCCAATCTCTCCCTCCTATAGACACTGGAAAATCTCTAGTTTCTAGGGTTCCCACAATTCTCTCTCCGCTCGGCAAACCCACAACATAAGATTCACAATCAAATAAACACGAGATTTTCAAACGATTAACACAGTTCAATGATATGAAAGAATGTGTAGCTCCTGAATCGAATAAGACACTAACTAGTTGCAAAAGGATCTGAATCGTACCTGATGCAACAGCAGTGTTCTGATCGTCAGATTTCCTCATCTCGTACAAGCGCGGAGGAACGGACCTAGCACTGGATGTCTCTCTCTTCCCAACATTCTGCTGCTGAAGTCCACTCTGCTGCGTCTGGTTCACACTTATCTCCTTCGGAACTGGCGCTGGAGTGCGAGTACCAAATGATCTAGTCGCAACTCCACAGAAAGCCGCACTGTGCCCTTCTTGCCCACAATCGAAACAAGTCACAGAAGATGCGGGGCAATCACGTCGAATATGCCCTGCTCGACCACAATTATAGCATTTCTTTGATGCGTCCGAAAATGCTGATGTTGTCCGGAACTTCTTTCCACCTCTAGAAGAATGTGGAGGTTTCCTAGATGAATAAAATGAAGACTGGCCCTTGCGGGGCCCACCACTCTTGTTTTCCGAGAAGTTGCCAGACACTTTCTGCTTCTTTGCTTCCATCGATTTCTCCACCGCCGCCTCTTTCATGTCGTAGGCCAGCGCTTTGTCTTGATACTATCGCAACGTAGTACACTCGAATCCGGACATGTACTGTTGAATCTCCGGCTTCATCCGCATATCGAAATGAAAAATCTTTTCTGCCTCCGTTCTGACCAAGTGTCGCACACAAGTCAGCTGATGATTAAAAGTTTTGATTAAGTCTGTCACAGATGCTTCCGAACTCTGCGGTGAGAAAAACTCTCGAATTTTTGCCTCTCTAACTGGACGAGGACAATATTGTGCTTCCATCATTAGTTTGAATTCCGTCCAGTCAGCATTATGATTCTCAGGTCGAATAGCTTCCCACCAGTCAAAAGCCTCCCCAGTCAGAAAATACTAGGCAATAGGAACTTTCCAGTCCTCGGGACAGTTAATACCCACAAATATCTTCTCTAACTCTTTTAGCCAATGATCCCAAGTAAATGCCTCAGCAGATCCGTCAAATTTTGGCGGGTGCAATTTGACCACCTTAGCAAGCCATATGTCTCCCCGGTTATCCTCATGGTGCTGCTGTCCCATCGCCGTATGCATACGGTCAACTACCTGAGCGAACTGGTTTATCTGAGACACCACTTGTTGAAGCACTCCCGGTATGTTAGGATCCACGTCGTCATTCGCTGATCCCTGCTGTCCTCCAGAATGGGAATCGGTTCGACTAGCCGATAATTCTGGGATAGTTGCGGAATCCTCCTGTCTCATGTTACCACGTCCGCGTCCACAACCGCATCCGCGTCCACAACCGCGTCCGCATCCACGTCCTCCCCTCAACCTACTGTAAACACAATTACCCAATATCCAGGACAAAAGTTTCAAAAATAAAGCCCGTCAATACTCACAAAATAGAAATCAAGTAAAATGGTAGTATAAGAGATTAGGAGACTTACAACCACGGTCCACATGACGACTTTGGCTGAACAGTGATGTTACGAACGACCCGTAAATCAAATAACGTAAACAGACCCAACTAAAACCCGACTGCCAAGATATCCATGAATCTTAGCTCCGATACCATATTCTGTAACACCCCGAGATATTCGGAATAATTACAGCGCCGTAAACCCTTTAAGTAAGGATTTACAAGGCTAATTAAAAGAAATGTAAATATAATCCAACAATACCACAGAAATTCAAAACACAAAACCGGTTCCAACTGATCCATTGAGTTAAATAATACAACCATATCGAAATGATATTAATAAGATATGCGTACCCGAGTACTGAAAATGATCCAAGAAGACAAATCACAAAAACAACAAACATCACTGAGCCCCTTCGTCGTCATGTCAGTACTGTGGCTGTTTCCCCGCTCCTCGGCTACCTGAACATCAAAACAAATGTCCACCCCCGAAGGGGTTAGCAAAACGATGCTGGTACAAGTATCATATTGAACAAATCGGGTATGCAACAACAATGTATAACAAAATAGACAACACGGATTTCCTCTACCGGAATCCAGCAATGCGAATCCGCAAGATTCCATTTACACAGTATGGGTATTCCAACGATCCAGCGCCCTCAGCATAGATCCCAAGATGATCCCTTCGGACCAACACGAGGTGGAAAAACCCGTCCAATGATCCAGCGCCCTCAGCCTAGATCCCAAGATGGTCCCGTCGGACCAACACGAGGTGGACATCCGATCCAGCGCCCTCAGCATAGATCGTACAACATACACAAACACAACTCATGCATACATATATGCCAAATCGCTATGTCCATCAACATGAACATACAAACACTAGAAAACGAATATCATGACAATTCAACGAAATAAATCCCATGTTCAACAACATGAATAAACCACATGTATGCTCAAAATACCAATATTAACAAATTATGATACTTGCCTCAAAGATGGCAAGAACTAATCACTCCGATGATCTCAACACACTCGAAGGCTGCCTCCTTCGATCAACGTAGCAAGCTCGAACCTTAACAAAAGAAATAATATAGAATTCATCTCAAGTCGTACGAATGTCTAACAATCCGGTCTACGGCCGAAAGCTCTAAAAATGTAATCTGCCTGAACTACTTAGCGTACGCTACGTACTCTACGTAACGTGCGCTAAGCTTGCCCGTTAGCGTACGTAAATGACGAAGTCTAGCGTACGCTAACTATGTACTGACAGTCCTCTCTGATCAGTCGACTGACTCGCCTAATGACATAACGTACGTTACGTACCATACGTAGCATACGTTACTCATTCCTGATAGCGCACGTTAATATACATATCTTACCGTGCGCTAACCGTGCATGGCAGTTTACTACTGGGCAGTAGACTTGATCTAATGGTGATGAAACTCATGAAATCTTCAGTGTTAATACATGTCATCTCCATGCATATCATCCTCATACGGTTTGTGAAAGATCTTTACGGATTAAACGACTTCGAGATACAAGGATATGTATAATCATCACAACACCATAATTCATCTTGATCTTCAATAAAGTATCCTAAGTTCCATCCATTCTATGTCTCAAAACGTATAATTCCATTATGTAAAAACATAAGAACTTGATAATCTCCATAACTGGTCATAATCGGTTTTGAAGCTTCATGAATATGCTAGGAGTTCAAATACTAAAAGGTTCAATGGTTTATACGATGAAGAAGTACCGAAACATGGAAAATATCCTTCTAATACATGATGTTCGACTACGTACGAATTTAACTGACTAGATAATCCCAAATCATGATCAAAACCTCCTTCAGAATATTACTTAAATTGGTGAAGAATCACCTACCTCAAAGTAGTGAAGAACAAGGAGGAACTTGAAGAAATCCAATGCCGAGGGCTTGAACACCAATATACAATGATCTACAATCTTCCAACTCGTGCTAGGATGATGATATGAGAGGTTGAGGATGGAGGAAGTAACTCTCTAAGTATAAGAATTCGGATTTGGGAAGTGAAAAAGTCTGAAAAATGAAAAAGGATGTTGTCATATATATAGGAAATGGTTATTAGCGCGCGCTAGTCCATATCCATAGCATGCGCTAACGGCCATATGAAGCTTGCTGACTTCACTGTACTCGGCATTTAGCATGTACTATCCTTATACCAGTAGCGTGCGCTACAGCGTTGACTCGGCTTTTCCCGAAAGCCGTCCAGGTTCATCCCGACATGATCCGACCAAGATCCGCGGCTGATTTCACCTACCACCCTGTCTTAATCATGTTGACTACGTAGCGTGCGCTAAGGTTCATACATAGCGTGTGCTATGAACCCAATTTAGCGTACGCTACGCTATGTCGATAGCGTGCGCTACATGTGCAGAAATCACCACTTAGAACACATTCATGCAATCATGCGCTCAACAACACCGGATCATGAAATACGGAGAATAATACTCAGATCAAAATGCAACAAATACAATATAACAAGGTTCAAATACACATCAGAAATCTCGGGTATTACAGCATGTAAGATTGCATATCCCTAGTGGGAATGGAGATTTAACATGCAATTAATCAGCCTTTTAGTATTTGCCTATTTATGACCAATGTAAACATACATATAGGGTCATAGATATTCAACATAAATTCTTTTAGGCATAAAATGATTCAAAAGACTGATTTATACTCAACGACATTACTTAGGGTAATGACCCTCAAATTAATTACTGAGATGCAACATATATGTGGATAAACAAAATGTAATGTGACCATTCAATCGACACATCAACCGTTAACCATGAAACTCTGTATGGTGGTTGGATAGGTCCACATTTGTTTCCATACACCATTTTCTGTATGAGTACAACATCTATATTTCCTTGTACATACAATAATATAGTATTTAATTTCATGATTCAGCAAGCTGGACAAAGCATGCAATACATGCCAAGGTCATTAGTTTGTGATTGGAATCCCCAAATCTTTACAAATTATTATATAGGTAGCTGCCAGCTAACATTTATATTTAACTTGACTGACATAATTGTAATAATACCACTAATCTAATGTACGCTTCTGGCCATACAATTTCAGTAACGTACGCTTCTGGCTACACCGTTTAAGTACTATATGCTTCTGGATATATTGTTTAAGTATTGTATGCTTCTGGATATACAATTTAAGTATTGTATGCTTCTGGCTATAAATTCATGTAATATACGCTTCTGGCCGTATAACTTGACCGACGTACGCTTCTGGATGTACATTTTATATTGTTACTCAAAGGTATTCACTACCTTTTCATTTAGTGGTTTCAAGTTGATAACATTTCTACTTGAATATCTTTAACAACGTTCTTCTGGAACGTGGAAAATATATGGTCTCATTATTGATAAAGTGAGCACCATTAAATAATACTAACTTGGCCGTAACATGACCTCTTAACTAATTGATGGCTAAATGTGCATATGCATATTTGAAATCAATCATGCATACAGTAATTTGTTAAGTATGGGATTATCCTATAACCATAGTAATCAACAGATTATCAAACAATATCTGAAATGATATCTCTCTCTTTTAATTTGGCTCAAATAAGTAACAACGTCTATTTCAGGATGTGTGACCATAAATACTTCAAGCACTATGTGTGTTCTTAAAAAACTAGTTTCGGTTTGATCATATCATAACATGATACTATTGTTCATTTCAGTGAATAACATAATAAATATTAGCTTGGTAAGTCTAATAAGGATTATATTGTTGCTACAGGACAATATTAGTGAGAGATATCATATAGACATCATAATGACTTTTATTGGAAGTCTTTGAAGTCATATATATAGAGGTATAACTCATTGTTTCAGGCAATAATATTGTTAAAATGCTCTTCAGGAGCTACCTAAATTGTGTTTCAGATTTTTCTTATTCAAATAATTTCATGAAGAATGTCAGGTGTCATTGTCTCTGCTGTAACACCCCGAGATATTCGGAGTAATTACAGCGCCGTAAACCCTTTAAGTAAGGGTTTACAAGGCTAATTAAAAGAAATGTAAATATAATCCAACCGTACGACTGAAGTTCAAAATACAGAACTGGTTCAACTGATCCAAAGAGTTAACTTATACAACCATATCTAAAATGACATTATTAAAACACACGTACTCGATTACTAAAGTGAACCAAGAAGACAAACAATAAACATCAATCACATCACTGAGCCATTTCATCGTCCTGTCGGTACTGTGGTTGCTTCCCCGCTCCTCGGCTACCTGAACATCAAAACAATGTCCACCCCCGAAGGGGTTAGCAAAACAATGCTAGTACAAGTATCATAATACATAAATCATCAGTGCATCACAAAACATGCAAAATGGACTTCCGTCATCGGAATCCAACGATGTGAATCCTCACGATTCCATCAACACAATACAGGGTAATCCAGCGATCCAACGCCCTTGGTATAGATCCCCATGATGATCCCGTTGGACCAACGCATGATGGAAAACCCGTCCAGCGATCCAGCGCCCTCAGCAAAGATCCCCATGATGATCCCGTCGGACCAACGCATGGTGGACATTCGATCCAGCGCCCTCATCATAGATCCTCATGACCCCCTCGGATCATTTATACCGTAAACCAATCAATTATGCATACATATATGCATTTCAATATTTTCATCAATACGATCAATTAACAACGAATACCACGAGAAATTACAGAAATAATTCTCATATTCAACAACATGAACAAAACCATATGCATGATCAAAATTCCGATATAAATCAAACTCAACATATGATACTTGCCTCGAAAATGGCAAGAATGAAATACTCCAACAAATGACACGCGTCCGTATGCCACCGCCCCTCGATCGTCCCCTATGCAAGGCTCGGACCTAAGAAATAATAAAGAATTCCTCTCAAGTCGCACGAACGTCTAACAATCCGGTTTTACGGCCGCAAGCTCTAAAAATGAATTCTGCCTGAACTACTTAGCGCGCGCTACATACTCTACGTAACGTGCGCTAAGCCTGCCCGTTAACGTAAGTAAATAGTAAAGTCTAGCGTACGCTAGTTGTCTGACGACCATCTCCGATCGGTGTTGTCTGCTGATGTCATAACGTACGTTACGTACCAAACGTAGCGTACGTTATTCATTCCCGATAGCGCACGTTAATATGCCTATCTTAGCGTGCGCTAACTGTGCATGGCAGTTTTACTGCTGGGCAGAAAACTGAGCTAAATGTGATGAAACTCATGAAATCTTCAGTGTTAATACATGCCATCTGCGTGCATATCATGCTCATACGGTTTGTGAAAGATCTTTACGTATTAAATGACTATGAGATACAAGGATACGTATAATAATCACAACACCTTAATTCATCTTTGATCTTTAAGAAATATCTTAAGTCCAATCCATTTCATGTCCCAAAACGTATGATTCCTTTATGTAAGGGCATAAGAACTTGGTAATCTTCATATACTGGTCATAATCGGTTTTGAAGATACATGAATATGCTTAGGAGTCCATATACTAAAAAGGTTCAATGGATCATACGATGAATAAGTGCCGAAATGTCAAAATATCCTTCTAACACATGATGATCGACTACTAACGAATTTAACTGACTAGATAATCATGATCAAAACGTTCTCCATACTAGTACTTAATATTGGTGAAGAATCACCTACCTCAAAGTAGTGAAGAACAAGGAGGAATTCGAAGCAATCCAACGCCGAAGGCTTGAACACCAATCCCCAATGATCTACAATCTTCAACTCGAGCTAGGATGATGATATGAAGTATTTAGGATGAAGAGAGTGACTCTCTAAGTTCAAGAATTCGGATGTGGGAAGTGAAAAGTCTGAAAATATGAAAAAGGATGTTGTCTTATATATAGAAAATGGTTATTAGCATGCGCTAGTCCATATTCATAGCGTGCGCTAACGGCTATTTGAAACTCACTGATTTCACTGTACTCAGCCTTTAGCGTGCGCTATCCACATATGAGTAGCGTGCGCTAACGCGTTGACTTGGCTTTTTCCCGAAAGCCGTCCAGGTTCATCCCGACATAATCCGACCAAGATCCCCGGCCTGATCTCACCTACCAACACATCTGAATCATATTGACCACGTATAGCGTGCGCTAAGGTTCCTTCACAGCGTGCGCTATAGATCCAAGTTAGCGTACGCTACACTTAGTTGATAGCGTGCGCTACATGCGCAGAATCACAAATCTTAAATCACATTCATGAAATCATACGCTCAACAACACCGGGTTATGAAATACGGAGAATAATACTCAGATCAAAATGCAACAATTACAATATCACAAGTTCCAAATACATAGCAGAAATCTCGGGTATTACATCCTTCCTCCCTAAAATGAAGTTTTGTCCCGAAACTTAAGATGAAAACAACTCTGGATATCTAGTCTTCATACTGTCCTCCATTTCCCAAGTGGCCTCTTCAACTCCATGTCGTGACCATTGTACTTTAACCAAGTGTATTGGTTTATTCCTCAATTGTTTGATCCGACTCTCAAGTATCTTGATTGGTCTCTCTTCGAAGGTGCCGTCATTCTCTATCTCGATCTCATCGAACTCAATGATATGACTGGGATCCGGTACATACCTCCGTAGTTGGGATACGTGAAATACATTGTGAACGTGACTCAGTGATGGTGGTAAGGCCAACCTGTATGCTAAATCCCCAACTCTCTCGAGGATCTCGAATGGTCCGATATATCTCGGACTTAGCTTGCCCTTCTTCCCAAAACGGAAAATTCCTCGTGTAGGAGACACCTTCAATAGTACATGGTCCCCAATGTCGAACTCTAGAGGGCGACGACGTACGTCTGCATGAGACTTCTGTCGACTCTGGGCAGTCAACAGTCTTTCTCGAATCAAGGCTATCTTCTCTTGAGTTTGAACTATTAATTCCGGTTCCGTCCCGATCAAGTCCGAAGAATCATCCCAGCACAGGGGTGATCGGCATCTTCTCCCGTATAAAGCTTCAAATGGTGCCATCTTAATAGAAGCATGCCAACTATTATTGTAGGTGAATTCAATCAATGGCAAATGAACTTCCCAATCAGTCGACCAATCTAAGGCACAAGCTCTAAGCATGTCTTCTACTGTTTGTATAGTCCTTTCGGACTGACCGTCCGTTTGGGTATGATAAGCCGTGCTAAAGTTTAGTTCGGTCCCCAAAGCCCTGTGAACTGCCTTCCAGAAGTGCGACACGAAACGACCATCTCGATCTGAAATAATGGTCTTCGGTGTCCCATGCAATCTGACTACCTCTGCAATGAATACTCTCGCCAATCTTTCGGGTCCCCAAGTATCTTTAATTCCTAGGAAATGAGCCTACTTGGTTAGTCGATCAACTACAACCCAAATCATGATCATTCCCGTCTTGGTCCTTGGCATACTGGTGATGAAATCCATCGAGATATCCTCCCACTTCCACTCAGGGATCGGAAGCGGCTTTAACATTCCGGCAGGTCACTGATGTTCAATCTTAACCTGCCGACAAGTCAAACACTTTGAAACGTATTCTGCTATGTCCTTCTTCATATTTCCCCACCAGAAGTTTTGTTTTAGATCCTTATATATCTTACTGCTGCCCAGGTGAATAGAATAAGGCGCGCTGTGAGCTTCCTTCAGAATTGTCCGTCTCAAATCATCATCATCAGGAACGCAAAGTCGACTCTGAAATCTCAGAACTCCATCATCTTGTATCACGAATCCTGGGGCTTTTCCCTTCTTTACTTCGTCACATAACCGAAGGATCAGAGAATCGTTCAACTGCTTAGATTTGATCTCCTCGACTAGTGATGAAGTCAGTTCCATCACATATAGTTGCCCTTGGATTCCTGGTGCCCATACTTCAATCCCTTCGCGGACCAGTTCCCGTTGAATGCCGGTTTGGGATGTAAGTGCTTCCAACACTCGAAGAGAAACAGGTTTACGGCTCAATGCATCGGCTACTACGTTTGCTTTACCCGGATGATAGAGAATTTCCAAGTCCTAATCCTTGATCAATTCCAGCCACCTTCTCTGCCTCATGTTTAATTCTTTTTGACTGAAAATGTACTTGAGGCTCTTATGATCTGTAAAGATCTGGCAATGAGTTCCGTACAAATAATGTCGCCAAATTTTCAAGGCAAAGACCACAGCTACTAGCTCCAGATCATGAGTCGGGTAATTAACCTCGTACGGTTTCAACTGCCGAGAAGCATAGGCAATCACCTTATCCTTTTGCATCAACACACATCCCAGACCCTGATTAGAAGCGTCGCTGTATACCATGAATCCATCAGTTCCATCTGGTAAAGCTAATATAGGTGCTGTCGTCAGTCTCTTCTTAAGTTCATCAAAACCAGCCTGGCATTTCTCATCCCACGTGAACTTTTGAGTTTTACGTAACTTGGTGAGTGAGCGGACGAGCAATTTTGGAAAATCCCTCTACAAAACGGCGATAATATCCAGCAAGTCCTAAGAAAGTCCGGACTTCTTTCACGTTATTAGGAGCTTCCCATTCCAAGATTGCTTCGAATTTCTTCGGGTCCACCTGAACTCCGTCAGCTGATATCATATGCCCAAGGAAAGTTACTTCCCTAAGCCAGAACTCGCATTTGGAAATCTTTGCATACAGTTGTTCCTTCCTCAAGGTGCTCAAAACCACACGTAAATGTTCGGCATGCTCCTCTGTGTCCTTCGAATATATCAAGATGTCATCGATGAAGACGACCACAAATTTATCCAAGTATTCTAAGAATACCCGATTCATCAATTGCATGAACACCGCAGGAGCATTGGTAAGTCCAAATGGCATCACTACAAATTCATAATGCCCGTACCGAGATCTGAAAGCAGACTTTGGTATATCCGATTCCTTAATTCTCAGCTGATGGTATCCTGATCGCAAGTCAATCTTCGAGAATACCCTTGCCCCTTGCAGTTGATCAAATAAGTCGTCGATCCGAGGTATAGGATACTTATTCTTGATTGTCACTTTGTTGAGCTCCATGTAATCAATACATAATCGGAGTGATCCGTCTTTCTACCGGACAAAGAGAACGGGCGCTCCCCAAGGAGAAACGCTAGGTTGAATATAACCCTTCTGTAATAATTCCTCCAGTTGCTTCTTTAGTTCATACATCTCGGTTGGCGCCATGCGGTAGGGTGCTCTGGAAATAGGAGCGGCTCCAGGCTCTAATTCGATAGTGAACTCCACTTCTCTCTGTGGAGGTAACCCAGGTAGTTCGTCAGGAAATACATCTGAGAATTCATTCACAACTGGAGTAGATGAGAGCTCTACTCCTTCCTCTTTCCTCATGGCATAGAACCAAAGTCCATGACATCACTGCTTCAATAATTTCACGGCTTTCATTGCTTTGATCAATTTTCCCGAGCTTCCCGGTCTCCATCCTCGGAATAAGTGTTCAGATCCGTCGTCAGCAATGATAGAAATGACTCTCTTTCGGTAATTCAGAATAGCTCCATAACGGTTGAGCCAATCGTCTCCGAGAATTAAATCGTCACCGTAGATGTCAACTACAATAAGATTCGATTGCCAATCTCTCCCTCCTATAGACACTGGAAAATCTATAGCTTCTAGGGTTCCCACAATTTTCTCTCCACTCGGTAATCCCATAACATAAGGTTCACAATCATACAAGCACGAGATTTTCAAACAATTAACACAGTTCAAAGATATAAATGAATGCGTAGCTCCTGAATCGAATAAGACACTAACTGGTTGCAAAAGGATCTGAATCGTACCTGATGCAACAGCCGTGTTCTGATCGTCTGACTTCTTCATCTCGTAAATACGCGGAGGAATGGACCCAGCACTGGATGCCTCTCTTCTCCCAACATTCTGCTGCTGGAACCCGCTTTGCTGCGTCTGGTTTACACTAGTGTCCTTCGGAACCGGTACAGGAGTGCGAGTACCAAAAGATCGAGTCGCATTTCCACAAAATGTTGCGCGATGCCCTTCCTGTCCGCACTTTCAAACAGTCACAGTAGCCAGCTTGATCACGTCGAACATGCCCCGCTTTGACACAGTTATAACATTTCTTCCGTGCGTCTGAAACGGTTGGTGCTGCCCAGAACTTCTTTCCACCTCGAGAAGGATGTGGAGGCCTAATGGATGAATGAAAAGAGGACTGGCCCCTGCGAGGCCCACTACTCTTATTCTCCATGAAGTTGCCAGCCACTTTCTGCTTCTTTGATTCCGTTGATTTCTCTACTGCCGCCTCTTTCATATCATAGGCCAGCGCCTTATCCTGATACTGTCGCAAGGTGGTACATTCAAATCCGGACATATATTGCTGAATTTCCGGCTTCATTCGCATGTCAAAATGGAAAATCCTCTCTGCCTCGGTCCTGACCAAGTGGCGCACATAAGTCAGCTGGTGATTAAAGGTCTTAATCACGTCTGTCACAGATGCCTCTGAATTTTGTGGTGAGAAAAACTCCCGGACTCGGGCCTCTCTAACTGGGAGAGGACAATACTGCGCTTCCATCATTAATTTGAACTCCGTCCAGTCGACATTTTGCTCCTCAGGTCGAATGGCCTCCCACCAATCGAAAGCCTCCCCCGTCAGAAGATACTGGGCGACCGGAACCTTTCTGTCGTTGGGACAGTTAATCCCCGCAAAAATCTTCTCTAACTCCTTCAGCCAGTGATCCCAAGAAAGCGTCTCAGCAGAACCGTCAAATTTCGGAGGATGCAATTTGATCACCTCAGTAAGCCATTTATCTCCCCGATTATCCACGTTATGCGGCTGTCCCATCGCCGTCTGCATGCGATCAACAACTTGAGCAAATTGGTTTATCTGAGCAACCACCTACTGAAGTACTCCCGGCACATTAGGATCAGCATTATTATTTGCTGATCGCTGTTGTCCTCCGGAATGGGAATCCGTTCGACTAGCGGTTATTTCTGGTGTAGACACCGAATCTTCTTGTCTCGCATTTCCACGTCTGCGTCCATGACCGCGTCCGCGTCCACGACCTCCCCTCAACATACTGTAAACATAGATACTCAATATCCAGGGCAATATTTCTAAAAGGAAGTCCATCAATGTTTACAAAACATGAATTAAATAAAACGGTAGTATTTGAGATTAGGAAACTTACAACCACGGTCCACACGACGATGCCGGCTCAGCAGTGATGTTACAAACGACCAATAATCAAATAACGCAAATAGACCCAACGAACCCGACTGCCAAGATATCCATGAATCTTAGCTCCGATACCATATTCTGTAACACCCCGAGATATTCGGAGTAATTACAGCGCCGTACACCCCAAGTAAGGGTTTACAAGGCTAATTAAAAGAAATGTAAATATAATCCAACCATACGACTGAAGTTCAAAATACAGAACTGGTTCAACTGATCCAAAGAGTTAACTTATACAACCATATCGAAAATGACATTATTAAAACACACGTACTCGAGTACTAAAGTGAACCAAGAAGACAAACAATAAACATCAATCACATCACTGAGACATTTCATCGTCCTGTCGGTACTGTGGTTGCTTCCCCGCTCCTCGGCTACCTGAACATCAAAACAATGTCCACCCCCGAAGGGGTTAGCAAAACAATGCTAGTACAAGTATCATAATACATAAATCATTAGTGCATCACAAAACATGCAAAATGGACTTCCGTCATCGGAATCCAACGATGTGAATCCTCACGATTCCATCAACACAATATAGGGTAATCCAGCGATCCAGTGCCCTTGGTATAGATCCCCATGATGATCCCGTCGGACCAACGCATGGTGGAAAACCCATCCAGCGATCCAGCGCCCTCAGCATAGATCCCCATGATGATCCCGTCGGACCAACGCATGGTGGACATTCGATCCAGCGCCCTCAGCATAGATCCTCATGACCCCCTCGGATCATTTATACCATAAACCAATCAATTATGCATACATATATGCATTTCAATATTTTCATCAATACGATCAATTAACAACGAATACCACGAGAAATTACAGAAATAATTCTCATATTCAACAACATGAACAAAACCATATGCATGATCAAAATTCCGATATAAATCAAACTCAACATATAATACTTGCCTCGAAAATGGCAAGAATGAAATACTCCAACAAATGACACGCGTCCGTATGCCACCGCCCCTCGATCGTCCCCTATGCAAGGCTCGGACCTAAGAAATAATAAAGAATTCCTCTCAAGTCGCACGAACGTCTAACAATCCGGTTTTACGGCCGCAAGATCTAAAATGAATTCTGCCTGAACTACTTAGCGCGCGCTACGTACTCTACGTAACGTGCGCTAAGCCTGCCCGTTAACGTACGCAAATAGTAAAGTCTAGCGTACGCTAGCCGTGTCTGAACAACCCTCTCGATCACACATTGTCTGCACGATGTCATAACGTACGTTACGTACCAAACGTAACGTACGTTATTCATTCCCAATAGCGCACGTTAATATGACTATCTTAGCGTGCGCTAACTGTGTATGGCAGTTTTACTGCTGGGCAGAAAACTGAGCCAAATGTGATGAAACTCATGAAATCTTCAGTGTTAATACATGCCATCTACGTGCATATCATGCTCATACGGTTTGTGAAAGATCTTTACGTATTAAATGACTATGAGATACAAGGATACGTATAATAATCACAACACCTTAATTCATCTTTGATCTTTGAGAAATATCTTAAGTCCAATCCATTTCATGTCCCAAAACGTATGATTCCTTTATGTAAGGGCATAAGAACTTGGTAATCTTCATATACTGGTCATAATCGGTTTTGAAGATACATGAATATGCTTAGGAGTCCATATACTAAAAAGGTACAATGGATCATACGATGAATAAGTGCCGAAATGTCAAAATATCCTTCAAACACATGATTATCGACTACTAACGAATTTAAGTGACTAGATAATCATGATCAAAACGTCCTCCATACTAGTACTTAATATTGGTGAAGAATCACCTACCTCAAAGTAGTGAAGAACAAGGAGGAATTCGAAGCAATCCAACGCCGAAGGCTTGAACACCAATCCCCAATGATCTACAATCTTCAACTCGAGCTAGGATGCTGATATGAAGTATTTAGGATGAAGAGAGTGACTCTCTAAGTTCAAGAATTCGGATGTGGGAAGTGAAAAGTCTGAAAATATGAAAAAGGATGCTGTCCTATATATAGAAAATGGTTATTAGCGCGCGCTAGTCCATATTCATAGCGTGCGCTAACGGCTATTTGAAACTCACTGATTTCACTGTACTCAGCCTTTAGCGTGCGCTATCCACATATGAGTAGCGTGCGCTAACGCGTTGACTTGGCTTTTTCCCGAAAGCCGTCCAGGTTCATCCCGACATAATCCGACCAAGATCCCCGGCCTGATCTCACCTACCAACACGTCTCAATCATATTGACCATGTATAGCGTGCGCTAAGGTTCGTTCACAGCGTGCGCTATGGATCCAAGTTAGCGTACGCTACACTTAGTCGATAGCGTGCGCTACATGCGCAGAATCACAAATCTTAAATCACATTCATGAAATCATATGCTCAACAACACCGGATTATGAAACACGGAGAATAATACTCAGATCAAAATGCAACAATTACAATATCACAAGTTCCAAATACATAGCAGAAATCTCGGGTATTACATCTGCCTTCTAGGCATTAATTCATACATTACACGAAGATAAACATATTCACCTTATTTTATTTGGAGTTGCATATTTGTATGTAGTTTGTGTTGGAACATTTTGTTCCATACATAAGTTAAAAGTGTTTTGATGATTATAGTCGATAAACAAAACAAAACAATGAAGAGGCGAAGCAAAGAATCGAAGAAAACGGAGTTGCAAAAAGGCATTCTGGACATAGCTAACGTACGTAAACAAGACCGCATAACGTACGTAAATGATTGGATATTACGTACGTGAGTGTTTTTAACGTACGTAATATGTTCAAACCAAGTGAACGTTGGAGGAGTCAAAGTCAGAAAAACATGCAACGGACATATGACGTCAGCAATGACATAAGCCTTAACGCACGTAATAGATGGTATGTTAACGTACGTAACCAAAATGACGAAACTCCCTGGACTGATTTGTGAAGAGGCTTACGTACGTAACCTGTCAAGGTTAACGTACGTAATCAAGCTTACGTACGTAATGTGGAGGAGATAGCGTACGTAATGATGGTTCTGGTAGCTAACGGCTAGTTTGATGATGGAGCCTATAAATACCATTCTATGGTATTGTTTCAAGCACAACAACTTCAAGCATACGGGATAATCATCTAATATTCATATTGATATTATTGTTGTTGTAATATTGAGCTTACATTGAGTGATTGAGTGTTATACACAAAATCATACACAAGTGGTAAAAGAAAAGATACGATTGGATTCAGTGTTATTAGGATCAAGGATCTGACATTATTAGAATCGCAATCGATATCTTCGTGAGGTTTGTCTAGTACCGATAGAAAGCTAGAGAGGTTGATTCCTTGTCCTACGAAAAGGAAAACGGTTTAACTTGGACCGACACAAAGAAAAGTACGAGTGGTTTATCACGGACCAATAGAAGACGTGATTGTAACAGTTATCCCTCGACTGATAGAAGAGAGGTGCAGAGGTTTTTATCTTGAACCTATAGAAAAAGATACCGAGAGAGGATGTAGGCTCGTTTATAGCCGAACCTCTATAAATCCGTGTGTCATTTAATTTCCGCATTTTATTTTACGCTTCCGCAACACGGTGCAATATCCGATCTTGTACCTAACAATTGGTATCGGAGCGGTACTCCAATACATGGCTTAACATCCGAGGAGAAAAAGATCCAATGGCGTTTCAATTTGCTCCTGTCGAAGGCCTTTCTCTCAACCGACCACCATTCTTTGATGGCTCAAATTATTTGACATGGAAGAAAAAGATGTCAATGTTTATTCGTGCCTACGATATAGAGATTTGGAAGATTATTTGCCTTGGCCCAAAAATTCCTCTCAAATCCGACGATACGCTTAAATCTTTCGAAGAATACGACGATGCCGATTGGAAAAATGACCATCAAAATTGTAAGGCTACTCAACTCTTATTTTGTGCCTTAAATCCGGAAGAGGTCAATCGAATCTCATCGTGTGAGAGTGCGAAAGAAATATGGAAAATTCTAGAAATCACACACGAAGGGACGACTCAAGTCAAGGAGACAAAAATCAATATGCTTCTCCATGACTATGAGTTATTCATGATGAAAGGTGACGAGTCCATCACCAACATGCTCGACCGATTTTCTGTTATCACAAATGGTCTAGCTTCATTCGGAAAACCATTATCTAGTAGTGAAAAAGTCAAGAAAATTTCACGATCACTACCTAGCGAATGGGACGGCACCGTGACCGCGATTATGGAATCCAAAGATCTAAATACGCTCGATTTTAGTGCCCTCGTTGGTTCGCTAATTAATTATGAGATCGTGTTAAAATCAAGAAGTGACAAGCCAAAGCTGAAGGAACGATCGTTAGCCTTGAAGGCTAAGATGTCGAAAAAGAATGAAGAAATCCCGGTGGAAGAAAGCGACGAAGAAGCGGCATATTATGCCAAGAATATTAAAAAATTACAAACCTTATTAAATTGGAGGAATAAGGATATCTCGAGCGAAACGAAGAAATTCGACAACTCTTGTCGACAATGTGGAAAACCAGGCCACTTCGCTAAACATTGCCGTGCTAAACCCAAAAAGGAGGTCCTCGTGGAAACATGGAGCGATGAAGACGAAGACGACGAATTTATCGATCAAAATAATCTCGCTCTCATGGCCCGAAGTTTGTTTGACGACAGCGACGTCGAAAGCCAAGTAAGTACATCCTCCCGTGATGAACTTTTTGATGCATTTGAATTATTGCATACGGATTTTCAAAACGCTTTATCCGAAATCAAATCCCTTAAGTCTAAAATTAAATCTTTGGAAATTGAAAATTCCAAAATTATCGAGAAGGGAAAATTTGTTGAAATCAATCATTCAAAGTGTACTAAAAATGAAAATATTTTGAAGGATGATCTCGCTAAAATTCAAACCGAGCTTAAATTTTTGACAAAGAAATTCTCGTGTGGAAACGAGAAATTTGAACAAATGCTTGGTGTTCAAAAGTTTACTTTGAATAAAGAGGGGTTAGGATTCAAAACACGTTCTAAAAACGAATCCGTCAATTTTAAAATACCCAATTGCGAAAAATGTTAAAAATAGGGCATCATATTTCAAATTGTAAAAGCCCTAGGCGAACGATTAAAATTAAAAAATTTGGGTTCCTAAAGGAACAATTATTTCAAATATCGTTTACGTCTCGAAACAAAAACCAACTATCGGTCGGATCCCCAAAAATTAATTTTGATATTTCACAAAGGGAGAGATAATACTTTCAGGGGAGAATATTTTTTTTGAAAAATGGGTATAAACTCCATCCTACTCATGCATTTATTTATCATAAATTAGTATCATGCATATTTTACATTTATTGCATATTTTTATTCAATTGGTACTTTATTGCATTTTTTGATGAATACAAAAAGGGGGAGAGATAGGAGAATGGAGAAATAAGTTGAAAATGGAATTAACCTTGAAAGGGGGAGAAAAATAGAAGAAAATCGAAAGCATACAAAAAGAATTGGAAAAACGAAGGAGTTGAAAAACAAAAAAGGGAAGTCGAAAATAACAGGAAAAGAAAAATGAGGAGACACCGAAAAAGACGATGAGAAATTTGAAAATGAGAAAAGAAAAGGAGAAAAGAAAAAAGGAGTCGAAAAATAAATGGGAGAAGAACTAACGAAACGGACAAAGTCGAAAACTTTGGTCTGTACACTGTAACACCCCAAAAGGCGGCTATTACAGTGCCGTGAATCCCACACTAGGACCCACCAGGCGATATCCAAAACAGGTTAAATAAATATTATTTATGATACCGAATCACAATGAATAGTCATTACTCCGATTAGGAGTTTATTAAAATATGGCCAACGGCCTTACAACACACAGGATCCGAAAAACAAGTATAGACCATATGGGGATGGAAAATACTTCGAATGTCAAATACAACCAAATAACAATTTAAATGAAGCAGGAAATAACATAACATGGTTTAACATAACCGGACAACAAAGACGAGGGGCCCCCGAACTAGTATCCTTCGAACCCTTCGCCGTCGACATGCTCTTCCCGTGCCTTGCCTTTGCCTCGACCTAAAATACAATACAAGTATTTCGCCCAACACAGGGTCAGATATACATGATAACCAATTCTTCCGACATTATACAATTCACATATATAGATCTCAAGAAAATCATTCCGACTATTAATCATACCCCTCGGGCGTATGAAACAATTAGTCACAAAATATCGAACACATCCAATCATACATGGACTATGAACGATTAACAATATAGCTCAAGATGGACATCACAGTACGCCCTATCCGGAAATGTGTCCGTGTACATGTCCACCCCGTATACGGAATTCAGAATATACGTGTGACAATGTACCTAATTAGCCTCACGAACTACGTCTCGTGTGCACAGTCCAATACGGAAACATCCACGTATGACTATACAAGTGCCAGGCTAAAAATCCTACACAATATCCAATCGGCACGCAGATATGATTCCGGAAATGTCATGACACAACATGACAACGAAGTTCAATGAAATACACATCCAATTAAGGATCAAGAAAAACTCACCAAAGTGAAAATAAGGACCAACGAGATCAACGATTCAAAACGGCGTACTTGGGAATGCAATCCCATAACGGCAAGGACAATGTCAAATCACGACAAACGTCACATGGACAATTCATACACATGAAATATATAATCATCACAAGAATCTAATCATCATTATAACCAAGCAAGATAACTTGCCTTAATACGGAGACGAGAATAGTCCTCTTCTTGTCGGAACGAACGAACGGTCCTCGACTAATATTGTTTACTCGAACAATCAACCTTAAACGAAATACATTTTACTCAAAAACATATTCGTATAATTATCAATATAGGATTAGTAATACGTCAACCTACAATCCTTTAGAATAGTTTGTTACTACCAATTATTGAAGCCTTATGTCAGGAGTCCTTCTAACATCATTACAACCATAAGAATCGGTTTACAATATTTACCGAATGTTCGCATGGTTCATCATAAACAAGAGTTCTATAAAGGGTATGTTGAATAACCAATTATGATGTTAAGATCATCTTATGATGATTAAACTTTCCAAAACATTAAAACGTTGAAAGGTAAAATCTGCACATTATGATTATTCTCCTCTCATCTAAATTGACTTTTAAGCTAACAACAAGTTCATAAGTTCTGAGATTACACCATACCCATGAGGGTTATCAAAGTCTTTGTTTGCAAGGCTGGAAGATTCATTAACATGATGGTGAATTCACCATTTATCTAGTATGATGATCAAAACATTCTAAGTTCTCAACACCTTAGATTAATGAAAAGTTATTGTTGTAATTATCAAGATCCTTATCAATCTTCAAAGACTTGTGAAGCTGAACCATAATGATTTAAAGTTTCTAAGATTTCTGAACAAGATCATCTAATCCTATCTTTAACATTATCAAGTTCTTCCCAAGATAATTAAATACCTAAAATGGTGTTTAAACACTCAATGATATCAAGTTCTTGATTAAATCCAGTTATGATGGAGCTAACTGATCCAACAATGTTTTACTGAGTTAAATTCGTCCAACAAGATGAGTATGGTAGTTACAACATGATTAAAATCACTATATCATCAAGAACACCTCCATCTCAAACCCTTATTTAACATATTCATCAAAAGTGTTAAAAAGGTTGGATTAGAACTATGTTTTACTTGCTTAATCTAACTCTAGGTGAAGTATAATTCGTCATTAACATCAACATAAGAAAATAATGCAGAGAGGAAAGTACACCTACCTCCAGAAATGAAGAACAACTTCAATGCTATGAGAAAATATACTCCAAGCTCAAGAACAACTCCTAGTCTCCAAGGAAATGATCTCCACTCCAAGATTTAAGGCTTAGAAACAAGTTGGTGAAGGTTGATATCGTTTTGGTAGTGCAGAGGTATGATATGTGAAGAGAGAAATTCGGTTTGGGGTTGTGAAGAAATGAAAAACAGGCTGGTCCTATAAATAGACTGTGCAGACTTAGCGCACGCTATCGGGACAGTTTAGCGTACGCTAATGCACTTACGTACGCTATCCGGTCGATATTACGTACGTAGGCGGCTTACAATGGCTACTGTCTTGAATTATCGCAGGCCGTTAGCGCACGCTAACGAGAAATGGTTTACGCACGCTAATAAAAGTAGATTCTCACCGACACGACAGCTCAGACCTAGATCACATGCATGCTAACGGCTAAGGAGTTCACGTGCTGAAGTCAACTGATGTCAGATTCCCTCTTAGCGCACGCAACAGAGGAAACCTTACGCACGCTAAGGCACAAGATTAGCGTACGTAAATCGTACTGTGTAACGTGCGCTACATCAACAGAAAAATTCGAAAATGCAACTCTCTAATTAACATCGAATCATCACATTTGAAATGAACTAACAATGATATGATATTCAAATCTATAATACCTCAACATAATACTAAATGCAACGATTTATGATAATCAGATTATCCGAATAATACAACGACAGGTAAAAATGAAAAGTTACAGTCGGATATTACATACTCCCCCCCTTAAAAAGGAGTTTCGTCCTCGAAACTAAGGGGTAAATGACTCGAGGTATCTCGATCGCATACTATCCTCGGTCTCCCACGTAGCCTCCTCGACTCCGTGTCGTGACCACTGAACTTTCAGTAGGGGAATCGTCTTGTTCCGTAACTGCTTGATCCTCCTCTCGAGTATCTGTACAGGACGCTCCTCGTACGAATGATCCTCTGCTAATTCAATCTCTTCGAATTGAAGTACATGGCTCGGATCAGCAACATATTTCCTCAACTGGGAGACATGAAACACGTTGTGAATCTTACTCAAAGCCGGTGGCAAAGCTAGTCGATAGGCCAGATCGCCTACACGCTCCAAAACCTCAAACGGCCCAATGTACCTTGGGCTCAGCTTGCCCCTCTTCCCGAAACGAAAAACACCTCGTGTAGGAGACACCTTCATTAACACATGGTCACCAACCTCGAACTCTAGTGGTCGTCGACGGTGATCAGCATAAGACTTCTGTCGACTTTGAGCCGTTAACAACCGACTCCTAATCAAAGTGATCTTCTCCCGAGCTGCTAATAACATGTCGGGTTCCGTACCCAGAGATTCTGACAGTTCGTCCCTGTTGTGCGGCATTTAAACACGCCTCGAGGGCGATCGTCATAGCAGTCGGGAAGTCTACCATGAGGGATATGCTAGGGGCAAACACCCTGAACTCGGCACCCACGGCGATCGCCCTTTGTTGATTGGCGATCGTCTTTTGTTGATTGGCGATCGTCTCGTGCCACGTATTAATCTGAGATCCGTCAGAAGTCACCAAAGCCCAAATCTCGTGCTGGGACCCGCGTGCAGATCTCAAAAGGTGCTGACAGACAAGATCGGTGCCCACTGCCTGCCACCTACTTCACCTACCAACAGGGCCGCGAGACTGCGAAAATCTTGCAGACAAGACTTGTGCTCACAGTCTGTCACCTACTTCACCTACCAACAGATCGCCGAAAAGGTGGGTGACAGCGGCTCGGGCGCATGCGAGTTCCCGTCGACTGCATAACCAAGCGCCGGTAACTACCGCGGACTTTAAGGGAAAAGCCCCACGCGACGAGACGATCGGCCGTCTTATTATAATATAAATAACGACGATCGGTGCGATCGCGAGGAGCCCCAGAGCTTGATCTGCTATAAATAGAAGGTCCATAACACGAGAATAAGGACGCGAAATACACGACAAACAAGAGAGAGAAAAGAGAAAGACATTCTCACACATAGAACATCCATAGCAAGAATTCACAGATCTCCATATCGATTCTTCCGCATTCTATACGCTCCACTTAGAAAACTAGAATCCTTTACACTCTTTGTGATAGATTCTAACATTAATATTTGTACTCAACCGTATACTTATTAATAAAATCTCGCGAGAGCATTCAAGCCCGGGATTAACAACCCCGGCAAATCTTGTGTCATTTAATTTCTCACGGACGTGCTCCCGCACTTGTTGGTTACTCGATCATTCCAGCAACCTTATCTTCGGATAATATTTTGGGTAACAACAATTGGCGCTAGAAGGAGGGTTTTTACCTTCACTTTTATTCCGATCGTCTCGTAGAACATTCATTGTTCTCCGGACTCACACTCGAAGAAACACTCACTGTTCTTCAAAAGAAACAAACCTCCAGAAAAATGACGTCTGCTACAACTTCCAAGAGAGCCACCCTGAGATCCGCCGGAAATATCATTCCGACACGGCGAATCCCGGCCGCGACGGAAGGCGACCATGGCGACGCTAGATCCTCACTCCCGCCCCAGGGATGGCCTAGTCTCTCACTCGATCGGTTCGGATCGCGGAGCAGTTGAGGAGGCCATAGCCGTCCTCGGGAGCGATGGATTGCGTGCGACTCGCCCACCATCACTCCGTCAACCATCCGCCGAGCGGAAGCTCAAAGGATATATGTTGAGAAATCAACGGAGAACCCGAGCCGCGATCAAAGGCTCTCGTTAGGCGGGACGACTCCGTCTTGGCCGCCAGGGAGTGATCCTCGTGGCGACACAGGCGGTCGGGCCGAGTCGGGAGGCATCGGAGTCCGAATCCGTCACCGAAGTTCGGCATATCCGACTCCCGGAAGACAGGCCGGTCGACAGGCCCCACTCGCCCTAGAAATGAGTCTGCGGGCGAAGAGCTCGTCATCCACCATGGGGCGGGATCGGTACATGATCGCCTCGGCTCGCTCGGCGGCCAATCGGCGAGTGTCGAGCCACAGCGATGGCCGCAATGCACGGCGCCTTGCTCGGCGAAATGAAGGCGCTACTAGACATCGGGCAGGCGCAAGGAGATCGATCTCTGGACCAAGTGAACCACTCGCGGTCCAGATCGAGCTCGCCCCGGTTCAACCAACAATCAATCCCCCACAGACACCTCTATATGAGGGAAGATCGGACCCGGAGACCCACTTGAGCAAATTCCGGATCTACATGACCGGATGCGGAGCATCAGATGCGACGAAGTGTCGGATGTTCCCGCTAACTCTGGGCGACCTCGCCCACAGGTGGTACATCTCACTGCCTCCTCGCTCAATCAATTGCTTCGAGAAGTTGGCGAACGACTTTACGTCGTACTTCGCCGCCAAAGTCGCTCGCTCAGAAGGCCCCACCGCATGATGAAAATCAAGCGGGGAAGGGCGAGCAGATGCAGATTACATCGGCCAAGGTGGGCGAGATAGTCCTCACCGGTGAACCCATTAGCGCCGAGCTCTCCCTCTATTCGATCTGGGGGATTCTCGGCCACTCACCCATGTTCTGTCATCTCACTAAGTAGATCCCCCCGACCTACTCGGTCTTCCGCGTCAGAGCCGCCGATTTCCTGGCCAGGCAGAGGATGCTCTCCCTCCGTTTGGATGAGGAACCCACCGGAGAGGGAAGGATGCCATCCCATGTTCAGAAAAAGGCGGTCGCCAAGCCCAGAAAGGCGGTCGCAAAGCCGCCTGGCGAATTCAAAGCGTTCGGTGATGTAGAGGTTCACCTCCTCCACAACCTCAACTTGTCTCCAGCCCACATCTTCAACGCAATTAAGGGGCGGGAGTGGCTTTCCAAACCGAAGCCAATAAGGGACCACGGTCATCTGGACCGTAGCAAGTTCTGTGCCTACCACAAAAGTCCCGGCCACAACACCAGCCAATGCCGCGACCTCCTCAGGCAACTCTGGCGACTGTTCGAAGAAGGCAAATTAGACAACCTGGTCACCAAGCCAGAACCTCGACCAGAGAGGACCGGAGGGCGCGAGCGCCGTCAGATCGAAAGGACGCCTCCCAATCCGGTCGCCAGGATCGAACACGAGCCAGAGCATTCCGATGAATCGATTCCTCCGATCAACCCTGGCGGTCGGATTAATATGCTCCAAGCGGGAGGTGGGAGCCTCGGGGGCCTTTCCCCGGTTTCCACCGCGTCAAACAGGAAGCGGAAGGCCGGGCGAGGCATTCGCGAGTCCATATTGTGGTGCCCCGGAGGTGACCATCGCTAAACGCGCTCATCACCTTCTCCAATAAAGACAGGGAGAAGTCTGATGCCCCAAGGAGGATGCATTGGTAATCTCTGCTGTATCCAGGGAAGGCGGTCGGACCGCGTCTTTGGTCGACAACGGAGCTTCGCAATATCATATTCAAAACGACTCTGGATCAGCTCGGAAACCTGACCAAATTCATCAAGCCATTTGACACCGTGCTCCAAGGATTCGGCGACAGCACTGTCCAAGCCTATGGGAGGATCAAGCTCTCCGTCGAGCTGATATGCATTTACGATCCCAAGGTTAGGATCACTAGGAACCTAAATTTTGTAATAATAGATAGACCCAGCATCTATAATGGGTTCCTAGGTCGTCCATTCTTAGAAACCTTTGAGGCGGTCGCTTCGTCCTTCTTTTATTGTATCAAATTCCCCACTGCCGATGGGACGGTCGGTACTGTAAAGGGGACGACTAATGGCAAAAGATGTTTAAATTACTCTGTGTCGCTCATTTACAATACTTCCCGATATGTGTAACGTTGAAGCGATCGACGATCGACCCATGGAGATCGGCGAACCAAACACATCGTGTCAACCCGGTCGAGAGGGCGGCATCTCGGATCGATTAACGGACGACATCGAGCCAAGGATCGGTTTCGAGCCTAGTCTCGACGTCGATCAAGGATCGAGTCGAAATCGTTCCAAGCAAGAAGCGGCCGTCCCCATCGAAGAGTTAGAGTATAGCCATAGATCCGGCTCGTCCAGGCGGGAAGTGCAGATCGGCGCAAGCATCGACCTCGCATGAAAGGAGATCTGGTCAATTTACTACGTAAGAACATCGGAGTCTTCGCCTAGTCGCATCAAGATATGGTCGGCATAAGTCCCGAGCACGCTTGCCATTATCGAAGATCGACCCGGCGATGAAGCCTGTTCATCAAAAACGTAGGAAATTCGGCCCGAAAAATACGCGGCGCTCGACATAGAGGTCCAAAAGTTGCTCGACAACAAGTTAATCGGGGTAGCTACGGACGACCCACAATGGGTCGCTAACGCGGTACTCGTCAAGAAGCCGATGGTTCCTGGAGGTTATGCATTGACTTCACCGACCTCAGCGGCTTGTCCAAGGATCACTTTCCGATGCCTCATATTGATCACTTGGTCGATAATCTGCAGTCGCGAAATGATGTCATTTATGGATGCCTTCGCGGATATCATCAAATCCCAATGGCGGAGAAAGACATAAAACACACATATTTCCACACGGAAAAGACATATACTTTTGGGTCGGATGCCGTTCGGCTTGAAGAATGCGGGGCGACCTACCGCGCTGGTCAGCGGGATGTTCGCTAATCGGATCGGCAAGACCATGGAGGTCTACATCGACGATATCGTGGTCAAAAGCCTCAAGAAGGAAGATCACCTCAATGATCTCGCGAGACATTCGCCATCCTCGAAAAGTTCAACATGAAGCCGAACCCAAAGAAATGCAACTTTGGGGTGGGCTCAGGAAATTCTGGGGCACATTGTCGGCCCGGAGGGGATCGAGGCGAATCCCACCAAAATACAGGCGATCCTCGACATGCAGGACCCTCGGAACATCAAGCAGGTACAACGCCTCACAGGTTGTCTGGCCGCCCTCAACCGCTTCATATCTCGGCTCGGCGATAAAAGCAAGCCTTTCTTCGCGACCATCAAAAACAAAAAGTTCGCATGGACGAGGAGAGTCAGCTGGCGTTCGCCAAAATAAAGGAATATTTATCCAATCCCCAGATCCTGGCAAAGCCGATCCCCGGGGAGAAATTATTCCTTTACCTAGCGGCCTCGGAGGTCGCGCTGAGTGCGGTCTTGGTGCGAGCGGAGGGACTAGTCCATCTGCCGATCTACTATGTCAGTCAAGCGCTCCACGACGCTGAAACACGCTATACACCTTTGGAGAAGATCGCCTACGCTCTAGTCATGAGTGTCCGTAAGCTAAGAGCCTATTTTTTCGACCATCAAGTGGAGGTTTTGACAACCCTCCCTCTAAGGCAAGTTCTACATCGACCGGACACCAACGGGCGACTCCTCAAATGGTCACTAGAGATCGCCCAATACGGCATCACATACGCTCCTCGCACGGCGATCAAGGGCCAAGCCCTGGCGGACTTCGTCGTGGAGTTAACATTCCCTCACAGTCCGACCCATGTCGGTCGACCTGCCTGGAAGCTGTACGTTGACGGTTCGGCGACCCACTTGCGCTCAGGGGCGGGGATCGTTCTCATTAGCCCCGACGGACAAAGCTTCACAAATGCCGTGCGTTTCGGGTTTCGAGCGACCAACAATGAAGCCGAATACGAGGCCCTGGTAGGCGGGCTCGACCTGGCTCTCGCCACTAGACGTTCGTCGCCTCCATATCTTCATGGACTCCCTTCCGGTCGTGAACCAAGTCAAAGGAGAATATGAGGCACGTGGCGAAAGAGATGATCAAATACCGTGAGCCGGTCGCCGAGATGTGCACGAAATTTGAAGAAGTACAAATCGAACAAGTCCCGAGAGAGCACAACTCTCGTGCCGATGCCCTATCCAAGCTAGCATCGTCGGATGGGGCAATGATTTCTCTAATATCCAAATTACAAAGTCGAAAGGCCACAATCGAAAGAAACACGGTGGCCAGGTTGCCGTTGTCAAGAAAGGTGGATGACTCCGTTCATCACATACTTAAAGGACGGACGGTCACGACGGCCGTATCAAAGCTCGCCAACTCACTCCGAGCGACTAGATACACCCTGCCGGACGATCGTCTTTACAAGCGAGCTTTCGGCCTTCCTCCTCAAGTGTATTACACCGGAGGAAGGGCGGCTCGTTTTAGCCGAGATCCACGACGGAATCTGTGGAAATCACGCCGGTGGGCGAGCTCGTCCCATAAGACAACTGTGCAAGGTTTTTCCGGCCGTCACTTGAAGGATGCGATCGCCTATGCCAGTCGTGTCATAGATGCCAAATAATGGGACCAAGTATTAAAATCTCCCGAGCGGCTCACCTCAATGTACAGCCCATGGCCGTTCGCCCAATGGGGCATCGACCTTATAGGTCCCCTACCAACGGCTCCAGGAGGCTGTAAGTTCGCCATCGTCGGGGTCGACTATTTCACAAAATGGGCAGAGGCCGAACCGCTAAACAAGATCGGCCAAGAGCAAGTGATCAAGTTCATCTGGAGAAACATCATATGCCGGTTCGGTCTACCCTGTGCCATCATCTCCGACAATGGAAAGGTTCGACGGCTTAGAAGTCATGCAATGCGTGATAAGTGGGGAATCAAAAGGTTGTTCTCGGCTCCCTATCACCCTCAGACGAACGGGCAGGTAGAGGCAGTGAACAAGATCCTCAAACACACAATTAAAGCACGACTCGAATCCAGGCTAGGACGATGGGCGAGCGAGCTCCCAGACGTTTTGTGGTCTTACCGAACAACGACCCGCAATTCAACGGGCGAAACCCCTTTCGCCCTAGCCTTCGAAAAAGAAGCGGTGATTCCCTCGGAGATCGCCGTCCTCAGCCATCGAACCGAGCAAGAGATGACGATCGACAATGATGTGGCCCGGCGGATCGACCTCGACATGCTCGAAGAACGTCGACTGACCTCGGAGATGAAGAACACTATCCACAAAAGGAGATCCGAAAAGTTCTTCAATTCAAAGGTCAGGGAAAGGCGGTTTCAAGTGGGCGATCTCGTCCTCAAAAAGATCCAAACCCACACAGGTGTCTTTGGACCAAGTTGGGAAGGCCCCTTCGAATATCGAAATGGTGACTAAGGGAGCCTACGAGTGGAACACCCCGACGGTACTCGGATCGGTATCCACGAACGCTGTACATCTGAAGAAATACTATCAATGATAACTTTGTATTCATTTTCAACTACCAAATGTACAAGGAACTTAATGAAATATTTTTGTTCTCTATCCCATCTATTCTGGCGATCGCCCCACAATCATGTTACATACCGTCGAGGATCGTCGTTCAAGAATGACAATCCGAGGTAGAAAACAATACAGCCATGGCACTGGAGGTCGATGGAACCAACAGCTTCGCCCATGCAAGGTTCCTTCGAGCTTAGATCGCCCGCCCTTCGTTTGGATACGAGGCCGGCGTAGCCGAAGGACCCTCCAAAATAAATCAGTGGACACGATCGCTCGCCCTCAAAGGTCCATCATCTAACATGGTGAACCCGGACAATGCGACGTGCCACAAACCCCGTCTCAACGTACACCGTCGAGGTTGGCCATCTCCATGGCTGGCCGAGGTGGAAGCAGAGCTGACAAGCCGCGGGCGTGGAGTCGAATAAACCGACGACGCCCCGCGCAAGGTTTCCTCCAGACCAAGATCGCCCTTTAACACAAGGCAGGCGTAGTCTATCGGAGGACCCCCCACAAAAAGTGAGTCGCGGGATACACAACATCCCTCGCACACAAAGACTCGATAAGGGAGGCCGATCCATCGAACACCCCAACCATACAGAATTCGTCAGAACCGACGAAGCTGAAGATAGCCCGCCGGACGACCTAGTTTTTGTTCCCTTACTTACAATAAGTAAACAAAAACAAGGGGGCAGAGATGGGTCGAGCTAATCCCAAACACGATCGAACAAAAGGAACCATACACGATCGGCCTCACTCAAACAGATCCGCTCAAATACGCGCAGGACGATCGAAGTCGTCCAACAAAAAACTACAAGTAAGAATTCCGATTCAAAACATATCGATACGTTCAACACTCAGACAATCGATCGGATGAACAAAACGTCGAAAGCAATCATACACATATTTGTAAAGTTGCACGCAAACATTCAAAGGCGATCGTATGAAAAGAAGAACACTTTATTCATGACGCAAGTTTAGTACATGACGGGGCCCGAAGGCATTACAAAAGGAAAACGAAAAGTACATAGTGCTGAAGGAAAACAATAAAAGCCTCTAAGGCTCCGCTGTGGTCTTTGCCCTCGGTTTGCGGATCGGCTTCGGCATCGGGATGAATGAGTTTTCCCGAGTACCAACTCAAGTCGATCCCGAAGTCGGCCAAGTCAAGGATCGGCAGGGAGAACTCCGGGTGCAAAGGATGCGCAAGGGCGTAAGATTTGAAGCTCTCCATCAAGGGACCGATCTCGATCCCTGCCTCTTTTGCGGCTCGGACAGCGTCAGCGTATGCCAAGTAATAGGCAACTTCGGCGAGCGCCACACTTTGGTAGGGATCGGTCTCGATCGCCTTGATTGGCCTTTCAACTCCGCGGCCACTTTCTCGGCCTCCGCCACTCGGCAACCTTGGCGGCATTCTCGCCTGGGATTTATCCAGCTCTTTCCTTGCCGCGTCCGGCTCACCGCTAAGCCGGTCAACCATCGCCTTTAGTCCGGTCGCCTCCTCTGCGACGCCGCAAGCTTCGGCGGGCTTCGCGCTCCTCGTCACGGGACCGATCGGCGGCCTCCTTGGAGCGGCTCGGCTCGCATCAATCTATCCACATCCCGCTGCCCTTTTGGCCGTCTCTCGTACTCCTTCTCCATAGCCGGATCTGTTGGCATCCTCGATATTTCTGCTAAGGCGGCCTCGAGGTCGCGATGGAGATGAGCGGTGAGGGTCGCCCCTCAAAGTCCCTTGCAGCTGACGGCCATCGCCGCCGTCTCAAGAGCAGTGGCAACGGCCGCCGCATGGCATCTCCAGATCGCCGACGAGCGATCGCATCGAGGTCGGTCGTCCAAGCCTTGGGCAAAGAGGTGGTGGCCTGGCGAACGTAGCGGGGATATCAAGAGGTTGTTGCGGAGCCTTGCTCGACAGAAAGTCCACACCATAGGAGAAACGTCCGGATCGGCCGACGAACCTGCCAGCGCAAACCAAGGAAACCAAAAGAGTTAGCCTAAGACTTACTCGTAACGCGTAGCTCGGAGAGTTCAAAACATTCTCACTGTTGACCAGCTGGGTCACGGCCAAAAGGGCTTTCCCGAGGAGTCTCGGCGTCGGCGATCGCGCCCTTTTCAAGTAGCCGAAGGCGACCTGGAGCCGGACGCCGACGGCCTGCAGGACCAGCCCTCCGCCATCGGAACAGAAGAAACGGGGAGCGGCAATCGGCGGCTCCAGATGGTTAAATCCGCCTCGGCCGACGGAAGGGACGCCTCCGGCCTCGCCTCTTGCGGTTGCGGCTGAGCCATTCCTCACCTTGAGTTTCCGGTTCGGCGGCCGGCACCTGTGAGCTTCACCACAGGGGCAGGGCGAGACGACGTCGCGGCAATGCGACCCGTTTTCTTTCCCATATGAAGGCGACCGAGAAATCCGGGGTTAGACATGGCGATCTGCCGAGGTAGCTCGGTGATCCGGGGAAAATAAGTCTGCCAAAGAAGAAACTAAAACAAGTTAGACACTTACGTAAACGTGGCGACCTCTTGGAGACGATCGCCTCGCAGAAAAGAGTGGATAGAAAGTCATACCAGGTGCCTTCAGGTGGCGAGGGAAGCGAAACAGTCGAGCTCCCAACCGGTGAGTTTCGTGACTGACTGATCGAACGTCTTTATAGGAAATCGGCAATGCACGAATCCGCTCCCAGACGATCGAGAAATCAAAGGGGAGATCGTCGGCCGACGGAACAAGGGATCCTGCAAAAAGGGAAACAAAATTAGATCAGTCCAAGGAGTATCCAAACGAAGGGAGAAAGGAAACCCTTACTTGGATTCCTCTCCCGAAAATTGGTAGGGATATCCAACTCCTCCTCCGGCGGTTCGCTCGATGCCGACCTCCAGGCACCACCAACCCAGACCACTTTTTCGGGTCGCCTCGGGTCTTGCTCGGCACCCGGTAACCACCCTACCTGGCGACCTTGGATATGGTACCCGCCGATCGACCCTTTCTGCACGGTCGGCTTAAAAAGATAAGTCATCTCTCCGCGAAGGCAAGCGAAACAACTGTGACCGCCAAATAACGTCAGTGTCTTGATAATCTGCACGGGCGTTCGGCCACCAAGAGGCGCCAAATTCCGTGCGATCGCGAGATACGAAACGGCGACGGCAAGGGAAACCGCAGACCGTGACTGTGGTCACTTCGTTGATGGCGACCATACCCTCGGGAGGCCGGTCGGCACGCTCGTTCTCGGCGGGCACGTGCAATGACACATCGAGGGGATATGATATTTGGCCCTCCAGTGGTCATGTCCTTCCAGTCGCCGAACTCGGATCGACCAAGAGTCCATTGAGACAGTTCAGGCCCGAAACTCCGTCCGCTTCACATGTACATAGGATATGCGGCGGAGTAAGCTGAATCAAACTCGGACAGGCCCGGCAATCCCCTCCATAAGTCTAGCAAAAGCCCTATAAACCGGGCCAGAGACGCTGTCCTTTTCCCAAGACAAACGTATCAGTTCGTCTTCCTCCACCGGCGACGCATCTCGCTCCTCCGCCGCCGCAGAGCCCGCCACTACGGCCTCATTAAAAAGCTCCGCAAGCTCTGCGGGTGTAATCCCCGCACGAATAGCCTCTGCGGCCGTTTCCACGGGGATTCCCAAAGGAATTTCCTCCCGGTCCGGCGAAGCCACGGCGGCAGAAGTGCTTCCGACCTCGAAGGCCTTAGATCCTCCCGACATATTCTCAAAAAGTTAAGGGAGAGGGAAAAATTGGGTTTCTTACCTAAAGAAAGGAAGACGGTCGGCGCAACAAGCTTCGGAAATTTTTGCAGAGCTTCAGCAGGAAGACAAGGACGCGTAAAAGATGAAAATGGAGTAGCCCTAGCCCCTTTTATAGATGGAGGCCGGGGTCTCTGGGCAAATAGGCGAAAGTCCGAGGGCTGGGATGCAACCGACAGCCAGGACGCAATAAATGCGGCCCTCGAGTCCCGCGTACGCGTCTTTTCGAGGGCACGCCAATCGACAAAGACTGACGAACCGTCGGACTCCCTCAATAGAAACGCGACGCGTGTCCTTGCACGGTTTCGCGAGCCCACGTCTCTTTTCCCGCCGCTCCCAGCGCAAAAGGAGATCGTCCAAATTTGAAATCAGATCGACCGGTCGTCTAAAACATTAGCGATCGCCAAAAGTGCCACCTCACCCCGTGTTTTCAACATCGAGCCGAGCTGGGGGGCAATTGTTGTGCGGCATTTAAACACGCCTCGAGGGCGATCGTCATAGCAGTCGGGAAGTCTACCATGAGGGATATGCTAGGGGCAAACACCCTGAACTCGGCACCCACGGCGATCGCCCTTTGTTGATTGGCGATCGTCTTTTGTTGATTGGCGATCGTCTCGTGCCACGTATTAATCTGAGATCCGTCAGAAGTCACCAAAGCCCAAATCTCGGGCTGGGACCCGCGTGCAGATCTCAAAAGGTGCTGACAGACAAGATCGGTGCCCACTGCCTGCCACCTACTTCACCTACCAACAGGGCCGCAGACCTGCGAAAAGTACTGACAGACAAGACTTGTGCTCACAGTCTGTCACCTACTTCACCTACCAACAAGATCGCCGAAAAGGTGGGTGACAGCGGCTCGGGCGCATGCGAGTTCCGTCGCCGACCGCATAACCAATCACAAGAATTACCGCGGACTTTAAGGGAAAAGCCCCACGCGACGAGACGATCGGCCGTCTTATTATAATATAAATAACGACGATCGGCTGCGATCGCAGGAGGGCCCCCAGGAGCTTGATCTGCTATAAATAGAAGGTCCATAACACAGAATAAGGACCGCGAAATACACAAAGAAACAAGAGAGAGAAAAGAGAAAGACATTCTCACACATAGAACATCCATAGCAAGAATTCATGAGATCTCCATATCTCGATTCTTAGGCATTCTATACGCTCCATGACTTAGAAAACTAGAATCCTTTACACTCTTTGTGATAGATTCTAACATTAATATTTGTACTCAACCGTATACTTATTAATAAAATCTCGCGAGAGCATTCAAGCCCGGGATTAACAACCCCGGCAAATCTTGTGTCATTTAATTTCTCACGGACGTGCTCCCGCACTTGTTGGTTACTCGATCATTCCAGCAACCTTATCTTCGGATAATATTTTGGGTAACAACAGTCCCAACACAAAGGGGACCTACAGCGACGGCCATATAATGCCTCATACGGTGCCATCTGAATCGAAGCGTGCCAACTATTATTATAAATGAATTCCACCAAAGGCAGCTGGGCTTCCCAATCGTTCTTCCAATCAAGAGCACATGCTCGCAACATATCCTCTAGAGTCTGAATGGTTCTCTCTGACTGACCATCGGTCTGTGGATGAAAAGCCGTACTGAAATTCAACTGCGTGCCCATCGCACGATGAACTGCCTTCCAGAAGTGTGACACAAATCGCCCATCACGGTCTGATACAATGCTCTTGGGGGTACCGTGTAGTCTCACAATTTCCTTAATAAACAGCTGGGCCAATCTCTCGGGGCCCCATGTGTCCTTAATTTCCAAGAAGTGGGCTGATTTGGTCAGACGGTCCACAATCACCCACATCGTATTCATTCCTCGACGACTCGTCGGCAAGCTAGTGATAAAATCCATAGATATGTCCTCCCATTTCCACTCAGGAATCGGGAGCGGTTTCAGCATTCCTGCGGGTCGCTGGTGCTCAATCTTAACTCGCCGATGTGTCAAGCACCTCGAAACAAATTCGGCAACCTCACGTTTCATACTCCCCCACCAATAATTCTGCTTCAAATCCTTATACATCTTGCTAGAGCCCGGGTGAATAGAGTACGGGGTAGCATGGGCTTCTCTCATGATAGAGTTCCTCAACTCTTCGTCAGCGGGTACACAAACTCGATTTCTAAAATGTATCAATCCATCCTCGTGGATCACGAATCCAGGGGCTTTCCCCTGGGTTACTTCATCCCAAACTCGAGATAAGAATGGGTCCGTAATCTGCTTCGATTTTATCATATCATCAAGAGACGAAGAAATCTCAAGGGTGCAAAGTTGTCCCTGAACACGCTGTAACCAAACTTCAATTTCTGGCCTCATAAGGTCCAACTGCAATTCCCTCTGTGCTGTTAAACGGCTCAGCATCTGCTCCTGCACTGTCTTACGGCTCAATGCGTCGGCAACCACATTTGCTTTACCCGGATGATAAAGGATCTCGATATCATAGTCCTTGATTAATTCTAGCCACCTTCTCTGCCTCATGTTCAACTCCTTCTGAGTAAAAATGTACTTTAGGCTCTTGTGGTCTGTGAAGATCTGGCAGGTAACTCCATAAAGATAGCGACGCCAGATTTTCAAAGCAAACACCACGGCTGCTAACTCCAAGTCGTGGGTCGGATAGTTAACTTCATAGGGTCGCAATTGTCTCGATGCATAGGCGATTACTTTCCCTTCCTGCATTAGTACACATCCCAGACCCTGTCTCGATGCATCACTATACACCACAAATCCTTCCGTTCCCTTTGGTAAGACCAAAACAGGTGCCGAAATCAATCGACTCTTGAGCTCTTCAAAACTTTGCTGACATGCTTCTGACCACAAATACTTCTTGTCCTTCCGCAGTAAGTTAGTCATCGGTTGCGAAATTTTAGAGAATCCTTCTACGAATCATCGGTAGTAACCTGCTAGGCCGAGGAAACTACGAACTTCCTTCACGTTCTTCGGTGGTAGCCAATCTCGAATGGCTTCCGTCTTTTGTGGGTCCACTCTCACCCCTTCGGCTGATATCACATGCCCGAGAAAGACAACCTCAGGCATCCAGAATTCACACTTAGAAAATTTCCCATAAAGTTGTTCCTGCCTCAATGTATCGAGAACTTGGTGGAGGTGACTCTCGTGCTCCTCGTGGTCGCGAGAGTAAATCAGGATGTCGTCAATGAAAACGACTACAAAGCGATCCAGATAGTTAATAAAAACTCGATTCATAAACTCCATGAACACTGCCGGTGCATTAGTCAGTCCAAATGGCATCACCACGAACTCATAATGCCCATAGCGAGTACGGAATGCTGTCTTCGAAATGTCAGACTCTCGAATCCTCAACTGATGATAACCAGATCTCAAGTCGATCTTAGAAAACACGGCAGCTCCCTCAAGTTGGTCCAATAAATCATCAATACGAGGCAAGGGATACTTGTTCTTGATGGTTACTCTGTTCAGCTCACGGTAATCAATACACAATCATAGAGATCCATCTTTTTTCCGCACAAATAACACTGGTGCTCCCCAAGGGGACGCACTAGGTCGAATATAGCCTTTGTCACCAACTCCTGCCGGGTTCTTCAATTCTTGCATCTCGGTCGGAGCCATACGACGGTGCTTTTGAGAGCGGGACGTACAGGTTCTAACTCAATAATAAACTCCACGTCACGATGAGGAGGTAAGCGGCAACTCGTTTGGAAATACATCCGGTAGTCTCGGACTACCGGGATATCGCCAATTCAATCGGTCGATCACCGCTTTGGTCATGTAGCACCAATAACCAATACACCCTTGATTAAGCGGTTTCACTGTTTTCATAGCGCCGATGACTCTCCCGAGCAGTGGGATTATCACCTCGAAAAATACACTCGAATCCATCATCAAGTGGCGGTAACCATCCGCTTGCGGATACTGAGTATTGCATCGTGACGATCCATCCAATCGATACCCAAGATTATATCATCCTTAGGTAGATCGACTACAATCAGATTTGACAACCACTCACGGTCGTTCAAACAAATCGGACAGTCCTGGACTTCACGACTCCCAATAATTCTTCTACCATCAGGTAGACCAATCACGTAGGGCTCACAATTGATAACATGGTCTAGAGGCAAACGACTTAAACAAGAAGAAGATATAAAGGAGTGTGAAGCACCGGTATCAAAAAGAACACATACAGGCTGGGAGTGGATCTCGAGTATACCTGAAATCATGCTGGCCTCGGGATCATCAGCTTTCTTCATCTCGTAAATCTTGGGTTTCACAGTTCCGGCACCAGGTGTACCACCTTGATTCCCACGGCCCATTCCCCTATTCGCCCCGGTGGTCTGATAGGAAGCGGACGGAGGCATCCGGTTCTGGACAGAGGATTGAACTAGGGCATGAGACGCTACTGGTTCAGGTCCGGGTCCACCCCTGCAAAAACGAGCATGGTGACCATTTTTGCCACAAGTATGGCATGTGACGGCAGGCTTCGGGCATTTGGAGCTAATATGCCCCTGGTCTCCGCAGTTATAGCAAACAACAGAGGGGGGAACCGCTCGAGAGTGAGATCCAGCTGGCTTCGACGCCATGGGTGGTCGATCGGAAGGGTTTGGCAATGACTGAGGCTTCCTGAATGTCCCCCGGTTACTCTCAGTCTGGTTCTGGTTCCTGGACCTTTTGTTGTTGGACTGTGGTTGTTTCTTGGAAATCTCCTTCGCGGTGAGTTCGTACTCCAGAGCCTTCTCGATGAACTCTGGTAAGGTAGTACAGTGGTGATTCAACAGCTGCATTCTCATTCGGGGTTTAAGCCTCTTGAGAAAGTATTTGATCTTATCGGCCTCTGTTCGGATAATTGTTGTGGCAAAAGGAAGGAGTGCTCGGAATTTCTCAAGAACAGATAATACATCATCGTCTTGACGGGTCGGGTTCAAAAGTTCCTACAGTTTGGCCTCACGGAGTGGCCCAGGTAACGGTCTAGCATGAGGTTTTTAAATTCCTCCCAAGTGTAAACACCATCGGTGGCCTTCGAAAGCCACTGTATGAGCGCCTTTGCTAAGATAATACGCGGCTACCGAGTCGCGATTCTCTTCCGGGCAGTCCACCATCTGGAAAAGTTTCTCAAAATGCTCGATCCAATGCACAATGTCAGCAGACTCAGAGGAGCCTTCAAAAGTCGGTGGTCGCTGGCGAGAGATGTCGCTGATAATCCGACTCACGGGTCCACCAATCACAGTAGGAGGATGAGCCCCCTGCTGCTGGCCAGTAGCGGCCCTCTGCATAGCTTCCATTAGTTGACCCATCTGGGTCATCTGTGTCATCATGCCCTGCATTACGACGTAAGGACCGACACGCGCATCCCCGCGCCCACTGTGGTGCGATTGTTCCCTATAAGGTGAACCACTGTCTGCGGAACTCTGATCCGCATTCGCGCGTCTGTTGGCTCGAGGTATTTGGATTCGGCCCCTTCCGCGGCCTCGTCCCCCTCTGCCACGACCTCTCAGGTTTCTTTCCATACTGAAAGAATCAATCATAATGATAACCATAAGTACAGTTCAAGATACTAAAATTCATGCTAAGTTAATAGCAACAAGGAATCACATATTAAAGGAAAACGGTTATCCATACCACAAATGTCGCACCGAATATCATATCGGTGTCAAGTCGAACAATTTCAATTGTATAATCAATTCAGCATTTACCTCGGATTATCAATCAGATAAATCCTGTCACAATTCCTCGAAATAACATGATCAACAAGGAGACCCATACTGATATCAATATCATGCCAGTAATTAAATCATGGCTCATAAAGTACATACCGTATTTGGCTCGTAGGGTCAGGCACTTGCACAGTCACACGTGACACGAAGGTCTCTTGATACTAGTTCATTTCTCAATGACTCATAAAAGAAAAGAAACAACTCTACGATACCATCTTACGTAACACCCCAAAAGGCGGCTATTATAGTGCCGTGAATCCCACACTGGGACCCACTGGGCGATATCCAAAACAGAGTTAAATAAATATTATTTGTGATACCGAATCACAATGAATAGTCATTACTCCGATTAGGAGTTTATTAAAATATGGCCAACGGCCTTACAACACACAGGATCCGAAAAACAAGTATAGACCATATGGGGATGGAAAATACTTCGAATGTCAAATACAACCAAATAACAATTTAAATGAAGCAGGAAATAACATAACATGGTTTAACATAACCGGACAACAAAGACGAGGGCCCCCCGAACTAGTATCCTTCGAACCCTTCGCCGTCGACATGCTCTTCCCGTGCCTTGCCTTTGCCTCGACCTAAAATACAATACAAGTATTTCGCCCAACACAGTGTAAGATATACATGATAACCAATTCTTCCGACATTATACAATTCACATATATAGATCTCAAGAAAATCATTCCGACTATTAATCATACCCCTCGGGCGTATGAAACAATCAGTCACAAAATATCGAACACATCCAATCATACATGGACTATGAACGATTAACAATATAGCTCAAGATGGACATCACAGTACGCCCGATCCGGAAATGTGTCCGTGTAGATGTCCACCCATTATCGGAATCCGATATACGTGTGACAATGTACCTAATTAGCCTCACGAACTACGTCTCGTGTGCACAGTCCAATACGGAAACATCCACGTATGACTATACAAGTGCCAGGCTAAAAATCCTACACAATATCCAATCGGCACGCAGATATGATTCCGGAAATGTCACGACACAACATGACAACGAAGTTCAATGAAATACACATCCAATTAAGGATCAAGAAAAACTCACCAAAGTGAAAATAAGGACCAACAAGATCAACGATTCAAAACGGCATACTTGGGAATGCAATCCCATAACGGCAAGGACAATGTCAAATCACGACAAACGTCACATGGACAATTCATACACATGAAATATATAATCATCACAAGAATCTAATCATCATTATAACCAAGCAAGATAACTTGCCTTAATACGGAGACGAGAATAGTCCTCTTCTTGTCGGAGCAGGCGAACGGTCCTCGACTAATATTGTTTACTCGAACAATCAACCTTAAACGAAATACATTTTACTCAAAAACATATTCGTATAATTATCAATATAGGATTAGTAATACGTCAACCTACAATCCTTTAGAATAGTTTGTTACTACCAATTATTGAAGCCTTATGTCAGGAGTCCTTCTAACATCATTACAACCATAAGAATCGGTTTACAATATTTACCGAATGTTCGCATGGTTCATCATAAACAAGAGTTCTATCAAGGGTATGTTGAATAACCAATTATGGTGTTAAGATCATCTTATGATGATTAAACTTTCCAAAACATTAAAACGTTGAAAGGTAAAATCTGCACATTATGATTATTCTCCTCTCATCTAAATTGACTTTTAAGCTAACAACAAGTTCATAAGTTCTGAGATTACACCATACCCATGAGGGTTATCAAAGTCTTTGTTTACAAGGCTGGAAGATTCATTAACATGATGGTGAATTCACCATTTATCTAGTATGATGATCGAAACATTCTAAGTTCTCAACACCTTAGATTAATGAAAAGTTATTGTTGTAATTATCAAGATCCTTATCAATCTTCAAAGACTTGTGAAGCTGAACCATAATAATTTAAGGTTTCTAAGATTTCTGAACAAGATCATCTAATCCTATCTTTAACATTATCAAGTTCTTCCCAAGATAATTAAATACCTAAAATGGTGTTTAAACACTCAATGATATCAAGTTCTTGATTAAATCCAGTTATGATGGAGCTAACTGATCCAACAATGTTTTACTGAGTTAAATTCGTCCAACAAGATGAGTATGGTAGTTACAACATGATTAAAATCACTATATCATCAAGAACACCTCCATCTCAAACCCTTATTTAACATATTCATGAAAAGTGTTAAAAAGGTTGGATTAGAACTATGTTTTACTTGCTTAATCTAACTCTAGGTGAAGTATAATTCGTCATTAACATCAACATAAGAAAATAATGCAGAGAGGAAAGTACACCTACCTCCAGAAATGAAGAACAACTTCAATGCTATGAGAAAATATACTCCAAGCTCAAGAACAACTCCTAGTCTCCAAGGAAATGATCTCCACTCCAAGATTTAAGGCTTAGAAACAAGTTGGTGAAGGTTGATATCGTTTTGGTAGTGCAGAGGTATGATATGTGAAGAGAGAAATTCGGTTTGGGGTTGTGAAGAAATGAAAAACAGGCTGGTCCTATAAATAGACTGTGCAGACTTAGCGCACGCTATCGGGACAGTTTAGTGTACGCTAATGCACTTACGTACGCTATCCGGTCGATATTACGTACGTAGGCGGATTACAGTGGCTACTGTCTTGAATTATCGCAGGCCGTTAGCGCACGCTAACGAGAAATGGTTTACGCACGCTAATAAAAGTAGATTCTCACCGACACGACAGCTCAGACCTAGATCACATGCATGCTAACGGCTAAGGACTTCACGTGCTGAAGTCAACTGATGCCAAATTCCCTCTTAGCGCACGCAACAGAGGAAACCTTACGCACGCTAAGGCACAAGATTAGCATACGTTAATCGTACTGTGTAACGTGCGCTACATCAACAGAAAAATTCGAAAATGCAACTCTCTAATTAACATCAAATCATCACATTTGAAATGAACTAACAATGATATGATATTCAAATCTATAATACCTCAACATAATACTAAATGCAACGATTTATGATAATCAGATTATCCGAATAATACAACGACATGTAAAAATGAAAAGTTACAGTCGGATATTACATACACATATACATATATTTGTATTTTTGTAGGTAAAATCCCATTGACGAAGTTTTGTTTTGTAATCATCAAAAAAGGGAGAGATTGTTGGAACATTTTGTTCCATACATAAATTAAAAGTGTTTTGATGATTATAGTCGATAAACAAAACAAAACAACGAAGAGGCGAAGTAAAGAATCGAAGAAAACGGAGTTGCAAAGAGGCATTCTGGACATAGCTAACGTACGTAAACAAGAGCGCATAACGTACGTAAATGATTGAATATTACGTACGTAACAAAGTGTTATTAACGTACGTAACATGTTCAAACCAAGTGAACGTTGGAGGAGTCAAAGTCAGAAAAGCATGCAACGGACATATGACGTCATCAATAACATAAGCCTTAACGTACGTAATAGATGGTATGTTAACGTACGTAACCAAAATGACGAAACTCCCTGGACTGATTTGTGAATAGGCTTACATACGTAACCTTTCAAGGTTAACGTACGTAATCAAGCTTACATATGTAATCAAGCTTACATACGTAATGTGGAGGAGATAGCGTACGTAATGATGGTTCTGGAAGCTAACGGCTAGTTTGATGATGGAGCCTATAAATACCATTCTATGGTATTGTTTCAAGCACAACAACTTCAAGCATACGAGATAATCATCTGATATTCATATTGATATTATTGTTGTTGTAATATTGAGCTTACATTGAGTGATTGAGTGTTATACACAAAATCATACACGAGTGGTAAAGATACGATTGGATTTGGTGTTATTAGGATCAAGGATCCGGCATTATTAGAATCGCAATCGATATCTTCGTGAGGTTTATCTAGTACCGATAGAAAGCTAGAGAGGTTGATTCCTTGTCCTACGAAAAGGAAAACGGTTTAACTTGGACCGACACAAAGACAAGTACAAGTGGTTTATCACGGACCAATAGAAGACGTGATTGTAACGGTTATCCCTCGACCGATAGAAGAGAGGTGCAGAGGTTTTTATTTTGAACCTATAGAAAAAGATACCGAGAGAGGACGTAGGCTCGTTTATAGCCGAACCTCTATAAATCCGTGCGTCATTTAATTTCCACATTTTATTTTACGCTTCCGCAACACGGCGCAATATCCGATCTTGTACCCAACAGTTTGCCCCATTTCGAGTAGTTTCTTCTGGAAACATCGAAAATAGTTTCTTCTGGAAACATAATTTATTTTCTCGATTTCAATTATTTTCTTCAGGAAAAAATACTGCAATATATGCTTTGATACGTAACAAGCTCAATATGTAATTAATAAAAACTTCTGGTTCTAAGGCATGGTATACCGTTTAGGTATAATAATAGTTTATGTATGAAACTGCTGGTTTCATATTGATTACAATTATTTCTCATAAACCATAAAATTTAGATAATAATTTAGTTCTCGTGAGAACTATCACATAGTGAACTCAATTTTCACTTTTATCTATCATTTGTGTCATTTTGCACAAAAGATCATGGATAAATATCAATATATTTTCCATAGACTTAATTTGCTCTTAAGAGCATGTTATATTCGTAAAGAATATCAATCTTGCTACTTCGGGAGCAACGATATGTAATATTTATGATTATCATAAATCGTAACCATATATCAATCGTGCTACTTCGGGAGCAACGATATATAATCATAAATATTATATATAAATCGTAACAAATACGATTATTACATCAACATGAAATACATCTTACAATAAATATATTTTTCATAATTCACCAAATCAAAGCATATTCACAAATTAAAATGTGCTATGAATCAATTTCAATATATATAAAATTAATTGCTTTGGTACGCTTACTTACTACATAAATAATTCCAGATCTTTGATCATTGAACATGATACTAAAATATACCTTCTCTCCATAGCATGCACATTATCATGGGGCAACATATTTTCCTATATGCACGTAAAACATAAATATGGTTAGATTCATAAGTGTACAAATCAATGGACAAATGAATCATTAATTAGAAAAATATGGAAAATTGAGAAACGCCCGGAAAAGGGGCCACTGGGCTCGATAATTGGCCTAAAAAGGACTCGGGCGCGGCGATACAGCAACTCGGTGTTGGATGAGGCCGGATCTTCAAATTTTCTCGTAAAAATCTGCTTCTGTTCGGCGATAGATTCAGTAAGAAATATTATACAAAATCCGATCTACACCATTGAATATATTGATATTTATGTTAGCAAGTTGCTGTCAAAATTTCAACCTGATCCGACGGTTAACGATACGGGAAACGCAATTTTGCCGTGGCCTCATAGTGCAGAAATCTGCTCGCGGATTTTTTTTGCGAATTTCGGAAATCAGAAGAAAAAAAAACCTATTGTTAGAATATCGTGCTGATAATGTTTTATAAAATATAAAAATAAAAAGAACAGATTTGTTGACCCAGTTCTTTAATAATGACTACATCTGGGGGCATACCAAGCCAGGAGAGTTATTCACTATAATTTGTATTTCTGAGTACAAGAATACAATCAGAAGAGATATATTTATACTAATAAATAGGGATGTAACCCTAAAAGCCCACTAGGCATGTTAGTCAATTAAGTGTCTTATCCTGAAAGTAACGTCCATAAAATAATATATTTACAACATGCAAAAAATTATTCTTTTTGTGTATTTAAGGGATATGTGTATTTACAGTGGAAATTGGGTCATACCCCCTTCAATTATGTCTTATGATACCCGGTATCAGACCCATTCAATCATTTAAATTGCATGAGACCCCATGAATACTTTAGAACGATTGCACACTATCGTCAGAAATGGTACAAATATATAATTACTCTCTACATATGAGTGATCAATATTTTGCTGCAAAGAAACATATATAAAATTTCAATTCAATCTTCAATTACATATATATTCACCAACAAACTATTTTACAACAAAAATTGAAATAAAAGAATTTCAAAAAAATAAATAAATTTTTTTAATAAAATGAAGGGAAGAATAAAAATAATAAAAAAATACGTTTTTAATAAAATTTTTGCCTTTTCTTAATTGTGTATAATCATTTTAAGCGATTTTGATGTTTTTATATATTCTCTTATTTTATTTCATATTATTTATTATTTTAATATGTTTTTGACATTTCATCATTTTTATAACTTTTTATTTTAAAACTTTGTATTCTTTAAACTGCATATAATTATTTAAACTCTTCGACTAAATTATATATCTTCTGATTTTATGTCATATTATTTATAATTTTACATCTTTTTAAATATTTCGTATTATTTTTATTATTTAATTGCTTAACTGTGGTTAATGAGGGGTAACTAGAGATTAACTAAGGTCATACCAACGCCGTTAGTTGTAAATGGATGAAAGATGAGTAAGGAAGCAGTGTGCAACTCAATAGTAGAATTCAAAGAGTCTCATGTAATTTAAGAATTAAAGGGATCTGATGCCTATATGGTATAATTGGAGGAGGTATGGTGCAATTTTACCGTATTTATACATCTAAGTTAGGGTTGAGGAATATTATAACGGAGAGTTTGATAAGTGTAAAATTACGTCTTGCTTAACCGATTGAACAAAATCGAGGTTAAGAAAATATTACTGGGCCTATTAAATTTAGGCTAGAAAAATGGTTTGGGCCAAGAATAAAATATAAAAATGATAATTAAATTAATAATAATACTATTAGTATTATTAATAACGGCAATAATAATAAATGACTACTTGAAAATATCTGATCAAATTGATCCGGTCTTAGAATTTATGATATGTCGTATAAAATCAGTATGACTCTCATTAAATAAGATTAAATAAATTGACTTACAATAAAGTGAGAATAATATGTAAAACAATTACTTATTAAATGATTAATATTGTTATAAATAATAATATTATAACGTAAAAATTGAAGGTATTACACTAGCACACCAAGTTGCACTTCGAGGTTGATTCCAACATCAGGTGATTGGATCGAATTACTCTAATGACTAACTTAATATCACAAGAATATCTCCTATTGAATCCTCAAGTTAAGATTCATGCATACCTATTATTGGCCACATTATACTTATGAGCTGTACTTTTTTTTCGAAAATTGTTGCACTATGGAAGTCTTTGAAATGTGTTGCTGTAGTTACAGAAAACTGATATGATGCTTACATTGTTTGTAGAGTAAGTATAATATAAAATCACAAGTTGTACGCTAAAGTAAATGAGCAATTAAAAATAAAGATTTAACGTGGCTCGAGGCAACATCCTCTACGTCCACAGGGTCTCCACAAAGGAGTTATGTTTATTAAAATCAAAGTAGTACACAATTGATATCAGTTTAACTAAATATTATTCAAGCTGTATCTTTCAGATAGATTGGTACACTTGACTTTTAAGGCTTTGGCCATTCACATGGATTGGCTATAGATTGGTCTTGAACTTTGCCTTCTTCTCAAACAGATCAGAATTTGGTTCATATAAGCAGTCTTTGTTCCACATAGGTCGGAATATGGTTGCTTCATTTGTCCACAGGCTAACTTCTCAACGTAGAATAGGGTAGAGTATTATCGAACAATAGCTATAGTCTTTGAATCACTTTGTTGTATTTTGTTGTTCATTCGTTGAGGACTTCTATAGATCTCTTCGCTGTAGATATACGGTATAGGCTGAAGAGAGCTAATTTGCTCCTAAGTTCGTAGGAATGACACTGTTTCAAGTGTTGAGCAAATCCTCTGGTTGGACTATTTATAACCTTAGAAATAAATCCACTATAAATATAATCATTGGCCGGGTAGGTGAGATGTGGATGTTTTAGATTGGCGCCTGCTGAATTTTTGAATTAAAGTAAATCCATTTTTTCAGCATTAAATGCTTTAGATATTCTTCCAGCCTTAATTAATGCTCTGCACACCACAGTCTCCAGCAGCATTAAATGTTGTCTCCATCAACATTAAATGATCTTCAAAACCTCAAATCTTGTGACTCTAAAATTGCATTACTTACAACTGTTTGATGTCCAAGTCATATTCTATTGGGTTTTACACTTTAGTTTTCTAAGTAAAGTGCATACAACAAAGATGCTGTAGCCAACTGGACTTGCTGCTGTAGACTGAGTATTTGAATTTCGTTGTATACTTGGTTCCTATAGGAAAGCACTGTATGATCGGGGTTGCAGGATGAAATTATAGTTTTGCTGCATTTAACAAAATAATAGAGGGAATGTCCCCAATAATTTTCCCATTTTTGATAATGCTAAAACTATGAACTAAACAGCTTCTAAGTCTTCTGCTGAACGATTTGATCTTTAAACGACTTAGTCTAAAAATGAATAGCTCGCAAACATGTTCTAGAATATTCATCCTACTTATAGTAAGTTTTCACAAATTAAACTATGATTGACTCATAGGCATCATCTTATAGTAAGTTACTTAATGCTTACAGCTTAGTCTATGAACTGCTCCTAGGTGTAACACCCCGAGATATTCAGGATTATTACAGCGCCGTAAATCCTTGATATAAGGATTTACTAGGACAAGAATTTAAAAAACAACATTATTAAATACCAACCGTAAAATTTATTACTACATCACAAGTTTGAAAAGTACAAATTAGCCAACACCCAATAGTAAACCTCAAAAGACAAACAAAACGACAGCGTACTCGAGTACTTTATTAAAACAAAACACAACTGACAAACCATCCCAGCCGTAACATCACTCTGCACCCTCGTCATCATGCAGCTATAGTGGTTGTTTCCCCATCCTCCTGTATCCTGAACATAAAACAAATATCCACCCCTGAAGGGGTTAGCACAACGATGCTAGTACAAGTACGATAATAATACAACAACAGATTATTCAGCATCTCACAAAGATTAAAGACAACATCATCAACGACAACAATAACAATGAGGCTCTACTACGAGAAGACTCACAATACCGTACACAACATGATAACCATAACATGACATCACAACATATACTTGGTAATTTCGATGATCCAGCATTCACTGCATAAATCCCAAGATGATCTCGTCGTACCAACACGAGGTGGAAAAACCTGTCCAATGATCCAGCGCACGCTAGCATAGATCCCAGGAGGATCCCGTCGGACCAACACGAGGTGGACATACAACAACGACACATATGCACGTCAACATGTATAACATCAATACATAAAACATAATTAAAGTACTTACCTTTGAAAGATGGCAAGAAATAAATACTTCAACGACTTCAACAAACTCGAAGGCCGCCCCTTCGATCAACCGTTCGCAAATGTCGAACCTTACACAAAAGGAAATAACGACAACTCAAGTTACGTTACAATACTATCACACGAACATTCTAAACATTCCAATAGTGACCGAGTATAATCATCATTGTTCGGCTGATTCCCGGTTAACTACTCAAAGAACACTACGTCGAACGGATACCATACTACATGCGAAACGAAATGTCCTAATGGGGATAACACGTTGATGTCTACGGGTTTCCAGCATATTTAAATCGTTACAATTCACTTTCAAATCTGTCCAACTATTTCTAATGCATGTGTCAGTTAACTAAACGAGTTCATAATCATGAAAGTACGTTCAACCGAATTCTAGGTTAATCCCACGTATGATTCTCATTCTTCCGCAAGTAAATTAATCTAATCCATATTATATGTTCACCATGATTGTTACAATATGGTCATATCGTTATAACCCTTCATATGAAGATTATCAATCCAAACAATCTTTACAAATCCTGGATTGTACTTGAAGAACGATCATACGTTCATCATCTCGAATTCACCTAGTCTAAGTGACAACATAATCGATTCGTTCATCATATAATCATCATGAAATCATCATCAAGGCAGGTTAAAATCTTCAAAAATCACATCCTTACAATAGGCATAATCAAGGTTCAACTATTACCAATGAAAAGTCTACGTTCATCCAATCCAATCTTCCTAAACTTGTTGTTTGATTCATAAGGTTCATAACAAACTCCATAATCTCAGCACCATATTTACAGTATTCCTAAGAACAAGAATCTGAGGTTGGGAAACATCAACACACATTAATATGGATGAGAACGACGAAACACTTGGTGAAACTCAACACCGGGGGATTGAGCATCAATCCAAGAACGTCCATGATCTTTAAAACCAAGCAGAGAGGCTGATATAAGGAATTTTATAGGGATGGGAAACTCTCAAGCTTGCAGAAATCGGACAAGGAGTGGGGGTGAAATGAAAAGAGGTTGATGTCTATAAATAGAGTTTTAAACCTTACGTATGTTATCCACAAAACATTACGTACGCTAGCTGTCTAATGTACGCTAGCATCAAATCCTTAAGTATGCTATCGTCGAGCGGTAGCTCACTGCCTCATTTTCTATCCTCCATAACGTACATTAGCTGTAATATCCGGTATTTTTCTTTCCCTTGTATTTTCATTTTTGGTATATTTCTCGGTCATAGTGACCCTCATGTATCTTTCAGTATGTCCTTCCTGTCAACTGTTGAATTGTATTCTCGTTATTGTTCGTTGTTTCAACTTTCCTCACATGAGTTCGACTTTGTTAGATCACCATTAATTTTTGGTGACTCCAAAATTATAAATCTTTTCAATATTATAGAACATCGAGTTAGCTATCCAATGGTTCAAACGGTGAGTCAATCGGAGTCCGGACGAGAGAGTTATGGTCGTTTCAGTTTTTGGCCGAGCACTTCCACGAGCCTTTCGGCCGATAGGGGGGGTCGATAGACTCTACTGCCGGCATTCTGTATGGGTATCGGTTGGGCCTATCGGCCGATAGGCTGGCCGATAGGTAAATTTCTTCACCTTTGAACTTCCAGGAGCCTTTCGGCCGATAGGGGGGGTCGATAGACTCTACTGCCGGCATTCCGTATGGGTATCGGTTGGGCCTATCGGACGATAGGCTGGCCGATAGGTTCTGCTGTGTTACACTATAAATGTGTTGTTTTGAGCGTGAACAGCTCATTTCCTTCCCCATTTTTCCACTGCGTCGCGAGAGAGAGGATATAGAGGGGGAGAGTTCTTCATCCGGGGGTCGATTTTCATCATTTCTTTTCGGTTGTGAGGCTCGGATAATCAATCTAACGCGTGTTCTACGGATCTTAATACTTGAATCACTCAAGGTAATATCTCTTGAAACCCTACCTTTTTGGATAATTGGGGATTTTGGGGTTTTGTCCGATTCTTTCCGTTTCGTTGATGGATTCATGATGAATATGATTATTCTTGTTGGTATTCTTAGTTTCCCTACGGATTCATGGTATATTTCGTGATTTTTACGGAATCGAGAGGGTTCGGTTGTGGTCCGCCCTCGTTGTTGTTTGTATACGAATATACATGAATCGTAGGCGGGTTTCCGGGAGTATTCCATTTCCATAATCGTTTAGAAGTGGTTGTGATTGTGCTATTCAAATCGTTAGGTTCATTTCCGCCGGTTCCTTGCGGTCGTGTTCAACTCTTCCGTTCCGTTCGTGTCACCGTCTATTTAATCGAGGCAAGTATCCTTATGAACTTACAATCTTGACATAGTAGTATTGTATGAGAAATGGTGTGTGTGTGTATGCTCACTACGGGTTAGATCCGACGGGGTCTCGGTAGGGGTCCACAGAGACGTGGATCGACGAGCTTGCTTTTAACCACTACGGGTTAGATCCGACGGGGTCTCGGTAGGGGTCCACAGAGACGTGGATCGACGGTTAATTGTGGTGAAATTTTACAAATGTGTTTTGATATTGGCATTTCCGGAAATGAGTGCTTTCGAATGGTTTTCTTTATTGCATGCATTTACTATATGTGTAAGATGTAAATTGTCCATTTGGTTACTTGTACTAGCGTAATTGCTAACCCCTCTGGGGACCCGTTTTGGGGAAATTCGTTTTATGAATTTCAGGTCAGGTTCATCGAGGCAATGGGCTGGACCAGTACACGGATGATGGCCGTGCGTGATGATGGTGCACGAGTGATGTTTTAGAGTCTTTTACCTTTTTGTCTTTTGTGGTTTTGAACTAATAGTTGTACTCGAGTACTTAAGGGGTTCTTGTTCGTTTGAATTGTATTGTTGCTTATTATGTTGTGTTGGATGATGATGTTATATTGACCGGTTGAACCGGGTGGATTGTTCTGTTTTGCGTCTTTATGACGTGGTGTTATTTTATCGTTTCTGTGAGTCGTTGGGTATGATCTTTGTTCGGCTGGTGGGTCCCATATAGGGATTCACGGCGCTGTAATATACCTCGGATATCCCGGGGTGTTACAGAAAATGGTATCGAGCTCTAGGTTAATGGATACCTAGGCTTGTTGATTTATTGGGTCTTGTGGTGTTTTGTTTTGCACATCATCGTCACGCTGTCATGATTCCGGTACTACCAGTGTCCGTAAGTTTTCTTTCCTTTGTTCATTAATTTCTTGTATCGTACCCTTGATTCTCGAATTGTAATTGTCCTTTTCTTGTACTGATCCTCGTATGGCTTTTGCTACTTATTTAACTCCAGTATGGATGCTGGAAGAGGTCGTGGTCGCGGTCGTGGTCGTGGGCCGGCCGGGGGCGTGGCGGCCGGTGGAGCGGCCACGTCCACGGTCTTGAGCCGCGTGATCGCGACCGTCATAGCCATGCTTCTTCTCGGAGCGTGCCGATCTTGGTATCGCGGCCGTAATGCAACAAATGGTGAACCAAATGGCGGCGATAGCTCAGGCGGTTCAGAACCCGGATCAGGCCCACGCTAATCGGGGCGGAGCGGATCGTTGGCTCCAAGATGTCATCAAGATGCATCCTCCTCGGTTTGGGAGCTTCGGACCCGATGGGGGTGGGAAGGGTGGATTAAGGAGATATCTAAGGTCTTCGTTGCCACTAATCGCGTCGAGGAACGTAGAGTCCCTATTGCTCAATATTTTCTCACCGGGACGCTACTGACCGGTGGGAGGCCGTTGGGCCCAAAGACCATCTTGCCGTGAAATGAGTTTCAAGAGTTGATGGAGATGAATATTGCCGTGGCGATCAGACAGGCTCGGGTACATGCTTTTATGATGCTCAACCACGGGATATCCCCGTAGCTCAAGCCATTCTTGATTTTAACAAAGAGTTGGGTTATGTGAAGACCCAAGTTGTCGAGGAGAGTGACAAGATTTTCCATTTCTCCAGACGGATGAAGTTGCCGATCCGGGACTATATGTCGGGGCTCGTATGCACTACATTGAAGGATTATCGAGTAGGGCCCTTGCATATTATATTTCGGTTAAGGCGAGTGATGCGGCCCCCGAGAGTAAGAAGCAGAATTACCCCCGGAACATTTCGGGCCACAAAAGTGGGGGTCGCAGAGATCCCAATCTGCTAACTTCCCCTTGGCGGTGGTCGGCTCGTTCATTGGGGGTCCTCGTGGAACTACCAGTGCTCCTTTCCGTGATGTGAAGTGTTTCAATTGTGGTCGTACAGGCCACGTCAGTCGTACTTGTTTGAGCCCTTTGCTGACGTGTAATCAGTGTGGCCAGCCGGGCCACAAAGCTACTTTCTGTGCTGAGAGGGAGAGAATCCTTGGTGCCCGGGCTTCCATTCCAGCGCCTAGGGAACCAAGTGTGAATCAGGGGTCGTTTGCTCCTCAATCTCCGCCGAGTGCTGGTCGGGGGAGAGGTCGGGGTCAGCCCTCAAGAGGGGGAGCTTCCAGTGTTGGCTCCGCCCACCCGCGTGTCTATGAGATGCGGAAAGCCGATGACCCAGCGGCTACCGTGGCGACAGGTACCGTCTATATTCTTTCTCATCCTGTCAGTGTGCTTTTCGATTCCGGTGCTACGCATTCGTTCATATCTTTGGATTGTGTACGCCGTTTGAGTCTCGACTGTTTGATGCCTTGTGAACCCTTCATCGTTAAGCTTCCTAGCGGTGATAGGATCGTTGGTGATCAGGAGGTTCGAGACTGTTCTGTACTTATTTGTGAGAGGACTTGGCCCTCTAATCTTATTGTTGTAGATATTGAGGGTGAGGATTTGATTCTCGGGTATGATTGGCTCGAGCGGCATGGTACAATCATGAACTACCGCACGAGAATCATCACCATGTTAGCCGATGATGGCACCGAGCACTCTTTCGCCGGGCGAAGAGGGGAACAGTTTGTTATTAACGCCTTGAAGGCGATGAGACTCTGCGAAAAGGGTGTGCGGTTATTGGTGCTACGCCTTGAAGGCGGAGAATGGTGGAGTCGAGCTTTCGTCGATTCCGATCGTTAATGAGTTTTCGATGTTTTCTGACGAGTTACGGGATTGCCACCGAACGCGAGGTCGAGTTCGCTATAGAGTTAGAGCCGGGTGCGGCTCCTATTCAAGGCGCCTATCGCATGGCACCTTCAGAGATGTCCGAGTTGAAGAAGCGTTGAGTGAGCTTCTTGAGTCGGGGTATGTTCGACCGAGCGCCTCGCCTTGGGGTGCACGATCTGTTTGTGCGGAAGAAGGATGGTTCACTACGTTTGTGTATCGACTATCGTGAATCGAACAAGGTGACCATCAAGAACAAGTATCCTTTACCGAGGATTGACGACTTGTTCGACCGATTGCGAGGAAGCGGTATTCTCAAAGATTGATTTGAGATCGGGGTACTATCGGCTCGGGTGAGGGAGTCCGACGTGCAGCGGCTTTTCGGACGAGATACGGACATTATGAGTTTGTAGTTATGCCTTTCGGGTTAACTAACGCGCGGCGGTGTTCATGCGATTGATGAACAAAGTCTTTATCGAGTATTTGGATAAGTGTGTCGTCGTCTTCATTGACGATATTCTTATTTATTCGAGGAACGAGGAAGAGCATGCCCATCATTTGCGGATAGTGTTAGACATTTTGAGGGCCGAGCAACTCTATGCGAAGTTCTCGAAATGTGAGTTCTGAAGGAAGTGATGTTTTTGGGTCACGTGATTTCAGGAGGGGTTCGTGTAGATCCGGAAGATCGAGGCGGTATTGGGTTGGGCACCGCCCAGCGTGAGAGAGCTCAAGTTTCTTGGGTTTGGTGGCTACTACCGTAGGTTTGTCGAGGTTTCTCGGCGGCCCGACCACTTACACGGTTGCTCCGAAATCCGAGAAGTTCGTGCGGAATGACGAGAGGCGATCGAGTTTTGAGGAGTCAAGAAGCGTTTGACTTCAGCCCGGTTTTGGCGTTGCCATGTGGTAACGAGGGTTTCGCCGTTTTTAGCGATGCTTGGTCGGGGTCTTGGGTGCGTATTGATGCGGCACGGCAAGACCATTGCCTATGCGTCGAGGCTTGAGGCCGTATGAGCTTAACTACCCTACTCACGATTTGGAGTTAGTGGCGGTTGTCTTTGCACTCAAGATTTGGCGTCACTATCTTTTCGGCTCTGCATGTCGATTTTTACCGATCACAAAAGTCCGAAATACATATTTACTCAATGAGAGTTGAACATGAGACAGAGGAGGTGGTTAGAGTTGATTAAGGATTATGACCTCGAAATCCTTTATCATCCGGGTAAGGCGAATGTCGTGGCCGCGCCTTGAGTCGGAAACCGATTGCGTTGCGGCAGCTTGAGGTCCTTACGCCTCGGTCCCGAGCTTGGCGGGCTTTGATCGGGTTAGATGTTGAGGTTTCTTTGCTGGATCTGTCGGGCAACTTTGTGCCTTAGAAATTTCGTCGTCTTTGATCGATGAAATTAAATCAAGCAATTAGAGGATCCGATGATTACTCAAATCCGAGAGAACGTTCTTAAAGGAAAGTCTCACGGGTTTGTGATTCACGAGGATGGCGTTTTGAGATTCAGTCGGCTTTGTGTGCCGAGCGATCCGAGGGTTGCGGCAGGTATTTTGCGTGAGGCCCATTCCACACCCTATTCCGTTCATCTTGGCTCGAGTAAGATGTACAAGGACACGAGGAGGAACTTCGGTGGAATGATATGAAGGAGGAAGTCGCACGGTTGTGGCGAGATGTTTGACTTGCCAACAGTCAAAATCGAGCATCGGCGACCGTCAGTTATTGCAGTCACTTCGTTCCGGAATGGAAATGGGAAGATATATCGATGGATTTCATTACGAGTTTGCCGAGATCGAGATCGAGGCATGAATATGGTTTGGGTGATTGTTGATCGTCGACCAAGTCGGCACATTTTCGAGCATCAAGGACACTTGGGGCCCGGAGAAGTTGGCGATATATTTATCGCCGCAGTTGTGAGGCTTCACGGTACTCGAAGTCTATCGTTTGGATCGTGATGGCCGTTTAAATATCGCACTTTTGGCGGTGCATAAGGCGTTGGGTACCCGTTTGCATTTGAGTACCTCTTTCCATCCTCGGTCGGATGGACGGTCGGAACGCACTATCCGGACATTCGAGGACATGTTGCGTGCTTGTGCCCTCGATTGGAGCAGCGATCGGGAGGAGCATTTGTCATTGATCGAATTCACGTACAACAATAGTTGGCACGCGTCGATTCGGATGGCACCGTATGAGGCACTTTATGGGCGGCGATGTCGATCGCCGATTTGTTGGAATGAGGCGTCCGATTTGGTCGGGACCGAGCCGGATGTCGTTTTAGAGACGAGGCGGAAGATAGAGTTAATTCGGGAACGGATGTTGGCGCCTGAGTCGGCGAAGTCATATGCCGGCGTCCGTCGTCGACCTTTGGAATTCGAGGTGGGAGACCACGTTTTGCTAAAGGTGTCGCCGGCGAAGGAGTTTTTCGTTTTGGGAAGAAAGGAAAGGCTGAGCCGAGATTTATTGGACCCTTTGAGATTCTCGAGCGAGTCGGTGAATTAGCGTACCGTTTGGCGTTACCTCCAGCCTTGAGTCATGTTCATAGCATTTTTCATGTTTCCCGATTGAGGAAATATGTTCGATCCTAGTCACGTCATCGATTATGGCGAGATTGATATTCAAGATATTACTTTTGAGGAGCGTCCTTTGAAGATTTTGGAGCATCGTGAGAAACGATCGAGGCATAAGACCATCCCTTTGGTCAAAGTTCGGTGGTCGAGACACGGTGTCGAGGAGGCAACTTGGGAAACCGAGGATAGCATGCGTGCTAGGTACTCGGAGTTGTTTGTTTCTTAAGTTTCGGGACGAAACTTATTTTTAGAGGGGTAGAATGTAATATCCGGTATTTTTCTTTCCCTTGTATTTTCATTTTTGGTATATTTCTCGGTCATAGTGACCCTCATGTATCTTTCAGTATGTCCTTCCTGTCAACTGTTGAATTGTATTCTCGTTATTGTTCGTTGTTTCAACTTTCCTCACATGAGTTCGACTTTGTTAGATCACCATTAATTTTTGGTGACTCCAAAAATTATAAATCTTTGCAATATTATAGAACATCGAGTTAGCTTTCCAATGGTTCAAACGGTGAGTCAATCGGAGTCCGGACGAGAGAGTTATGGTCGTTTCAGTTTTTGGCCGAGCACTTCCAGGAGCCTTTCGGCCGATAGGGGGGGTCGATAGACTCTACTGCCGGCATTCTGTATGGGTATCGGTTGGGCCTATCGGCCGATAGGCTGGCCGATAGGTAAATTTCTTCACCTTCGAACTTCCAGGAGCCTTTCGGCCGATAGGGGGGGTCGATAGACTCTACTGCCGGCATTCCGTATGGGTATCCGTTGGGCTGTCGGCCGATAGGCCGGCCGATAGGTTACTGTGTTACACTATAAATGTGTTGTTTTGAGCGTGACGACTCATTTCCTTCCCCATTTTTCCATTTGCGTCGCGAGAGAGAGGATATAGAGGGGAGAGTTCTTCATCCGGGTCGATTTTCATCATTTCTTTTCGGTTGTGAGGCTCGGATAATCAATCTAACGCGTGTTCTACGGATCTTAATACTTGAATCACTCAAGGTAATATCTCTTGAAACCCTACCTTTTTGGATAATTGGGGATTTTGGGGTTTTGTCCGATTCTTTCCGTTTCGTTGATGGATTCATGATGAATATGATTATTCTTGTTGGTATTCTTAGTTTCCCTACGGATTCATGGTATATTTCGTGATTTTTACGGAATCGAGAGGGTTCGGTTGTGGTCCGCCCTCGTTGTTGTTTGTATACGAATATACATGAATCGTAGGCGGGTTTCCGGGAGTATTCCATTTCCATAATCGTTTAGAAGTGGTTGTGATTGTGCTATTCAAATCGTTAGGTTCATTTCCGCAGGTTCCTTGCGGTCGTGTTCAACTCTTAGTTCCGTTCGTGTCACCGTCTATTTAATCGAGGCAAGTATCCTTATGAACTTACAATCTTGACATAGTAGTATTGTATGAGAAATGGTGTGTGTGTGTATGCTCACTACGGGTTAGATCCGACGGGGTCTCGGTAGGGGTCCACAGAGACGTGGATCGACGAGCTTGCTTTTAACCACTACGGGTTAGATCCGACGGGGTCTCGGTAGGGGTCCACAGAGACGTGGATCGACGGTTAATTGTGGTGAAATTTTACAAATGTGTTTTGATATTGCCATTTCGGAAATGAGTGCTTTCGAATGGTTTTCTTTATTGCATGCATTTACTATATGTGTAAGATGTAAATTGTCCATTTGGTTACTTGTACTAGCGTAATTGCTAACCCCTCTGGGACCCGTTTTGGGAAATTCGTTTTATGAATTTGGTCGGAGTTCATCGAGGCAATGGCGCTGGACGATTACGGATGATGGCCGTGCGTGATGATGGTGCACGAGTGATGTTTTAGAGTCTTTTACCTTTTTGTCTTTTGTGGTTTTGAACTAATAGTTGTACTCGAGTACTTAAGGGGTTCTTGTTCGTTTGAATTGTATTGTTGCTTATTATGTTGTGTTGGATGATGATGTTATATTGACCGGTTGAACCGGGTGGATTGTTCTGTTTTGCGTCTTTATGACGTGGTGTTATTTTATCGTTTCTGTGAGTCGTTGGGTATGATGCTGTTCAGCCTGGTGGGTCCCATATAGGGATTCACGGCGCTGTAATATACCTCGGATATCCTGGGGGTGTTACATTAGCAACATTTTACGTACGTAATTTGATCAACATAGCGTACGTTATTCTGTCCCTCTTAACGTACGCTATGATTTGTTGACTTGCTTAAACAAAAAGTTGTCCAGGTTTACGCGGGGGATCCGACAATATCCTCATCCGGATCTACACGCCGACCTCACTCTTGTCTTGACCATATCTTACATACGTTACGCTTACAACATAACGTACGTTATCTATAGCTCTTAGCGTACGCTACGTACACTCATTAACATACGTTAATATCATGCAGATGCATGCATGAATTTACAAACTCCACACAATGCTATCATGAATATAGGAATACGGATACATATTAATCGTACTTCGATTATTATACAACATAATCAAACACCACAAGATTCAAATACAGATGAAAATACACAACAATTATCCGGGTATTACATACTCCCTCTCTAAAAAGAAGTTTCGTCCCAAAATTTAAGAGAGAAATAACTCTGGTATCTCGACTTCATACTATCCTCAGTCTCCCAAGTTGCTTCTTCGACTCCATGTAATGACCATTAAACTTTAACCAAAGAGATGGGTTTATTCTTCAATTGCTTGACTCGACTCTCGAGTATCTTGATTGGCTTCTACTCGAATGTGCCATAATTAGCTACTTCAATCTCTCCGAAATTGATGACATGACTGGGATCTGGTACATACTTCCATAATTGGGACACATGAAACACATTATGAACGTGACTCAATGATGTAGGTAAGGCCAACCTGTACACCAACTCCCAAACTCTTTCAAGAATCTCGAATGGTCCAATATATCTTCGACTCAGCTTTCATTTCCTTCCAAAATGAAAAATTCCTCGAGTAGGAGAAACTTTAAGAACTACATGATCCCCCATTTCAAATTCTAATGGGCGACGACGAACATCTGCATAAGACTTATGTCGACTCTGGACAGTCAACAACCTTTCACGGATTAGAGTTACCTTTTCTTGAGTTTGTACTATCAATTCTTGTTCTGTCCTAGTTGAGTCTGATGAATCATCCCAGTATAAGGGTGATCTACATCTTCTCCCGTACAACACTTCGAAAGGTGCCATCTTAGTGGAAGCATGCCAACTATTATTGTAGGTGAAATTAATCAATGACAGACGCATTTCCCAGTCAGTCGACCAATCTAAGGCACAAGCCCTCAGCATGTCTTCTACTATTTGAATAGTCCTCTCGGGCTGTCCATCAGTTTGAGGGAGGTAAGCCGTGCTAAATCTCAACTCAGTTCCCAAAGCCTTATGAACTGCTTTCCAAAAATATGACACGAAGCGACCATCCCGATCCAAAATGATGGTTTTCGGTGTACCATGCAATCGGACTATCTCCGCAATAAATACTCGTGCCAACCTATCTGGTCCCCAAGTATCCTTAATGTCCAAAAAATGAGCTAATTTGGTTAGGCGATCAACTATTACCCAAATCATATCCATTCCCGTCCTGGTCTTTGGCATATTGGTGATAAAGTCCATTAATATATCTTCCCACTTCCATTCAGGAATCGGAAGTGGATTCATGATAAGTGTCAGTTTTAGACACTTATCCATGGTTTGTATCGATAAAATTCAACCATAATTGAGTTAGTCTACTCGTTTTTTGCTATTAATTAATTAGTTTTTTTATTTTATTTTTATCGGATGATGATCGGATTAAATAACTGATTAACTCAAGAAATAACATGTTTATTAAATATTATCTTTGTTGAATTTTGATATATTCATGTTGTAGGGCTTTCCGAGATGAATTCGGCAGTCTTTCCGGATTCAAAATCAGAGTTATATATCAAAAGTTATCATCCGAAGAAGATTTGGGGCAAAAACGCAAAGTCTGAGAAATTCTGGGCTGAAAACGTAACTCTAAAAGCAACCAGTGAGCAAATTGACGAAGACAAGTTACGGCCGTAACTACTGGATGTTACGGCCGTAAGTCATCCAAGTTACGGCCGTAACTCCTTAATGTTACGGCCGTAACTCTTGACAGATTGTTATGATTTGTCTAATTTTTAATACCTTTTGTGTATTATCGAGGGGATGGCTGATATTGATCCGATCTAATGTAATAATGCTGGAGTTTTGGAGCTATTAAATGACTTTACGTGTATAAATAGACCCCTTAGATCCTTCATCATTCATCATTCATCTTATAATTTTCCATTTTTTGTAAACTTTTCTTTTTGTGTGAAAAACACACTTGTTTTCTTAGTGATATTTGTAAGTGTGGTATAGCATATGTTGTTCAGAGAGTTTATTGCTTCTATCTCCTTTATCTACTAAGGGAGTTAGGATCAATTCTTTCTCTTGATTCAACTAATAATGACCACACAAGCTTGTAATATGTGTAATAAACCCTTCATGGGCTAAGTAACCTTTAGTTGGGATTATAAACAAGGTTAGTCATGTTATTTATGTTTGTTTAAAAGATCTATTGTGAATTACTTATTATTGTGTGTGATTTTCATCGTTTTAACAATCTTTATTTATTTGGCCAATAAATGAAGATATTTATGGTCTTCATATGTTTCGAAAGAACATATGTTTGATTAGATCAAATGATCTTCACTCTAAGTTGTTCTAGGGGATATAAATATACCTCTAGTCCTTAGATGATTCTTTAAGTTATTTTCATAAATCCTAATGCTATGTATTGAAGCCAATCAACATAGAAATATAGTGGATTGATTCAATATGTAAGGGGCGTTTTATAGTTCGAAAGAGAAACTGTCTTTTTAAGGAAAATCGAATCTACACAACATAATAAGTAAATTCATCTTATGATCTCCTATACATCTTTTATAACTAATGATGAACTAAGTTTGTAATCCCAACTATTTCATTTTATCGTTTAAACAATCTATTATTATTGCAATCTTTTTATTTTCTTAAAATATTAGAACTATTATTGCATTTACTTTGCAACTATTAAACCAAACTCTTTAATTGTGTGTTTCACTCAACTTATATCTATAAAAATAGACTAATAGTGTATAATTCAGATTATAACCAAACTTCCTTGTGGGATCGATAAACCGGACTCAAAAAGTCCACATTACTACTTGATACGATATCCTGCACTTGCGATAGTTACACTAAGAACGCGTCAAGTTTTTGGCGCAGTTGCCGGGGAAGTATAAGTTATATTTGAAATCTTACATTGTAAACTATTTTTATAGGTACAAATTTCTTGACATTGTAACTTAGTACTCAATTGTGTTTGTCCAGTCAAGTGGCGGATAACGGTACTCCGTGACTATTAAAGTCGGATTTTTCAGTTTCCCACAACAACTGATATTTGTAGATATTTTCTTCAATTATTTTCATTGTCTTTTTATTTATTTTTTTTATCATGGAAGAAACTTTGAATAAAATCGAAAAAAGATTTCCCTTTCTAAGCAAAAATGTCATTTTAAAGATTTATAAGACGAGACTTGGAAGGATGAGGTTGCTTATGAATAAAAGCATACCTTTTGACATAAGATTCATAATTGAATCCAAAGTAAGAATAGAAGGTGAATTCACAGAAACACCGACTAGATTTTTACCAGGGCTAGAAAAAAGTTCATATGCCAAGAAACGACGAGCAAAGATGATAGCCGTTTGTTATAAATGTGCTAGATGGAATTGTAATTTAAAATTTTGATCTTTGGGAATTCAATCTACAAACAGAGAAGATAAAATTCAATTCATTAAGGATGGTCTGAATAAAGAGAATTTAGATGATATCGAAATTTCTCTTGACACGCATCCTAGTGGACTCGTACATTATGGAATTCGATGTTTGTGGAATAAATTCAAACCAGAATATGAACAACGTCTTGGGAATCTGACGTTAAAAGACCCTGTTTGCCAATTTGTAAGAAAATTGGATGGGAAGCTTCTCCCCGACTCATAGAAGGCGTTTAGGCCATTTCTGAACGTAAAATTAGAGGAAGATGTGAGCCACAATCACAACTACTGTACATACGCGTAAGTATATTTTATTTTTGTTGTGTGGTGATATTTTCTGAATAAAAAAATATGATACGCGATAAATGCTTTCATTATTCTATTGAGTAGTTGAAGCGCAATCAAGGCAATCACAAACTTGTTAAACAATTTTTACCTTCTTTTTCTTCTATAAATAAACTTTGTGACTGTTTCTTTTATTCATCCCTCAAACTTGCACTTTTCTCTGTTTCTCTCTAAAAAAATTTCTTTTCAAAAATAGAGTCATCATCTTCAACAAAAAAATTTAGCACAGTCTGCATTTTTGGTGGAGCTAGTTATGGAAAAGAGGCATGCTTTACTGAAGCAGCCCACAACTTGGGTCGTACCTTAGGAGAAAAATGTATTAATGTAGTTTACGGAGGAGGAAGTCTAGGACTAATGGGACGAGCCGCTGCTTCTGCCTATATGGAAGGAGTAAGAGTGTTGGGAATAATCCTAAAACCTCTGGCTGAAAGTAAAATCACCGGGTCAACTATTGGAGATGAGTTTAGATCTGTAAATATGCAAGATCGCATAACTCACATGATGAATAATTCTGGCGCCTTTATCACCCTTCCCGGTGGTTTTGGCACCCTTGAGGAACTTTTTCATGTGGTTACCAGAGCCCAGCTAAATGTTCATCAAAAACCAATAGGTCTGCCTAATGTCAATGGTTTCTTTGATGGTTTACTATCTTTCATCGACTACTCTGCTGAAAAGGGTTTTATTTCCGAGCATGTTAAACGAATCATATTCGTTGCAACAACACCAGAAGAACTAATCAAAAAACTCAATGAATTTGTTCCTCAACCAGATCCATCTCTAGCTAAAATTGTCTGGGTAGAAGATTTTACCGTGAGAAAACGAAAAATGGATTCATTCCTCTCCCTTTAATAACCCATGTCGGACCTCTTGTATTTTTATTTTCTGTCGTGTGTAATAATCGTGCTAAATGATGGCAGGAGTTTCTTCTTGATCTCTTGACGCGCATCTATTCGCGATTTATGTATTGTTATTTTATTGCTGTAATTTTTATTGTGTTTTTTTTATAAAAGCATTGATGGCAGCGTAAGGCGACTCTTCGGACTTTCTTGATGCACATCTTAAAAATTGTGTTATACTTCCAAGTATATTTTATTTTCTTTTGTTGTGTGCCTCGTATATTTATTCTCTTGCAGATTCTAAAAGGCGTTAGCTCAAGCATCAACTTTCTTAACAGGGAGTATTCTGCTTTTCTGCATTGCTTTTTATTTTAAAAACTCAGGACAATTTTATTTTCAAGTTTGGGGGTGGTTTGTTTAATTATTTTTGTGTGTTGGTATTTTGGTGTGTTATATTTGCCTTAATTTTTTTAATATATATATATATATATATCAAAATTATTTTGATTTTTGAGATTTCTAGATCTGACCATAACACCAATAAGTTAGCTATATACAAGCTTCTAAAAATCGTTTTAACCAGTAAAAAAAAAATTGTATATTCCAAAATTTTTGAGCCTTAATCTCTCTTTCCAAGCCTTGTAGTTATCATAAAAAAATCGAGTCATTCGTTACCTTATGAAAAGAAGAATCAGTCGGTTGATGAAAAATAGAACTGAAATTTAGTTAATTTGTGGAGTTTGTGATTTTTCATGCTTAACTAAAAAATGATTTTCTGCAAAAATTCTATTCCCTAAAAAAAAAGGAGTCATTGGTGAAAAGAGCTACACGTTAGTAAATAACGGTGTGAAAACTATCACCTAAAAAAATAAAATGACGAAAAGAAAAAGTGTTGAGCAGCAACAACTGCCTAATTTTGGGGGTCTTAAATTTTGCGAAAAATAAAGGACTAACCATTGTTGGTGCGTAGCTGCCGTCTCAGAAAAATTGGTGAAAAGAGCTACACGTTAGCAAATAACGGTGTGAAAGCTATCACCTTTTTAAAAAAAAATGAGATAGAAATTGTGTTAGTGAAAATAGCTACATGTTAGCAAATAACGGTGTGAAAGCTTTCACTAAAAGGGATGTAGTTTATGAGCAGATTTGAATTAATTAGCGGCTGAATTTCAATACACTCAATTTTGTGAAAATCACAATATTTGATGACGCCAATAAAATTCTTCTTCATATTGAGTCGAAAAATAAACGAGTGATCGAGAGCAACCATTAAAGGGAGTCGTGTGTATAACGAGTGGGAAAGAAATAATCAGCCTTTTGGGGGGAAAACCTTGCATTTTGGAATTACAAAATAAAAACCGTGTTTTAACTTCAAAATCATCAGTAGATTTATTTTGAATCTTGATGTAACACCCCCGAGATATTCGGAGTATATTACAGCGCTGTGGACCCCTACATGGGACCCACCAGGCTACCACTAGGAAACACCCCTCGACTAACCATCTCGGTTAGCTAGAACACACATTTAAATAATATAACATATAAAGGTACGCCCGGAGTAACCGGCGAAATAAGCAATAGTCGACAATGTAGCAATTTAAAATAATACAACACGGGGTTTGAATTGAAAAGCCTAAGTACTCGCGATCTGATCTATCGGTTATAAATATAGTAAACAACCAGATCGAAGTGGACAAAAGAAATAAGTAGACTCGAGTGCACATGTCAACGGCCCCGGCCAACATCCTCGTACTGTCCCAGCGCTCGCTCGTCCGGATGATCATAACCTGAAATCCATAACAAGAATTTCCCCAAAACGGGTCCCCAGAGGGGTTAGCAATTACGCTAGTACAAGTAATCAAGGCAAACCAATCGCTTACACATTTCATAGTACATGCACCAATATCATTTCAAAAACCAAGACCAGACATGTCTTTTCCGGAAACAAACAGTCAAACCATTTGCCTAGGACCGGGACGAAGCCACGAATCCCACCCGAGGCCTCTAAGGACCCTCCCGAGCTGGCCATTTCATAAAACAAATCACGCACATGCATCGCCTAGGACCGGGACGAAGCCACGAATCCCACCCGAGGCCTCTAAGGACCCTCCCAAGCTGGCTAGCGAAACAAACTCATGAATCCAGAGTGAAGTCATAGATTCCCCCGAGGCCCCGTCGGACCCTCCCAGGGTGAGCAAAGCACACACAATATACATTACCATTTCATGTTAAGCATAAAGGTTTCCAAAAGAGTACTTGCCTTGAATAATAAACGACGCAACGAACGGAAGGAAAAACACCGGTGACCGATAGGAGCCGATAATCACGAACCTAACGATACGAAGAACACAATCACAACCAATCCTAAATGAATACGGAATTGGAATACACCCGAAAACCCGCCTACGATTCATGTATATTCGTATAGAAACAACGACGAGGGCAGACCACAACCAAACCCTCTCGATTACAAAATTACTACGAAATATACCATGAATCCATAGGGTAACCAACGAAATCAACAAGATTAATCATGTACATCATGAATTAATCTAACATACGGAACGAATCGGATGAAACATGAAAACCCTTTCAATTACCCAAAACAAGGTTTTAGGAGTTTACCTTGAATAATGACGAAGAACATGATTAGAGGTTGATACTATGCTCCAAAAACTCGAAGAAGATGATGGCTCGGAGTTATCAAGCTTCAAATCGCCGGAAATGCCAAGAAGATCGCCTAGGAGTCGGATGGGGAGGAGAAGGAGTGAAAATTGCCGAAATTGGTCAACCCCTGGGTTTATAAACCCAGGCCGCGTTACGTACGTTAGCCACCACATGCTAACGTACGTAAGCCGTATTACGTACATAAGCCATAAGGGCCTTACGTACGTAACCAAAAAGGCAGAATCGCCTGAACTGGAATACACTAGGGCGTTACGTACATAACCAAAAAGGGTGTTACGTACGTAACCAAAAAGGCAGAAGTGCCTGTACCGAATTACACTAGGACGTTACGTACGTAACCAAAAGGGTGTTACGTACGTAACATTCCTTTATGTGGAGCACAGGCCAGAAATGAAAGAGGGAGGTACCGAAAAAGAATCGAAATACAACGGTGAACAATTCACGATGGTACGGACGTAAGGGGCACAAGCAGCGAACTTAAGTGCCGAAGGAAAACATATTCCCGACTACTCAAAGGTTCAGAAAAACAACATCAAACGTAAATTTCCCAAAAGTTTGGGAAATTTACAAAACGGTCCAAACATGCGAAATGTACGAAACATGGTCGAAACACCAACAAAAGCTCACAACGCCCACAATAACATGAGATCGATCTTCGGCAACCCCAAAACGGCGGTTCCGAACGACGATTACGATAATATGCGAAATAACAACATGAAACATCAAATCGAGTAAAACGAGTCCGAATCAAGCTCGAACGACAAAAAGTTCCATATTAAATGTCCTCAAAATGTCAATACGGTTACAAGCGAGTTGTTAAAAACGAAAATGCACTAAAATGAGAATAATAAGAGAAGGGAAAAATGCGGATATTACATTCTACCCCTCTAAAAACAAGTTTCGTCCCGAAACTTAAGAAATAAACAACTCGGGATACTTAGCACGCATGCTATCCTCGGTTTCCCAAGTCGCCTCCTCGACACCATGTCTCGACCACTGCACTTTGACCAAAGGAATGGTCTTATGCCTCAGTCGCTTCTCAGGGTGCTCCAAAATCTTTAAGGGATGCTCCTCGAAGGTAAAATCTTCGGCAATATCGACCTCGCCAAAGTCGATGATGTGACTAGGATCCGGAACATATTTCCTCAGCTGGGAAACATGAAAAACGCTATGAACATGACTCAAGGCCGGGGGTAACGCCAAACGGTATGCCAACTCACCGACTCGCTCGAGAATCTCAAAGGGTCCAATAAATCTCGGACACAACTTCCCTTTCTTCCCGAAACGAAAAACTCCCTTCGTCGGCGACACCTTTAGCAAAACGTGGTCTCCCACCTCGAATTCCAAAGGTCGATGACGGACGTCGGCATACGACTTCTGTCGACTCTGGGCAGTCAACATCCGTTCCCGAATCAAATCTACCTTCCGCCTCGTCTCTAGGACAATATCCGGTTCGGTCCCGACCAAATCGGACGCTTCATTCCAACAAATCGGAGATCGACAGCGCCGCCTGTAGAGCGCCTCATATGGTGCCATCCGGATCGACGTGTGCCAACTATTGTTGTACGTGAATTCGATCAATGGCAAATGCTCCTCCCAGTCACTACTCCAGTCGAGAGCACAAGCACGCAACATGTCCTCGAATGTCTGGATAGTGCGTTCCGACTGTCCATCTGACTGGGGATGAAAAGAGGTACTCAAATGCAAACGGGTACCCAACGCCTTATGCACCGCCTGCCAAAAGTGCGATACAAAACGGCCATCACGATCCGGAACAATAGACTTCGGAGTACCGTGAAGTCTCACAATCTGCGCGATAAACACATGAGCCAACTTCTTCGGGCCCCAAGTGTCCTTGATGCCCAGAAAATGTGCCGACTTGGTCAGACGATCAACAACCACCCAAACCATATTCATGCCCGATTTCGATCTCGGCAAACTCGTAACGAAATCCATCGATATATCTTCCCATTTCCATTCTGGAACGGGAAGTGGCTGCAATAACCCAGCCGGTCGCTGATGCTCAATTTTGACCTGCTGACAAGTCAAACATTTTGCTACAAATTGCGCGACCTCCTCCTTCATATCATTCCACCAGAAGTTCCTCCTCAGGTCCTTGTACATCTTACTCGAACCAGGATGAACGGAATAGGGTGTAGAATGGGCCACACGCAAAATACTCTGTCGCAATTCTGGATCGTTCGGCACACAAAGCCGAATCTGGAATCTCAAAACACCATCCTCGTGAATCACAAACCCAGGAGACTTTCCCTTAAGAACGTTCTCCCAGATTTGAGTAATCATCGGATCCTCTAATTGCTTCAGCTTAATTTCATAGATCAAAGACGACGAAATCTCTAAAGCACAAAGTTGCCCGACAGCTCCAGGCAACAAAACCTCAACATCTAACTCGATCAAAGCCCACCGAAGCTCAGACTGAGGCGTAAGGATCTCAAGCGTTCGCAATGCGATCGGTTTCCGACTCAAGGCGTCGGCCACGACGTTCGCCTTGCCCGGATGATAAAGGATTTCGAGGTCATAATCCTTAATCAGCTCTAACCACCTCCTCTGCCTCATATTCAACTCCCGCTGAGTAAATATGTATTTCAGACTTTTATGATCGGTAAAAATCTGACATGTAGAGCCGAAAAGATAGTGACGCCAGATCTTGAGCGCAAAAACAACTGCCACTAACTCCAAATCATGAGTAGGGTAGTTCAGCTCATACGGCCTCAACTGTCTCGACGCGAAGGCAATGGTCCTGCCGTGCTGCATCAATACGCACCCAAGACCCTGACCCGAAGCATCGCTATAAATAGCAAAACCTTCGTTGCCACACGGCAATGTCAAAACTGGGGCTGAGGTCAAACGCTTCTTCAGTTCCTCAAAACTCGACTGTCTCTCGTCATTCCAGACGAACTTCTCGGATTTCTGAAGCAACTGTGTAAGTGGCCGAGCTAGTTTTGAGAAACCCTCGACGAACCTACGGTAGTAGCGAGCCAAACCCAAGAAACTACAGACCTCCTTCACACTGGTGGGCGGTGCCCAATCCAACACTGCCTCAATCTTCTGCGGATCCACTCGAACTCCCTCGGCTGAAATCACGTGACCCAAAAACATCACTTCCTTCAGCCAGAACTCACATTTCGAGAACTTGGCATAGAATTGCCCGACCCTCAAAATGTCTAACACTATCCGCAAATGATGGGCATGCTCTTCCTCATTCCTCGAATAGATAAGAATGTCGTCAATGAAGACGACGACACACTTATCCAGATACTCGATAAAGACTTTGTTCATCAATTGCATGAACACCGCCGGCGCATTAGTTAACCCAAAGGGCATAACTACAAACTCGTAATGTCCGTATCTCGTCCGAAAAGCTGTTTTCGGCACGTCGGACTCCCTCACCCGGAGCTGATAGTACCCCGATTTCAAATCAATCTTCGAGAATACCGCAGCTCCCTGCAACTGATCGAACAAGTCATCAATTCTCGGCAAAGGATACTTGTTCTTGATGGTCACCTTGTTTAGTTCGCGGTAGTCGATACACAAACGCAGTGAACCATCCTTCTTCCGCACAAACAAGACCGGTGCGCCCCAAGGCGAGGCGCTCGGTCGAATATACCCCGACTCAAGAAGTTCACTCAACTGCTTCTTCAACTCGGACATCTCTGAAGGTGCCATACGATACGGCGCCTTTGAAATCGGTGCCGCGCCCGGCTCTAACTCTATAGCAAACTCAACCTCACGGTCCGGTGGCAATCCCGGCAACTCGTCAGGAAATACATCAGGAAACTCACTAACAACTGGAATCGACGAAAGCTCGACTCCACCATTCTCCGCCTTCAAGGCGTAGCACCAATAACCAATACACCCCTTTCGCAGGAGTTTCATCACCTTCAGGGCGTTAATAACAAACTTCTGGTTTCTCTTTCGCCCCGCGAAGGAGTGCTCAGTGCCGTCCTCGGCTAACATGGTAATGATCCTCGTGCGGTAGTTCATGATTGCACCATGCCGCTCGAGCTAATCATTCCCGAGAATCAGATCCTCACCCTCGATGCCCACGACAATAAGATTAGAGAGCCAAGCCCTCTAACAAATAAACACAGAACAGTCCCGGACTTCTCGATCACCGATAATTCTATCACCGCTAGGAAGTTTAACGATGAAAGGCTTGCAAGGTGACGAGCAGTCGAGACTCAAACGGCGTACACACTGTAGAGAAATGAATGAATGCGTAGCACCCGAATCGAAAAGCACACTGACAGGATGGGAATGGATATGAACGATACCTGTCGCCACAGTAGCTGCTGGATCATCGGCCCTCCTCATCTCATAGATACGCGGCTGGGCAGAGCCGACACTGGAAGCTCCTCCCCTAGCGGGCTGACCCCGACCCCTACCTCGACCGGCACTCGGAGGTGGCGGTGGAGCAAATGAGCCCTGGTTCACACTCGGCTCCAAAGGTGCTGGAAAAGAAGCCTGAGCACCAAGAAGCTTTCTTACCCATTCACAAAAGAAGGCCTTGTGGCCCGACTGACCACAGGTGTGACAAGTTAGGGGCGGACGAGGACACTCCCGGTTCCGATGGCCCGGCTCGCCGCAGTTAAAGCATTTGGCATCCCGAATGGAGGCACCGGCAGTACCCCGATTGCCCCCATAGAAACGAGCCGAATTACCTCCAGGAATATTCACAGACTGAGACTTCTGCTGACCTCCACCTCTGTGACCCGAAAAATTTCCGGCGGATTTCTGCTTCTTACTCTCCCGAACCGCCGCACTGGCTGTCACCGACATGTCATAGGCAAGGGCTCGACTCTGATAATCCTTCAGGGTAGTACAGACGAGTCCAAACATATAGTCCCGAATGGACACTTTCATCCTCCTGGAAAAATGGAAAATTTTGTCGCTCTCAGCGACAACTTGGGTTTTCACATAGCCCAGCTCATTGTTGAAATCAGCAATAGCTTGGGATACGGGAATATCCCGAGGTTGAGCATCGTAGAAAGCATGGACTCGAGCCTGTCTAACTGGCCACGGGCAATATTCAGTCTCCATCAACTCCTGAAATTCGGCCCACGAAGCAACATGATCTTTGGGCCCGACGGCCTCCCACCAATCCGTAGCGTCCCCCGTAAGAAAGTACTGGGCAATAGGGACCTTTCGGTCCTCGGGACAGTTGGTGGCAACGAAGACCTTAGATATCTCCTTGATCCACCCCTCCCAGCCGATCGGGTCTGATGCTCCCGAGAATTGAGGAGGGTGCATCTTGATGACATCTTGGAGCCAACGGTCTGCTCCACCCCGGTTAGCATGAGCCTGATCGGGGTTCTGGACTACCTGAGCTATAGCCGCCATTTGGTTAACCATTTGCTGCATGACGACCGCAATACCAAGGTCGGCGCGCTCCTGAGAAGAAGCATGACTGTGACGGTCACCGGTACTGCCGGCTCCCGAAGAATGCGACGTGGCCGCCCCACCGGCTGCCCCACGTCCTCGGCCGCGTCCATGACCACGACCACTACCACGACCATGGTTCCCTCCGGCATCCATACTGGTGTTAAGAGATAACATAAGTATATTGATGATGAGTAAGGGAGGAAAAGGTAATCACGATTCGAAAAGCGGAAATACTATGCAAGAAAACAAAAGACCGAATAAGAAAACTTACGAGCACTGGAAGTACCGAGATGCTGGCAGCGGTGTGACAATGTGAAAAACAAAACACGACTAGACCCAAATAACCAACAAGCCTAGGTATCCATAAACCTAGAGCTCTGATACCATTTCTGTAACACCCCCGAGATATTCGGAGTATATTACAGCACCGTGGACCCCTACATGGGACCCACCAGGCTACCACTAGGAAACACCCCTCGACTAACCATCTCGGTTAGCTAGAACACACATTTAAATAATATAACATATAAAGGTACGCCCGGAGTAACCGTCGAAATAAGCAACAGTCGACAATGTAGCAATTTAAAATAATACAACACGGGGTTTGAATTGAAAAGCCTAAGTACTCATGAGTCTGATCTATCGATTATAAAGATAGTAAACAACCAGATCGAAGTGGACAAAAGAAATAAGTAGACTCGAGTGCACATGTCAACGGCCCCGACCAACATCCTCGTACTGTCCCAGCGCTCGCTCGTCCGGATGATCATAACCTGAAATCCATAACAAGAATTTCCCCAAAATGGGTCCCCAGAGGGGTTAGCAATTACACTAGTACAAGTAATCAAGGCAAACCAATCGCTTACACATTTCATAGTACATGCACCAATATCATTTCAAAAACCAAGACCAGACATGTCTTTTCCGGAAACAAACAGTCAAACCATTTGCCTAGGACCGGGACGAAGCCACGAATCCCACCCGAGGCCTCTAAGGACCCTCCCGAGCTGGCAATATCAAAAAACAAATCAAGCACAGGCATCGCCTAGGACCGGGACGAAGCCACGAATCCCACCCGAGGCCTCTAAGGACCCTCCCGAGCTGGCTAGCGAACCAAACTCATGAATCCAGAGTGAAGTCATAGATTCCCCCGAGGCCCCGTCAGACCCTCCCAGGGTGAGCAAAGCACACAAAATATACATTACCATTTCATGTTAAGCATAAAGGTTTCCAAAAGAGTACTTGCCTTGAATAATAAACGACGCAACGAACGGAAGGAAAAACACCGGTGACCGATAGGAGCCGATAATCACGAACCTAACGATACGAAGAACACAATCACAACCAATCATAAATGAATACGGAATTGGAATAAAACAGAAAAACCTCCTACGATTCATGTATATTCGTATAGAAACAACGACGAGGGCGGACCACAACCAAACCCTCTCGATTACAAAATTACTACGAAATATACCATGAATCCGTAGGGTAACCAACGAAATCAACAAGATTAATCATGTACATCATGAATTAATCTAACATACGGAATGAATCGGATGAAACATGAAAACCCCTTCAATTACCCAAAACAAGGTTTTAGGAGTTTACCTTGAATAATGACGAAGAACACGATTAGAGGTTGATACTATGCTCCAAAAACTCGAAGAAGATGATGGCTCGGAGTTATCAAGCTTCAAATCACCGGAAATGCCAAGAAGATCGCCTAGGAGTCGGATGGGGAGGAGAAGGAGTGAAAATGGCCGAAATCGGTCAACCCCTGGGTTTATAAACCCAGGCCGCGTTACGTACGTTAGCCACCACATGCTAACGTACGTAAGCCGTATTACGTACGTAAGCCATAAGGGCCTTACGTACGTAACCAAAAAGGCAGAATCGCCTGAACTGGAATACACTAGGGCGTTACGTACGTAACCAAAAAGGGTGTTACGTACGTAACCAAAAAGGCAGAAGTGCCTGTACCGAATTACACTAGGACGTTACGTACGTAACCAAAAGGGTGTTACGTACGTAACATTCCTTTCTGTGGAGCACAGGCCAGAAATGAAAGAGGGAGGTACCGAAAAAGAATCGAATTACAACGGTGAACAATTCTAGATGGTACGGACGTAAGGGGCCTGAAACGACGAACTTAAGTGCCGAAGGAAAACATATTCCCGACTACTCAAAGGTTCAGAAAAACAACATCAAACGTAAATTTCCCAAAAGTTTGGGAAATTTACAAAACGGTCCAAACATGCGAAATGTACGAAACATGGTCGAAACACCAAAAAAAGCTCACAACGCCCACAATAACATGAGATCAATCTTCGGCAACCCCGAAACGGCGGTTCCGAACGACGATTACGATAATATGCGAAATAACAACATGAAACATCAAATCGAGTAAAACGAGTCCGAATCAAGCTCGAACGACAAAAAGTTCCATATTAAATGTCCTCAAAATGTCAATACGGTTACAAGCGAGTTGTTAAAAACGAAAATGCACTAAAATGAGAATAATAAGAGAAGGGAAAAATGCGGATATTACACTTGATTCATTTCTATCTACTGTATATAGCTGGTTGTTGTGTATTAATGGCATTTTGATATCCTTTTCTCCTTTTATATTTTTTGTGTGTATTAGTATTTTTGCGTCTTATTTTTATTTTTATTTTTATTTTTGTGTGAATAATAAAGTCTTACTCGGGACTAGCAAGAATTCAAGTTTGGGGGTGTGATAAGTGTCAGTTTTATACACTTATCCATGATTTGTATCGATAAAATTCAACCATAATTGAGCTAGTCTACTCGTTTTTTGCTATTAATTAATTAGTTTTTTTTTATTTTATTTTTATCGGATGATGATCGGATTAAATAACTGATTAACTCAAGAAATAACATGTTTATTAAATATTCTATTTGTTGAATTTTGATATATTCATGTTGTAGGACTTTCCGAGACGAATTCAGCAGTCTTTCCGGATTCAAAATCAGAGTTATATATCAAAAGTTATCATCCGAAGAAGATTTGGGGCAAAAACGCAAAGTCTGAGAAATTCTGGGCCGAAAACGTAACTCTCAAAGCAACCAGTGAGCAAATTGATGAAGCCAAGTTACGGCCGTAACTACTGGATGTTACGGCCGTAAGTCATCCAAGTTACGGCCGTAACTCCTTAATGTTACGGCCGTAACTCTTGACAGATTGTTATGATTTGTCTAATTTTTTATACTTTTTGTGAATTATTGAGGGGATGGCTGGCATTGATCCGAGCTAATGTAATAATGCTGGAGTTTTGGAGCTATTAGATGACTTTAGGTGTATAAATAGACCCCTTAGATCCTTCATCATTTATCATTCATCTTATAATTTTCCATTTTTTGTAAACTTTTCTTTTTGTGTGAAAAACACACTTGTGTTCTTGAGTGATATTTGTAAGTGTGGTATAGCATATGTTGTTCAGAGAGTTTATTGCTTCTATATCCTTTATCTACTAAGGGAGTTAGGATCAATTCTTTCTCTTGATTCAACTAATAATGACCACACAAACTTGTAATATGTGTAATAAACCCTTCATGGGCTAAGTAACCTTTAGTTGGGATTATAAACAAAGTTAGTCATGTTATTTATGTTTGTATAAAATATCTATTGTGAATTACTTATTATTGTGTGTGATTTTCATTGTTTTAACAATCTTTATTTATTTGGCCAATAAATGAAGATATTTATGGTCTTCATATGTTTCGAAAGAAAATATGTTTGATTAGATCAAATGATCTTCACTCTAAGTTGTTCTAGGGGATAGAAATATATCTCTAGTCCTTAGATGATTCTTTGAGTTATTTTCATAAATCCTAATGCTATGTATTGAAGCCAATCAACATAGAAATATAGTGGATTGATTCAATATATAAGGGGCGTTTTATAGTTCGAAAGAGAAACCGTCTTTTTAAGGAAAATCGAATCTACACAACATAATAAGTAAATTCATCTTATGATCTCCTATACATCTTTTATAACTAATGACGAACTAAGTTTGTAATCCCAACTATTTCATTTTATCGTTTAAACAATCTATTATTATTGCAATCTTTTTATTTTCTTAAAATATTAGAACTATTATTGCATTTACTTTGCAACTATTAAACCAAACTCTTTAATTGTGTGTTTCACTCATCTTAGTATCTATAAAAATAGACTAATAGTGTATAATTCAAATTATAACCAAACTTCCTTGTGGGATCGATAAACCGGACTCAAAAAGTCCACTTTAGTACTTGATATGATATCGTGCACTTGCGATAGTTACACTAAGAATGTGTCACTTCAACATTTCGGCGGGTCGCTGATGTTCGATCTAAACCTGCTGACACGTTAAACACTTCGAGACATATTCTGCCACATCTTTCTTCATGTTGCCCAACCAAAAATTCTGCTTCAGATCCTTATGCATCTGGTGCCTGGGTGAATAGAATAGGGCGTACTGTGAACTTCCTTCATGATTGTCTGCTTCAAAACATCAATATCGGGAACACAAAATCAACTTTGGAATCTCAAAACTCCAGCCTCACGAATCACAAATCCTGGGGCCTTTCCCTTGCCTACTTCATCATGTAATCGAATCATCAAGAAATCATCTAATTACTTAGATTTGATTTCTTCGATCAAAAATGAAGTTAATTCCATTACACATAATTATCCTTGAACGCCTTGTAACCATACTTCAATTCATTCATGGATCAATTCTTGCTGTATGCTGGACTGGGACGTGAGTGTCTACAGCATCCGAATAGAAATAGATTTACGACTCAGCGCATCAGCTACCACATTCGCTTTGCTTGGATGATAAAGAATTCCAAGATCATAGTCTTTAATCAATTCTAGCCATCTTCTTTGTCACATATTCAATTCCTTCTGACTAAAGATGTATTTAAGACTCTTATGATCTGTGAAGATCTGACAGCGGGTTCCACACAAATAGTGTCTACATATCTTCAGGACAAAAACAACAACTGCCAATTCCAAATCATGGGTTGGATAATTAACTTCATATGACTTTAACTGCCGTAAAGCGTAGGCGATCACTTTCTCATTCTGCATCAGTACACAACCAAGACCTTGATTTGAAGCCTCACTGTAAACTATAAATCCTTCAGTTCCTTGTGGTAGTGTTAGAATTGGAGCCATCGTCAATCTCTTCTTCTGTTCATCAAAACTGGTCTGACACATCTTGTACCATTCAAACTTTTGGGTTTTAGATAGTAATCGAGTAAGTGGATGGGTAATTTTGGAAAACCCTTCCACAACCGACGATAATATCCAGCAAGTCCTACGAAACTGCTGACTTCCTTCTCGTTCTTAGGAGACTTCCATTCCAAAATTTCCTCGACTTTATGGGGATCTACTCGGACCCCTTCCGCTGATACCACGTGACCAAGAAACATCACTTTCTTTAGCCAGAATTCACATTTACAAAGTTTGGCATATAACTGCTCGCTCCTCAAGAGGTTCAAAACGATCCTTAAGTGCTGCACATGCTCTTCCGGACTCTTAGAGTAGACCAAGATATCAGCGATAAACACAACTATGAATTTGTCCAAGTACTATATGAATACTCAATTCATTAACTGCATAAACACAGCAGGCGCATTAGTGAGACCAAACGGAATCACTACAAACTCATAGTGCCCGTAACGAGTTCTGAATGCTGACTTTGGGACAGTGGATTCTTTAATCCTCAACTGATGGTATCCCGATCTCAAATCGATCTTCGAAAACACTGTAGATCCCTGCAACTGGTGGAACAGATCATCAATTCGTGGCAACAGGTACTTATTCTTGATCGTCATCCTGTTTAGCTCTTGGTAGTCGATGCACAATCAAAGCGATCCATCTTTCTTTCGAATAAATAGAACTGGTGATCCCCAAGGTGAAACACTTGGCTGAATATAGCCTTTGTCCAACAATTCTTCTAATTGCTTTTTCAGTTCATACATCTCGATGGGTGCCATTCGATACGGCTTAGAAATCGGTGTAGCTCCCAGCTCTAGCTCGATGGTAAACTCTACATCTCGTTGTGGAGGTAGTCCATGTAATTCGTCATGGAACACGTCTAGAAATTTGCTCGCAACAGGAATAGATGAAAGCTATAATCCTCCTTCTTCTTTCTTCATCGCATAAAACCAGTACCCGGTACAGCCTTGCTTTAGTAGTTTGACGGTTCAAAGCTTTGATCACTTTTTCTGAGCTACCTGGCCTTCATCCTTCAAATAAAAATTCGGAACCGTCTTCAGCTATCATCGAAATATTCCTCTTCCGGTAGTTCATAATATCTCCATAATGGTTATGCCAGTCGTCTCGAAGAATCAGATCATCTCCTTAAATCTCTACTAAGATCAGATTGGATTTGCCAATCTTGGCCTCCGATAGATATAGGAAAATTTCAAGCTTTAAGGTTCCCCACAATTCTATCCCCACTTGGTAAACCCACAATATAGGGTTCACATTTATGAAGATAAGAAATTTTCAAACGATTTACACATGAAAGTGATATAAATGAATGTGTTGCTCTGGAATCAAACAAAACACTAACTGGTTGCGAAAGAATTTGAACCGTACCTAAAGCAACTGCTGTATCCTGATCGTCTGTCCTCCTTATTTCGTATAGGCGCGGAGGAACGGACCCATCACTCGACGCATTCTTTCAGTCGTACTGCCCTCTGCCTCTACCTCGGCCGAAATTCTGGGGTGGCTGAACGCTCTGTTGCGTCTGAGGGACACTCGCCTGTTTCTGAACTGGCTGCGAAGTACGAGCTCTAAAAGATTTTGCGGCTTCTTCACAGAACACCGCACAATGTCCTTCTCGTCCACAATCATAACACGTCACGAAGGGAAGTGAGTAGTCACGTCGATAATGTCCTATCCGACCACAGTTAAAACATTTCCTGGTTGCATCTGCCATTGCTGATACTGATATGGAGTTCTTTCCACCTTTGGATGGATGCGAAAGCCTCTTGAATGAATGAAAGTATGATTGGGCTTTATGGGGCCCACTACTCTTGCACTCTGCAAAACCACCAGAGACTTTCCGTATCTCAGACTCGGAGGATTTTTCCATAACTGCTTCTTTCATTTCATACACCAGAGCCTTGTCTTGATACTAATGGAGAGTGGTGCATTCAAAACCTGACATGTACTCTGTATCTCCGGCTTCATTCTCATATCAAGGTGAATCATCATTTCTGCATCGGTTCTGACCAGGTGTCGAACAAACGCCAGCTGCTGATTAAATGTCTTAATCATTTGGGCCACAGATTTGTCTGACGGTTGCGCAGAGAAGAACTCTCGAACCTTAGCTTCCCTCACCGGACGAGAGCAGTATTGGGCTTCCATAATCAGTTTGAACTCTCTCCAATCGGCATCATGATCAATAGGTCGAATGGCTTCCCACCACTCAGACGCTTCTCCCATCAGGAAATATTGGGCAATGGGAGCTCTCCGGTCGTCTGGGCAGTTAATCCCTACAAATACATTCTCCATCTCTCTCAGCCAGTGATCCCATGTCGGCGTCTCAGTAAAACCATCGTACTTAGGCGGGTGCATCTTCGCCACATTCTGTAGCCATCTATCTCCTCGATTTCCTAAGTTTGAGATGCCTTGCTGTCTCTCTCCCGGCTGCAATCCTACCGCCACTTGCATTCTGTCCACAACTTGAGAAAATTGGGTCATTTGGCTGACCACCTGACGAAGGATGTTGGGAGCAACATGTTCGAAATTTGCTTCCACGGTTTGCTCTCATTCATTGTTGACGGACTCTTGTTGTTTGCCAGAACTGTAATTAGCCTGATTTGACAGCGAATATGGAACAGAGGGTGAAGCTTCCCTCTTAGCATTTATACGTCTGCATCCACAACCACGACCACGTCCACGTCCTCCTCTCAACATATTGTAAGCATAAATACTCAATATACATGGAACAATATCGTCCTAACGTTCAATTATAAAAAAGGTATAACATGTAAAGGAGAAATAGAGTTTAGGAAACATACAACCACCGCTCACACGAAGACGTAGGCAATACATTGATGTTATTCGTGGCCAGTTACCTTAAAAGACACATATGAACCCTCTTTTAACCCAACGACCAAGATATCCATAATCTTAGCTCTGATATCATATTCTGTAACACCCAGAGATATTCAAGATTATTACATCACCATAAATCCTTGATATAATGATTTACTAGGCTAAGAATTTAAAAACAACATTATTAAATACCAACCGTAAAAGTTATTATTACATCACAAGTCTAAAAAGTACAAATCAGCCAACACCCGATCGTAAACCTCAAAAGACAAACAAAACGACAGCGTACTCGAGTACTTTATTATAATAAAACACAACTGACAAACCATCCTGGACGTAACATCACTCTACACCCTCGTCATCATGCAGCTCTAGTGGTTGTTTCCCCGTCCTCCTGTATCCTGAACATAAAACAAATGTCCACCCCCGAAGGGGTTAGCACAACGATGCTAGTAGAAGTACGATAATTATACAACAACAGATTATTCAACATCTCACGAAGAGTAAAGACAACATCATCAACGACAACAATAACAACGAGTCTCTACTATGAGAAGACTCACAATACCGTACACGACATGATAACCACAACATGACATCACAACATACACTTGGTAATTCCGATGATCCAGCGTTCACTGCATAGATCCCAAGATGATCCCGTCGGACCAACACGAGGTGGAAAAACCTATCCAATAATCCAGCGCACGCTAGCATAGATCCCAATATGATCCCATCTGACCAACACGAGATGGAAATACAACAACAAAACATATGCACGACAACATGTATAACATCAATACATAAAACATAATTCAAGTACTTGCCTTGGAAAGATGGCAAGAAATAAATACTTCAACAACTTCAACAAACTCAAAGGCCGCCCCTTCGATCAACCGTTTGCAAGCCTTGAACCTTACACAAAAGGAAATAATGACAACTCAACTTACGTTAGAATACTATCACACGAACATTCTCAACGTTCCAATAGTGACGGGAGTATAATCATCATTGTTCGGCCGATTCCTAGTTAACTACTCAAAGAAAACTGCGTCGAACGAATACCATACATTCCAAACGAAAGGTCATAATAGGGATAACACATTGATGTCTACGGGTTTCCAGCATATTCAAATCGTTACAATTAACTTTCAAATCTGTCCAAATTTTCTAATGCATGTGTCGGTTAACTAAATGAATTCATAATCATGAAAGTACGTTCAACCGAATTCTAGGTTAATCCCACTTATGATTCTCATTCTTCCGCAAGTAAATTCATCTAATCCATATTCTACGTTCACCATGATTGTTACAACATGATCATATCGTTCTAACCATTCATATGAAGATTATCAATCCAAACAATCTTTACAAACCCTGGATTGTACTTGAAGAACGATCCCTACGTACATCATCTCGAATTCACCTAGTCTAGGTGATAACATAATCAATTCGTTCATCATATAATCATCACGAAATCATCATCAGGGCAGGTTAAAATCTTCGAAAATCACATCCTTATAATAGGCATAATCAAGGTTCAATTATTACCAATGAAAAGTCTACGTTCATCCAATCCAATCTTCTTAAACTTGTTGTTCGATTCATAATGTTCATAACAAACTCCATAATCTCAGTAGCACATTCATAGTATTCCTAAGAACAAGAATTTGAGGTTTGAAAACATCAACATATCTTAATATGGAGGAGAACGACGAAATACTTGGTGAAACTCAACACCGGGGACTTGAGCACCAATCTAAGAAGGTCTATGATCTTCAAAACAAGCTGGGAGGCTGATACAAGGAATTTTATAGGGCTGGGGAACTCTCAAGTTTGCAGAAATCGGACAAGGAGTGGGGGTGAAATGAAAAGAGGTTGATGTCTATATATAGAGTTGAAACCTTACGACATTATCCACATAACATTACGTACGTTAGCTGTCTAATGTATGCTAGCAACAAATCCTTACGTACACTATCGTCGGGCGGTAGCTCACTGCCTCATTTTCTGTCCTCCATGACGTACGTTAGCGAAGTTCTATGTACGAAATTTGATCAACCTAGTGTACTTTATTCTACCCCTCTTAACGTACGCTGTGCTTCATTGACTTGCTTAAACAAAAAGTTGTCCAGGTTCACGCGGGGGATCCGACAATATCCTCAGCCGGCTCCATACGCCGACCTCACTTTGTTTTGTCTTGACCGTATCTTGCATACGCTACGCTTACAACAAAATGTATGTTATCCATAGCTCTTAGCGTACGAAAAAAAGAAAAAAGAAAAAAAACGAAAAAAAAGAAAAAAAAAGAAAAAAAGAAAACAAAAACTAAAAAAAAAATCCATAGCTCTTAGCGTACGCTATGTACACTCATTAACGTACGTTAATATCATGTAGATGCATGCATGAATTTACAGACTCCACACAATGCGATCATGAATATAGGAATACAGATACAAATTAATCGTACTTAAATTATTATACAACATAATCAAACACCACAAGGTTCAAATACAGATGAAAATACACAACAATTATCCAGGTATTACAATAGGCATATTCATACAAATTAGTCTATAGCAAGAATGATACTTGGAAATAATTTTAATAATTATCAAGTATAGAATACTAAAAGTAAAATAGATTTCGAGCTGTAATTGTAACGCCCTGACTTTCTTAATTAAAAAGCACGTTACACGACTCAATTTTTCCTTAAAAATTTTATATAAATTCAGAGTATTTGCGGAAGCATTTTAGTCAGTAAATCTTCAATAAAACTCGTTTATTCAACCATCAGTACAGTTTTACAAAAACATGGGAAATCAAATATTCGAACATAGTCCGTTGAAATTATATTCGTTGAAGAACATCAAGTATTTCGTAAAAATAATAATAATTACGGAGACAACATCTTTTATTATTTATAACTTCATCGTGTTGGGAGTATGTATTCATCTTCTGCTTGTCCCGTTCGTCGATTCCTTAACCTGAAAAACATAAATGATGAGGTGTGAGTACGCGAGCATACTCAGTGAGATTAAACCCTTATAAATCGTCAAAATCATGTTGTGTAATGCACATAAAACATTCTTATCTGTGTGAGACTCGTCTCGGATTTCTTTTATTCTTTCTACCCCTCGCGGGTCGTCATGTTACACGACACAACGATGACCGTAACATATTAAAACAGTATACCCTCATCTCGTTTGCTGAAATCTTGAAATATCTTCCTTTGAATTTGGCTCGGTTGTCCTTATTGGATCCCGGATATGCTTCTCCTAGCACTTGAAAATACTTTTTCATATTTCCGGTCACAAATTCTTAATGTAAAATCTGAAATCTCTTTGAGGACTTTTATCAAACACCTTTGAAAAACTGTCATATTTGAGATTCATGTTTCATCGGGCTTTTTGAAGCGTTTATAATTTTTGTAAGGGAAATATGTTACGGGCGTTTTATAGTAGAGGTCCAGAGCTTCAAATTGATATGTAATATGTACATAATCACGTCCGGTAACATGTATAAATAGGGGTTCAAAGTCGGCTGAAAAGCAACCTTACTCGGACAGCTAGAGGCCTTATCCGGACAGCTGGCCAATAAGCTTCTGTCGGTCGTGACCGACCTTATCCGGACAGCTGGACAGCCTTATTCGGACAGCTGGCCGAGAAGCTTCTGTCGGTCATGACCGACCTTATCCGGAAAGCTGACCGAGAAGCTTCTGTCGGTCGTGACCGACCTTATCCGGACAGCTGGACAGCCTTATCCGGATAGTGTCCGAGAAGCTTCTATCGGCCATGACCGGCAGTTGTCAGTCGGTATGTCCGGCGGTGACCGGCAGATGTCCGTCAACTTGGCTCGGCCGGTTCGGCCCCTTCCCGGTGTCCAAATTCGATTTTCCGACCTGTTCCGGACTCGTCGGAGTTAAATCTTCGATATGCTCGGAACGGATTTTCGATGAAAATAATAAAATAGTTTAATATTATTTTTGCAATATAAGTGTCCTGTAATGAAATTTTATCGTATCAAAATCGTCGGAACTTTTCGAAATCACTTTCATAAATTCTAAAAATGATCCTTATAATTTATTTTGAAATATTTTCCTTTAAGTCCTTCATTTTATGCTAGGAACGTATCGGTCCAAGTATCGGACAACCTGTAAATATTAAAAAATCAAAATCCATGATCGTTAGCAAAATAAATAGCATTTAAATAAGTATTGGGGCGTTACAATCCTCCCCCCTTTAAAAAATTTCGTCCTCGAAATTGAGCTTCGTAAAGAACTTTGAAAATCTGTATCAAACTTTGTATGAGTATTTTCATCAATAACTTTAAAAATATTGTGTCAGCAAAATCACTTTGAAACCTTTCTTTGAAATCATATTTTGTCCCTTTCGGACAACATTTATACTTTCACATAACCTTTCAAATCTTTTGCCGACACAATCATTCTATACTCATACCATAATTTTTAAGTTTTCATAAAAGAGTGAATACTTGGAAACATTACCTCAGAGTCGACGTTGGGCAGCAGCGATGAACCACATGTTCTCCCGAAAATATAATCATGCCGTAATTATTCGTTATACTAAGAAAGTTTTGAAATATTTTGTTTTGTATAAGTAAATCTTTTTTTTTAAACCTCCTTAACTGTATAGTCCCATACCTATACAGTCTTGGAATACCTCTCGTTCTGGTGACAATTCGGTTCAGTCATGTCCCCCTCCGCCTAGAAGCCTGTTGTAATATCCGGAATTTCTACTACTGTTGTTTGATATTATTTTATCCGAGTTAGATTGTACAGCGTGGAATCTGTACAGTAGGGATAAAATAAATAAAGGACTGAGATATCAGTATCAGTATAATTGTCGTATCTGGTCGACAGTTACATTTGAGGATATTGTGTATCAGGTTATTGTACTTTCGATATAGAGTATATCGTATAAGAATATTATTGGATTCAGTGTTTGTGTTCAGTGTGTCTCATGTTCGTTTTTGGTACGTCAAGATGTTGGACAGAAATTGCGGAAAATGGTTAAGTGTTCATTAGCGCACGCTACTGGGTACAGGTAGCGTACCCTACGAAGTATTAATAGCGTACGCTAAGAGGTTCGGTTACATACGCTAGGGAGGACCCCTAACGTACGTAACGACTTGCTGGGTTAGTTCCGGAAGGTGGCCGACAGGTAGGACCAGGTTGATTTTATATTCAGTTAGCGCAAGCTAACGTATGTTGGTTAGCGCACGCTAACATCAGATCGCCAATAATGGAATCTTAGCTTTCGGCGGGTGGACCCGGCCACTTGCGACGCGTGTCCAGATAAGGTCAGCGGGTGTTTGTCATGTAGGGCTAGCGCACGCTAAACCGTATGGTTAGCGCACGCAAATTCCAGATCGGTCAAAGGAATCCGATAATCGCGGATGCTTTCGGCATGTGGGGGCACGAGTGGTAGGTGTGTACTGTAGCAAGTCAACTTCGGATAGCGCACGCTAAGGTAAAGGACGTGCGTACGCTAGGCATGATATTTTACGTACGTTAATGCATGGGCATTACGTACATAAGCTTGTTTACGAAGCGAGGCAGTAGCCTCTGGGTTTCGATAGCACACGCTAACAAAGTCAGTTAGCGCACGCTAAGGAGGTAGCGCAAGCTAAACATGAGATGTTAGTGTTGGGATTCCACAGAAAATAAACGCAGCGGAAGAATAACGGAATCCGTAAGAGGATCGATCAAGTAACGTATATACGAAAAGAAAAATACGAAGATCAAGGAATCAAAGTCCCATACCTATGATGTCTCTGAAAAACCTTCGTATGATGATGATGATGATGAAGAGCCCTTCGTTCCAAGCACCTAAAGCAAGATGCCTCTACTTCACACGCCGGAACTTGATGGAAAAATCGACATGCTTCCTTTCTTCAAGAATGCGGCTAGGGAAGCTTGTAGGAATTTTCTCTCTCAATGTATTCTTATTATATATTGTCTCTAAGATCAATATGAAGTTTTCAACCTTACTCTCTCTCTCAAATTCGTGATTTTGAGTTCTTACAAGAAGAAGTTGTCCTCTCTCCTTTTTAAAGACTTTTATTTATAAAAAAAATGAAAGTCTTCCTTTAACACATGATTGAGGGTATCAAATACACCTCACATATGTCACCTAGTGACATAAAATAAGTTTAAAAGAGACAAGATAGGGAGGGGGGCGGCCTTAAGGGAAATTTCCAAGAATACGGGTCGAATTTACTCTACTGTAATGGATGTTCACAAAACGAATCCCTCGTGTACCGGATGTTCGTCAAACGAATCCGTTTTATTTCCAATGTGTTTGGACTAATTAATTAATCCAATTAATTAATTATATAAAAAACAAATATATATTTCTCTAAGAAATATAATGTATGAATTAAAGTAATCACCCAGTAACCTACTTACAATTCATAAGACCGCTATTTGATTTATCCGATAAATCAAACTTAGATATCTAATATCTAATATTATAAGAGAGATTATTAATTCACATTTATCCATCAATGATCCTATTGCGCGACTCCGTAGGTTCGTCTCAGCCGGCATTGGCAGGAACCAATGAGTGCGGGCAAAGACTTAGCCACTTAGCGGGCCGCATCGTAAACCCCGATCGAGAACGAATGAACGAATCATTCCAACCATTATGTCGTGAATACTATATACGTATAGACCCTTCATCATATGTCCCGGCCAAGTCTTCGGGTCACGGTAAAATCAAACCCTCATCGTTGACTAAACTCTATACATGTGTTAATGCAAATCAAGACCGACGATTAATAGTGTATCTAATACGACTATATCGTAATGCTTTGCCAAAGACTTATGATCTTATTTGCCATTAACCGTATAGGACATTCGCCCGCTCACTAACAGAGATAGAATTTTTTCTTGGCGTCAAAGAAAGATCGCTTCGCCCGTATAGTACGCACTTCGAGGTCGACTCAAGAATTAAGCAAATGAGTCTAACTACTCTAATGACAAACTAAACGTCACAGACACATCTTCTACTGAACCCTCAAGTCAAAGGTCCACGTATACTATCACAACCTTTCGATTCGTCATCGACTCTCCGAGAGTGAATACCGTGTGACTGAATCGATTATGAGTCATGTTCGAGTATACTGGTCCCACCAATATACTTATAACTATGCTATCAAGACGTGCACACATCCTAGCATCAGTTATACAAGTCTTATTAAAACTTAATGTCCTGTTAAGTTTTATCGACTTGCGAACTTGTTAAGCATTCAAGCTCTAAACACTTCTAGTGCCTATCTCTTTATCTCCATAAGGAGTAGAATGTTCACTCTCAAATGCAAGGACTATTATTCTATATACCAAATCACAATGCCAGTGATATACAATAATATAGAAATAATAATTGCCTTATTAAATATAATATTCATAATTACAATACAATTGCTCTCACTCTCTCATCCTCTGAGTGGCATTCGAGGGCATATTCCTAACAATCTCCCACTTGCACTCAATGCCACAAACTATGGTATCTAATACCCATACTCTCCAGATGTCTCTCTAAGAACTTCTGAGATAGTGGCTTGGTAAGCGGATCAAGAACGTTATTTGTCGTGTCTACTCTCGCAGGTAACATTCCCATCCCGAACCATTTCTCTAACAAAATGATATTTTCTCGCAATATGTTTGGGGTTGTGGTGAGCCCTAGGCCTTAGCCTCGTGCAACTCCGTCGTTGTCACAAAACAGTGTCACAGGCTTCTCTGCGTTAGGAACCACTTGAAGTTCCTTAGTGAACTTCTTTATCCAAAAAGCTTCTTTAGCAGCCTCCGTGGCTGCCTGATATTCGGCTTGACATATAGAGATAGCAGTCGAACTTTGCTTGGCACAATTCCAAGAAACTGCCCCACCATTCAGAGTTAAGATATACCGTGATGTGGACATCTGAGCATCCATGTCCCCCGAAAAATCTGAGTCTGTATAACCCATCACTCTTAGTTCTCCACCGCCGTATGTAAGAACCAAGTCTTTAGTCCTCCTTAGGTACTTAAGAATGTTCTTTACAGCAGTCCAATGTTCCTGCCCTGGATTTGACTGAAACCGACTTACTACCCTCACAGCATAGGCAATGTCCGGTCTAGTTCAAATCATTGCATACATAAGGCTACCTACTGCCGAAGTATAAGGTACCTTGCTCATTTCCTTTCTATCTTCCTCACTTTGAGGACACATCTCTAAGGAAAGTTTTGCACCATGTTGCATAGGTAGAAACCCTCTTTTAGAATCTTCCATCCTAAATCGCTTTAGGATATTTTCTATGTAGAGGGCTTGGGAAAGACCTAACATTCTTTTCGCTCTATCCCGGTAGAGACGAATACCCAGAATATAGGTAGCTTCTCCCAAGTCTTTCATTGAGAACTCTTTAGAAAGCCAAGCTTTCACAGAACTGAGCATTCCTATGTCGTTTCCTATAAGTAGAATGTCATCTACATATAGTATTAAGAACGCAATTTTGCTCCCACTAACCTTCTTGTAAATACAGGGCTCTTCTTCGTTTTGGACAAAATCAAACTCTTTGACTGTCTCGTTAAAACGAAGATTCCAACTCCGTGAAGCTTGCTTCACCATAAATGGCACATCAAGTTTGCATACTTTATGAATATTGGTTTGAGATATGAATCCTTAGTCGTTCCATATAAATCTCCTCCTCGAGGAATCCATTTAGGAATGCCGTTTTCACATCCATTTTCCATATTTCATAATCTAAGTGGGTTGCTATAGCAAGCATCATGCGAATAGACTTAATCATAGCTACAAAGTAGAAGGTCTCAAGTAATCGATTCCTTCTCTTTGGGAATAACCCTTTGCCACAAGCCTGGCCTTATAGGTATCAACCTTGCCATCTCCATCAGTCTTTCTCTTATAGATCCATTTGTTTCCAATAGGCACTATGCCTTTAGGACGATCTATTAAAGTCCAGACCTGATTAGCATGCATTGAGTCTATCTCAGCTTCCATAGCTTCTTGCCACTTGCTGGAGTCAACGTCTACCATCGCTTGGTCGTATGTAGAAGGATCATTCTCTTCACTACTTTCTGTCATCTCATGGACACCCAGTTCCTCTTGATGCAGATAGCCATACCTCTCAGGTAATTGAGAAATTCTACTAGACTTGCGAGGTTGTATTTGTATTTCAGAAGGTTCGGTTCATATATCTTGCATAGGTGTCTCATTTGGTGTTTCTTTTATTTCTTCCAAAGAAATATTTCTACCTGCCCCTCCTTCCTGAATAAACTGATCTTCCAGGAAGTGTGCTTGTATAGCAACGATGATCCTATGATCTTTGTGCATGTAGAATAGATATCCCATGGAATCCCCTGTATATCCTATGAAACGACCTTTCACAGACCTAGTTTCCAATTTCTCTACTTTAGTCTTCTTGACATAAGCAGGGCATCCCCAAATCCTAATGTGATTAAGACTTGGTTTCCTACCTCTCCACATCTCATGGGGAGTCTTAGGAACGGATTTGGAAGGACATCTGTTCAAGATATGCACAGCAGTAAGGAGCGCGTAACCCCACAGATAAATCGGTAGATCAGTATAGTTAAGCATGGAGCGAACCATGTCCAACAAGGTTCGGTTCCTTCTTTCTGATACACCATTTAATTGTGGAGTAGCTGGAGGAGTGAATTGTGACACTATTCCTAGTTCTTTTAAGAACTCATCAAATTCGGTACTCATGTACTCACCACCCCGGTCTGACCGAAGAGTCTTAACACGGTTACCTATTTGATTTTCAACTAGGGCTTTAAATTCCTTGAATTTATCAAAAGCTTCAGACTTATGTTTCATTAAGTACACGAATCCATACCTGGTATGGTCATCAGTGAATGTAATGAAATACTGAAAGCCGTCTCGTGCCACTTCAAAAAGGCCACAGACATCGGTATGGATCAATCCAAGTTTTTCAGCAGCTCTTTCAAAAGTCCCTGCGAAGGGTAACTTAGTCATTTTGCCTTGAAGGCAAGATTCACAAGTTGGATAGGGATCTGATCCCAATGGACCCGTAAGCCCATCTTTCTCCATTTTATGAACCTTGGTCTGACCGATATGACCAAGTCTAAGATGCCACTTAAGTGCTTGGTTCGTTTAATCTCTACCACGCTTCCTAGTTATAGTGTTCACACTTGTCTTATTCTTTAAATTTAAATGGTATAAACCATTTAATAATGTAGCAGTACCAACCAATTTATTTCTGAAATAAATACGACAGGACCCATCTCCAATAAAGAAGTGAAATCCCTTTCGGTCCATGACCGGAATTGATACAATATTCTTGTGCCCCTTGGGCAAAACAAGTACATCTTCTAAAGTGAGAATAAAACCAGATTCTAAATCCAACATAAGGGATCCGATATCAGAAGCCTCGACACTATGCCCACTTCCGACGGTGACCATCACCTCCCCTGAATCCAGCTTCCTACTTCGTTCCAGATCCTGATTCATTATACAAATGTGAGAACTCGCACCGGAATCAAGTATCCAAGAAGTAGAACATAGAGTTACAGAACAATTTGTTTCTAAAACTAGTAGTTCCGTACCTGAAGGCGCATTACGGTCAAGCTTTGGACAATACCTCTTCCAGTGGCCTAGGTCACCGCAGTTGAGGCATACATCCGTTTTCTTGGCCCCTTTGCTCTTTTGAACCATTGGGGCCTTGCCCATTTCCTTGTCGATCTTGGCTATCGGACCTAACTGCTTCTTGTTCTTTTTCTTCTTATTCTTGGACTTCCAAGTCTTAGAAGAAATCACAAGTGCAGCTTCCTTTCCCTTTGTCTTCATCTGAGACTGGGCAGTCGTTAGTTTGTTCATTAGCCCAGCTAAGTTACATGCAATCTCATTGGAGTTGAAGTTCATGATAAATTGGGAAAAGGAGTCAGGAAGTGACTGCAGGATAAGGTCAGTTTGGAGAGATGCATGCATCTGAAAATCAAGAGCTTCCAATCTCTCAATCATCGAGATCATCTTGAGGACATGGTCCCCAACCTTCTCTCCTTCCTTCATCCCGCGCCGAATAATTGCTTTGATATCTCATATCTAGCGCTTCGCTATGCTCTCCATAGAGCTCAGCCAGGTGCGCTAAGATGGCTCGTGAAGACGTCATCTTTTCATGGGCACGTTGAAGCTCATTGGTCATTGAGCCTAACATGTACCCTCGCACTCTTATGTCGTCTTTTACCCATTTCTCATTGGCATCGACATCTTCCCGATTGGCTCTGCTCTTACAGAGCCGGGATGTCCGCCCAAGACGTATCCCAAAGATTTCCATAGTTAGGAAAATCCTCAAGTTCAAGCCACCCACATAGTTCGGATCACCAGACGTTTCTTTTCAAGTAGTATAGCGAGTGGGTTCATTGTCATATTGAGAGTTTTGTTAACTGCAGAGAATAATATGAGATTCGTTAGTGATTGTTTAATTATGATCCGAGTAAAGAATTTAAGGACTTTCTTTATTCATAACTCGGCTCCCACTATTTTATCGGCATTTACACACTCCCAGGATAAATCCGTAAGCCTTGGGTGACTTCATAGTGGTGATCGATTTCTTTACAAAGTTTAATAGAGGGCAACCCATACGGTTTATATTCTATTATTCTTTATAAAGTGGTGTCTAATACCAACCCATCTAATGGATGATTCGATCTTCTTTTACCCCTAGTTCACTTGCCCTCAACCCATTCGGTTTCTATGGCTCGCTGAACTATCTAAGTTTAAACCGTCAACTCCTATTAGTCTGACAATTGAATCTTACCCGGCAACCCATATGGTTTATAGGGGTTTGATTTGTCACAACCAAAGGCATCTAATGCACTCTAGGAATTTATCAACTTTCCCCAAAAATATTACCCCGAGATACTCGGAAGAATAATATTCCGGTTTAGATTTCAATTTTCCATGAGTTTGACGGAGGGTCGGAAACCTCGTAACCTTTATAACTTAGTGTTTGTAAGTGGGAGTATTAACGCGATTATATGTTACACTTTGCACATTAATCCGTTTATAAGCGCGGTTTGTGGTTTGTCAATCATTCAAAATGAAAGACAATAAATAGCAACCTAGTTATTACCAACATATACCTCATGGACTTTTTCCTAAGTATTGGGCCAAGCCAAATAAAGAAAGGAAAAATACAGTATTGATTCTTCGTCTTCTAGTCGGTCGTCTTCGGTCTTCGTCATAGCCATATGAATAATTATATCATTGAAAAATACGTCCTATAATACATATTTTCTAGTAAAAATAAATAGGCTCAAAATGGCCTTTACAACCATATCGAATCAACAAATCAACAACTAAGTCCACGAGCTATATCACCATCACATAAGGCATTCCATACAACATGTAACGGTAAATGAAATTAAATAATCAATTAATATATTAATCCAATTAATATAAAAATTAATATATTTAATTTCTACAATATTAATCAAATTAATATTTATAATCGTCATTTTAATCCGTTCAAAGTAATCCGGCCAAAACAATATTCTCGTCTAATAATTTCCCTTAATAAAAAGATATTCCAAATATTTTATTAAATCCAATTAAATCCAATTTAAATTTCGAAAATTATTACAACGAAATATAAACACAAAAATGGAGTCCCTAAAATCCAAAGATCGTGCCCATTACGGCCCGATTCAAAATCGGGCCGAAAACCCGAGAATCGCCTGACCGAGTCACTTCGCCATCGCCCGGCAGTGGCCGAGCAGCTAAAGAGCCTACCGAGTCACTTCGGCCGCCAGCAAAGATTCAAGAAGTTGTCTGCCGGCAATGCCTTCGTGGCGGTATTCGTGTTTAACCCCCGTTTTTCTCATTTTTTCGACTCGCTTCCAAAACGAAAAAGTTTCTTAACTTCATGAAGAACTTATAAATCAACAAAAATCAAATTTTTCAGATTTATAATTCACATAAAATAGTCGAAACTTGACTTACTATGAACGATTAAATTTCTTCGATTATATCTATTATGATTCTAAATCATAAACATCATCAAATAACATTCCAAATGCAAAGATGATCGTATATACGATATATTTGACCTCGCTCCGATACTAATGTTGGTATTCCACAGAAAATAAACGCAGCGGAAGAATAACGGAATCCCTAAGAGGATCGATCAAGTAACGTATATACGAAAAGAAAAATACGAAGATCAAGGAATCAAAGTCCCATACCTATGATGTCTCTGAAAAACCTTCGTATGATGATGATGATGATGATGATGATGAAGAGCCCTTCGTTCCAAGCACCTAAAGCAAGATGCCTCTACTTCACACGCCGGAACTTGATGGAAAAATCGACAAGCTTCTTTTCTTCAAGAATGCGGCTAGGGAAGCTTGTAGGAATTTTCTCTCTCAATGTATTCTTCTTATATCTTGTCTCTAAGATCAATATGAAGTTTGCAACCTTACTCTCTCTCTCAAATTCGTGATTTTGAGTTCTTACAAGAAGAAGTTCTCCTCTCTCCTTTTTAAAGACTTTTATTTATAAAAAAAATGAAAGTCTTCCTTTAACACATGATTGAGGGTATCAAATACACCTCACATATGTCACCTAGTGACATAAAATAAGTTTAAAAGAGACATGAGAGGGAGGGGGCGGCCTTAAGGGAAATTTCCAAGAAGACGGGTCGAATTTACTCGGCTCGTATCGATGTTCACAAAACGAATCCTCGTGTACCGGATGTTCACAAACGAATTCGTTTTATTTCCAATGTGTTTGGACTAATTAATTAATCCAATTAATTAATTATATCAAACACAAATATATATTTCTCTAAGAAATATAATTTATGAATTAAAGTAATCACCCAGTAACCTACTTACAATTCATAAGACCGCTATTTGATTTATCCGATAAATCAAACTTAGATATCTAATATCTAATATTATAAGAGAGATTATTAATTCACATTTATCCATCAATGATCCTATTGCGCGACTCCGTAGGTTCGTCTCAGCCGGCATTGGGAGGAACCAATGATTGCGGCAAGACTTAGACAAATTTAGCGGCCGCATCAGAAACCCCGACTGAGAACGAATGAACGAATCATTACAGAACCATTATGTCGTGAATACTATATACGTATAGACCCTTCATCATATGTCCCGGTCAAGTCTTCGGGTCACGGTAAAATCAAACCCTACTGTTGACTAAACTCTATACATGTGTTAATGCAAATCAAGACCGACTGATTAACAGTGTATCTAATATGACTATATCAGAATGCTTTCGCCAAAGACTTATGATCTTATTTGCCATTAACCGTATAGGACATTCCCCTGCTCACTAACAGGAGATAGAATCCTTTCTTGGCATTCAGCAAAGACTGCTACCTGCTCGTATAGTCTGCACTTCGAGGTCGACTCAGCAATTAAGCAAATGAGTCTAACTACTCTAATGACAAACTAAACGTCACAGACACATCTTCTACTGAACCCTCAAGTCAAAGGTCCACGTATACTATCACAACCTTTCGATTCATCATCGACTCTCCGAGAGTGAATACCGTGTGACTGAATCGAGTATGAGTCATGTTCGAGTATACTGGTCCCACCAATATACTTATAACTATGCTATCAAGACGTGCACACATCCTAGCATCAGTTATACAAGTCTTATTAAAACTTAATGTCCTGTTAAGTTTTATCGACTTGCGAACTTGTTAAGCATTCGAGCTCTAAACACTTCTAGTGCCTATCTCCTTATCTCCATAAGGAGTAGAATGTTCACTCTCAAATGCAAGGACTATTATTCTATATACCAAATCACAATGCCAGTGATATACAATAATATAGAAATAATAATTGCCTTATTAAATATAATATTCATAATTACAATACAATTGCTCTCACTCTCTCATCCTCTGAGTGGCATTCGAGGGCATATTCCTAACAGTTAGCGCACGCTAATAATGAATATTATAAAAGGGGACAGAAGGGTGCTGAGAATCATTTCGTCATTTTTCTTCTTTCAGTCGAGAGAGAGTTGGGATATATTTGAGGTTCCCAAACACTGTATAATGATAATATTTAACAACATTAGATTGAGAGCTTGGATTCAAGCCTTGTTCTTCAAGTTGTTCATGATTCTTTGGATGGAGTTCTAGTGTTCTTCTTTTTGGTTCGTCTAAACCAGGTAATCTTCGTATTCCTTTGTTAATGGTTCGTTTTTCTTAGATGATTTCATGTAAAGAGCATGTTGGATAATCATATGATGATGTTATATGAGATTCAATGGAATTTTGATAAGAGTTTCGGATGTTAGTTAAGATTCTTCATACTATAAGGATGTTGATTCGTTTAACCCGATCTAAGATGGATTTCTGAATCTTGGTAATTATATTGGTCGATTTAGATGAGATGAATCATGATACTAGGTTGAATTCCAGATTGAGTATGATATGATCCTTGTTATCGAGTCGGTTTGATTGTTGATGTTGTTATTCTGTAACACTCCCGATATATTCAGGAATATTACAGCGCCGTAAATCCTTTACATAAGAATTTACAAGGCTGAAGAATTGAACAGACATTAAAAGGTATTAACGAATGGAAATAACGGAATTAAGATACAACGGTTCTGACCAAATACTGAAAGTACAGTTGTTCAGCAGGAACTTAATAATACATCACCAAATTCAAATTCAGCATAAATGACTTCGTACTCGAGTACTTATTGAAATAACCAATAAACAACAGACAAATGAACCCGGCCAAAACATCACTCTGCACCCTCGTCGTCATGCAGCTCCAGTGGTTGTTTTCCCGCTCTCCTGGATCCTGAACATAAACAAAATGTTCACCCCCGAAGGGGTTAGCACAACGATGCTAGTATAAGTACTACAACATATTATTCATATCTCACGAAGAATAATAACGTAAACGACAAAATACCAACGAGTCTTCTCCTACGAGAAACTCATAAATGACATACACAACTGATAATCACAACATGATATCATAACATACATATGGTAATTCCGTCGATCCAGCGTTCACTGCCTAGAACCCACGATGATCCCGTCAGACCAACCCGTGGTGGAAAAACCCGTCCGATGATCCAGTAGACGCTAGCATAGATCCCGATGATCCCGCTGACCAACACGAGGTGGACATACAATAACGACATACATGCACGACAATATGTATAACAACAATACATAAAACAATTAAGGTACTTGCCTCGATTTGAAGACAAGAACAATACTTCCACGAAAACGAACACTCGAAGGTCGTCCTCCTCAATCAATCACGCAACAAGATCAAACCTTAACAAAAGAAATGATATAGGATTTATCTCACATCGTAAGAATGTTTAATAATTCGATTTACGGCCAAAAGTTCATAAAATGCAATATGCCTGAACTGCTTAGCGCACGCTAAGTAATCTGTGTAGCGTGCGTTAAGTCTGCTCGATAGCGCACGCAAACAACAAATCCTAGCGTACGCTAATTATGCATGGTCAGTACTTCACTGATCACTCGACTGACTCGTCTGATGTCTTAGCGTACATTACGTACCAAACGTAGCGTACGCTAACTCGTACTCGATAGCGCACGTTAATCTTCATAGCTTAGCGTGCGCTATCTATGCATGGCAGTTTACTGCTGGGCAGTAAACTGTTCTCATCATGATCAAAACAATGAAATCTTCCGTGATAATTCATGTTACCTCCATGAATATCATGTTCATACGATTATGAATGATCTTACGGATAGCAACAACTTCGGATTCGAGGATATGCATACCATTATAAAACCATATTCCATTTCGACTACAAATCTTCATACGACAATTCGAAAGGCTTAACAGTTGATATCCACACCTCTATATCAATCAATATTATCATGCTGAAGTTGTTAAACGTTCCATCTATACTAGATAAATCCTTCCATGATCAATCCTTTAGTTTTATCTAACAATAATGATGTTAAAGTCAAGTCCAAGATTGTTATGAAGTCATCTACTAGATTCGGATTACCAATGATAGAAGCTTACTTTACATATTCAATGTAATAAGATTCGAATCATGATGATCATAATCAAGGTACTTAAGGCTTATTCATCTCAATATTCCAAACATGATGTACTTTGGATAAATCACTTATGAAAATCAATATCTCGTACTATGATCATCCAATTCTTTAGAATCCAACTCTAAGTCTGGAGATAGGTTGAACATACCTTAATATGATGAAAATCACTGAACCGTAGGGTAGAATCCGACTCCGGTTGGTTGTATGCCACTCCAATGTGTTAATCTACTTCAATGATTACTCCCAAGTGATAACCAATATATAAACACCAACAAGATGTGTTCTAAGTGTGTAGAAGGATTATTTCAGCTCTCTGGCCTCTCAAGAATGCAGAATGGACGAGTAAAATGTAAGCCAAAACGGGTTGTTGTCCCATTTATAATATTCTGCATTTTAACAAGTTAGCGCACGCTACTAAGCTTTCCTTAGCGTGCGCTAATAATAGTTGACTTCAGAACTGTCCAGGTTCGTCCGCAGGAATCTCATCCGGACCCATGTCCCGGCTGGCGCATGTGCTAGCCATCCCACTCAATAATTGAGTTCTTAGCGCACGCAACTCCTATCTTCATAGCGTGCGCTAATAGTAGCCCGATAGCGCGCGTTAAGATACATTCTTAGCGTGCGCTATCACGATTTTGCATGAGAAATTTTGCATGCTTCTATACTTATGTACAATGATATCAATGCAAGAAATATCATACTCCAATAATCAAAACCACAAATCCGAATAATACAGGGTTTGAATACAGATGAAATACACCGTAATAAATCCGGATATTACATACTCTCCTACTAAAAAGGGAGTTTCGTCCCAAAAATCAAGATGAAAATAATTCGGGATATCTAGACTTCATATCAGCTTCCGTTTCCCAGGTGGCTTCTTCCATTCCGTGACGTGACCATTGAACTTTGACCAAAACGATTGGTTTGTTCCTCAGCTGTTTAACTCGACTCTCGAGTATCTTGACCGGTCTTTCTTCAAACGTCCCATCCTGCTCGACTTCGATCTCGCCGAAATCTATGATATGACTGGGATCCGGTATATACCTCCGTAACTGGGATACGTGGAACACGTTATGAACATGGCACAATGACGGCGGCAATGCCAATCTGTATTCCAACTCCCCAACTCTCTTGAGGATATCAAATGGTCCGATATATCTCGGACTCAGCTTCCCTTTCCTTCCAAAACGAAAGACTCCCTGAGTAAGAGAAACCTTCAAAAGTACATGGTCTCCAGTATTGAACTCCAATGGGCGACGGCGTACGTCCGCGTAGGATTTTTGGCGACTCTGGGCGGTCAACAACCTTTCACGAATCAAGGCTATCTTCTCTCGAGTCTGTACGATCAACTCTGGTTCTGTTCCGATCAAGTCCGATTTAATCGTCCCAAAGATAGGGCGATCTGCATCTCCTTCCGTATAATGCCTCAAACGGTGCCATCTTAATGGAAGCATGCCAACTATTGTTGTAGGTAAATTCAATCAACGGTAGATGAACTTCCCAATCGTTTGACCAATCTATGGCACAAGCCCTCAGCATATCTTCCACCGTTTGAATGGTCCTCTCGGATTTTCCGTCAATCTGTGGGTGATAAGTTGTATTGAAGTTAAATTCGGTCCCCAACGCCTTATGAACTGCCTTCCAAAAGTGAGACACAAAACGGCCGTCTCGATCAGAAACAATGGTTTTCGGCGTACCATGCAATCGAACTATCTCCGAAATAAATACTCACGCCAATTTCTCTGGTCCCCATGTGTCCTTAATGCCTAGGAAATGAGCTGATTTGGTTAAACGATAAACTATCACCCAAATCATATTTATTCCCGTCTTGGTTCTCGGCATATTAGTGATAAAGTCCATCGATATGTCCTCCCACTTCTATTCAGGAATTGGGAGCGGCTTCAACATTCCGGCAGGCCGTTGATGCTCGATCTTAACCTGCTGACAAGTCAAGCATTTCGAAACATAGTCCGCTACGTCTTTCTTCATGTTGCCCCACCAGAAATTCTGCTTCAAGTCCTTATACATTTTACTGGTGCCCGGGTGGATAGAATAGGGCGAACTGTGAGCTTCCTTCATAATCGTCTGTTTCAGAACATCAACATCGGGAACGCAGAGTCGGTTCTGAAATCTCAAAACTCCATCATCATGAATTATGAATCCGGGGGCCTTTCCTTTGATCAATTCATCACGTAACCGAATCATCAGAGGATCATGTGCCTGTTTAGATTTGATTCCTTCGGTTAATGATGAAGTTATCTCCATCACGCACAGTTGTCCTTGGACTCTTTGTAACCATACTTCTATTCCTTCACGAATCATCTCTCGTTGAAGGCTAAGTTGGGAGGTCAGCGTCCAAAGATTCGAATAGAAACAGGCTTGCGGCTAAGTGCATCGGCCACTACATTCGCTTTGCTGGATGATATAAAATTTCCAAGTCATAGTCCTTAATCGGTTCTAACCATCTTCTTTGCCGCATGTTTAATTCTTTACGATGAATATGTACTTGAGACTCTTGTGATCCGTAAAGATCTGACAGTGAGTCCCGTACAGATAATGCCTCTAGATCTTCAAAGCAAAAACCACTGCTGCTAGCTCCAAATCATGTGTTGGGTAATTTACTTCATAAGGTTTCAGCTGTCGTGACGCATAAGCGATCACCTTATCATTCTACATCAATACGCACCCGAGTCCTTGGTTCGAAGCATCACTGTAAACTATAAATCCTCCAGTTCCCTGTGGAAGTGATAGAATCGGCGCCGTCGTCAATCTCTTCTTTAATTCATCAAAGCTAATCTGACACAACTCATTCCACTCAAACTTTTAAGTTTTTGCAGGAGTCGAGTATGTGGGCGAGAGAGTTTAGAAAACCCTTCCACGAATCGACGATAATATCCAGCAAGTCCTAAGAAGCTTCACACTTCTTTCACGTTCTTTGGAGGCTTCCAAACCATAATTGCTTCGATCTTCTGAGGATCTACTCGGACTCCTTTAGCTGACTCCACATGGCCGAGGAACATTACTTCCTTTAGCCAGAATTCACACTTAGAAAGTTTGGCGTACAATTGCTCGTTTCTCAAAAGTTCCAATACAATCCGCAAATGCTGCGTATGTTCTTCCGGGCTCTTAGAATACACCAGAATGTCATCAATGAACACGACCACAAATTTATCCAAAAATTCAATGAACACACGGTTCATCAATTGCATAAATACAGCAGGTGCATTAGTGAGACCAAACGGCATTACTACAAACTCATAATGTCTGTAGCGAGTTCTAAATGCTGATTTCGGAACATCAGATTCCTTAATCCTCAGCTGATGATATCCTGATCTCAGATCGATTTTAGAAAATACTGTTGCCCCTTGCAGCTGGTCAAACAGATCATCAATCCGTGGCAACGGATACTTGTTCTTAATCGTCATCTTGTTCAGCTCTCGATAGTCAATACACAGTCGGAGCGACCCATCCTTCTTTCGACAAAGAACCGGCGCTCCCTGTGGTGAAACGCTTGGTGAATATAGCCCTTGTCCAAGAACTCCTCCACCGCTTCTTCGCCAGACATCTCAGTAGGTGCCATACGATACGGCGCCTTAGAAATTGGTGTAGCTCCGAGTTCCAGCTCAATGGTAAATTCCACATCCCTTCGTGGAGGTAGTCCAGGTAACTCGTCAGGAAATACATCTGGAAATTCGTTCACAACAGGAATGGATGAAAGTTCCACAATTTCGTCTTCTTTCTTCATTTTATAACACCAGTACCCGATATAGCCATGTTTCAACAATCTGACAGCTTTCATCGCTTTGATCAATTTTCCTGAGCTTCCCGGTTTCCACCCCTCGAACCATATTTCGGAACCATCGTCATCGATCAGCGAGATATTCCTCCTTAGGTAGTTCACAATTGCTCCATATCGATTAAGCCAATCGTATCCGAGTATCAGGTCATCTCCTTGCATTTCTATCACGATCAGATTTGAGAGCCACTCTCTGCCTCCAAATGATATAGGGAAATTTCTAGTTTCTAAGTTTCCGACAATCCTCTCTCCACTCGGTAAACCAACAACATAAGGTTCACAAGTATGAAAACCGGAAATATTCAAATGATTTACACAAGACAAAGATATAAAAGAATGTGTAGCTCCTGTATCGAATAAAATGCTAACTGGCTGGGAAAGGATCTGGACAGTACCTGATGCGATAGCAGCATCCTGATTGTCTGTCCTCCTCATCTTGTACAGACGTGGGGGAGCAGATCCGGCACTCGATGTCCCCTTTCGGTCCCATTGTCCTCTGCCTCGTCCGCGGCCAAAATTCTGAGGCATCTGAACACTTTGCTGCGTCTGTTGGATACTAGCTTCCTTCTGGACTGGCTGTGGTGTACGGGCTCTAAAAGACTTTGCAGCCTCTTCACAAAACACTGCCCGATGTCCCTCTTGTCCACAATCAATACAAGTCACGGCAGGAAGAGGGCAATTCCGTCGATAGTGCCCCGTCTGGGCGCAGTTAAAGCATTTCCTGGTAACATCAGTAATAGTTGATGTCGCTTCGAAGTTCTTTCCGCTCCTAACTGGGTGCGGAGGTTTCTTGAAAGAGTGAAAGGATGACTGGGCCTTACGGGGCCCGCTGTTCTTGTGCTCTGTAAAAGTACCAGAGACTTTCTGTTTCTTGGATTCCGAAAATTTCTCCATAGCTGCTTCCTTGATCTCATACGCCAACGCCTTATCCTGGTATTGACGGAGTGTGGTACATTCAAATCTGGACATGTACCTCTGGATTTCTGGTTTCATCCTCATATCGAAATGGATCATCATTTACGCATGCATTACGACCAAATGTCGAACAAATGCCATTTCTTGGTTAAACGTCTTAATTGCAGGATCGGCACATCGGAAAGGCTGAGCGGAGAAAAACTCCTGAATTTTGGCTTCCCTCACAGGACGAGGGCAATACTGAGCTTCCATCATCAATCTAAACTCTGTCCAATCGGCACCATGGTCTACAAGCCGGATGGCTTCCCACGATTCGGACGCTTCCCCTATCAGAAAATATTGAGCGATAGAGGTTCTCCGGTCATCTGGGCAGTTAATTCCGGCAAAGATTTTCTCCAGTTCTTTCAACCAATGATCCCAGGTGGGAGTCTCAGAAATACCGTCGAATTTGGGTGGTTGCATCTTCGCCACCTCTTGCAGCCACCGGTCACCTCGATTTCCCATGTCTGGGATCCCTTGCTGTCTCTCTCCCTGCTGTAGTCCCACCGCTACTTGCATTCGGTCCACGACTTGGGCGAACTGAGTCATCTGGTTCACCACTTGACGAAGGATCTCTGGTACAGCAAGATCTGGTTCGTTATTAATAGATTGTTGCGGCTACTTTGATCTATGGTAGCCTGATTAGAAGGCGACGCTTCCCTTTCAGCATTTCTTCGTCCGCGTCCACGACCGCGACCACGTCCACGTCCGCCTCTCAACATACTGTAAGCATAAATACTCAATATACAGGAAACAACATCGTTCTAATATTCGAGTATAAAGAGACACAACATGTAAAGAACGAGATAGAGTTTAGGAACTTACAACCACCGTTCGCATGAAGACGTAGGCAGTGCAGTGATGTCATTCACGGCCGGTTACCTCAAAAGACATAAATGACCCCTATTTTAACCCAACGGCCAAGATATCCATAATCTTAGCTCTGATACCATATTCTGTAACACCCCGATATTTTGTGGAATATTACAGCGCCGTAAATCCTTTACATAAGGATTTACAAGGCTGAAGAATTGAACAGACATTAAAAGGTATTAACGAATGGAAATAACGGAATTAAGATACAACGGTTCTGACCAAATACTGAAAGTACAATTGTTCAGCAGGAACTTAATAATACATCACCAAATTCAAATTCAGCATAAATGACTTCGTACTCGAGTACTTATTGAAATAACCAATAAACAACAGACAAATGAACCCGGCCAAAACATCACTCTGCACCCTCGTCGTCATGCAGCTCCAGTGGTTGTTTTCCCGCTCTCCTGGATCCTGAACATAAACAAAATGTTCACCCCCGAAGGGGTTAGCACAATGATGCTAGTACAAGTACTACAACATATTATTCATATCTCACGAAGAATAATAACGTAAATGACAAAATACCAACGAGTCTTCTCCTACGAGAAACTCATAATGACATACACAACTGATAATCACAACATGATATCATAACATACACATGGTAATTCCGTCGATCCAGCGTTCACTGCCTAGAACCCACGATGATCCCGTTAGACCAACCCGTGGTGGAAAAACCCGTCCGATGATCCAACATGACGCTAGCATAGATCCCCCGATGATCCCGTCGGACCAACACGAGGTGGACATACAATAACGACATACATGCACGACAATATGTATAACAACAATACATAAAACAATTAAGGTGCTTGCCTCGATTTGAAGACAAGAACAATACTTCCACGAAAACGAACACTCGAAGGTCGTCCTCCTCAATCAATCACGCAACAAGATCAAACCTTAACAAAAGAAATGATATAGGATTTATCTCACGTCGTACGAATGTTTAAAAATTCGATTTACGGCCAAAAGTTCATAAAATACAATCTGCCTGAACTGCTTAGCGCACGCTAAGTACTCTGTGTAGTGTGCGTTAAGTCTGCTCGATAGCGCACGCAAACAACAAAGCCTAGCGTACGCTAACTATGCATGGTCAGTACTTCACTGATCAGTCGACTGACTCGTCTGATGTCTTAGCGTACGTTACGTACCAAACGTAGCGTACGCTAACTCGTGCTCGATAGCGCACGTTAATCTTCATAGCTTAGCGTGCACTATCTATGCATGGCAGTTTACTGCTGGGCAGTAAACTGTTCTCATCATGATCAAAACAATGAAATCTTCCGTGATAATTCATGTTACCTCCATGAATATCATGTTCATACGATTATGAATGATCTTACGGATAGCAACAACTTCAGATTCGAGGATATGCATACCATTATAAAACCATATTCCATTTCGACTACAAATCTTCATACGACAATTCGAAAGGCTTAACGGTTGATATCCACACCTCTATATCAATCAATATTATCATGCTGAAGTTGTTAAACGTTCCATATATACTAGATAAATCCTTCCATGATCAATCCTTTAGATTTATCTAACAATAATGATGTTAAAGTCAAGTCCAAGATTGTTATGAAGTCATCTACTAGATTCGGATTACCAATGATAGAAGCTTCCTTTACATATTCAATGTAATAAGATTCGAATCATGATGATCATAATCAAGGTACTTAAGGCTTATTCATCTCAATATTCCAAACATGATGTACTTTGGATAAATCACTTATGAAAATCAATATCTCGTTACTATGATCATCCAATTCTTTAGAATCCAACTCTGTCTGGAGATAGGTTGAACATACCTTAATATGATGAAAATCACTGAACCGTAGGGTAGAATCCGACTCCGGTTGGTTGTATGCCACTCCAAGGTGTTAATACACTTCAATGATTACTCCCAAGTGATAACCAATATATAAACACCAACAAGATGTGTTCTAAGTGTGTAGAAGGATTATTTCAGCTCTCTGGCCTCTCAAGAATGCAGAATGGACGAGTAAAATGTAAGCCAAAACGGGTTGTTGTCCCATTTATAATATTCTGTATTTTAATAAGTTAGCGCACGCTACTAAGCTTTCCTTAGCGTGCGCTAATAATAGTTGACTTCAGAACTGTCCAGGTTCGTCCGCGGGAATCTCATCCGGACCCATGTCCTGGCTGGCGCATGTGCTAGCCGTCCCGCTCAATAATTGAGTTCTTAGCGCACGCAACTCCTATCTGCATAGCGTGCGCTAATAGTAGCCCGATAGCGCGCGTTAAGATACATTCTTAGCGTGCGCTATCATGATTTTGCATGAGAAATTTTGCATGCTTCTATACTTATGTACAATGATATCAATGCAAGAAATATCATACTCCAATAATCAAAACCACAAATCCGAATAATACAGGGTTTGAATACAGATGAAATACACCGTAATAAATCCGGATATTACAGATATATGTACATTGATATGATCCTTGTGATAGTTATGGTGTCGTTATCTTCAAGAGATATGGAGATTTATGTCTCCCTTCATTCGGATTCGTAATTGCAAGATGTTAGTCGATGCTTGGAATGCATGCCACTGTACAACATTAGCGCACGCTAATCTTACTGTCTAGCGCACCCTAACGGGAGCAACTTAGCGCACGCTACGTTATGTGTTTAACGTGCGCTAAGTAGGCAGACAGTGCAGTATTTTTGTGTTGTGATTATGAATTCGTGATGGTTTGATTTGGTTTGTTCTGACTGTTTTTATTCGAGGTTTTGTTGAACCGTTGAGTTCGATGGGTTGGTTTGTCGGTTGTTGATTATTATCGGATGTGTTGTCATTTGATTATTGCATTAGGTTGCGATAATTGATCGTGGATTACGACCGCTGTGTTGCTTTTGATCGGGGCTGAGGAGCTCGTAGACAAAGGCAATGTGTCCGGCAGCAGCTTCGTGGTATCGGTATCGAGGCAAGTTATTACTTGCTCAGTTATAATATTTAATGAATGGTTTCAGATTCATTTCGTTTATAATGCATATAGCAATGATTATTATTGTGGACTCTGGGTATTCGGATCGCATATCGTTCATTCGATTCTGGGAGGTAAATCATAATGTATATGCTTTATCTCAGTTATTGGTATGTTCAGGTATCGAGGGTACATTATGGTAAAGACGAGGATACGAGTATCTATAGTTCATTGTACGTTTGGATCGCCGAGCATTGAGGATAATTGTCGGTGATGTTTTGACATCGAGATTGCTCCTAAAGGACTCAGGACAAGTATCTTAGCTTGATTCGGTTTAGTGTTAATGGTGTTGATCATGCAGGTTGTCATTCATGTTGATGAACATGAAGTCGTCTTAGTTGTGTCATCATAGTGTCGTTCATTCATATGTCGTTCATGTTGATGAACAAATTGAGTTGCATATGTGTATGCATGATTGTATTGTTTATGTTGTAAATGATCCGTTGGGATCATGAGGATCTATGCTGAGGGCGCTGGATCGGATGTCCACCATGCGTTGGTTCGATGGGATCATCATGGGATCTATGCTGAGGGCGCTGGATCGCTAGACAGGTTTTCCACCATGCGTTGGTCCGACGGGATCATCATGGGGATCTATGCTGAGGGCGCTGGATCGTTGGATTACCCAGTATTGTGTTATTGTTGTGCATATGTATATTGTTGGTTATCCACCTCTTGTTGATCTTGTAGGATCATCTTGGGATCTATGCTGAGGGCGCTGGATCATGGGATTTCCATTGAGTATACATTGTTATTGTTTTTGAGCATATTGACGTTGTCATATGAGTATGCATTTGTAGGTCTTGTGTTAGGACCTTGTCCGTATTGCATTGATCTGATCTCGGATTAGACTGATATTATTATCGTGGCACATCATATCCCGAGGTATGTTCCATATTTTCCTTGGTATTTGTCTTTGATGGACGATTGGTTATCGTCTTGGGATTTGATGATGTTATTCGATGGATCGTATTGGTCAGAAATGGTAGATTTCCGTATCGTGAGTTGGTGATGATAGTTTGAGAATCTTGAGTATTGTTTGAGGTACAATACAGATATTATGTTCGAGTTTATTGGTTAATCGAGTACGAGATGTGAAATGTGATAATGGTTATTCTGATGAGAATTACTTGAGTAAGCAAAGTTATGGCGGTAAGATTACGTTGGTCGTATTCTTATGTTGTATTCTCATTGGTATGTAATTATTAATGTGATGTGACGGTTATCATTGTTGGACATTATGGTTGACCCCGTCGTGGGATTTCTTTTTAGGTTCTTGGAGTATCGAGCTTGTAGCGGTCGTGAAGAGATGAGCTTCCCGGAGGATACTGGCTAGGACATGTTTTGTGCATTGAGTTTCTTGATTGGTTCTTGTATTCCGTTGCTAGAGTATCTTTATGGTTGGTCTTTTTCCGCTGCGTGAGTATTTCGAAATGACCTTTTGGTATCTGGTAACTGAGGTTGCTTTGGAAATTGTTTTCTAATCTTTTGAGTGTCGGCCGCTTGGCCTTGCGATTTCAAATGAGTTTTTACGATGGTTTTTGATAAATGGATTTTATGTCTTTATGCATTTTTAAAGATAGTACTGTCGTTGGCCTCTTGGGCATTTGTAAATATTTGTGAAAATTTCCTTCAGCCTTGTGGGTTCCATCTCGGGGCCCACGACACTGTAATATTTCCGGTTAAATCTGGGGGTGTTACAGAATATGGTATCGGAGCTTAGGTTGAGAAAACCTAGGCATTTGGGTCGAGTTGGGTCGTGTTTTATCGCGTCATTCGAGTTGTCAATTGACTAATACTAGAGCCATGAGTTCTTGTTGTTCACTCGGGCTTATAGGTTATGTGATTTACCAGTGTGGTACTGGGTTTGTTGTAAACTTTTACAAATGGTACTAACGTATTTCTTCGGATAGAAATGTGTCGTGTTCTCGAGTTGAACTGAGTTTTCAAAACGTGTGTTTTGAAAATATCTGTGTCGAGTATTTTCTTTAGTTGAGACATGTGCCAGTATCACGGGGAATCATCGGCTTCACGATCTGTAAGTATTTGGATTTTTGAATTCATTGAGATTTATTGCTGTTCTATAGTTGATATGCTTTGAGATTCAGCAGAATATTATGCGTCGCGGTATGAGACGACATAGTTGAGACAGGATTGATGATATTAGGAAGTTATGATTCTGAATTCAATATGTTGGTTAGATTTTGGAACGGAATTTTGCATTTGGTAGAATGTTGTAGATGGTTGAGAACAACATGTAGTCATGTTAGTTCATCTTGTGATACATGAAACTGTTTTTGCGCACTTGAGAATGATGTTTTTCAAAATGAATATTTTATGGATGTTTTATGGAAAATGATTTTTGGGTCGAGGCCCAATCGATTTTGAAATAGTTTTATAACTGAGGACTTGAGGTCCAGAAGGATTTTCTACTTTTTAAACTTCTTATAATGCGGAACGAGATACGGGCTGAGACCCTAATGTCTCAAAAGACTTTTCTGTTTTCTAAAACACCCGAGATTAGTAAAACACTTTACCGATTGTTTATGCATTTTATTTCTATCTTTCGGGGTTTTGATTTATTTGTTCAAATGAAACTTCTCGGGAAGTCTTTCGCTGTATTGATTCGTTTCAATATTTTGTCATATCATATTTAAGGTGATCCAGGATGGGTTAATGACTGACGTTGCGAGTCATATGTGGAAAGGAGTTTTAGTCGGAGTTTATATTTGAGATTTTGGAACTCTATCGTGTGGTTTTCCGATGGAATATCAGTGGATATTGGTGACGAGCCGAAGTGGTATACAGGAATATGGATATGCACAAGCATTTGCATAAATTCCATTTTATTTAATCGTGTGTATTCGAAAAGAATTTTTATCGAGAACTTGGCACCAGCGAGCAGATTTAATTTTGAAAATTGATTTTGTGGTCTTACGAAAATTTATGTTTTGAGTTTTCAAACTCTTGAAAGAATTTTTGAAAATTTGTTTTTTGACAAGACTATATGATTTCAAACTGGTTTTGAAAATGTGATTGATAACCATACGCATTTAGTGTATATTTCATATCATGGTGAAGTTGTGAGTGTGACTCACGAACTGGATAATATATCAATGTGGAACGTTGAATAGGGATCCAAACTTTGGTATGGTCGTTTGGTTATCCAAGGATGATCGATTGAATTATCGGATAAGAGAAATATACTGCGTGTTGTAGATTCATGTGCAGGATGTAATTTTGGAACTTTGGACTTTGTAAAACCGGGACATATGTGCTATGTGAGTCCATTGGTGCGGTAGTAGCGCAATCTTACCATAGTGATCTTTGAATGATTTCTTTGTAAGTGTAAATTTGGGGATGGTGACCCCATGCTGGTTGTTTTGGATATTGAGTGGTCGTTCCCACTCCTTGTATGAATTGGTATGTTCGTCGATTTGCGATTCGTTGTTCGTATGCCGAGGGAAATGTTCGCTAGTTGGGTATGTTTATTGAGATCTACTGTACGTGATTGATTGTCGTTTTGAGAATGTTATTCTTTCGTATATCCATTTCTGTGGTTCTGTGTTGATCGTTTTGGAGTTTACCATGTGAAGGTATTCTCGATTTTCGTTGATCGTTCGTTGGTAATATTGGAGTTTATCACGTTGATGATATTCTCGATTGTGTTTTGACCTCTGGTTGGTCATATTGGAATTTTTCATGTCGATGATAAATTCGATTGATTGTTGATCATTGTTGATGATCATCCGAGCGCTCGGATTTTGTGTTGATGTTTCGGGATTCGTGTCGTTTTTGGGCGCTTGTTTTGCGATGTATTGTGTATTATTCATCTTATCTAATTGGGACTTGATTATGTAATCAGGCGCATGTGATTTGATTCGGGCATTGTTTCATCCGAAGATGATATATTTTGTTGAGACTCGTGGAATTGTGATCGTAGCGTATTGAGACTGCAGGTGAGATCGCTTGCTAGTATCTCAGAGATCGTCGACTGCGTATTTGTAAGTATGCTCTTTTGGTTATTCGGTGATGACGATAATTGATCGTTGTCGTGATGGTTTTGGGATATTTTGGGTTGAAAGGTATGTTTGTTTGTTTTATGACGGATTGCAAGTTTCGAGGACGAAACTTATTTTAAGTGGTGTAGAATGTAATATCCGGAATTTCTACTACTGTTGTTTGATATTATTTTATATGAGTTATATTGTACAGCGTGGAATGCATGTAGGGGATAAAATAAATAAAGGACTGAGATATCAGTATCGGTATAATTGTCGTATCTGGTCGACAGTTACATTTGAGGATATTGTGTATCAGGTTATCGTACTTTCGATATAGAGTATATCGTATAAGAATATTATTGGATTCAGTGTTTGTGCTCAGTGTGTCTCATGTTCGTTTTTGGAACGTCAAGATGTTGGACAGAAATTGCGGAAAATGGCTAAGTGTTCATTAGCGCACGCTACTGGGTACAGGTAGCGCACGCTACGAAGTATTAATAGCGTACGCTAAGAGGTTCGGTTACATACGCTAGGGAGGACCCCTAACGTACGTAACGACTTGCTGGGTTAGTTCCGGAAGGTGGCCGACAGGTAGGCCCAGGTTGATTTTATATTCAGTTAGCGCACGCTAACGTATGTTGGTTAGCGCACGCTAACATCAGATCGCCAATAATGGAATCTTAGCTTTCGGCGGGTGGACCCGGCCACTTGCGAAGCGTGTCCAGATAAGGTCAGCGGGTGTTTGTATGGTTAGCGCACGCAAATTCCAGATCGGTAAAAGGAATCCGATAATCGCGGATGCTTTCAGCATGTGGGGGCACGAGTGGTAGGTGTGTACTGTAGCAAGTCAACTTTGGATAGCGCACGCTAAGGTAAAGGACTTGCGTACGCTAGGTATGATATTTTACGTACGTTAATGCATGGGCATTACGTACGTAAGCTAGTTTACGAAGCGAGGCAGTAGCCTCTGGGTTTCGATAGCGCACGCTAACAAAGTCAGTTAGCGCACGCTAAGGCGGTAGCGCACGCTAAACATGAGATGTTAGCGCACGCTAATAATGAATATTATAAAAGGGGACAGAAGGGTGCTGAGAATCATTTCGTTATTTTTCTTCTTTCAGTCGAGAGAGAGAGAGTTGGGATATATTTGAGGTTCCCAAACACTGTATAATGATAATCTTTAACAACATTAGATTGAGAGCTTGGATTCAAGCCTTGTTCTTCAAGTTGTTCATGATTCTTTGGATGGAGTTCTAGTGTTCTGTTGTTCCTCTGTGAATTTCCAACAATGTAATTACAATAAAAATTACAAATAAGGCAACCTAATACAATCTAAATAAATTAAAAGCTGAATTGAAAATTACAACTTTAGCAGAGGCGAGATAACTCTTTCCGTAAGACAATTTTGCCCCGTATAAGAGCAGACGGCTCAGGCAATATGTCCCCAAGATACAACTGCTATTTGTTTCTGAGTTAGGTGCTCTCCAAAACTCAGAACTCCGGCGAACGTTCAAGTGCTGGAAACTGGGCACGAAACAAGAGGGAAATATGCTTCAATATGAGGTATGCTTGTATTTTTCTATGTTCTGATTGTATGAAATGAAATGCATAAGACCCCCTTTTATAGGGTCCAATTTCACTCCATCATGTGGGGAGTTACAACAAATTAAAGTGCCATTAATTCTCTTTAATCCTCCAGCTCAGGAGTTACAACAAATTAAATCTCCATAATGAGGGGAGTTACAACAAATTAAAACTCCATAATTCTCATTTAATTTGGACGTTACATTATGGAGTGTGAAGAGTCATATTCCAGAAGCTAAGTTCTCAACCTGCTTCTTTTCAGACGAGACCAAATTCCAGATCAGATAGGTTCCGGATCGAGCAGTCGTAAGCAGACAGTCCCACATCGACAGTGTCGATCCGACAGTCCCAGATCGATGAGTCGATCGGAGTCCCAGATCGACAGGTCCCAGTTAGACAGTCGATCGACAGTCCCAGATCAGCAGTGTCGATCGACAGTCGGTCGATCGGAGTCCCAGATCGACAGTCGATCGGGACAGTCGATCGCATAAGTCCGATCGATAGGTCCCAGATCGACAGTCGTGACGCAGTGTCCCAGATCGCAGTGCCGATCGCATGTGTCCCAGATCGCAGTCCGATCAGACAGGTCCTAGATCAGACAGGTTTTCAAACCTCGTTAACTCTTCACCTTTTCAATTAAATGGCCAACTTTAATCATTTATTTCTCACTCACCGGAAATCGGTTTTGAGAAAATAAAAATCCTACGTTCATCTTCTCGAAGCGTAGATTCACAGTTTATTATTTAATTCCCAAGAATTAAATATTTTATCATTATTAAATTGGTTTTAAATTGAGTTAAAACTCATTTTTCTAAAACCCAATTTCCAACAATCCCCCACATGAGTGGAAATAAATGCATGCATGAATGCAAACTCACATACCCAGTTTCCGTAAAATACTACTGCATGGGGAAAGGTAGTTTGTGGCTTTGAACCTTCCTTAGTAAAATATCGTCGGATATACCGGCGACTTAGTGGACATTGTACCTTGAACTAATCCTCCTTGGTGTATACCGAGTTAACGACACTTACACAACAATGTCTCAACACCTTCCGTTCTCATAGTTGTATCCGTTTTGGCCATGGACAACATCTTGGTTTCCTAAGTGTTTATTCGAGGCGGCCCGTCCTCACACTTAGATAGGTGGTCTCCTTTTATAAAGTATCCTGCAATACTTCTCCTTTCCAAGGACAAGGAACCATTAAAAGTCTAGAGACTTAACCTCACCACAATCACAGGACCTGGCACTTATCCTGCTCTATAGGGATGGATTTATTATAAGCGCTTTTCAATAGAACTTTCATAATTTTGTTTTCCCATTGAACCAAGTTTCTGGGATCTCCAGTCTTCAAGGTTGGGTTACCACTATGATTGTTCTTTCAAGATGTGGATTTTAGTCCCATTCCCTCTAGCAGTTTATGAAATTGATCTCTATTCAGACCTTTTGTGAGTGGATCTGCCCAATTAATATTTGACCACACTAGTCAATAGATATAACTCCATTTTTGATCAATTGTCGCATGGTATTATGTCTCCGACGAATGTGTCGAGACTTACCATTATACATAAGGCTCTGTGCTCTTCCAATTGCAGCTTGGCTATCGCAATGGATCATAACACTAGGCACAGGCTTTTTCCAGCATGGAAGAAAGTTACGGATCCATTCAGCTTCTTCTCCAGCTTTATCTAGAGCTATAAATTCAGATTCCATGGTGGATCGGGCTATACAAGTCTGCTTGCTTGATTTCCAAGTTATAGCTCCACCCCCAATAGTAAATACATACCCACTTGTAGAGTGAGAGTCTTTCATGTCTGAAATCCAATTAGCATCAGTATATCCATCCAAAACTGCAGGATAATTACTATAAAATAGCCCATAACATAGGGTGTACTTTAAGTATCTTAAAACCCTAGTCAGTGCATTCCAGTGCTCTTTACTCGGATTACTCGTGAACCTGCTCAACTTATTTACAGCAAATGCCAAGTCTGGTCGTGTACAATTTGTAATGTACATTAGGCTTCCGATTACTCTTGAATATTCGACTCGAGCCACTGGATCACCTCTGTTCTTACTTAAGTGAATACTAGTATCAACAGGTGTTTTAACAGGTGGGCTGTCAAAAGCGTTAAACTTCTTGAGCACTTTCTCAACATAATGAGATTGTGATAAGAATATACCTTCTGACTTTCTGATAATTTTAATTCCAAGAATTAAATCAGCTAAACCCAAATCCTTCCTGTCGAAGTTTCTACTTAACATCCTTTTTGTATTCACAATTACTTCATTTCTACTACCCATGATCAACATATCGTCTACATATAGACAAACTATGACAAATGACTCTGATGTGCCTCTAACATACACACATTTGTCACATTCGTTGATCTTGAATCCATTTTCCAACATAATTTTGTCAAAGTTCATATGCCATTGTTTAGGAGCTTGTTTTAGTCCATATAATGACTTCAACAGTTTACACACTTTCTTTTCCTGACCAGGCGCAATGAAACCTTCAGGTTGTTCCATATAAATTTCTTCTTCTAGTTCACCATTCAAGAATGCAGTTTTCACATCCATTTGATGAATTTCAAGATTGTGCAATGCAGCAATAGCATTAAGCACTCGAATGGAAGTTATTCTGGTTACTGGTGAATATGTATCGAAGAAATCATAACCTTCTTTCTGTTTAAACCCTTTGGCAACAAGCCGGGCCTTAAACTTGTCTATCGACCAGTCATCTTTGTATTTCCTCTTTAGGATCCATTTACATCCTAAAGGCTTACATCCTGGCGGAAGTTCAACCAGTTCCCAAGTAGAATTTTGCATGATGGAATCCATTTCACTATAAATAGCTTCCTTCCAAAAAGGAGCATCAGGACTAGCATAAGCTTCCTGTATAGTCTTTGGATCATCATTAACTGCAAAAGTCTCAAAGTCAGGACCAAATGACTTAGCCTTTCGAGCTCTCTTACTCTTTCTTCGCTCTTCATTTATAGGATTTGAACTACTTGCAGTTTCAAGAGTTCTTTTGTTTGCGTTTGTCACAATCCTTTCTTTACAAGGATAAACATTTTCAAAGAAAATGGCATTTCTTGATTCAATGACAGTTCCTTCATGCATATCAGGAATTTTAGATTTATGAATCAGAAATCGATATGCACTACTGTTGTATGCATAACCTATGAATATGCAATCAACTGTCTTTGGACCGATTCTTACTTGTTTTGGTTCAGGTACTTCAACCTTTCCCAAACACCTCCACACTTTAAGATATTTGAAAGAAGGCTTGCGCTCTTTCCATAACTCATACGGAGTTTTATCTTTCCCTTTGTGTGGCACTTTATTTAGAATGTGGTTAGCTGTAAGAATAGCTTCCCCCCACATGTTCTGCGGCAACCCTGAGCTTATTAATAAAGCATTCATCATTTCTTTTAGGGTTCGATTTTTTTTTTCGGCAACTCCATTTGACTGAGGAGCTTAAGGAGCAGTCGTTTGATGAATTATGCCTGAATCAGCACATAATTGTTCAAACGGTGCTACATACTCACCTCTTATGTCGCTTCGGACTGCTTTTATTTTACAGTTAAGTTGATTTTCAACTTCATTTTTATACAACTTAAATGCCTCGATTGCTTCATCTTTGCTTCTCAAAAGAAACACATAGCAATATCTTGTGCAATCATCTATAAAAGTGACGAAGTATTTTTTACCTCCTCTAGTTTGCACAAATTTTAAGTCACACACATCAGTGTGAATTAATTCTAGAGGAGTAGTATTCCTTTCCACTGAATGAAAAGGCAATTTAGCCATTTTTGCTTCAACACATACTTCGCATTTCTTATTAAGTTCAACATGGGTTTTTGGAATTAATTCTAGATTAATTAGTCTTTTAATTGATTTTAGACCAACATGTCCCAATCTAGAATGCCATAAATCTGAACACTCGAGCAAGTAAACAGAAGAAGGTGCATTATTATTATTATTTTTGTTCTTGCCTTCACGGCTTACAGGCATCACATTCATTTTGAATAATCCCCTGTCAAGATAACCTCGACCAAGGAACATTCCAAACTTGCTCATAATAAATTTTTCAGACTAAAAAACTAGTCTAAACCCATGACTAACTAGTAAAGAGCCTGAAACTAAATTTCTTTGGATGTCTGGGACATGCAGCACATCCTTAAGAAGGAGCTCCTTTCCAGAGGTCAGCTTTAAGACCACGTTCCCCACACCTGCAATCACAGAAGAAGCAGAGTTTTCCATATGCAATTTCCTACCATCAGTAACAGTGTAGGAAGAGAACATGTCTTTTTCAGAACAAACATGACGAGTAGCCCCAGTATCAACGTACCAGGCGCGGTGATTCTCCACCATATTGTTTTGAATCACCATGGTTGAGACCTCCTCGTCCAGCTCCTCAACCATAGCTGACAGCTCCAGATCTGGCATGTCAACATCGCCATGTTCAACCACATTGGCAACTCGTTTGTCTTTGTTTCGCTGACCAGTTGAACTTATTAGCAAGCGACAGTCTTCTGCCTTATGGTTTGGTTTACCACAGTTGTGGCAATTTCCAGTGAATTTCTTTGCCTTAAACGGCTTTTTCCCTTTATCCTGAACATGGTTCAGTTTCCTCTTTTTGCTAGAGGACCCATGTTCAAGCAAGTTTACTTTGGCCTTCATAGGGCCTCTCTTGAACTTAGAATCAGATTTTCGGTTGTCTTCCTCAATTCTGAGTCGAACAACCAAATCCTCTAAGCTCATTTCCTTTCGTTTGTGTTTCAGGTAATTTTTGAAGTCCTTCCAACTAGGAGGCAACTTCTCAATTACCGTTCCCACAACAAACGGTTCAGGAAGGATCATTCCTTCAGCATTGATTTCATGCACAATCAATTGAAATTGTTGGACTTGTTCGATAACGGTTTTGTAGTCCGTCATCTGAAAATCCAGGTAGCGTCCGATCACAAATTTCTTGGCACCAGCATCATCAGTTTTATACTTTTTCTCCAAAGAATTCCAAAGCTCTTTGGAAGTCTTGATTTGACTGTACACGTTGTACAGGGAATCCATCAGCCCATTCAATATTGTATTACGACACATAAAATCGCTGTTAAACCATTGATCGTAAGCAAAAAGCTTCGTACGATCAGTTTCCGTCTCACTGACCATAGGAGGATCATCCTTGAGGTAAACAGCAAGTCCCAGGGTAGTGAGATAAAATAGCATCTTTTGCTGCCATCTTTTAAAATCAACACCCGAAAATTTCTCTGGTTTCTCAGCCTGGACTGCAATGGTAGGTGCAGCAGCTTTGGCAGCAGCAGCGGCGGCGGCAGCATCAGCATCGGTCGCCATTGGAAATTACAGAGAATATAAATGAGAGATTGTCTTACGATTGTTGGTCCTCTGTGAATTTCCAACAATGTAATTACAATAAAAATTACAAATAAGGCAACCTAATACAATCTAAATAAATTAAAAGCTGAATTGAAAATTACAACTTTAGCAGAGGCGAGATAACTCTTTCCGTAAGACAATTTTGCCCCCGTATAAGAGCAGACGGCTCAGGCAATATGTCCCCAAGATACAACTGCTATTTGTTTCTGAGTTAGGTGCTCTCCAAAACTCGAACTCGTGACGTTCAAGTGCTGGAAACTGGGCACGAAACAAGAGGGAAATATGCTTCAATATGAGGTATGCTTGTATTTTTCTATGTTCTGATTGTATGAAATGAAATGCATAAGACCCCCTTTTATAGGGTCCAATTCCACTCCATCAGGTGGGGAGTTACAACAAATTAAAGTGCCATTAATTCTCTTTAATCCTCCAGCTCAGGAGTTACAACAAATTAAATCTCCATAATGAGGGGAGTTACAACAAATTAAAACTCCATAATTCTCATTTAATTTGGACGTTACATTATGGAGTGTGAAGAGTCATATTCCATAAGCTAAGTTCTCAACCTGCTTCTTTTCAGACGAGACCAAATTCCAGATCAGATAGGTTCCGGATCGACAGTCGTAATGCAGACGAGTCCCAGATCGATAGGTCCCAAATCGACAGTCGGATCGAGACGGAGTCCCGGATCGACAGTCCCAGATCGAGGCAGGTCGGATCGACAGTCCCAGATCGACGGAGTCGATCAGGCAGTCGAGATCGAGGCAGTCCCAGATCGGGCAGGTCGGATCGGACAAGTCCGTCGAGACAGTCCCGAGATCGATAGGTCGTCGAGTCGAGTCGGGCATCGGAGTCCCAGATCGAGACAGTCCGATCGGCAGTCCAGATCGACAGTCGACGGCAGTCCCAGATCAGACAGGTTTTCAAACCTCGTTAACTCTTCACCTTTTCAATTAAATGGCCAACTTTAATCATTTATTTCTCACTCACCGGAAATCGGTTTTGAGAAAATAAAAATCCTACGTTCATCTTCTCGAAGCGTAGATTCACAATTTATTATTTAATTCCCAAGAATTAAATATTTTATCATTATTAAATTGGTTTTAAATTGAGTTAAAACTCATTTTTCTAAAACCCAATTTCCAACATGTTCTTCTTTTTGGTTCGTCTAAACCAGGTAATCTTCGTATTCCTTTGTTAATGGTTCGTTTTTCTTGGATGATTTCATGTAAGGAGCATGTTGGATAATCATATGATGATGTTATATGAGATTCAATGGAATTTTGATAAGAGTTTCGGATGTTAGTTAAGATTCTTCATACTATAAGGATGTTGATTCGTTTAACCCGATCTAAGATGGATTTCTGAATCTTGGTAATTATATTGGTCGATTTAGATGAGATGAATCATGATACTAGGTTGAATTCCAGATTGAGTATGATATGATCCTTGTTATCGAGTCGGTTTGATTGTTGATGTTGTTATTGATATATGGACATTGATATGATCCTTGTGATAGTTATGGTGTCGTTATCTTCAAGAGATATGGAGATTTATGTCTCCCTTCATTCGGATTCGTAGTTGCAAGATGTTAGTCGATGCTTGGAATGCAATGCACTGTACAGCATTAGCGCACGCTAAGCTTACTGGCTAGCGCACGCTAACGGGAGCAACTTAGCGCACGCTACGTTATGCGTTTAACGTGCGCTAAGTAGGCAGACAGTGCAGTATTTTTGTGTTGTGATTATGAATTCGTGATGGTTTGATTTGGTTTCTTCTGACTGCTTTTATTGGAGGTTTTATTGAACCGTTGAGTTCGATGGGTTGGTTTGTCGGTTGTTGATTATTATCGGATGTGTTGTCATTTGATTATTGCATTAGGTTGCGATAATTGATCGTGGATTACGACCATTGTGTTGCTTTTGACCGGGGCTGAGGGGCTCGTAGACAAAGGCAATGTGTTCGGCAGCAGCTTCGTGGTATCGGTATCGAGGCAAGTTATTACTTGCTCAGTTATAATATTTAATGAATGGTTTCAGTTTCATTTCGTTTATAATGCATATAGCAATGATTATTATTGTGGACTCTGGGTATTCGGATCGCATATCGTTCTTTCGATTCTGGGAGGTAAATCATAATGTATATGCTTTATCTCAGTTATTGGTATGTTCGGGTATCGAGGGTACATTATGGTAAAGACGAGGATATGAGTATCTATAGTTCATTGTACGTTTGGATCGCCGAGCATTGAGGATAATTGCCGGTGATGTTTTGACATCGAGATTGCTCCTAAAGGACTCGGGACAAGTATCTTAGCTTGATTCGGTTTAGTGTTAATGATGTTGATCATGCAGGTTGTCATTCATGTTTATGAACATGAAGTCGTCTTAGTTGTGTCATCATAGTTTCGTTCATTCATATGTCGTTCATGTTGATGAACAAATTGAGTTGCATATGTGTATGCATGATTGTATTGTTTATGTTGTAAATGATCCGTTGGGATCATGAGGATCTATGCTGAGGGCGCTGGATCGGATGTCCACCATGCGTTGGTTCGACGGGATCATCATGGTGTAATATTCGAGTTTCCTATTTTTGGTAATTTCTATTTTCGGTGTATATTCGTTTCGGACAACTCGCTTGGCACTGTTTTGGAATTCCGAATCTATTTTGTTCTTGGAGTTTCTCCGTCGGGATGAGTCTCGATGATGTTTTTACGTAATTTCATCTTGAGTTATATTGTATCGCATGTGTATTCGATTCCCGTTAAACTCGTTCGATTTCGTCATTTCCTATTTCCATGAATTCGTATGGTTGAAGTGGAGCATGTTGTGAGTTTCGTATTGTTAATCCGACGTTGTATCGTGATTTTCAGATGTTTGGGCCATTTTTGTAACTTCCTATAAGTTTAGGGAATTTGTTCCTTGTTCGATTTTGGTTGGGTAGCTCGGACCGTTTTGGGGTCTCCGTACTTCCATTTCGTATTATTGTTGCCCAAATATCGGTTCCTATTGCTTTTATTCTCTTCCCGGATCATTTTGGGACCCAAAGGGGGGTGTGAGCCGCGGCACAAGGAATGTGCGCCGCGGCACACACATTGTCCAGTTCCTGCCGAGCAGTCTGTACTGTGTGCTGCGGCACATGCCGGAAGGGCCGCGGCACACTGCCGAGTCACTGCCGCGGCACATCCGTTCGGGCCGCGGCACACCCGTGTGGCACTTAACGGCCAAAACCTTCTGTACCTTGTGCCGCGGCACACCTCGACAGGGCCGCGGCACACAGAGCGGTCTGCCGATCACTGGGCGCAAATTTTGGCTTTGTGCCGCGGCACACATCAGCTGAGCCGCGGCACACAATGCGGTCAGCGCTATATCTGCGTTTTTATTCAGCGAGAGTCGCTCATTTTCCTTCCTTTCTTCAACCATGTTGTTGCCCAAAATATTTATCCGAAGATTAATACTGCTGGAAGACGGACAACAAACAACAATTGCGGGAGCACTTCCGAGAGAAGATAAATAATACAAGATTTGCCGGGTTTGTTAGGCCCGGGCTTGAATGCTCTCGCGAGATGTTATTAATACAAATTTTAGTGGATTAAATTATTAATGAGAGAAATCTATATACACTTAGTGTAAAAGACTCTTGATCCGGCTCTTGAGCGAAGCTCGGTGTTCTTCGTCCCGCCGTGTCTGCTCGAGGAGAAAAGGCCGGAGAAGTAAGACCGAAAGAAAGCATTGCCAAGAGTTGGATGTTAGCCAAGTGCTGTATATTATTTCTGTAAGGTGTGCTTGAATCGCGATATTGCTGAGTGTTTTGAGAGTCAGAATCTCGGTCCCTTTACAAGTGAAGGCTGCCTTGTATATATAGAGGCTGAGGGGCCCTGTCCCCTAGTGGGCGATCGCCTTTCAGCATTTAATGTAACGGGGCGATCGTCCTAAAGGGCACGTGGGCTGCCTGCCAAAAGTCCAAAGCTACGGTGGTGGCGGTAGTGCGGTCAATGAGGATCCGGCACGCGTCCTAAGTCTTATCACGGGAGGTCCCACTTTGTTACTTTCGGCGGACTTTGTCGGGGGTAGGTGACAGTTTGTAGTCACATGTCTTGTCGGCCAACTCCTTTCGCAGTGCAGGCCATCTTTGGTAGGTGAGGTAGGTGACAGTTTGTCGGCGCCTTTTGTGGGTCTGCCGTGGTCGATCTGTTTGCTCGGCTTTGGCATTGGATGGCCATCGGCCGATCAAGAAGGTGGCGGTCGGTCACCAAGGGTCGATCGCGGATGCCCAGAGGTCGGTCACCAAGGGTCGATCGGCGAGATGCCGAGAGAGGATCGGTCACCAGGGTCGATCGGCGGATGCCGAGAGAGGATCGTCCGCTAGTCGATCGCCAGAGTCGGCCGCCGAGTGCCGAGTGATGATCGTATTCGAGGTCGATCGCTCGGTACGGGACTTGTCCTGGGACCTTCCTTTGTCCGATTTAGCCGGTCCCATTTGGGTTGAGGCTTGGTCGCACAGTCATTGCTCGCGGATTCGCCTTGGCCGCTCGCGATAAGTCGGTCGCTGAACATAGGCGAAAAACCCTGAAAACCTCCTAGGACCGCGTAGAGGGCGGTCTCATCGCTTATGGGCTCGCCATTGAGGATGATTACGTCTACCCGGTCGATGTAGTCCGAGTCGGACTCTTCTTCTCCCTGCTTGATTTGCATCATGCGAAGGGGACCTTCGGGCCGGACGACCCTGGTGGCGAAGTACTCGGTGAAGCCGTGCGCCAGCTCGTTAAAGGAGCCAATGGACCGAGGTGGCAATGAAGTGTACCACCGGTGGGCGAGGTCGTCCAGCGTCAGAGGGAACATTACTTACTGCGACCGACAAAATATTCAGCGGGCAGACCCACAAAAGGCGCTGACAAACCTGTCACCTACCTCACCTACCAGCATGGCCCAGACCTGCGAAAGGAGTTGGCGGACAAGACATGTGACTACAGCCTGTCACCTACCCTGACAAAGTCCGCCGAAAGTAACAAAGTGGGACCTCCTGTGACAGTACTTCCGGACGCGTGCTGGATCCTCATTGGACCGCACGGCTGGCCACCAGCTGTAGCTTTGGACTTTTGGCAGGCAGCCCACGTGCCCTTTAGGGCGATCGCCCCGTTACATTAAATGCCGAAAGGCGATCGCCCACTAGGGGACAGGGCCCCTCAGCCTCTATATATACAAGGCAGCCTTCACTTGTAAAAGGGACCGAAATTTTGACTCTCTAAACACTCAGCAATATCGCGATTCAAGCACACCTTACAGAAACAATATACATCACTTGGCTAACATCCAACTCTTGGCAACAGCTTTCTTTCGGTCTTACTTCTCCCGGCCTTTTCTCCTCGAGCAGATTACCGGCGGGACGAAGAACACCGAGCTTCGCTCAAGAGCCGGATCAACAGAGTCTTTTTACACTCACTGTATTTAGATTTCTCTCATTAATACTTGTATCCACGAATATTTGTATTAATAACATCTCGCGAGAGCATTCAAGCCCGGGCCTAACAAACCCGGCAAATCTTGTATTATTTATCTTCTCTCGGAAGTGCTCCCGCAATTGTTGTTTGTTGTCCGTCTTCCAGCAGTATTAATCTTCGGATAAATATTTTGGGCAACAACAATTGGCGCTAGAGGAAGGGGAATCCAACCCTCGATTTTTTATACCTACCGTCCCGAAGAACACTCACTGTTCCCGGGGCAGATATTTGAAGTGACACTCACTGCACTTCAAAAGAAATCCTTCAGAAATCATGTCTTCCGCCTCCGCGTCGAAGAAGGCCGCTGATCAGCCGGCCAAACCCCCTGTTCCGTCGCGGTCCGAGCCGCAGCCGATGGTGGAAGGTAGCCGCCGCGGTCAGAGACGCTCGATCCCGTCCCTGGACGGCGGCCCAAGCCTCTCGCTCGATCGGTTCCGAACCAAGGAACAGATCGAAGGGGCCCTGGCCGTCCTACAGGAGCGACGGAGTGCTCTCGACGCGCCTCGGCTACGCCCCGGTCTCTCGCCGGAAGATCAAGCGGAAGCTCAAGGCACTACTGGCCGAGCAATCGCCAGGAGGCTCCCGTCCGCAGGAAGAGGCGCTCGCCAGCCGGGGCACCTCTGTCTTCGATCGCACAGGCGGTGACCCGACAGCTCACGGGCGATCCGGCCCGGCTACGAGGCAGCGGAGTTTGAGTCCGTCACCGGGAGCTCGGCCTACCCGACTCCCGAGGCGGCTGGCCGTCGGCTCCCCCTCGCCGAATTGCCGAGGTCGGCGGCGGTGAGCCCGGAGATCGGTACACGATCGCCTCGGCTCCTGCTCCCAAAGCCGATCGGCAAGCGACCAAGCCACGGCGATGGCTGCAATGCAACGTCAACTCGACGACATGAAGGCGCTCCTGGAATCCAGAGCAGGCGCCAAGAAGACGATCGCCGGGCCAAGCGAGCCGCTCGCGATCAACATCGAGCTCGCCCCCGTGCAGCACAGGATCGCTCCCCCGCTAACACCCGTGTACGAGGGGCGATCGGACCCCCAAGTGCACCTGAGGAAGTTCAACATCTACATGACCGGGTGTGGGGCATCCGACGCGACCGGATGCCGAATGTTCCCTCCGATTGGACGACCTCGCCACCGGTGGTACACTTCATTGCCACCTCGGTCCATTGGCTCCTTTAACGGTGGCGCCGCGGCTTCACCGAGTACTTCGCCACTGGGTCGTCCGCCCAGAAGGTCCCCTTCGCATGATGCAAATCAAGCGGGGAGAAGAAGAGTCCGACTCGGACTACATCGACCGGGTAGACGTAATCATCCTCAATGGCGAGCCCATAAGCGATGAGACCGCCCTCACGCGGTCTAGGAGGTTTTCAGGGTTTTTCGCCTATGTTCAGGCATCTTACAAAGACCCAACCTACGACCTACGCAGCCTTCCGGGCAAGAGCCGCAGATTTTATGGCCAGGCAAAGGTTTCTTCTTAGCCTGTGAGCAGCGCGATCGGCACCCGGACGACGATCTCCCGCCCGATCGCCAATATCGACCTACGAATACGCGATCGGCGGCGAGCGGCGATCGCGATCTTCGCCCGATCGCGATCATCACGCTACATCATCTGCGGTCGGAGGACACGATCGCCATCTACGATCCGGCATATAACATGACGGACTAAGGCATAAGATCGCCTCCACCGCACATCATAAAGCCATGGTCTGGCGATCGATGGAACCGGCCCGGCCATGCAAGGTCCCTTTCGGCCAAGATCGCCCGCCCTTCGTTTAAATACGAGGCCGGCGTAGTCGAGGGCTCTCCAACATTAATCGGTGGACTCATTCCACAACCCCGTCTCAACGCACACCGTCGAGGTCGGCCATCTCCATGGTGGCCGAGGTGGGCGAGCTAACAAGCGCGGGCGTGGAGTTGATTCATCCGACGCCGCCGCGCAAGGACTCCTCTAGACCGAGACCGCACGCCTTTCGTTTAAATACAAGGCGGCGCGGCTAGAGAGGACCCTCATAATAAAGTGAGTCACGAGGCACTCATTGTCTTTGTGCACCAAGACACGGTCATGGGGTCGGTCCATCGATCTCCGCGACTGTGCACGATTCCTCAAACAAAGCGAAACCACCAAGTTTCCATGGGGGATCGGCCAATGTTGTTTTTTGCAGGTACAGGACCGAAAGATAGCTAAGCCAATCGACTATGTTAGCCCAGGTCCGAGTCCTAAGTCGGCTCAGATCGCCCGTCCTCATCCAGACGTGATCACCGGCAAGAACCACCTCGCCCCATGCCTTCAACATAGGAGCAAGCTGGGGGGCAATTGTTGTGTCAAGAATTAACACCTTCCGACCGGCGATCGCCTCCGAGGCCGAGCGACCGACTTACTGCCGAGCGGCCAAGGCAGATCTGCCGAGCAGCGACCAGGCGACCGAGCCTCAGCCCAGCGGACCAGCTAAATCGACCAGCCGAAGGTCCCAGGACAAGTCCCGGTGTCGAGCGATCGACATCCAATACGATCATCGCTCGGCGCCTGGCGACCGACTTCTGGCGACCGACTTGTGGACGATCATCTCTCAGCGCTTTGCCGACCGACCCTTGGCGACCGACCATTTCCGACCTTCAGTGGCGGGCCGAGAACGATCCTCGGTGTCGGCTAAGCGACCGCATCATGACGATCCGGGCGATGGCCATCCCGGTCGGCAAGGCCAAGTCTCAAGCCCGACCCCACGTGCGAGACCACAAAGGCGCTGACAAACTTGTCACCTACCTCACCTACCAGCATGGCCCAGACCTGCGAAAGGAGTTGGCGGACAAGACATGTGACTACAGCCTGTCACCTACCCTGACAAAGTCCGCCGAAAGTAGCAAAGTGGGACCTCCTGTGACAGTACTTCCGGACGCGTGCTGGATCCTCATTGGACCGCACGGCTGGCCACCAGCTGTAGCTTTGGACTTTTGGCAGGCAGCCCACGTGCCCTTTAGGGCGATCGCCCCATTACATTAAATGCCGAAAGGCGATCGCCCACTAGGGGACAGGGCCCCTCAGCCTCTATATAAACAAGGCAGCCTTCACTTGTAAAAGGGACCGAAATTTTGACTCTCTAAACACTCAGAAATATCGCGATTCAAGCACACCTTACAGAAACAATATACAGCACTTGGCTAACATCCAACTCTTGGCAACAGCTTTCTTTCGGTCTTACTTCTCCCGGCCTTTTCTCCTCGGGCAGATTACCGGCGGGACGAAGAACACCGAGCTTCGCTCAAGAGCCGGATCAACAGAGTCTTTTTACACTCATTGTATTTAGATTTCTCTCATTAATACTTGTATCCACGAATATTTGTATTAATAACATCTCGCGAGAGCATTCAAGCCCGGGCCTAACAAACCCGGCAAATCTTGTATTATTTATCTTCTCTCGGAAGTGCTCCCGCAATTGTTGTTTGTTGTCCGTCTTCCACAGTATTAATCTTCGGATAAATATTTTGGGCAACAACAATTGGCGCTAGAGGAAGGGAATCCAACCCTCGATTTTTATACCTACCGTCGAAGAACACTCACTGTTCCGGCGGATATTTGAAGTGACACTCACCGCACTTCAAAAGAAATCCTTGAAATCATGTCTTCCGCCTCGCGTCGAAGAAGGCGATCGGCCGGCCAAACCCCCTGTTCCGTCGCGGTCGAGCGCGGCCGATGGTGGAAGGTAGCCGCGCGGTCGAGACGCTCGATCCGTCCACGGGCGGCCCAACCTCTCGCTCGATCGGTTCGAACCAAGGAGCAGATCGAAGGGCCACAGCCGTCCTACGGAGCGACGGAGTGCTCTCGACGCGCCTCCGGCTACCGCCCCGGTCTCTCGCCGGAAGATCAAGCGGAAGCTCAAGGCACTACTGCCGAGCAATCGCCAGGAGGCTCCGTCCGCAGGAAGAGGCGCTCGCAGTGGGCACCTCTGTCTTCGATCGCACGGGCGGTGACCCGACACAGCTCTGGGCGATCCGGCCCGGCTACGAGACGACGGAGTTTGAGTCCGTCACCGGGAGCTCGGCCTACCCGACTCCCAAAGGCGGCCCTAGCCGTCGGCTCCCCCTCGCCGGTGCCGAGGTCGGCGGCAGCGGAGCCCGGAGATCGGTACACGATCGCCTCGGCTCCTGCTCCCAAAGCCGATCGGCAAGCGACCAAGCCACGGCGATGGCTGCAATGCAACGTCAACTCGACGACATGAAGGCGCTCCTGGAATCCAGGGCAGGCGCCAAGAAGACGATCGCCGGGCCAAGCGAGCCGCTCGCGATCAACATCGAGCTCGCCCCCGTGCAGCACAGGATCGCTCCCCCGCTAACACCCATGTACGAGGGGCGATCGGACCCCCAAGTGCACCTGAGGAAGTTCAACATCTACATGACTGGGTGTGGGGCATCTGACGCGACCAGATGCCGAATGTTCCCTCTGACGCTGGACGACCTCGCCCACCGGTGGTACACTTCATTGCCACCTCGGTCCATTGGCTCCTTTAACGAGCTGGCGCACGGCTTCACTGAGTACTTCGCCACCAGGGTCGTCCGGCCCGAAGGTCCCCTTCGCATGATGCAAATCAAGCAGGGAGAAGAAGAGTCCGACTCGGACTACATCGACCGGGTAGACGTAATCATCCTCAATGGCGAGCCCATAAGCGATGAGACCGCCCTCTACGCGGTCTAGGAGGTTTTCGGGGTTTTTCGCCTATGTTCGGGCATCTTACGAAGACCCAACCTCGACCACGCAGCCTTAGGGCAAGAGCCACAGATTTTCCGGCCGGGCAAAGGTTTCTTCTTAGCTGAGCGGCGCGATCGGCACCGGGCAGACGATCTCGCCCGATCGCCAATATCGACCTACGAATACGCGATCGGCGGCGGCGACGATCGCGATCTTCGGCCCGATCGCCGATCATCACGCTACATCATCCGCGATCGGAGGACACGATCGCCATCTACATCCAAAGATATAACATGACGGACTAAGGCATAAGATCGCCTCCACCGCACATCATAAAGCCATGGTCTGGCGGTCGATGGAACTGGCCGCCGGCCATGCAAGGTCCTTCGGCCAAGATCGCCCGCCCTTCGTTTAAATACGAGGCCGGCGTAGTCGAGGGCTCTCCAACATTAATCGGTGGACTCATTCCACAACCCCGTCTCAACGTACAGTCGAGGTCGGCCATCTCCATGGCCGGCCGAGGTGGAAGCAGAGCTAACAAGCCGCGGGCGTGGAGTTGATTCATCCGACGCCGCCCGCGCAAGGACTCCTCTAGACCGAGACCGCACGCCTTCGTTTAAATACAAGGCGGCGCGGCTAACAGAGGACCCTCATAATAAAGTGAGTCACGAGGCACTCATTGTCTTTGTGCACCAAGACACGGTCATGGGGTCGGTCCATCGATCTCCGCGATGTGCACGATTCCTCAAACAAAGCGAAACCACCAAGTTTCCATGGGGATCGGCCAATGTTGTTTTTTGCAGTGCAGGACCGAAAGATAGCTAAGCCAATCGACTATGTTAGCCTGTGTCCGAGTCCTAAGTCGGCTCAGATCGCCCGTCCTCATCCAGACGTGATCACCGGCAAGAACCACCTCGCCCCATGCCTTCAACATAGGAGCAAGCTGGGGGGCAATTGTTGTGTCAAGAATTAACACCTTCCGACCGGCGATCGCCTCCGAGGCCGAGCGACCAGGCTCTTGCCGGCGGCCAAGGCGGTCTGCGCGGCGGCAGGTGACCGAGCCTCAGCCCAGCGGACCAGCTAAATCGACCAGCCGAAGGTCCCAGGACAAGTCCCGGTGTCGAGCGATCGACATCCAATACGATCATCGCTCGGCGCCTGGCGACCGACTTCTGGCGACCGACTTGTGGACGATCATCTCTCAGCGCTTTGCCGACCGACCCTTGGCGACCGACCATTTCCGACCTTCAGTGGCGGGCCGAGAACGATCCTCGGTGTCCAGCTAGAGGCGACCGCATCATGACGATCTGGGCCGATGGCCATCCAGTCGGCCAAGGCCAAGTCTCAAAACTGACCCCACGTGCAGACCCACAAAAGGCGCTGACAAACTTGTCACCTACCTCACCTACCAGCATGGCCCAGACCTGCGAAAGGAGTTGGCGGACAAGACATGTGACTACAGCCTGTCACCTACCCTGACAAAGTCCGCCGAAAGTAGCAAAGTGGGACCTCCTGTGACAGTACTTCCGGACGCGTGCTGGATCCTCATTGGACCGCACGGCTGGCCACCAGCTGTAGCTTTGGACTTTTGGCAGGCAGCCCACGTGCCCTTTAGGGCGATCGCCCCGTTACATTAAATGCCGAAAGGCGATCGCCCACTAGGGGACAGGGCCCCTCAGCCTCTATATAAACAAGGCAGCCTTCACTTGTAAAAGGGACCAAAATTTTGACTCTCTAAACACTCAGAAATATCGCGATTCAAGCACACCTTACAGAAACAATATACAGCACTTGGCTAACATCCAACTCTTGGCAACAGCTTTCTTTCGGTCTTACTTCTCCCGGCCTTTTCTCCTCGGGCAGATTACCGGCGGGACGAAGAACACCGAGCTTCGCTCAAGAGCCGGATCAACAGAGTCTTTTTACACTCATTGTATTTAGATTTCTCTCATTAATACTTGTATCCACGAATATTTGTATTAATAACATCTCGCGAGAGCATTCAAGCCCGGGCCTAACAAACCCGGCAAATCTTGTATTATTTATCTTCTCTCGGAAGTGCTCCCGCAATTGTTGTTTGTTGTCCGTCTTCCAGCAGTATTAATCTTCGGATAAATATTTTGGGCAACAACAATTGGCGCTAGAGGAAGGGGAATCCAACCTCGATTTTTATACCTACCGTCGAAGAACACTCACTTGTTCACGGGCGGATATTTGAAGTGACACTCACGCACTTCAAAAGAAATCCTTGAAATCATGTCTTAGCCTCCGCGTCGAAGAAGGCGGCGATCGGTGGCCAAACCCCTGTTCCGTCGCGGTCCGAGCGCGGCCGATGGTGGAAGGTAGCCGCCGCGGTCGAGACGCTCGATCCGTCCACGGACGGCGGCCCAAGCCTCTCGCTCGATCGGTTCGAACCAAGGAGCGGATCGAAGGGGCCTGGCCGTCTACGGGAGCGACGGAGTGCTCTCGGCGCGCCTCCGGCTACCGCCCCGGTCTCTCGCCGGAAGATCAAGCGGAAGCTCAAGGCACTCTTGGCGAGCAATCGCGGGAGGCTCCGTCCGCAGAAGAGGCGCTCGCCAGGGCACCTCTGTCTTCGATCGCACAGGCGGTGACCCGACAGCTCTGGGCAGTCCGGCCCCGGCTACGAGACGACGGAGTTTGAGTCCGTCACCAGGAGCTCGGCCTACCCGACTCCCGGAGCGGCTAGCCGTCTGGCTCCCCCTCGCGAATTGCCGTGGTCGGCGGCGGCGGAGCCGGAGATCGGTACACGATCGCCTCGGCTCCTGCTCCCAAGCCGATCGGCAAGCGGCCAAGCCACGGCGATGGTCTGCAATGCAACGTCAACTCGGCGACATGAAGGCGCTCTGGAATCCAGAGCGGCGCCAAGAAGACGATCGCCGGGCAGCGAGCCGCTCGCGATCGACATCGAGCTCGCCCCGTGCGGCCACGAGATCGCTCCCCGCTAACACCCGTGTACGAGGGCGATCGGACCCCAAGTGCACCCGAGGAAGTTCAACATCTACATGACCGGGTGTGGGGCATCGGCGCGACCCGGATGCCGAATGTTCCCTCGGCCATTTGGGCGACCTCGCCCACCGGTGGTACACTTCATTGCCACCTCGGTCCATTGGCTCCTTTAACGAGTGGCGCACGGCTTCACCGAGTACTTCGCCACCAGTCGTCGGCCCGAAGGTTCCCTTCGCATGATGCAAATCAAGCGAGGAGAAGAAGAGTCCGACTCGGACTACATCGACCGGGTAGACGTAATCATCCTCAATGGCGAGCCCATAAGCGATGAGACCGCCCTCTACGCGGTCTAGGAGGTTTTCGGGGTTTTTCGCCTATGTTCGGGCATCTTACGAAGACCCAACCTCGACCTCACGCAGCCTTAGGGCAAGAGCCGCAGATTTTACGGCCGAGCAAAGGTTTCTTCTTAGCTTGTGAGCAGCGATCGGCACCGGACGACGATCTCCCGCCCGATCGCCAATATCGACCTACGAATACGCGATCGGCGGCGAGCGACGATCGCCGATCTTGACCCGATCGCCGATCATCACGCTACATCATCCGTAGTCCGGAGGACACGATCGCCATCTGATCCGGCATATAACATGACGGACTAAGGCATAAGATCGCCTCCACCGCACATCATAAAGCCATGGTCACGGCGGTCGATGGAACCAGGCCGCCGGCCATGCAAGGTCCCTTTCGGCCAAGATCGCCCGCCCTTCGTTTAAATACGAGGCCGGCGTAGTCGAGGGCTCTCAACATTAATCGGTGGACTCATTCCACAACCCCGTCTCAACGTGCACCGCCGAGGTCGGCCATCTCCATGGGCGGCCGAGGTGGAAGCAGAGCTAACAAGCCGCGGGCGTGGAGTTGATTCATCCGACGCCGCCCAGCGCGCAAGGACTCCTCTAGACCGAGACCGCACGCCTTTCGTTTAAATACAAGGCGGCGCGGCTGAGAGGACCCTCATAATAAAGTGAGTCACGAGGCACTCATTGTCTTTGTGCACCAAGACACGGTCATGGGGTCGGTCCATCGATCTCCGCGACTGTGCACGATTCCTCAAGCAATCGAAACCACCAAGTTTCCGTGGGGGATCGGCCAATGTTGTTTTTTTTGCAGGTACAAGACCGAAAGATAGCTAAGCCAATCGACTATGATAGCCCAAGTCCTAAGTCGGCTCAGATCGCCCGTCCTCATCCTGACGCGATCGCCAGCAAGAACCACCTCGCCCCATGCCTTCAACATAGGAGCAAGCTGGGGGGCAATTGTTGTGTCAAGATTTAACACCTTCCGACCGGCGATCGCCTCCGAGGCCGAGCGACCGACTCTTGCCCGGCCAAGGCGAATCTGCGGCGGCGACCAGGCGACCAAGCCTCAACCCAGCGGACCGGCTAAATCGGACAAAGGAAGGTCCCAGGACAAGTCCCGGTACCGAGCGATCGACCTCAGATACGATCATCACTCGGCACTCGGCGACCGACTCCTGGCGATCGACTAGCGGACGATCCTCTCTCGGCATCTGCCGATCGACCCTTGGTGACCGATCCTCTCTCGGCATCTGCCGATCGACCCTTGGTGACCGACCTCTCTGGGCATCTGCCGATCGACCCTTGGTGACCGACCGTTGCCACCCTTCAGTGACTGGCCGATGGCCATCCAGTCGGCCAAAGCCGAGCAAACAGGACTGACCCCACGGGCAGACCCACAAAAGGCGCTGACAAACCTGTCACCTACCTCACCTACCAGCATGGCCCAGACCTGCGAAAGGAGTTGGCCGACAAGACATGTGACTACAGCCTGTCACCTACCCTGACAAAGTCCGCCGAAAGTAACAAAGTGGGACCTCCTGTGACAGTACTTCCGGACGCGTGCTGGATCCTCATTGGACCGCACGGCTGGCCACCAGCTGTAGCTTTGGACTTTTGGCAGGCAGCCCACGTGCCCTTTAGGGCGATCGCCCCGTTACATTAAATGCCGAAAGGCGATCGTCCACTAGGGGACAGGGCCCCTCAGCCTCTATATATACAAGGCAGCCTTCACTTGTAAAAGGGACCGAAATTTTGACTCTCTAAACACTCAGCAATATCGCGATTCAAGCACACCTTACAGAAATAATATACAGCACTTGGCTAACATCCAACTCTTGGCAACAGCTTTCTTTCGGTCTTACTTCTCCCGGCCTTTTCTCCTCGAGCAGATTACCGGCGGGACGAAGAACACCGAGCTTCGCTCAAGAGCCGGATCAACAGAGTCTTTTTACACTCATTGTATTTAGATTTCTCTCATTAATACTTGTATCCACGAATATTTGTATTAATAACATCTCGCGAGAGCATTCAAGCCCGGGCCTAACAAACCCGGCAAATCTTCTATTATTTATCTTCTCTCGGAAGTGCTCCCGCAATTGTTGTTTGTTGTCCGTCTTCCAGCAGTATTAATCTTCGGATAAATATTTTGGGCAACAACAAACCATACGAGAGAGAGTGGCTTGAGAGGGAGATTTCCTCCATCTATCACTTGATTGTGTAAATTTCTTCATCTCCTCTCGATCGTGTAGCTCGGATTGTGGATCTAACACATGTTCTTCGGATTAAAGCGCTTGAATCTTCTAGAGGTAAGATCTCCTATAGCCTAGTATGAATTTGGGGAGGGTTTGGTGGTAATCTTGTATTTTAATCCGATTTAACCGATGTTGTTGTTAGATTTTGATATTATACTCGTGACCCTTGGTTTCCTTGTAATTGGGTGGGATAAAATCCCGTTATTACACCATTGACCGATTTCATTTCCCTATGCACTCTTGGTGTCCGATGAATTGCCCCAACGGGTAGAATTAGGATTAATTCTTACCTTTCCGCATTATTGAGACTTGTTGTGTACCGTTATTTTGTTAGGAGCTGATTTAGGTGGATTGTTCGGACCAAAACCTATTCCTTCGTCGTCTCCTTCGTTTCGTCTTATTCAAGGCAAGTACATGTATTACATTTCGTTATGTATGTTGTGATTTCGAAATGAATAATGAATTATGGTTTTCAAGTGCGTGAGTTGTGTTCCTTCCACCCGGAGTGTCCGATGGGATGTTTGGGGGTCGATACTAAGGGGTACGGCCGCGGAAGTGGACTTGGGTGCGTGTGTGGTTGAACTTCCACCTGGAGTGTCCGACGGGATGTCTGGGGGTCGATACTAAGGGGTACGGACGCGGGAGTGGTATCCCACCCGGAGTGTCCGACGGGATGTCTGGGGGTCGATACTAAGGGGTACGGCCACGGGATACCAGTTGTGATTTGGCGATATCGTGATGAATTGATAACTAATTTGATTGCTAATGTAGTATTCCGGAATATTTATGGCAAATGATATCTGATGGTGATGATCGTGTAAAACCGTATTTGTATATAATGTTGTGTAATTGTGTACTTGCACTAGCTATTCGAATGCTAACCCCTTAAATGGGGGAAATGCGTCTTATGCATTTCAGGTACCGGGAGAGCTGAGGAGCAGGCACGGGACATGCACGCAAAGGACGGGCTGGCTTGATGATGTGGCTTGAGTCTGTATTTTTATGTTTTGTCGTTGCATTGTCGAGTATTGGAGTTAGACTGTTTATTTTTTAACTTGGTTTAAGTCCCCTGCGTGGGCAATGATTGGGTATTTAACTTATATTCATGTACTCCGTTAAAATGTTTTGGCCGAGGCCACGGCCTTATTTACTTTTTGAGTGAATCATTTGGGATTACATTATGGTTATGTGTCATGTGTTAGCCTGGTAGGCCTCACGAGGGTTCTACGGCGTGTAATGTCCTAGTTGAGAATTGGGGTGTTACATTTATGGTATCAGAGCTTAGGTTTTGAATACCTAGGCTGTCGGTAAATTTTGGGTCTGTCAGTTGCGTCAATAGAGTCAGTCGTTGAGCCTAATATCATCATGCTACCGTCTTGTCGTGTGACCCGTGACTGTAAGTCTCCTCGAACTCTTATAATTTTGTAATTCGTTTTCTTGCGTTGTTCGGAATTATGAATTGTGGTACCAACTTTGTCAATTGTGAATCTTTCTGATCTTGTCCATTTCTCTCTTCCTTTAGTATGTTGAGAGGTCGTGGTAGACCAGCTAGGGGACGCGGCCGAGGCCGTGGTCGGGGTGCTGACAATGAAGAGGGCTCACTTTCTCAGTCCTCTGCGGACTCAGCCTCTCACTCAGTGCCGTCGGGTAATAATGCCGACGCCGGGGCTACTGCCATACTTCAGCAGTTAGTAGCCCAGCTTGCCCAGATAGCTCAAGGTGGATGCCAGAATCTGCCCCCGACACCTGAAGAGGAAGCTAGTAAGTGGCTTCAGACGGTGACTAAGATGCATCCACCTCGTTTTTCCGGATCTTCTGACTCCCTCGGTTGGGAGAATTGGCTCTTCCAGTTGTCCAGGACCTTCGACGCTGTAGCTTGTCCCGAGGACAGGAGGGTACATATCGCCCAGTACCTCCTGGATAAGGAAGCTGCGGAATGGTGGGAGGCCGTTGCGCCCATAGACCGTCGAGCTACATGGGAGGAATTCAAGGCTGCTATGGAAGCAGAATATTGTCCACCGCCAGTTAAGGAGCGCAGAATTGTGGAGTTCTTCACTGCTACACCTCAGGATGTGCTTATTTCTCAGGCCGTCATTACTTACAATCAGCAGTTGGGTTTCGTGAGAGATCAAGTGAGAACGGAGGCTGATAAAATCCGTTACTTCAATATGCACATGAAGCCGCATATTAGGCAGAGTATGGCACCGCTCATGTGTGCCACTTTGAAAGAATACCAGGATCGCGCCCTAGCGATCGAGATGGCCGTACCGGAATTAGAGTCGGTTTCGGAAGCTAAGAAGCAGAAGACTGCCAGCGAATTCTCGACCGGTAAGGGTGGAAAGTTTTCGAGGTCTTGTTCTGCGCCTACACCGAGGAAGAGGCCGTTTCATCAGGCCGGTGGATCTCAGGGTAATCGTTCAGTCCAGTTCGTTGCTTCTAGTGGCAGGGTTTGTTTTAACTGCAACCAATATGAGCATTTGATGAAGGATTGCCCTCTTCCTCCCGTCACTTCCTTTACTTGCAGACAGACCGGGCATCGGGCAACTCATTGTGAGAGGGCCACCAGGGCTGTTAGAGTTCCGACTACCACTACCGATCAGAGGGATCACAGCACTCCAGCTACTCATGTTCCGTAGAGTTCGGGTCGTGGTAGGGGTTGGGGTCAGCCGGATCGCCGCGCAGCCTCGAGTTCGGGTTCAGTTCACCCCCGATTGTATCAGGTGAGGCGCTCAGAGGAGGCAGATGTTCCGGTGGCGTCAGGTACCACTCAGATTCTTACTCATCCAGTTTCAGTGCTTTTTTATTCGGGTGCTACTCACTCCTTTATTGCTTCGGACTGTGTGAGTCGTATTGGTTTTGACTGCTTGTTTGAGTGCGAACCATTCGTAGTGGGTACGCCCAGCGGGGATCGTATGGTTGGGGACCGGGAGGTTAGGGATTGCCCAGTGAGGATCGGGAGCCGAGATTGGCCCTCGAACCTCATTGTTATAGACCTTAAGGGTGAGGATTTGATCCTCGGGGACGATTGGTTGGATCGTCACGGTGCTATTATGAACTACCGGACTCGAACCATCTCGATAGTGGCCGAGGACGGCACCGAGCACACTCTCGTCGGTTGTAAGCCGGGGAGATCGGGGAGTGTGATTAGCGCCTTAAAGGCGATGAAACTTCTGAACTAGGGTTGTGTCGGCTATTGGTGTTACGCTCTGCAGGCGGAGGATGGTGGGGTTGACATGTCGTCAAATCCAGTTGTTAGTGAGTATCCCGACGTATTCCCAGACGACTTGCCGGGAATACCACCACAGCGAGAGGTGGAGTTTCCTATCGATCTTGAGCCGAATGCAGCCCCTATTTCTCGAGCGCCGTACCGTATGGCGCCGTCGGAGATGTTAGAATTGAAGAATCAGTTGGGAGAATTGTTAGATAAAGGGTATATTCGACCGAGCGCATCGCCTTGGGGTGCGCCCGTACTTTTTGTTAAGAAGAAGGATGGATCGCTTGGTTTATGCATCGATTATCGAGAATTAAACAAGCTGACCATAAAAAATAAATACCCTTTGCCCCGGATCGACGACTTGTTTGATCAGCTTCAGGGGGCGACAGTCTTTTCGAAGATTGATTTGCGATCGGGCTACTACCAGTTGAGGATTTGGGACATCGATATACCGAAAGCCGCCTTTCGGATGAGATATGGCCATTACGAGTTTGTGATTATGCCTTTCGGGCTAACCAATGCCCCATCAGTGTTCATGCAGTTAATGAACAAAGTTTTTATCGAGTATTTGGACAAATTCGTAGTCGTCTTTATCGATGACATTCTGATCTATTCATGGAGTCGGGAGGAGCACACCTTACATCTCCGGATTATATTAGACATTTTGAGAGCTGAGCAGTTATATGCGAAGTTCTCTAAGTGTGAGTTTTGGCTCGAGGAAGTCATGTTCCTCGGGCATGTGATTTCAACAGAAGGAGTTCGGGTAGATCCACAGAAGATAGAGGCGGTGATGGCTTGGGAACCGCCCAAGAATGTGAAGGAAGTGAGGAGTTTTCTGGGACTTGCGGGCTATTACCGTAGATTTGTTGAGGGGTTTTCTAAGATCGCTAGACCGCTCACTCAGTTACTCCAGAAAACTCAGAAGTTCGAGTGGACCGCAGACATACAGAGTAGTTTTGACGAGCTGAAGAGACGACTAACTACCGCACCCGTGTTAGCGTTGCCTCAGGGGAACGAAGATTTCATGGTATACAGTGATGCTTCGGGCCTCAGACTCGGATGCGTTTTGATGCAGAGATATAGAGTTATTGCTTATGCGTCCCGCCAGTTGAAACCGTATGAGGCGAATTACCCCACACACGATTTGGATTTAGCTGCGGTCGTTTTCGCCTTGAAGATCTGGAGGCATTATCTCTACGGATCGTCGTGTAAGATTTTTACGGACCACAAGAGTCTGAAGTATATCTTCAGTCAGAAAGAGCTGAATATGAGACAGCGTAGGTGGTTGGAGCTAATTAAAGATTACGACCTCGAGATACTTTACCATCCGGGTAAGGCTAACGTAGTGGCGGATGCGTTGAGCCGGAAACCGATGGCATTACAGATGTTAGAGGTACTTAGACCACAGAGTAGGATCCAGCAGGATTTTATTTGTCAGAATATCGAGGTTTGGGTTCAGAGAGTTCAGGGTCAGTTATGTGCGTTGGAGATCACTTCGTCCTTGACTAACGATATCAAGGCAAAACAGTATGATGATCCGTTTTTAGTCCAGCTGAGGGAGGATGTGAGGAAGGGGAAAGCCCCTGGATTTGTGGTTCAGGATGAGGGAGTTCTGAGATTTCGCGGCAGATTATGTGTACCGAATGACATTGAGTTGAGACAGAAGATTTTGAGTGAGGCTCATACTACGCCTTATTCCATACATCCTGGTACGAGCAAAATGTACAAGGATGTGAGGAGTAACTATTGGTGGAGTAATTTGAAATCGTACGTTAGCGAGTTTGTGGCGAAGTGTTTGACCTGTCAGCAGGTTAAGATTGAGCATCAGCGGCCCGCGGGGTTGCTACGACCACTTCCCATTCCGGAATGGAAATGGGAAGACATCTCTATGGATTTCATTACCGGGATGCCTAGGACTCGGACTGGAATGAACATGATTTGGGTTATTGTTGATCGGCTAACCAAATCAGCTCATTTCCTGGGTATTAAGGACACTTGGGGACCGGAGAGGCTGGCGCGAGTGTTTATTGCAGAGATCGTGAGATTGCATGGGACTCCTAAGAGTATTGTTTCAGATCGAGATGGCCGGTTTGTATCACATTTTTGGCAGGCAGTTCATCGAGCTTTGGGGACTAAATTGAGACTCAGTACGTCTTACCACCCTCAGATCGACGGGAAGTCAGAACGGACGATCCAGACATTGGAGGATATGTTGAGAGCCTGTGCCTTAGATTGGAAGGATGATTGGGAGTCGCACTTGCCGTTGATTGAGTTCACGTACAACAATAGTTGGCATGCCTCAATCAAAATGGCACCATTCGGGGCATTGTATGGGAGGAGGTGCAGATCGCCGTTGTGTTGGGATGATGCATCCTAGCTGATTGGTACCGAGCCCGATATGGTAGTTGAGACGAGAGAGAAGATTGCCCTGATTCGTGATAGATTGGTAACGGCCCAGAGCCGGCAGAAGTCTTATGCCGATATACGTCGCCGACCATTGGAGTTTGATGTGGGAGACCATGTGTTGCTTAAGGTGACGCCGTCACGGGGAGTTTACCGTTTCGGTCGAAAGGGTAAACTTAGTCCGAGATTTATTGGGCCATTTGAGATTCTAGAGAGAGTTGGAGAGCTTGCATATCGGTTAGGTTGACCGCCGTCCCTGAGCCACGTGCATAACGTATTTCATGTTTCCCAGCTTAGGAAGTACGTACCGGACCCTAGTCATATTATTGATTTTGGAGAGATCGAGTTGGGGCCCGACATTACCTTCGAGGAGAGGCCGATTCAGATCTTAGAGCGTCGGGTGAAGCAACTCAGGCACAAAACCATTCCTTTGGTTAAAGTGCAATGGTCGAGGCATGGGTCCGAGGAAGCCACGTGGGAGATGGAAGAGAGTATGAGATCGAGATACCCCGAGTTATTCGTGTTGTAAGTTTCGGGACGAAACTTATTTTTAGGGGGAGATAATGTAATATCCGAGTTTCCTATTTTTGGTAATTTCTATTTTCGGTGTATATTCGTTTCGGACAACTCGCAGCCTTGTTTTGGAATTCTGAATCTATTTTGTTCTTGGAGTTTCTCCGTTGGGATGAGTCTCGATGATGTTTTTACGTAATTTCATCTTGAGTTATATTGTATCGCATGTGTATTCGATTCCGGTTAAACTCGTTCGATTTCGTCATTTTCCTATTTCCATGAATTCGTATGGTTGAAGTGGAGCATGTTGTGAGTTTCGTATTGTTAATCCGACGTTGTATCGTGATTTTCGGATGTTTGGGCCGTTTTTGTAACTTCCTATAAGTTTAGAGAATTTGTTCCTTGTTCGATTTTGGTTGGGTACCTCGGACCGTTTTGGGGTCTCTGTACTTCCATTTCGTATTATTGTTGCCCAAATATCGGTCCGTATTGCTTTTATTCTCTTCCCGGATCATTTTTCATCATTTTGGGACCCAAATGGGGGTGTGAGCCGCGGCACAAGGAATGTGCGCCGCGGCACACACATTGTCCAGTTCCTGCCGAGCAGTCTGTACTGTGTGCCGCGGCACATGCCGGAAGGGCCGCATCACACTGCCGAGTCACTGCCGCGGCACATCCGTCCGGGCCGCGGCACACCCATGTGGCACTTAACGGCCAAAACCTTCTGTACCTTGTGCCGCGGCACACCTCGACAGGGCCGCGGCACACAGAGCGGTCTGCCGATCACTGGGCGCAAATTTTGGCTTTGTGCCGCGGCACACATCAGCTGAGCCGCGGCACACAATGCGGTCAGCGCTATATCTGTGTTTTTATTCAGCGAGAGTCGCTCATTTTCCTTCCTTTCTTCAACCATACGAGAGAGAGTGGCTTGAGAGGGAGATTTCCTCCATCTATCACTTGATTGTGTAAATTTCTTCGTCTCCTCTCGATCATGTAGCTCGGATTGTGGATCTAACACGTGTTCTTCGGATTAAAGCGCTTGAATCTTCTAGAGGTAAGATCTCCTATACCCTAGTATGAATTTGGGGAGGGTTTGGTGGTAATCTTGTATTTTAATCCGATTTAACCGATGTTGTTAGATTTTGATATTATACTCGTGACCCTTGGTTTCCTTGTAATTGGGTGGGATGAAATCCCGTTATTACACCGTTGACCGATTTCATTTCCCTATGCACTATTGGTGTCCGATGAATTGCCCCAACGGGTAGAATTAGGATTAATTCTTACCTTTCCGCATTATTGAGACTTGTTGTGTACCGTTATTTTGTTAGGAGTGGATTTGGGCGGATTGTTCGGACCAAAACCTATTCCTTCGTCGTCTCCTTCGTTTCGTCTTATTCAAGGCAAGTACATGTATTACATTTCGTTATGTATGTTGTGATTTCGAAATGAATAATGAATTATGGTTTTCAAGTGCATGAGTTGTGTTCCTTCCACCCGGAGTGTCCGACGGGATGTCTGGGGGTCGATACTAAGGGATACGGCCGCGGAAGTGGACTTGGGTGCGTGTGTGGTTGAACTTCCAATGTCCGACGGGGTGTCTGGGGGTCGATACTAAGGGGTACGGCCGCGGGAGTGGTATCCCACCCGGAGTGTCCGACGGGATGTCTGGGGGTCGATACTAAGGGGTACGGCCACGGGATACCAGTTGTGATTTGGCGATATCGTGATGAATTGATAACTGATTTGATTGCTAATGTAGTATTCCGGAATATTTATGGCAAATGATATCTGATGGTGATGATCGTGTAAAACCGTATTTGTATATAATGTTGTGTAATTGTGTACTTGCACTAGCTATTCGAATGCTAACCCCTTAAATGGGGGAAATACGTCTTATGCATTTCAGGTACCGGGAGAGCTGAGGAGCAGGCACGGGACATGCACGCAAAGGACGGGCTGGCTTGATGATGTGGCTTGAGTCTGTATTTTTATGTTTTGTCGTTGCATTGTCGAGTATTGGAGTTAGACTGTTTATTTTTGAACTTGGTTTAAGTCCCCTGTGTGGGTAATGATTGGGTATTTAACTTATATTCATGTACTCCGTTAAAATGTTTTGGCCGAGGCCAAGACCTTATTTACTTTTTGAGTGAATCATTTGGGATTACATTATGGTTATGTGTCATGTGTAATCCTGGTAGGCCACACGAGGGTTCTACGGTGTGTAATGTCCCAGTTGAGAATTGGGGTGTTACACATGGGATCGATGCTGAGGGCGCTGGATCGCTGGACAGGTTTTCCACCATGCGTTGGTCGGACGGGACCATCATGGGGATCTATGCTGAGGGTGCTGGATCGTTGGATTACCCAGTATTGTGTTATTGTTGTGCATATGTATATTATTGGTTATCCACCTCGTGTTGATCTTGTAGGATCATCTTGGGATCTATGCTGAGGGCGCTGGATCATGGGATTTCCATTGAGTATACATAGTTGTTATTGTTTTTGAGCATATTGACGTTGTCATATGAGTATGCATTTGTAGGTCTTGTGTTAGGACCTTGTCCGTATTGCATTGATCTGATCTCGGATTAGACTGATATTATTATCGTGGCACATCATATCCCGAGGTATGTTCCGTATTTTCCTTGGTATTTGTCTTTGATGGACGATCGGTTATCGTCTTGGGATTTGATGATGTTATTCGATGGATCGTATTGGTCAGAAATGGTAGATTTCCATATCGTGAGTTGGTGATGATCGTTTGAGAATCTTGAGTATTGTTTGAGGTACAATACAGATATTATGTTCGAGTTTATTGGTTAATCGAGTACGAGATGTGAAATGTGATAATGGTTATTCTGATGAGAATTACTTGTGTAAGCAAAGTTATGGCGGTAAGATTACGTTGGTCGTATTCTTATGTTGTATTCTCATTGGTATGTAATTATTAATGTGATGTGACGGTTATCATTGTTGGACATTATGGCTGACCCCGTCGTGGGATTTCTTTTTAGGTTCTTGGAGTATCGAGCTTGTAGCGGTCGTGAAGAGATGAGCTTCCCGGAGGATACTGGCTAGGACATGTTTTGTGCATTGAGTTTCTTGATTGGTTCTTGTATTCCGTTGCTAGAGTATCTTTATGGTTGGTCTTTTTCCGCTGCGTGAGTATTTCGAAATGACCTTTTGGTATCTGGTAACTGAGGTTGCTTTGGAAATCGTTTTCTAAACTTTTGAGTGTCGGCCGCTTGGCCTTGCGATTTCAAATGAGTTTTTACGACGGTTTTTGATAAATGGATTTTATGTCTTTATGCATTTTTAAAGATAGTACCGTCGTTGGCCTCTTGGGCATTTGTAAATGTTTGTGAAAATTTCCTTCAGCCTTTTGGGTTCCATCTCGGGGCCCACGGCGCTGTAATATTTCCGGTTAAATCTGGGGGTGTTACACCTGTCAGGAGCAGCTCGTTGTCCGTGCCCTTTTTCTTATTGCACCGGCGATCACTCCCCTTTCTCGGAGCCGCTCATTGTCCGTGCCCTTTTTTATTGCACCGACGATCACTCCCCGCCCTCGTCGGCCCCGGGTGTTACATGTTCACCAGCTTCCGCTTGGTTCATCCCCAAATCTCACCGTACTGAGAGAGGTCTTGCTCCGATACCATTCTGTAACGCCCTGACTTTCTTAATTAAAAAGCACGTTACACGGCTCAATTTTTCCTTAAAATTTTTATATAAATTCGGAGTATTTGCGGAAGCATTTTAGTCAGTAAATCTTCAATAAAACTCGTTTATTCGACCATCAGTACAGTTTTACAAAAATATGGGAAATCAAATATTCGAACATAGTCCGTTGAAATTATATTCGTTGAAGAACATCAAGTATTTCGTAAAAATAATAATAATTACGGCGACAACATCTTTTATTATTTATAACTTCATCGTGTTGGGAGTATGTATTCATCTTCTGCTTGTCCCGTTCGTCGATTCCTTAACCTGAAAAACATAAATGATGAGGTGTGAGTACGCGAGCATACTCAGTGAGATTAAACCCTTATAAATCGTCAAAATCATGTTGTGTAATGCACATAAAACATTCTTATCTGTGTGAGACTCGTCTCGGATTTCTTTTATTCTTTCGACCCTCGCGGGTCGTCATGTTACACGACACAACGATTACCGTAACATATTAAAACAGTATAACCTCACCTCGTTTGCTGAAATCTTGAAATATCTTCCTTTGAATTTGGCTCGGTTGTCCTTCTTGGATCCCGGATACGCTTCTCCTAGCACTTGAAAATACTTTTTCATATTTCCGGTCACAAATTCTTGATGTAAAATCTGAAATCTCTTTGAGGACTTTTATCAAACACGTTTGAAAAACTGTCAGATTTGAGCTTCTTGTTTCATCGGGCTTTTTGAAGCGTTTATAATTTTTGGAAGGGAAATATGTTACGGGCGTTTTATAATAGAGGTCCAGAGCTTCATATTGATATGTGATATGTACAAAACCATGTCCGGTAACATGTATAAATAGGGTTCAAATTCGGCTGAAAATCAACCTTACTCGGACAGCTGGAGGCCTTATCCGGACAGCTGGCCAATAAGCTTCTGTCGGTCGTGACCGACCTTATCCGACAAATGGATGCCTTTATTCGACGGTGCCGAGAAGCTACCGCTTGGTCATGACCGACCTTATCCGGACAGCTGGCCGAGAAGCTTCTGTCGGTCGTGACCGACCTTATCTGGACAGCTGGACAGCCTTATCCGGATAGTGTCCGAGAAGCTTCTGTCGGCCATGACCGGCAGTTGTCAGTCGGCATGTCCGGCGGTGACCGGCAGATGTCCGTCAACTTGGCTCGGCCTGTTAGGCCCCTTTCCGGTGTCCAAATTCGATTTTCCGACCTGTTCCGGACTCGTCGGAGTTAAATCTTCGATATGCTCGGAACGGATTTTCGATGATAATAATAAAATAATTTAATATTATTTTTGCAATATAAGTGTTTTGTAATGAAATTTTATCGTATCAAAATCGTCGGAACTTTTCGAAATCACTTTCATAAATTCTAAAAATGATCCTTATAATTTATTTTGAAATATTTTCCTTTAAGTCCTTCATTTTATGCTAGGAACGTATCGGTCCAAGTATCGGACAACCTGTAAATATTAAAAAATCAAAATCCATGATCGTTAGCAAAATAAATAGCATTTAAATAAGTATTGGGGCGTTACAGTAATATTTTGAGAGAGAAAAACATTTCTTTATTGATGATCAAAGAGACTACATTGCTTAACCTGAAATAGAAAGATATGATACAAATTAAAAACAAGGTACAATCAAATTTTAAGGAAATAGTGTTGGGAAAAATCCTCCATATGTTTTGATAATTGCCTCATACTGTAACACCCCCAAATCCTATTGGGTTATTACAATGCCTGTTGGAACATTTTGTTCCATACATAAATTAAAAGTGTTTTGATGATTAATGTTGATAAGCAAAACAAAACAACGAAGAGACGAAGCAAGCATCGAAGGAAAACGAAGTGCAAAAAGCTGGAAAAACACAAAGCTAACGTACGTAATAAGTGATCATTAACGTACGTAATGTAAGCAGCTTAACGTACGTAATGGATGAGAGATAACATACGTAATGTAGTTCAAACCAAGTGAACGTTGGAGAAGTCAAAGTCAGCAAAGCATACAACGGATATATGACGTCATCAGTGATGTAATCTTAACGTACGTAACGAAGGAAATGATAACGTACGTAATCAAAATGACGAAACTCCCTGGACTGTTTTGTGAAAATGCTAACGTACGTAACCAGGCAGGGTTAACGTACGTAAACGATGCTTACGTACGTAATGGGAAGTATATAGCGTACGTAATCAAGGTCTTGGCAGCTAACGGCTAGTTTGATCATGAAGCCTATAAATACCATGTATATGGTATTGATTGAGCACAACAACTTCAAGCATACTACACATTCATCTGAGATTGATAATCATTGTATTGTTGTTGTAATATTGAGCTTACATTGAGTGATTGAGTGTTATACACAAAATCATACACGAGTGGTAAAAGAAAAGATACGATTGGATTCGGTGTTATTAGGATCAAGGATCCGGCATTATTAGAATCGCAATCGCTATCGAGTGAGGTTTATCTAGTACCCATAGAAAGCTATAGAGGTTTATTCTTTGTCCTATGAAAAGGAAAACGGTTTAACTTGGACCGACGCAAAGACAAGTACGAGTGGTTTATCACGGACCAATAGAGGACGTGATTGTTGTAACGCCCCCAAGTTATTCAGGGAATATTACAGTGCCGTAAGCCCCGCCATGGGTCCCACAAGGCTAAATATACGCGGAACTGTAAACTTTGACCGAGAAGGTCTACACACAATGGAATGAAAACAATGCAAAGGTATTCAAAACATAACCAATGTATTGACAGACATCACAACACGAATCAATACTTCGGCAAACACAGGCCGGAACATCAAAGAAAATGGAAAACAATACTCGAGTATTCAATACCCAATCCAGTACAACAACACTGAACGGAAAACTCATAACGTAACTGGAAGAAAGACACAGTATCACACTTGCCCACCATCTTCATGCCGACCCGATACCTGCCTGTCCGTCCTCTTGGAACCTGAAATACATGAAACGTATTTCCCCCATAAAGGGGTTAGCCGTCGAATAGCTAGTGCAAGTATATCAATATGAAACACAATACTCCTCGAAAATAAAGTAAATGTAGCCGTCAATTCATCAATTCAAGACTAGTATTCAGGAATAACTAAATCTCATATCATCACATCAAGACGTATGTGAATGCCGTAGAAACGGTTCGTTCATATCATACGCCGATACATGTATGAATGCCGTAGAAACGGTTCGTTCATATCATGCCATCAATACATATATGAATGCCGTAAAAACGGTTCGTTCATAATATGCCATCAATATATCTATGAATGCCGTAAAAACGGTTCGTTCATGATATGCCATCAATATATCTATGAATGCCGTAAAAACGGTTCGTTCATATCATACCATCAATATTTCTTACTTTCAAAGTCGAGAACGTACAATCATAATTATATACTTGCCTTTGAGACATCGAGAAATCGAACGGAAGAAAGGTATGAGTTCGGTAGGTCCAAGAACGCGCTTCCGGCACCTAAACGATTCGCAAGGAATATGACAATTAATTATCCATACTCAAATTACACGAAGAGACTCTCGAAACTCGTCTACGATTCAAGAAAATACACGGGTGAACAACTAAAGGTTGGGAAATCGCCCAAACTCCCACAAGTCCGAAAACGGCACAATCCAACCCGTAAAATCGTAAGAAAACACGCATACGGTATAGATATATCATAATCTCAAGGTTCTCAAGCTTCAGTCGGATAAATCGGACGAATCTACGAAAACCCCCAAAATCCAACACAAAATTCAAAGTGTTCTTGAATAATTTTTCAATAATCCGATTAATACTCAAACATGCCCATAATCATGCATATATCACTTCATACACCATGATTTTAACATCCAAAACGTCAATACCCGATACAAAATCGAGAACCAAGATGTTGAAGAAATTACCTCTTGAATATCCAAGCTCTATGGTCCGAGGAATACACGTTAGATCGATTATCCGGGCTTCCCAACCGAATGAAAATGGTAAAAATCCAACACACAAGTGATAGATGGTGAAAAGCTCCTCCCCTCAAGCTCTCTCTCTCGCAGGTAGAAGAAGGAAATGGAGAAATGAGCTGCATCTCGCTCAAAAAGCACAAATAATGCAGTTGACCGCATTGTGTGCCGCGGCTCAGCCTAGGTGTGCCGCGGCTCAGCCTAGGTGTGCCGCGGCTCAGCCTAGGTGTGCCGCGGCTCAGCCAGTGTGTGCGGCACCGGCTGATCGGTTTTGGCCGAGGATGCAACACAAGTGTGCCGCGGCTCGGCTAGGTGTGCCGCGGCATGACTCAGCAGGTGCCGCGGCCCTCGCGGCATGTGCCGCGCACCTTGCAGATCCGCTCGGCTGTGTCTAGAAAATGTGTGTGCCGCGGCGCACATTCCTTGTGCCGCGGCCCACACCCTCCTCGGGTCCTAAAATGATGAAAAATGACCCGGGAAGAGAATAAAAGCAATAGGACTCAATATCGGGGAAACAATAACACGAAATGGAAGTACGGAAACCCCAAAACGGTGGTTCCAAGCAACGATTTCAAAGGTTCGCCCAGCAAAAACACGATTCGCAAAATGAAGAGATTTGAAATGACATGAATTTCAACTGGGTATTACATTCTCCCCCTCTAAAAAGGAGTTTCGTCCCGAAACTTAAGAAATAAATAGTTCGGGGTATTCCACCCGCATCTTCCCTTCCGTCTCCCAAGTCGCCTCCTCGACCCCATGCCTCGACCATTGCACTTTAACCAGTGGAATGGTCTTATGCCGAAGTTGTTTCTCGCGGCGCTCAAGAATCTTCACGGGTTTCTCCGGAAAGGTAATATCCTCGGCTACGTCAATCTCACTGTAGTCGATAATGTGGCTCGGATCCGGTACGTACTTTATCAACTGAGACACATGAAAAACACTGTGGACGTGGCTCAAAGCTGGAGGCAACGCCAAGCGATAGGCTAAATCTCCAACTCTGTCCAGAATCTCGAAGGGTCCGATATACCTCGGACTAAGTTTCCCCTTTTTCCTGAAGCGAAAAACTCCTCTGGTCGGCGACACTTTGAGCAAGACATGATCCCCTACTTCAAACTCCAAGGGTCGACGACGAGTATCAGCGTAAGATTTCTGACGACTCTGGGCAGCCAGCAATCGATTTCGGATAATAGAAATCTTTTCCTTAGTCTCCATCAACATATCCGGCTCCATCCCAACTAGCTCAGAAGCCTCGTCCCAACATAATGGCGACCTACATCGCCTACCATAGAGTGCCTCGAAGGGTGCCATTTTGATCGACGCATGCCAACTATTATTGTAAGTGAACTCGATCAACGGTAAGTGAATCTACCAATCATTACTCCAATCCAAGGCACAAGACCGTAACATATCTTCCAACGTTTGAATCGTCCTCTCTGTCTGACCGTCCGACTGAGGATGAAAGGAAGTGCTCAATCTCAACTCCGTACCCAGAGCCTGGTGAACGGCCTGCCAAAAATGCGATACGAAACGGTCGTCTCGATCAGAAACAATGGTCTTGGGGGCACCGTGTAACCTCACGATCTCAGCAATAAAGGTTCGAGCCAGTCTATCCGGCCCCCAAGTATCCTTAATACCCAAGAAGTGTGCAGACTTGGTCAACCGATCGACAATCACCCAAATCATATTCATTCCGGCCCGAGTTCTCGGCATGCCAGTGATGAAATCCATTGAGATGTCTTCCCACTTCCACTCGGGAATGGGCAGTGGTTTCAACAACCCCGCCGGTCGTTGATGTTTGATCTTGACTTGTTGACACGTCAAGCATCGTAGTACAAACTCCGTAACATCCTTCTTCATGTTATTCCACCAAAAATTGCGCTTCAAATCTTCGTACATCTTACTCGTTCCGGGGTGGATTGAGTAAGGCGTAGCATGAGCTTCTCGGAGAATCCTCTATCTCAACTCCAAATCGTTCGGAACACAAAGCCTGCCCTGAAATCTCAGAATACTATCCTCGTGAACCATAAAGCCAGGAGCTTTTCCTTTAATTACATCTTCCTTCAGTTGAGAAATCATCGGGTCACTCCACTGCTTCCCTTTGATGTCGTCAACTAAGTACAAAGTAATTTCGAGAGCACACAACTGTCCTTGTACTCGTCGAAGCCAAACTTCTATCCCTTGTTCAATTAAATCCTGACGAATTTTCGTCTGCGATGTAAGAACCTCGAGCATTTGAAGAAATGCAGATTTGCAGCTCAAAGCATCTGCAACGACATTGGCTTTTCCGGGGTGGTAAAGAATTTCCAAATCATAATCCTTTATCAACTCTAGCCAACGTCTCTGTCTCATATTCAGCTCTTTCTGACTGAAAATATACTTCAGGCTCTTGTGATCGGTATAAATCCGGCACGGTGAACCATACAAATAATGCCGCCAAATCTTGAGTGCGAAGACAATTGCGGCCAACTCTAAATCGTGAGTAGGATAATTCATCTCATAAGGCTTTAATTGTCGTGACGCAAAAGCTATTGTCTTATCATGCTGCATAAGGACACAACTGTGCCATGACCAAACGTCATCAGAATCGCAAAGCCTTCGCTACCATGTGGTAAAGTTAGAATCGGTGCTGAAGTCAATCGTCTCTTCAGTTCATCGAAACACTGTTGTCTCTCATCCGTCCAAATAAACTTTTCGGTCTTCTGGAGTAATTTCGTAAGCGGTCGAGCGAGTTTCGAGAACCCCTCGACAAACCGACGGTAATACCCAGCAAGGCCCAAAAAGCTACGAACTTCCTTAACATTTTTAGGCGGTGCCCAATCTAGCACTGCCTCGATCTTCTGCGGGTCTACACGAACCCCTTCGGCCGAAATCACATGGCCGAGAAACATAACTTCTTCCAACCAAAACTCACATTTCGAGAATTTTGCATAGAGGTGCTCGGTTCTCAAAATGTCTAAAACCAAACGCAAGTGTCGGGCATGTTCCTCCTTATCTCGAGAATAGATCGAGATGTCGTCAATAAAGTCGACTACACACCTGTCGAGGTACTCGATGAATATTTTATTCATTAACTGCATGAATACTGCCGGCGCATTCGTCAACCCAAAGGGCATAACTACAAATTCATAATGCCCATATCTCGTCCAAAACGCCGTCTTCGGAACGTCGGACTCCCTCACCCTGAGTTGATAATACCCGAATCTTAAATCAATCTTCGAGAAAACCGCAGCTCCTTGCAATTGATCAAATAAATCATCTATACGAGGCAAAGGATATTTATTCTTGATGGTTACTTTATTCAGCTCATGGTAGTCGATGCACAAACGTAGTGAACCATCTTTCTTCCTCACGAAGAGAACAGGCGCGCCCCAAGGCGAAGCGCTCGGTCTGATGTACCCTTTTTCCAAAAGTTCTCCCAACTGAGTCTTCAATTCCTGCATCTCAGAAGGTGCCATCCGATAAGGTGCTTTAGAAATCGGAGCTGCATCTGGCTCTAAGTCTACGGTAAATTCTATCTCTCGATCTGGCGGTAGTCCCGGGAGATCATCCGGAAAAACATCGGGATACTCATTAACAACCGGAATCGAAGAGAAATCGACTTCGTTTCCTTCCGTTTTTAAAGCATGACACCAATAGCCCGTACAACCTTTATTCAAAAGTTTTACGGCCTTCATGGAATTGATAAGTAACTTGGATTGGCCCGACTTACGTCCCAAAAACGAGTACTCAGATCCGTCTTTAGTCATCATGGTAATAACCTTGGTATGGTAATTCATAATCGCTTGGTGATTATTAAGCCAATCCTCGCCGAGGATTACATCCTCGCCTTCCATATCAACTACAATTAGATTCGATAACCATTCCATACCGGATATAACCACCGGAAAATCTCTAATATCCCGATTCCCCACAATCCTATCCCCGCTAGGCAGTTTCATGATAAAGGGATCGCAAGCAGTCAAACAAGTTATATTCAAATGGCGTACACACTCCAAAGAAATAAAAGAATGTGTAGCACCCGTATCAAAGAGTACACGGACTGGATAAGATAAAATATGGATGGTACCTGAAGCCACCGCCGCGTCGGGTTCGTCTGTTCGACGCATCTCATAAACCCGTGGTTGCACCGAACCGACGCTAGAGTTTCCCCCTCCGTTTCCCGGCCCCTCGGCCTGCCAAAATTCTCCGAGGTTGACCAAAAGATTGTCGCCGATTAATACCTTGATCAAGTGGTGTTGGCGTGCCCGAGTGTCCAAAGTCCGGTTCGGCTCGTAACAATAAACCGCTTTATGCCCCATCCGCCCACACGTGTGACACTTTAATGGTGGAAAGTGGCATTCAATTAAAGTCACTGGACGACCACAATTATAGCAAGTCATCGTGCGATTTGAGGTACCGGAGTGGGACGGTAACCCCTCTTCCCTTTATTAGAACGTGACGATCGTCCGCAAACGGTTAGTCGTCTGTGACTTCTGAAAGTTGCCACCCTTAGAGCCAGAAAAATTTCCCGCGACTTTCTGCTTCTTCGGTTCTTCAACGGTATCATTGTCGGGGCTCAACATATCATGGGCTAAAGCTCTGTCCTGATACTCTTTCAGTGTGGTACAAGCAAATCCGGCCATGTACCGTCGTAAGTCCAAATTCATCCGTATATCAAAATAACGGATCTTATCACGCTCGTTACGCACTTGATCCTTCACATGGATCAATTGTTGGTTGTACTCCACGATCGCCTGCGAAACGGGAATCTCTTGTGTTTTAGCCTCGAAAAAGGCTCGGATTCGGCTCTCTCGTACCGGCCAAGGACAAAACTCGGCCTCCAAGAGCTCCTTAAATTCATCCCACGAGGCAATACGATCCTGTGGCTTGATGACCTTCCACCAAGTAGCGGCCTCCTTAGTGAGGAAATACTGAGCAATTGGTACTTTCCTCACTTCGGGGCAATCAACCGCCTCGAAAATCTTCTCTAATTCCGCTAGCCAGTCTTCCCAGCCTAACGGGTCTGTGGCACCGCCAAACTGTGGAGGGTGCATACGGATTACATTCTGAAGTAAGGCATCCGTGTTTGGGTTCGGGTTATTCAGTTGAATAGTTTGGGCTAAAATAGTCATCTGAGTAGCCAATTATTGAAGTGCATTCGCCACTCCAACGTCCGCGTTGTTTCCCTGACCGTCTGACTGGTCGTGCTGACTCTCGGTGTCGGGATGCACCGAGTTCGACAAACTGGGGTTGGTCGACCCCGCAACTGAACTGATAGAAACGGCCGCGCCACGACCTCTTCCTCGTCCACGGCCACGGCCCCTACCAGCTGACATACTGAAGAACACACAAGGTACGTAAGCACAATTCAATCGCACGTCATTAAGGTGATCAATTCTCAAGAATATCCATAGAAGAAGCATAATGAATAAGGAAACATCAGAAGAGTAAGAGGTCTTACAAGTACCGGTCGCACTGTGATGATGGCAGAGTAGTGATACTGTGGACAATTGACGACTCATTCGACCCAAAAGACCGACAGCCTAGGTATCCATAGACCTAAGCTCTGATACCATATTCTGTAACGCCCCCAAGTTATTCAGGGAATATTACAGCGCCGTAAGCCCCGCCATGGGGCCCACAAGGCTAAACATACGCGGAACTGTAAACTTTGACGGAGAAGGTATACACACAATGGAATGAAAACAATACAAAGGTATTCAAAACATAACCAATGTATTGACAGACATCACAACACGAATTAATACTTCGGCAAACACAGGCCGGATCATCAAAGAAAATGGAAAACAATACTCGAGTATTCAATAGCCAATCCAGTACAACAACACTGAACGGAAAACTCATAACGTAACTGGAAGAAAGACACAGTATCACACTTGCCCACCATCTTCATGCCGACCCGATACCTGCCTGTCCGTCCTCCTGGAACTTGAAATACATGAAACGTATTTCCCCCATAAAGGGGTTAGCCGTCGAATAGCTAGTGCAAGTATATCAATATGAAACACAATACTCCTCGACAATAAAGTAAATGTAGCCGTCAATTCATCAATTCAAGACTAGTATTCCGGAATAACTAAATCTCATATCATCACATCAAGACGTATGTGAATGCCGTAGAAACGGTTCGTTCATATCATACGCCGATACATGTATGAATGCCGTAGAAACGGTTCGTTCATATCATGCCATCAATACATATATGAATGCCGTAAAAACGGTTCGTTCATAATATGCCATCAATATATCTATGAATGTCGTAAAAACGGTTCGTTCATGATATGCCATCAATATATCTATGAATGCCGTAAAAACGGTTCGTTCATATCATACCATCAATATTTCTTACTTTCAAAGTCGACAACGTACAATCATAATTATATACTTGCCTTTGAGACATCGAGAAATCGAACGGAGGAAAGGTATGAGTTCGGTAGGTCCAAGAACGCCCTTCCGGCACCTAAACGATTCGCAAGGAATATGACAATTAATTATCCATACTCAAATTACACGAAGAGACTCCCGAAACTCGTCTACAATTCAAGAAAATACACGGGTGAACAACTAAAGGTTGGGAAATCGCCCAAACTCCCACAAGTCCGAAAACGGCACAATTCAACCCGTAAAATCATAAGAAAACACGCATACGGTATAGATATATCATAATCTCAAGGTTCTCAAGCTTCAATCGGATAAATCGGACGAATCTACGAAAACCCCCAAAATCCAACACAAAATTCAAAGTGGTCTTGAATAAATTTTCAATAATCCGATGAATACTCAAACATGCCCATAATCATGCATATATCACTTCATACACCATGACTTTAACATCCAAAACGTCAATACCCGATACAAAATCGCGAACCAAGATGTTGAAGAAATTACCTCTTGAATATCCAAGCTCTATGGTCCGAGGAATACGCGTTAGATCGATTATCCGGGATTCCCAACCGAATGAAAATGGTAAAAATCCAACACACAAGTGATAGATGGTGAAAAGCTCCTCCCCTCAAGCTCTCTCTCTCGCAGGTAGAAGAAGGAAATGGAGAAATGAGCTGCATCTCGCTCAAAAAGCACAAATAATGCAGTTGACCGCATTGTGTGCCGCGGCTCAGCCTAGGTGTGCCGCGGCACAGGTCCAAAATTGCTCCCAGAGCTCGGCAGTGTGCTGCGGCTCATCCCAGGTGTGCCGCGGCACTGGGTACAGTCGGTTTTTGGTTGAGGATGCAACACAAGTGTGCCGCGGCTCAGCCTAGGTGTGCCGCGGCAGTGACTCGGCAGTGTGCCGCGGCCCTGCCGGCATGTGCCGCGGCACCCGGTAGAGTCCGCTCGGCCAGGTCTAGAAAATGTGTGTGCCGCGGCGCACATTCCTTGTGCCGCGTCCCACACCCTCCTCGGGTCCTAAAATGATGAAAAATGACCCAGGAAGAGAATAAAAGCAATAGGACTCAATATCGGGGAAACAATAACACGAAATGGAAGTACGAAAACCCCAAAACGGTGGTTCCAAGCAACGATTTCAAAGGTTCGCCCAACAAAAACACGATTCGCAAAATGAAGAGATTTGAAATGACATGAATTTCAACCGGGTATTACAATTGTAAACGGTTATACCTCGACCGATAGAAGAGAGGCGTAGAGGTTGCTATCTTTAACCTATTGAAAAAGATAAAGAGAGGACGTAGGCTCGTTTATAGCCGAACCTCTATAAATCCTCGTGTCCTTTATTTTCCGCACTTATATTTACGCTTCCGCAAAACGGCGCAAATATCCGACCCCGTACCCAACAATTGGTATCGGAGCGGTGCTCCAATACGCGGCTTAACATCCGAGGAGAAAAAGATCCAATGGCATTTCAATTCTCTCCAGTCGAAGGCCTAGCTCTCAACCGACCACCTTTCTTTTATGGCTCAAATTACTTGACATGGAAGAAAAAGATGTCGATCTTTATTCGTGCCTACGATATAGAGATTTGGAAGATTATTTGTCTCGGCCCGAAAGTTCCTATCAAATCCGACGGTACGCTCAAATCTTTCGAAGAATACGACGATGCCGATTGGAAAAATGACCATCTAAATTGTAAGGCTACTCAACTTTTATTTTGTGCCTTAAACCCGGAAGAGGTCAATCGAATCTCATCGTGTGAGAGTGCGAAAGAAATATGGAAAATTCTAGAAATCACACACGAAGGAACGACTCAAGTCAAGGAGACGAAAATCAATATGCTTCTCCATGACTACGAGTTATTCATGATGAAAGGTGACGAGTCCATCACCAATATGCTCGACCGATTCTCGGTCATCACAAATGGACTTGCGTCATTCGGAAAACCATTATCTAGTAGTGAAAAAGTTAAGAAAATTTTACGATCACTACCTAGCGAATGGGATGGCACCGTGACCGCAATTATGGAATCCAAAGATTTCAACATGCTCGATTTTAGCGCCCTCGTTGGTTCGCTAATTAATTATGAGATTGTGTTAAAATCACGAAGTGTCAAGCCGAAGCCGAAGGAACGATCGTTAGCCATGAAGGCTAAGATATCGAGGAAGAATGAAGAAATCCCGGTGGAGGAAAGCGACGAAGAAGCGGCATATTATGCCAAGAATATTAATAAATTCCAAACATTATTAAACCGAAGGAAGAAGGATATCTCGAGCGAAACGAAGAAATTCGACAACTCTTGTCGAATATGTGGAAAACCAGGCCACTTCGCTAAGCATTGCCGTGCCAAACCCAAGAAGGAGGTCCTCGTGGCTACTTGGAGCGATGAAGACGAAGATGATGAATTCATCAATCAAAATAATCTCGCTCTCATGGCCCGAAGTTCGTTCGACGACAGCGACGTCGAAAGCCAAGTAAGTACATTCTCCCGTGATGAACTTTTTGATGCATTTGAATTATTGCATACGGATTTTCAAAACGCTTTATCCGAAATAAAATCCCTTAAGTCTAAAATTAAATCTTTGGAAATTGAAAATTCCAAAATTATTGAAAAGGGAAAATTTGTTGAAATCGATCAAAGTGTATTGAAAATGAAAATATTTTGAAGAATGATCTCGCTATAATCCAAACCGAGCTTAAATCTTTAACAAAGAAATTCTCATGCGGAAACGAGAAATTTGAACAAATGCTTGGTGTTCAAAAGTTTAGTTTGAATAAAGAGGGGTTAGGATTCAAAACTCGCTCGAAAATTGAATCCGTTAATTTTAAGATACCCCATTGCGAAAAGTGTTTAAAAATCGGGCATCATATATCAAGTTGCAAAAGACCGAGACGGACGATAAAAATTAAGAAAATTTGGGTTCCTAAAGGAACAATCGTTTCAAATATCGTTTACGTTTCTAAACAAAAACCAACTATAGGTTGGGTCCCCAAAAAATTGATTTTTGATACTTTACTCAGGGGGAGTATTTTTTAGGGCAGATATTATTCTCAGGGGGAGTTTTTACCCTTTATGCAATTATTCATAAATTGTATCATGCATATTTTATATTTTGGTATTATTTTCAATTGATATTTTATCCACTTTTTGATGAAAACAAAAAGGGGGAGAGAATGGAGAAGGAGAAAAAGAAGTCGAAAATGGGATTAACCCTAAAAGGGGGAGAAAATCGAAAAATGAAAAGGAGAAGTCGAAAATGACAGAAAAAGAAAAATGCGGAGACGTCGAAAAGACAATGAAAATTTGAAAATGAGAAAAGAAAAGGAGAAAAGAAAAGAAGGAGTCGAAAAAGAAATGGGAGAAGAAACTAACGAAACGGACAAAGTCGAAAACTTTGGTCTATACACATATACATATATTTGTATTTTTGCAGGTAAATCCCATTGACGAAGTGTTGTTTTGTAATCATCAAAAAGGGGGATATTGTTGGAACATTTTGTTCCATACATAAATTAAAAGTGTTTTGATGATTAATGTTGATAAGCAAAACAAAACAACGAAGAGACGAAGCAAGCATCGAAGGAAAACGAAGTGCAAAAAGCTGGAAAAACACAAAGCTAACGCACGTAATAAGTGATCATTAACGTACGTAATGTAAGCAGCTTAACGTACGTAATGGATGAGAGATAACGTACGTAATGTAGTTCAAACCAAGTGAACGTTGGAGAAGTCAAAGTCAGGAAAGCATACAACGAATATATGACGTCATCAGTGATGTAATCTTAACGTACGTAATGAAGGAAATGATAACGTACGTAATCAAAATGACGAAACTCCCTGGACTGTTTTGTGAAGATGCTAACGTACGTAACCAGGCAGGGTTAACGTACGTAAACGATGCTTACGTACGTAATGGGAAGTATATAGCGTACGTAATGAAGGTCCTGGCAGCTAACGGCTAGTTTGATCATGAAGCCTATAAATACCATGTCTATGGTATTGATTGAGCACAACAACTTCAAGCATACTACACATTCATCTGAGATTGATAATCATTGTATTGTTGTTGTAATATTGAGCTTACATTGAGTGATTGAGTGTTATACACAAAATCATACACGAGTGGTAAAAGAAAAGATACGATTGGATTCGGTGTTATTAGGATCAAGGATCCGGCATTATTAGAATCGCAATCGCTATCGAGTGAGGTTTATCTAGTACCCATAGAAAGCTAGAGAGGTTTATTCCTTGTCCTACGAAAAGGAAAACGGTTTAACTTGGACCGACGCAAAGACAAGTACGAGTGGTTTATCACGGTTATACCTCGACCGATAGAAGAGAGGCGTAGAGGTTCCTATCTTTAACCTATTGAAAAAGATAAAGAGAGAACGTAGGCTCGTTTATATCCGAACCTCTATAAATCCTCGTGTCCTTTATTTTCCGCACTTATATTTACGCTTCCGCAAAGCGGCGCAAATATCCGACCCCGTACCCAACAGTGCCGTGGACCCCACGCCAGGAGATCCACCAGGCGAACATGACTAAAAATACATTAAATTAAACAATAAGGGAAAATCATAGTCCCTACCATGATATCCGACACAATATTCCGATAAGGAATTTCAACGACGAAAGTGGCCTACATGGCCAAAAATGAGATACAACAACATCCACGAACATATGTTCGGGTAATACAACACGACAACAACTGACAAGACTGGAGTACACTCCAACTGACTGACCAGCAATGAACAACTCGGACTAGTATCGCTCGAATGCCTCGTCGCCATCGTCATGCGCCTGTGTCTCAACTCTCTCCTCGCAAGCACCTAAAACATGAAAACATGTTCCGCCCCCATGAGGTCAGTCATCCAGATAATGAACATCAAAAGGTACAATGATGATAATAATACGAGATGCTCACAAACCAAGGTAAGAACCGAGCATTCGTGAAATACTATGCCCACGGCATACTATTAATACCTGTTCGACAGGTTAGAACATAAGTGCCCAACGGCGAATCATAATCACAGAATACCACAATGAATTAAACGACAAGAACCAAACCAGAACTGAATTAAATATGAATCACGATGCCCGAAGGCTCCAATGAAATTGACAAGACAATCACACGGCCTAAAAACCACTCAACCGAAGCTGTCAAATATCGCAATCACATGAAGCCGAAACAGCCCGAAGCTGTTATTGATTAGGGCCGAAGCCACGACACGAAGCCGTATCACCATTAGGGCCGAAGCCACGGCATGAAAGCTGTATCACAATTAGGGCCGAAGCCACGGCACGAAGCCGTATCACAATTAGGGCCGAAGCCACAGCACGAAGTCGTATCACCATTAGGGCCGAAGCCACGTCATGAAAGCCGTATCACAATTAGGGCCAAAGCCACGGCATGAAAGCCGTAACACAATTAGGGATGGTATGCTGCCTTGAGTCGGCCAGCACCATCCTCGACAGTCCCAACTCAACACCTCGATTGCCTTAGAACGGCCAACCGATGACAATGATGCAGCGGATGATTCCATGAATGATTGAGCGCTTCGATTTACTTATAATGGTTAATCGATGTGAATGATATGATGAATGATTGAATACCTCGATTGCCTTAGAACGGTCAATCGATACAATGATATAGTGAATGATTCAACATTTCGATTTGCTTGAGAGCGGCCAATCGATGACAACGATATGATGAATGATTGAACACTTCGATTTGCCTGAGAACGGCAATTCGATAACAATGATATGAAGGATGCCTCGGCACCTTTAATCGGTTACCGACGACGAAGGTGAGAAATGAATAAGCCAATGCCTTTAATCGGCATGTACAGTTTTAATGACAATCCAAACAGGAATAACAATGATCTCAACGATGTATTAAATTGACATATATATTAACAACAATCGATACATCGATACCGCGAACCGGCTATCGACAATGACATTAATATGAGTATCACAATGCCTTGAATCGGCCGTTAACGAACAACAATAAACATTTGGCAAAATTGCCGAAAGGTATCGTATCGAACGATCTCTTAATATCAATGAATTCATGAAGAGACTAAGTCTCGGAATGATACTACACACTTATACACATATATGATGACATTAATCTCATTGACTAGTACAAGTATAAAACTTGCCTCAATCCGAAGGCGAGAAAGTCCTTCCACGAACAACGTCCTTAATGAAATTGTCGGCCGCTCGAACAACCTTGAACAACAAATATACCAACAATTCGCTTAATATACGAATCAAACATGATCATAACCAATTCAAAAGTCGATACAACACTACCTAAAACTCATTGGGGCATTAAAACAAGCACGTTGTAAACAATCTCCCATTGTTTACAACTAAACCCAATAATATCGAAAACCAATCTTCCAATGAATGATTCAATCCAACAAAACTTCATGAATACCATCAATAATCCAATAGGAATACTTAAATTGGGATTTCAACAACATCTAGTCGAAACCCCCCAAACTTCCAAAGTCAACCCGTAAGGGTTCTTGAACAATTCCTCAATTATTCATAAATTCCAAAAATTACACCAATGAATTAGTAGAAATACATGTATCCCAGATAGATAATCCATATCTAACATTTTCCAACATAATATCGAGTTAACACGAAGAGATCGAAAGCAAAACACCCAAGATCCGAATTCTAGATCCAAGAATCATTACCTTGATTTTGAGTGATGAAACTGATTAGATGATGATTAATCCAACTTAGGAGCTTGAAGATGATGCTAGATGATTGTAGCTCGAAAAGACCTTTCCGAATCGCCCAATCTCATCCGAAATGGATGAGAAATGAAGAAATGACGAAGGTTGGACTAAACTGTCTTATTTATACTATCCTAGCTTAGCGCGCGCTAACTCCTGATGTTAGCGTGTGCTAACGGGTGTACCGGGTAGTCCAGTACCCCCTGACTGAATCGTTAGCGTGCGCTAAGTACCTTTGGTAGCGTGCGCTAACAGCCTTTCTTAGCGTACGTTAACCTTATGTTAGCGTGCGCTACCTGATAGTTGATATCCAAAATCCTGGAGTCCAGAACCTACTGTCCTCTGCTCTGAGCGCGCTAGCGCGCGCTACTCTGAAGTCTTATCATGCGTTACCTGCACCCCATTAGCGTACGCTACTTACCACTCGTAGCGTGCGCTACGAATTTCCCAAATCAGCCCAGTACCTTCTGGACTGTCTGCCCCACTTGCGCTAGCGTGCGCTAATACTGAATCATAGCGTGCGTTACATGCACTCCATTAGCGCGTGCTAGGTAGAATGTGTAGCGTGCGCTACCTCTCAAACTGAAATTAAAACATGATGATGATGACAATAATCTCGGCTCGATTACAAACAGCGATGAAAGACAACAACTACTGATATGGTCCCAAAATACGCCGAATGGTGGTTGCAACTGAATGAACATGAGTGATGAATGATTATTTCTGAGTGAAAAAAAATTCTGAGTGATAGTTACTGAGTGAAAATAAATGAATTCTCAACCGGGTATTACATACTCCCCCCCTTAAAAAGAGTTTCGTCCTCGAAACTAAGGGTAAACAACTTTGGATATGAACTATTTATCATGATCTGAGAACAATAATGCACATCTAGTCCTTGGGACCAAATCAATCGCACGCCCAAGTCCCCAAGACTTGACGTCTCGAATCACAGTGAACGATTTTTTAAATTATCACGAAATCTCGAGCACAACGCCAAAGGGGTGAACTCCCAACAGTCGACCCAAATCTCAAGATTCTCAATTATGATCATAATAAAATAGATCAAGAATAAATGATCCACAGTCACGATACATTACTACGGATTGAGTTACACAGTCATCCAAAAACAAGGTTACATCTCAAATGTATTCAACATCGCTATCCTTCCATGTCATCGATCTTCTCTATCTCAACTGTAATACCCGAGATTTCTGATATGTATTTGGAACTTGTGATATTGTAATTGTTGCACTTTAATCTGAGTATTATTCTCCGTATCTCATAGTCCGGTATTGTTGAGCATATGATTTCATGAATATGATTTAAGATTGTGATTCTGCGCATGTAGCGCACGCTATCGTCTATGTGTAGCATACGCTAACATGGATCCATAGCGCACGCTACAAAGGAACATTAGCGCACGCTATACGTGGTCAATATGATTGAGACGTGTGGTATGTGAGATCAGGCCGGGGATCTTGGTCGGATTGTGTCGGGATGAACCTGGACGGCTTTCGAGAAAAGCTAAGTCAACGCCTTAGCGCACGCTACTGACATGAGAATAGCGCACGCTAAGTGCTGAGTACAGTGAAGTCAGTAAGCCGTTAGCGCACGCTAAGAGTATGGAGTAGCGCGCGCTAATAACCATTTCCTATAAATAGGACATCATCCTTTTCGTATTTTCAGTCCTTTCTCTTCCCACATCCGAATCCTTATACTTAGAGTATTACTCTCTACATCCTAAACACTTCATATCAGCATCCTAGCTCGTGTTGAAGATTGTAGATCATTGAGGATTGGTGTTCAAGCCTTCGACGTTGGATTGCTTCGATTTCCTCCTTGTTCTTCACTACTTTGAGGTAGGTGATTCTTCACCAATATTAGTAGTGTTCTAAAGGACGTTTGATCATGTTTATCTAGTCAGTTAGATTCGTTAATAGTCGAACATCATGTGTTAGAAGGATATTTTCGACGTTTCGGCACTTATTCATCGTATGATCCATTGAACCTTTTAGTATGTAGACTCCTAAGCATATTATGTATCTTCAAAACCGATCATGACCAGTATATGAAGATTACCTAGTTCGTATGTTTTACGTAAGGAATCATATGTTTTGGGACTTGGAATGAACGGAACTTAGAATATTTTCTTGAAGATCAAGATGAATTATGGTGTAGTAATGATGATACTTATCCTTGTGTCTCGTAGTCATTTAATCCATAAAGGTCTTTCATAAACCGTATGAGCATGATATGCACGGAGTTGGCATGTATTAACACTGAGGATTTCATGAGTTTTCATCACCTTTAGCTCAAGTTTTACCCAGTAGTGACTGCCATGCACGATTAGCGCACACTAAGATGTATATATTAACGTGCGCTATCGGGAACGAGTTACGTGCGCTACGTTGGATACGTAACGTACGTTATATCATCGGGCAGGGCAGTTGGCTGTTCAGAGAAGGCTGTCGGTACACAGCTAGCGCACGCTAAACCTGGTCATTTGCGTACGTTAACGGGCAGGCTTAGCGCACGTTACGTATAGTACGTAGCGCGCGCTAAGTAGTTCAGGCAGAATTCATTTTTTTGAGCTTGCGGTCGTAAACCGGATTATTAGACGTTCGTACGACTTGAGAGGAATTCTTTATTATTTCTTAGGTCCGAGCCTTGCATAGGGGACGATCGAGGGGCGGTGGCATACGGACGCGTGTCATTTGTTGGAGTATTTCCATTCTTGCCATTTCATATGTCGAGTTCGATTTATATTGAAACTTTGATCAGGCTTATGGTTTTGTTCATGTTGTCGAATATGAAATGTATTTCCGTAATTTCTCGTGGTATTCGTTGTTAATTATTCGTATTGATGAACATATTGAAATGCATATATGTATGCATAATTGATTGATTTATGGTATAAATGATCCGAGGGGATCATGAGGATCTATGCTGAGGGCGCTGGATCGAATGTCCACCATGCGTTGGTCCGACGGGATCATCATGGGGATCTATACCAAGGGCGCTGGATTGCTGGATTACCCTGTACTGTGTTGATGGAATCGTGAGGATTCACATCGTTGGATTCCGGTGACGGAAGTCCGTTTTGCATGTTTTATGATGCACTCATGATTTATGTATTATGAATCTTGTACTAGCATTGTTTTGCTAACCCCTTCGGGGGTGGACATTGTTTTGATGTTCAGGTAGCCGAGGAGCGGGGAAGCAACCACAAAGACCGGAGACGATGAAATGGCTCAGTGATGTGGTTGATGTTTATTGTTATTGTAATTTGTCTTCTTAGTTCATTTAGTACTCGAGTACGTCTGTTTTAATAATGTCATTTCGATATGGTTGTATAAGTTAACTCATTTGATCAGTTGAATCAAATCTGTATTTGAACTTCAGTTGTACGATTGGATTATATTTACATTTCTTTTAAATTAGCCTTGTAAATCCTTACTTAAAAGGTTTACGGCGCTGTAATTATTCCGAATATCTCTGGGTGTTACAGAATATGGTATCGGAGCTAAGATTCATGGATATCTTGGCAGTCGGGTTAGTTGGGTCTGTTTACGTTATTTGATTATTGGTCGTTCGTAACATCACTGCTGAGCCAGCATCGTCGTGTGGACCGTAGCTGTGAGTTTCCTAAATCTCAAATACTACCGTTTTATTTAATTCATGTTTTGTGAACATTGATAGATGTACTTTTAGAAAGTTTGCCCTGGATATTGAGTATTTGTGTTTACAGTATGTTGAGGGGAGGTCGTGGACGCGAACGCGGTCGTGGACGCGGACGCGGTCGTGGACGCGGACGTGGAAACGCGAGACAAGAAGATTCGGTGTCTACCCCAGAAATAACCGCTAGCCAAACGGATTCCCATTCCGGGGGACAACAGGGATCAGCAAATAATAATGCAGATCCTAACGTGCCGGGAGTGCTTCAGCAGGTGGTTGCCCAGATAAACCAGTTTGCTCAAGTTGTGGATCGCATGCAGACAGCGATGGGACAGCAGCATAACGTGGATAATCGAGGAGATAAATGGCTTACTGAGGTGATCAAATTGCATCCTCCGAAATTTGACGGTTCTGCTGAGACACTTTCTTCGGATCACTGGCTGAAGGAATTAGAAAAGATTTTTGCGGGGATTAACTGTCCCAACGACAGAAAGGTTCCGGTCGCCCAGTATCTTCTTACAGGGGAGGCTTTCGAATGGTGGGAGGCCATTCGACTGGAGGAGCATAATGTTGACTGGACAGAATTCAAATTAATGATGGAAGTGCAGTATTGTCCTCGTCCAGTTAGAGAGGCCCGAGTTCGGGAGTTTTTCTCACCACAAAATTCAGAAGCATCTGTGACGGACGTGATTAACACTTTTAATCACCAGCTGACTTATGTGCGCCACTTGGTCAGGACCGAGGCGGAGAGGATTTTCCATTTTGACATGCGAATGAAGCCGGAAATTCAGCAATATATGTCCGGATTTGAATGTACCACTTTGCGACAGTATCAGGACAAGGCGTTGGCCTATGATATGAAGGAGGCAGCAGTAGAGAAATCGACAGAAGCAAAGAAGCAGAGAGTGGCTGGAAACTTCACGGAGAATAAGAGTAGTGGGCCTCGCAGGGGCTAGTCCTCTTTTCATTCATCCAGGAGGCCTCCGCATCCTTCTCGAGGAGGAAAGAAGTTCCGGGCAGCATCAACCGTTTCAGACGCAGGGAAGAAATGTTATAACTGTGGTAAAGCGGGGCATATTTGACGTGACTGTTTCACGCCTGTTGTGACCTGTTTCGAGTGTGGACAGGAAGGACATCGCACAACATTTTGTGGGAATGCGACTAGATCTTTTGGCACTCGCACTCCTGTACCGGTTTCGAAGGACACTAGTGTAAACCAGACGCAGCAGAGCGGTTTCCCGCAGCAGAATGTTGGGAAAAGAGAGGCATCCAGCGCTGGGTCCGTTCCTCCGCGTATTTACGAGATGAAGAAGGATGATCAAAACAAAGTTGTTGCATCAGGTACAATTCAGATCCTTTTGCAACCAGTTAGTGTCTTGTTCGATTCGGGAGCTACGCATTCTTTTATATCTTTGAATTGTGTTAATCGTTTGAAAATCTCGTGCTTGTATAATTGTGAACCTTATGTTGTGGGTTTACCGAGCAGAGAGAAAATTGTGGGAACCCTAGAAGCTAGGGATTTTCCAGTGTCTATAGGAGGGAGAGATTAGCTATCGAATCTTATTGTAGTTGACATCTACGGTGACGATTTAATTCTCAGAGACGATTGGCTCAACCGTTATGGAGCTATTCTGAATTACCGAAAGAGAGTTATTTCTATCATTGCTGATGACGGATCTGAACACTTATTCCGAGGATGGAGACCGGGAAGCTCGGGAAAATTGATCAAAGCAATGAAAGCCGTGAAATTATTGAAGCAGGGATGTCATGGACTTTGGTTCTATGCCATGAGAAAAGAGGAAGGAATTGAGCTCTCATCGATTCCAGTTGTGAATGAATTCTCCGACGTATTTCCTGACGAACTACCTGGGTTACCTCCGCAGAGAGAGGTGGAATTCACTATCGAATTAGAGCCTGGAGCCGCTCCTATTTCCAGAGCACCATACCGCATGGTGCCAACCGAGATGTATGAACTCAAGAAGCAACTGGAGGAATTGTCACAGAAGGGTTATATTCAACCTAGCGTTTCTTCGTGGGGAGCGCCCGTTCTCTTTGTCTGGAAGAAAGACGGATCCCTCTGACTGTGTATTGATTACAAGGAGCTCAACAAGATGACGATCAAGAATAAGTATCCTATACCTCGGATCTACGACTTGTTTGATCAACTGCAAGGGGCAAGGGTATTCTCGAAGATTGACTTGCGATCAGGATACCATCAGTTGAGAATTAAGGAATCGGATGTACCAAAGTCTGCTTTCAGGTCCCGGTACGGGTATTATGAATTTGTAGTGATGCAATTTAGACTTACTAATGCTCCTGCGGTATTCATGCAATTGATGAATCGGGTATTCTTAGAATATTTGGATAAATTTGTGGTCGTCTTCATTGATGACATCTTGATATATTCGAAGGACGCAGAGGAGCATGCCGAACATTTGCGTGTGGTTTTGAGCACCTTGAGGAAGGAACAGCTGTATGCAAAGCTTTCCAAATGCGAGTTCTGGCTTAGGGAAGTAACTTTCCTTGGGCATGTGATATCAGCTGACGGAGTTCAGGTGGACCCGAAGAAAGTTGAAGCAATCTTGGAATGGGAAGTTCCTAGTAACGTGAAAGAAGTCCAGAGTTTCCTAGGACTTGCTGGATATTATCGCCGCTTTGTAGAGGGATTTTCCAAAATTGCTCGTCCGCTCACTCAGCTGTTGCAGAAAACTCAAAAGTTTACGTGGGATGAGAAATGCCAGACTGGTTTTGATGAACTTAAGAATAGACTGACAACAGCACCTATATTAGCGTTACCAGATGGAACTGATGGATTCATGGTATATAGCGACGCTTCAAATCAGGGTTTGGGATGTGTGTTGATGCAAAAGAATAAGGTGATTGCCTATGCTTCTCGGAAATTGAAACCGTATGAGGTTAATTACCCGACTCATGATCTGGAGCTAGCAGCTGTGGTCTTTGCCTTGAAAATTTGGCGACATTATTTGTACGGCACTCGTTGCCAGATCTTTACAGATCATAAGAGCCTCAAGTACATTTTTAGTCAGAAAGAATTAAACATGAGGCAGAGAAGGTGGATGGAATTGATCAAGGATTACGACTTAGAGATTCTCTATCATCCGGGGAAAGCAAACGTAGTAGCTGATGCTTTGAGCCGTAAACCTGTTTCTCTTCGAGTGTTGGAAGCACTTACATCCCAAACCAGCATTCAGCGGGAACTGATCCGCGAGGGGATTGAAGTATGAGCACCAGGAATCCAAGGGCAACTATATGTGATGGAACTGACTTCATCACTAGTCGAGGAGATCAAATCTAAGCAGTTGAACGATTCCCCAGGATTCGTGATACAAGATGATGGAGTTCTGAGATTTCAGAGTCGATTTTGCGTTCCCGATGATGATGATTTGAGACGGACAATTTTGAAGGAAGCTCACAGCGCGCCCTATTCTATTCACCTGGGCAGCAGTAAAATGTATAAAGATCTTAAACAAAACTTCTGGTGGGGGATATGAAGAAGGACGTAGCAGAGTACGTTTCGAAGTGTTTGACTTGTCAGCAGGTTAAGATTGAACATCAGCGACCTGCCGGAATGTTAAAGCCGCTTCCGATCCCTGAGTGGAAGTGGGAGGATATATCGATGGATTTCATCACCAGTATGCCAAGGACTAGAACGGGAATGAACATGATTTGGGTTATAGTTGATCGACTAACCAAGTCGGCTCATTTCCTAGGAATTAAAGATACATGGGGACCCGAGAGATTGGCACGAGTATTTATTGCAGAGATAGTCAGATTGCATGGGACGCCGAAGACCATTATTTCGGATCGAGATGGTCGCTTCGTGTCGCACTTCTGCAAGGCAGTTCATAGGGCTTTGGGGACTGAGCTCAACTTTAGCACGGCTTATCATCTCCAAATGGACGGTCAGTCCGAAAGGACTATACAAACAGTAGAAGACATGCTTAGAGCCTGTGCTTTGGATTGGTCAACTGATTGGGAAGTTCATTTGCCATTGATTGAATTCACCTACAATAATAGTTGGCATGCTTCTATTAAGATGACACCATTTGAAGCTTTGTACTGGAGAAGATGTCGATCACCCCTGTGCTGGGATGATTCTTCGGACTTGATCGGGACAGAACCAGAATTGATAGTTCAGACTCAAGAGAAGATAGCTTTGATTCGGGAAAGACTGTTGACTGCCCAGAGTCGACAGAAGTCTTATGCAGACGTACGTCGTCGCCCTCTAGAGTTCGACGTTGGGGACCATGTACTATTGAAGGTGTCTCCTACATACGGGACCGATTTCATAATTTTCTCATTATATATATATATATGAAATTATTTTTCAATAAGTGCAATAAATATAATAAATATTAATGGCACATGATATAAAGAACTATAATTTAACTGAGTTTAAATTATTTATGGCAAAAAATTCTATCAAATGAAATATTGATGAGCGATAAAATTTTTATTTTCCAAGGGTATAGATTTTTCGTTTTGGGAGGAGAGGTAAGCTAAGTTCGAGATACATCGGGCCATTTGAGGTCCTAGAGAGAGTTGGGGATTTAGCATACAGGTTGGATTTACCACCATCGCTGAGTCACGTTCACAATGTGTTTCACGTATCCCAATTGCGGAAGTATGTACTGGACCCTAGTCACGTCATTGATTTCGACGAGATCGAGATAGCTAATGATGGCACCTTCGAAGAGAGACCAATCAAGATACTTGAGAGTCGGATCAAACAATTGAGGAATAAACCAATACACTTGGTTAAAGTACAATAGTCACGACATGGAGCTGAAGAGGCCACTTGGGAAACAGAGGACAGTATGAAGGCTAGATATCCAGAGTTGTTTTCATCTTAAGTTTCGGGACGAAACTTCTTTTTAGGGAGGAAGGATGTAATACCCGAGATTTCTGATATGTATTTGGAACTTGTGATATTGTAATTGTTGCACTTTAATCTGAGTATTATTCTCCGTATCTCATAGTCCAGTGTTGTTGAGCGTATGATTTCATGAATGTGATTTAAGATTGTGATTCTGCGCATGTAGCGCACGCTATCGTCTATGTGTAGCGTACGCTAACATGGATCCATAGCGCACGCTACAAAGGAACATTAGCGCACGCTATACGTGGTCAATATGATTGAGACGTGTGGTAGGTGAGATCAGGCCGGGGATCTTGGTCCGATTGTGTCGGGATGAACCTGGACGGCTTTCGGGAAAAGCCAAGTCAACGCCTTAGCGCACGCTACTGACATGAGAATAGCGCACGCTAAGTGCTGAGTACAGTGAAGTCAGTAAGCCGTTGGCGCACGCTAAGAGTATGGACTAGCGCGCGCTCATAACCATTTCCTATAAATAGGACAGCATCCTTTTCGTATTTTCAGTCCTTTCTCTTCCCACATCCGAATCCTTATACTTAGAGTATTACTCTCTACATCCTAAACACTTCATATCAGCATCCTAGCTCGTGTTGAAGATTGTAGATCATTGAGGATTGGTGTTCAAGCCTTCGACGTTGGATTGCTTCGATTTCCTCCTTGTTCTTCACTACTTTGAGGTAGGTGATTCTTCACCAATATTAGTAGTGTTCTAAAGGACGTTTGATCATGTTTATCTAGTCAGTTAGATTCGTTAATAGTCGAACATCATGTGTTAGAAGGATATTTTCGACGTTTCGGCACTTATTCATCGTATGATCCATTGAACCTTTTAGTATGTGGACTCCTAAGCATATTATGTATCTTCAAAACCGATCATGACCAGTATATGAAGATTACCTAGTTCGTATGTTTTACGTAAGGAATCATATGTTTTGGGACTTGGAATGAACGGAACTTAGAATATTTTCTTGAAGATCAAGAAGAATTATGGTGTAGTAATGATGATACGTATCCTTGTGTCTCGTAGTCATTTAATCCATAAAGGTCTTTCATAAACCGTATGAGCATGATATGCACGGAGTTGGCATGTATTAACACTGAGGATTTCATGAGTTTTCATCACCTTTAGCTCAAGTTTTACCCAGTAGTGACTGCCATGCACGATTAGCGCACGCTAAGATGTATATATTAACGTGCGCTATCGGGAACGAGTAACGTGCGCTACGTTGGATACGTAACGTACGTTATATCATCGGGCAGGGCAGTCGGCTGTTCAGAGAAGGCTATCGGTACACAGCTAGCGCACGCTAAACCTGGTCATTTGCGTACGTTAACGCGCAGGCTTAGCACACGTTACGTATAGTACGTAGCGCGCGCTAAATAGTTCAGGCAGAATTCATTTTTTTGAGCTTGCGGTCGTAAACCGGATTATTAGACATTCGTACGACTTGAGAGGAATTCTTTATTATTTCTTAGGTCCGAGCCTTGCATAGGGGACGATCGAGGGGCGGTGGCATACGGACGTGTGTCATTTGTTGTAGTATTTCCATTCTTGCCATTTTCGAGGCAAGTATCATATGTCGAGTTCGATTTATATTGAAACTTTGATCATGCTTATGGTTTTGTTCATGTTGTCGAATATGAAATGTATTTCCGTAATTTCTCGTGGTATTCGTTGTTAATTATTCGTATTGATGAACATATTGAAATGCATATATGTATGCATAATTGATTGATTTATGGTATAAATGATCCGAGGGGATCATGAGGATCTATGCTGAGGGTGCTGGATTGAATGTCCACCATGCGTTGGTCCGACGGGATCATCATGGGGATCTATGCTGAGGGCGCTAGATCGCTGGACGGGTTTTCCACCATGCGTTGGTCCGACGGGATCATCATGGGGATCTATACCAAGGGCGCTGGATCGCTGGATTACCCTGTACTGTGTTGATGGAACCGTGAGGATTCGCATCATTGGATTCCGGTGACGGAAGTCCATTTTGCATGTTTTATGATGCACTGATGATTTATGTATTATGATACTTATACTAGCATTGTTTTGCTAACCCCTTCGGGGGTGGACATTGTTTTGATGTTCAGGTAGCCGAGGAGCGGGGAAGCAACCACAGTACCGACAGGACGATAAAATGGCTCAGTGATGTGGTTAATGTTTATTGTTATTGTAATTTGTCTTCTTGGTTCATTTAGTACTCGAGTACGTCTGTTTTAATAATGTCATTTCGATATGGTTGTATAAGTTAACTCATTTGATCGGTTGAATCAAATCTGTATTTGAACTTCAGTTGTACGATTGGATTATATTTACATTTATTTTAAATTAGCCTTGTAAATCCTTACTTAAAGGGTTTACGGCGCTGTAATTAATCCGAATATCTCGGGGTGTTACATCAACGATTTAAGGTAGAACCAAAACTGAACTCACCGCACAATATGATCCCGGAAGGTCACAAGAAGAAAATGATCACAATGGATGATAATGAAATGAAATCCAACAAGGATTAAGAATGACTCACCGAGGTGAATTAATAACTTAATGAGTGATAGCTCCAATGAAGTGATTGGAACCATTGTTCCTCGTGAATTGAATGATTAATCGATAATTATGAGTCCCAACATGATTGACATATATGATGAATTAATTATATGAATGAATGAACGACAATGAAATGAATGATTATCCTACTGCCGAGCAAGAATTAACTTGCTCAAAAACTGGTGATGAATGTCCTTACCTCGGGCTCTCGAAGCCTGATAGGGCCCCTTGAATGAAGTACGGGCTGGAGTAACAAAATCCCTCGAGGCTTGTGAACCCTCTCGAGATCTACCGGCACCAGAACTCCTGCAGTATTTCTGAAGGTGTCCCGGGTTCCCACACAGAAAACATACAATGGTTGGCACCATACACCGAGTATTAACGTGTCCTGCTGAGTTACAGTTAAAGCAAACAACAGTCGAACTCGTCGTCTGAGAGGAAGAAGCCTTCTCAGCACGAAGACGACTGGAAAACGACCTCTTGGACATTGGAGCCCGATATCCCTCTGAATGAGTCAGCATCCTAGTCCTCTCACCCGAAGGAACTGAAGGTTGCTTCCGAGTAAGCTCCTTGATCAAAAGCTGTGCTCCAAGAGCCTTCCCGATGAACTCACTAAGTGAATTACAATTGTGGTTGAACAACTGCATCCTCAACTGCGGATTTAGCCTCTTGCTAAAATACTTGATCTTATCCGCTTCAGTACGGATAACTGATGAAGCAAACTGAAGTAGTCCCTAAAACATCTCAGCAATAACAATAACACCCTCATCCTTGATGGATTCTGGGTTCAAAACTTCTGATAACTTGGCTTCCCGAAGTGGAGCCGGATAATACCTCTCTATCATGAGAGTCTTGAATTCGCCCCAAACACAATCACGATCGGTGGGTTTCACGGAAATCCACCAAGAATAAGCACCCTTACTCAAGTAGTAAGCCGCTACCGCCACTTTACTCTCTTACGGACACTGAACCATGTCGAAGAGTTTATCAAAATGCTCAAGCCAATGAACAATATCAGCTGGTTCCGACGAACCCTCAAAAGTAGGCGGCCTCTGACGAGAGATATCGCCAACAATCTGATTCACTCTCCCAGTCTGTCCATGAAACGGCTCCTGGAATTCCTGTTGCGGTAGACCACGAACCATCGAGGTCGGCATGGTCTTCATCATCCGCGTCATCTGAGTCATCTGGGCCATCATGCCCTGCATAAATATGAATGGGTCAACCCGAACACCTTCCGAGTGAGATGCCTCTCGGGTACGACTTCCTGACAGCGACTGATTATCTGCTGATGAATGAATAGCCTCGTTATTTGATGAATTAATGATACCACTCGCATTCTCACGGGCATGCACACGAGATCCCGGGTTTCGGCCCGCACCGCGGCCTCCTCCCCTGCGTCCTCTGACAGCTCTATCCATACTGAAGCAGGAAAGCCACCTGATGATTATAGATCTCGCATGAAGATCGCATTATGATTATATTACTGAATGATAATGATGAGCATACACGCTATACCGCAATGAACGCATTAATTATGCAATAAAATGATCGTCGACATGACGCCGGAATATGATAAGATCGCATGAAAGATCGAGTGAGGTAACATGATTATCTGATGAAATTCCTGAAATGATTACTTTGAACAAGTTAACAAGGTTGAAAATTCGATCCACAAGATCTACAATTGAACAGTGAGATTGACGAGATGATGAATGAATTAGCTGAGAAATGAGATTGACTGAGTGGGGAATGAATTAACTGAGCAATGAGATTGACTGGGTGATGAATGAATTAGCTGAACGATGAGATTAATTGAGTGATGAATGAAGCAACTGAGTAATGATATTGACTGAGTGATGAATGAATTAACTGAGTGATGAATGAATTAACTGAGTAATGACATTGACTGAGTGATGAATGAATTAGCTGAGTGATGAATGAATTAACTGAGTAATGACTGAATTAACTGAGTAATGATATTGACTGAGTGATGAATGAATTATCTGAGTGATGAATGAATTAACTGAGTAATGACATTGACTGAGTGATGAATGAATTATCTGAGTGATGAATGAATTAACTGAGTAATGACATTGACTGAGTGATGAATGAATTAGCTGAGTGATGAATGAATTAACTAAGTAATGATTGAATTAACTGAGTAATGATATTGACTGAGTGATGAATGAATTATCTGAGTGATGAATGAATTAACTGAGTGATGAATGAATTAACATGATCGACAAGATCAGAATGATGATTAAGGATTATTAACTGATGAATGAGTTGATCCTTAATACTTACACAAGTCACACGTGCCCCAAAACAATTAGTCATGAATCAATCATAATACTAATATCACATATATGTTTCAACAAAGCATGAACAATTAATGACATGATGAATGTATGAACATAAAGAGAATCGAGTCCTTACACAGGTCATACGAAGCTTCGAGGTCTCACGATACTAGTCTTCACTGATGACGACTCGATGAATGAATGACTCGTGCAGTCGTACAAATATTACGACTCACAAAACCCGATTGACTATGTTGGGAAAAACAAACACCCTGTATCGAAACAGCCGAGGATACTCGAATTCCTGTATCGAAATGTTATTTAGAGGTTTTGACATATATGCCAAATACAGTAAAAGAAACTGTATCGAAGCTTTGAGGCTTTATCCGGTATCGAAGAACTGCCTCGAATCAGCATAAAGTAAAGCTCACAAGACTGCAAGTAGACTTGTAAAAGACCAAGTATGGAAACTGTCTCGATGCCCTAAATACAGTCATCTTCCATACAGTTCGCAAAAGGACAAGAAAGAACACAAGTCAAGTTCCGTTGAACAAATAAGTATTTAAATACTCAAGGATAAAGTATTTAAATACTGTCAGTCCTCAGATCTTCAGAATCCCGCGAAATCTGGATCATGTCATATTCCCATTGAAGGAAATCTTATTCAAACGGATATCTCAACGGATACTTTCTTCAGAGACTATATATATCCTTGAAGACATTGAAGATCAGTTACGACACTCAAGCAACCTAACTCTCAAAGCTATCAAAGTAATCATCTGAGCAAACATATCTCCAAAGCATACTGCAAGTTAGAACGAAAGAGATATACAGTGCTCAACATCAAGAACAGCCATCATCAGCTCAAGAACTTGATATTCAAAGCTGCTGTTCTTACCTGGTTACCTACTTTTTACCTCTGTGTAAAAACCGAGCTCTGTGTGAACTCAACAAGTTATTCTGACCTGTGTGGGACGAATAAGGACAAAGCTTTGGAGCTGTGTGTGAAGAAGCTAGTCAAGAAGGAAGCTTTAACCAATCCGTGTGAACGGTTGAAAGTGACATTCTTTGTATCAATCTGTGTGAACGATACAAGGATAGGTTTGTTTATAATTACGTAGTTGTGTACGCAGTAATTATAATAAACTTTTTACTCCTGTGTGGAGGACCAGTGGACGTAGAGGGGTTTACCTCGAACCACTTAAATTACTGTGTTATTTACCTTCAGATTTTACTGTTTTAAAATAACTGTGATATATTAAGTATACACCATACACTTAGTTGTTGTATCCATAGCAACCTACTGTTTCCAAGACTTCCGCTACGCACTCAGATTTAGATTCCATACAGTTTGTTGTTTAAACTATTTTCCAAACTGTATCCAGTATACTTAAGTGACCAACAAGTGGTATCAGAGCGGTTGATTCTAAAAAGAATCAGTCGTATTTCTTTTTAACCGAATCAGATTCAAATCACTTATTTTCAAAACAGTCTCTTTCATTCCTATATTATCAGTATGGATACTTCTATGATTAACAAAGTCCCTATGTTCTCTATTAACGAATTTGACGACTGGAGAATTAGAATGGAAGCTCATCTTGCAGCAATGCACGAAGAGATGATTTTTGTTATACAGGATGGTCCGATCAAGATTATGAAGGTCAATCCAGCCGCAAGGATTGAGGGCCAAGCCCATGCTGAAATGCTCGAGAAGGAACGCGAGCAATGGACAACCGATGAAAGAAAGCGAGCAAATCTCGACAACGTGGCTAAGAACGCGTTATTTGTCACTCTTGACAAAGGCACGTTCTCAAAGGTAAAGAGCTTCAAAACAGCCAAAGAAATCTGGGATAAACTCAAGTTAATTTGTGAGGGAACTGAGCTCTCAAAAGAAAACTAGATTTTAAAACTTACTCAGCAATTTGAATCTTTTGAAATGAAACCAACGGAAACACTTGAGGAACTTGACCTCAGATTTACTGGTATTGTTGGTGAACTTGAAGCGTTGGGCAAGAGTTACACCCAAAAGGAGAAGAACTTAAAAATTTTCAGATCTCTCCCAGCCCGATGGGACATTAAGACCACAGCTATGCGTGTATCCTGTAATCTTAATGAAATATCCACTTTTGATCTCTTCTCGACCTTAAAGCTTTTGAGTATGACATTGTGAGAAGAGAGAAAGTCAAGAATCTCCTTCAAAGGTCACGGCTCTCGCCAGTATCGAATCGACACAAAGATGCCTAGCTCGTCGAAGCCCTGGTCACAAGAACGCCGACAAAGTGACGACATCCTGTCACAAGATGAAATGGCGCTTCTAATGCATAAATTCAAAAGTTCATTAAACGATGCGGAAAGACTCCTACAGCCCAAACCTGTCAACAAGGTAAGTACCGAAACATCATCTGGTGATGCTAACCTGTGTTATAACTGCAGGAAACCAGGCCATTATGCAAACAAATGTCCTCATCCCAAAGTCCAAAGATTGCCTGAGGCCGAGCAACAAGAGAGAGATGAAAGAAGACGTGCTTGGAAAGACAAGCTCAAGGCCCTAATTGGAGAATCAGAAGCCTCCCCCACACCATCCAAATCAGCAGAATGTCTTCAGGTGGTCACTGAAAGTGATTCGTCTGATGATGAGTTCGATGATAAAGCATACATGTGCTTTATGGCCAAAGATGTTCCAGAAGGTGAAGACAGCGACGATGAGGTAAGTTCAACCTCAGCTATTCCATCTAATGCATCTCATACTTTCGAAAATATGATGAATGAATTCAAAAACATTCAAAAGGCCCATGAGACTCTAAAATCGAGAATATACTGACTTCAATTAACAAATCTAGAGCTGAAAGATGAAAATGACTTCTTGAAAATAAACTATGAAAATATGTCTCTTGATTGTGAAACCAAAGAAGGTCGATTTTGAAAAACTCATGGAGAGCAATCATCAACTTGCTCATGAACTAAATGCGGTTAAAACCCATAATGAGAGCAAGACAAATGATTTGGCTCTACTACAAACCAAAATTACAACTCTCGAGAAGCGAGAAACTGAACTTGAGACCATTCTGAAGTCTTTTGAGAAATCGTCCAAAAGAATGGAAGAAATTCTGAGCACTGGGCAACACGCTCATGATAAAAGTGGCTTAGGATACAGCTCATGTTCGAATAAAGGTAAAACTAGTACTGTGTTCGTCAAGAGTGTGGAACACATTCCAGAATCGGAAGATACTCCTAGTCCCACAAAGGAACCGGCTGTACCGAGAAAACCGAAGGCTGCAATTCCGCCCCCACAACTCTACTACTCGAGACAGTGGAACCAACAACCACTCAGAAGGCGTAATCTACAGCATGCTCCACAAGCATATCATCAAAGCCGACAGTCATTCAGAACGAAGGCAGTATACAACCACCAAAGGCCCGCACAGCAGTACACTCAGTACAGTGCGCCTAGGTATTGGATACAGGAGCCCCGTTATCCCTCAAGACAGCAGATGCCAGTTCAGTATCAACAACAGCAGTGGGAATCCAACTGGAGACCCAGAAGACAAGTTGTTAGGCCTAGAAAAATGGCTCCACCTCCTAGACGGCACTCGTACTGGAATAATAATAATAAACCTGAATTTTACATGCATAGTAATTATCATGATTATAACAACTACGGATATGCCCGCCGTAGATATCGCAATACTGTACCGAGTACATCCTACAGTAAACCAATTGCTATCAGGAAAATCTGGGTACCTAAAGGAACTAACATATATGGACCCAAAAATCAAAGGGGACCTAAATCTACCTAATTTCTTTGTTACAGGACATTCTAGAAAAGGATGCCTGGTACTTCGATAGTGGATGCTCTCGTCACATGACCGCAGACAGGAGCAAGCTATCTGATTTTGTAGAAGGTCGCGGTCCAAAAGTTCGCTTCGGTGATAAGTCTAAAGGAAGAACAAGAGGGAAAGGAAACCTATTTGTCGGGAAATTCAAGGTCACCGATGTTGCATATGTTGAAGGCTTACAGTATAATCTACTTAGTATTAGCCAGTTCTGTGATAAACAGTTCTCGGTGAAGTTCTATATAGATCGCTGTAGAGTCAAGAACACCCAAACCAAGGAAGTTGTGCTTACAGGTAGCAGATCAGGTAATATGTACATTGCTGACTGGAAGCCTATGAGCTCCTCAATTCCATGTTTTGTTGCCAAAGGCAATGCAGATCTTAGCTGGCTATGGCACAAGAGGATGTCTCACGTCAACTTCAAGACGATCAACAAGCTTTCAAGACAGGGTATGGTTAGAGGTTTGCCAGATGTGTCATTCAATAAGGACAGCGTCTGCGGACCATGCCAGAAAGGCAAGCAAATCAAGTCAACCCTGAAAAGCAAATCCTACCTTTCAACCCAAAGTGTGCTGGAAATGCTACATATGGATCTCTACGGTCCAGTAGACCCAGTAAGTTTGGGAGGTAAGAAATATTGCATGGTTGTTGTTGATGATTATTCCAGGTATGCTTGGACGATCTTTCTTAGCAAGAAGAAGGAAACAACATCAAGGCTGCCCGAGCTCCTGAGAAAGTTGCAAAATGAAAAAGCATCGAGTATCGTGTGCATTCGTTCCGACAGAGGTACTGAATTTACTAACCGCTTTATAGAGCAACACTGTTTGGAGAATGGAATACAGCACGAATACTCAGCTGCCCGTACACCTCAACAAAATGGTGTTGCCGAGCGAAAGAATAGGACGTTGAAAGAAGCAACAAGGACAATGATTGCCGCAAGCAAATTGCCACAGCGTTTCTGGGGTGAAGCAACCAATACAGCGTGCTACACTCAAAACCGCTGTATCGTCAACAAGCACCACAACAAAACAGCTTATGAGGTATGGAATAACAAAACTCCATTAGTTTCGTATTTTCACATTTTTGGATGCAGGTGTTATGTATTGAACAATGGGAAGGACCAACTTAGAACCTTTGATGAAAAATCAGATGAAGGAATATTCGTAGGATACTCCTCCATAAGCAAAGCTTTCAGAATCTTCAATAAAAGGAGGCTGACGATCGAGGAATCAGTTCATGTAGTGTTCGACGAACCACACCATGACCCTACAGGAGTAGATGATATCACTCAGGACATTCACCATCTATCTATCTTGGATCCACCTACACCCATAGAACCTGTAGTTGATTTAGAAATCAACCCCGCAGTTGTAAGAATCGATGTGGATGAAGCCGACGCTGCATGTCAAGCCGTACCACGAAACTTTCGATACAGTACGGGATCCTGAACTAGAACCCGACCGAAGATGGTTGAGAGATCACCCGCAAGAGCTGATCATTGGAAACATTAATGCCGGTGTTTCTACTCGTAGGAGAATACAGAGTACACAAGGAAATGTACTTTGTGCACTAGAAGAATCTAATGCTGAAGTCTCACAATTTCCTGAATGGAAATCTCAATCAGAACTTAGGAGACTCAATATGTGCACTATCGCTGTATTCTTAGCCCATCGAACTGTTTCGACCATAGACGCTCTTAACAACTCTCATTGGATAACATCTATGGAAGAAGAGCTTAACGGTTTCGAAAGAAACAATGTATGGTATCTTGTACCCAGACCGACACACCAATCGGTTATAGGAACCAAATGGGTATTTCGAAACAAAAAGGATCGAAATGGACTTATCATAAGGAACAAATCCAGACTAGTAGCACAAGGCTATTGTCAGGAAGAAGGAATCGACTATGATGAAACCTTCGCCCCTGTAGCGAGACTAGAAGCCATTAGGATATTTTTAGCCTTTGCCGCCCATAAGAGTTTTATCGTATACCAAATGGACGTCAAGAGTGCTTTCCTGAATGGAGAGCTTGCAGGAGAAGTTTATGTTGAACAACCACGAGGGTTTGCCAACACAGACGGTATCGATCTAGTTTACAGGCTAAGGAAAGCGCTGTACGGACTTAAACAAGCCCCTAGAGCCTAGTACGAAACCCTGTCCCAGTATCTAACCAACAACGGATTTGAGAAAGGTGCTGTCGACAAAACCTTGTTCAAGATACAGGAAGGTGATGACCTTCTAATGGTACAAATCTATGTCGATGATATTATTTTTGGTTCAACTAACCTTGCTCTATGTCAAAGGTTCTCACATCTCATGCAAAGTAAATTTGAAATGAGTATGATGGGGGAACTTAGTTATTTCCTAGGTTTGCAAGTAAAGCAGTTGCCTATAGGTATATTCATCAACCAGGAGAAATACAGCAAGGAGCTTCTCAACAAATTTAGAATGAACAATTCCAAATCCTCGCCAACCCCCATGAGCACTTCCGTGCAAATTAGTGCTGATGAAGCCGGAAAGCCGTTTGACCAATCACTCTACAGGAAGCTCATTGGTTCGCTCCTGTACCTAACGGCTAGCAGGCCCGATATCCACTTTGCTGTTGGAGTGTGTGCGAGATACCAAGTTGCACCTAAGGAATCACACTTCAATACAGCTAAACGAATCCTAAAGTACATTAAAGGAACAGTCGATGCAGGACTGTGGTATCCTAAGGAAGGCGGATTCGATTTAGTTGGATACAGCGACTCGGATCTCGGAGGCTGCAAGCTAGATAGGAAGAGTACAAGTGGAACTTGTCACTTTCTCGGACCTAGACTCGTTTCTTGGTTCAGTAAGAAGCAATTGGCTAACTCTCTTTCCACGGCTGAATCTGAGTACTATGCTGCTAGTAGCTGCTGTATGCAGATCCTTTGGATGCAGCAACAACTGTCAGATTATGGAATCGATGCTAGAGAGACTCCAATCATGTGTGATAGCACGAGTGCAATTGCAATCACGCACAATCCTGTTTTGCACTCGCGCACTAAGCATATCAACATGAAGCATCATTTCATCAGGAATCATGTCGAGAACAAGGATGTTCGCCTGGAAAAAGTCCATACAGACATCCAGCTGGCCGACATTTTCACCAAGCCTCTCGACACAGCAAGATTCAACATGCTAAGAACAGAATTGGGAATTCTACAGCCAGACTCCCTGTAAGTAATTTACTGTCTTTACTCAACAATTGAGGGGGAATGCTGTAAGACCCGTGAATACAGTATCCAACATTAATTATCTGTACACTCAGAATCATCAATACAGTACTGTAGCGAACGAAGGCATATGAATCCTACAGTGGTGTGTGCAATAATTAAGGGGGAATCTTGTAGGACCCATGAATACGGCTTTAATCCAAATATTCAGTATGGAATTTAAAACCTATTAGTACCTTTTTAAGGGGGAACGCTGTATCGACGCGGAGAACGGACATGCTATAGGATTTCGATTCATTATATAATATAATATTATTTCCTTTTAAAATAATTTTTGTCCACGTGCCTGCTTTTTATGTCAAACGTCATGTTCATTAAATGCCTTACACGACATCCGGACAACCGAATCTCAAAAGCCGCGATGTTTTTAAATTGTTTATTATTTTTAAACCGCCGTTTTAGGCATTTAGGGTATCAACCTATGTCGGAAGTGGGACCCATTGTATTTTAAAACCTTTTAATGGATTAGCGTACGATTACACTAAATCCATCCCGACCGTCGATTTCAAAACCGGTTCCCATCCCTTAAAATCGACCATTCGTACTCTGCAAAACCCTATTTCGCCGCCCAAGTATAAAAGGACTGTATCTGCCATTAGAGACTCTTTACGCTTTCTGCAATTACAAGAGATCTCAAGCAAACATCCTACATATTTTCTGCATATTCACTGCGAATTTCGACTGTTTTCTTCCACCTTTGTTTTTAAGGAAACATCCATGGCTAGTCAATCTTCTTCCCCTGTTCTGAAGAAAACCTCCAACATCATTGATGGCCGGATCTTCTCGAAACCTGTCATCATCGAGCGTATTCTCTCGGAAATCAATGACTCAGAACCGATGGAGTATATCATTACTCGTCTTGAACAACAAGGTCTCTATCGCTTCGGGAGCAAAACCGCCGACAAATTCGACGCCCATCTGGTTGAGGAATTCTACCTCAACGCCGCCGTCCGTTTTCTGTCACTAGCCCAGGGAGGACATGTTGCTGACATCACTGCAACAGTCCAAGGAGTGGAAATCTGCATCAATCGCGATTTACTCTTAAAATCTACAGTCGCCGCCGACGGCCTGACCATGGACCAACTTGAGACGTTCGGGTCTCAAGAGCTTATTACCAAGTTTTATGGACTATTTACAGGGTCCAAAGTGGTTGATATGGTGACAACCACTTGTCACAAGAAAAGTTTTCTTCTTCATTTCGTTTATTTGCATGACTTTTGCTCCAGGATCATCGAAAATCGAACCTAATGCTCGAGATGTGCACGAATCTAAGGTTCAGAATGATGGTAGCTATTTTGACCTGTGAAAAAGTCAATTGGTGCCAAATCATTTTGAAACGTCTTCAAGAAGAGGTGTGCAAACCCGCCAACCAAAAGAAATCCTTTGGTTTAATGCTGAACTACATCCTGACGAGGTGCGGACTGACGCAATCCGCCGACGCCAAGAAAAATAGCTCACGGATATACTTAGGAGGCGTCAAGCCCACTGCTTATAACCAGAGCACAATGCATGCCAACCATCCGAGAACCAGGCACATGCCTATTTCTGCCAACCCAAGAGATGAAACCGTGAAGGTGCCAGAAATGGAATCTTCAAAGAAGAAGCGCAAGCGTTCTCACAGCAAGAAACACTCTGCTGGTGAGAAGTCCAAGAAGAGACTCCGGAGGCTCTCAAAAATCAAAGCGAAGCACTCCGAGGATGTCTCGCCCGTGGCGCAACCCACTAATGAAGAACCCCAGGGCCCAACCCCTGTGGAAGAGGTGTCTCCTACTGTCTCAACAGTAGATCCCGAGCCTTTGGCGGCTGCGACGGATATAGAGACATCTGCCAACGCTCAAGACTTTAGCAAGTCGGCTGCCCATTCGGAGCCAAAAGCTACTTCTCCTCTGCGGGATCCCACACCCGTACAGGATCCAATTTCCTTCGGGGCACCATCCCCTGCAAGGAGTCCATCTTCCGTACAGGATCCCATACCTGCACTCTAATCCCTCGAAACAGCGTCTCCAGACGTTATTCGAAGTCCCTCCCCTGACTCGATCATAAATCAAACACTTCTTTCGGTTCAAATTGACCACGCGTACGAAAGATTTCTGCAATGGAAAGGCTATAGGCTAGCTCCGTACGACACACTATACAACTGGAGCGAATGGAGCCACGAAGAGCGATTTGTCTCCGAAGTAACAGACTCAACTGAAATTGAGGCCCTGCTTCGATGGGACAACACCTCTTGCAAGGATCTCATTGAAAGCCACCTGCTGCACAAATCTGACGCCAGAAGAAAAGGAAAGAAGAAGTCAGAGGACTCTCCCATTAATCCAAAAGACGACGACGATCATGACTCAGACGACGACGACGATGCTCTTCAAGCAGGTCTGAGAATGAGCCGTGAAGAGGCTGAAGCCCGAGACGCCTCTCCACCCAGAAAAGACGAAGGGCCTTCAACCCAAGCCAATCCACCTTCGCCACAGCCGGAGAACATTCCCGACCAGGAGGAATCAGTCCCTCCAGTCGAGGAAGATCAAGAAATTTTGGAACAGGCATCCGAGCCTGTTGCGACCGAAGAAGCCATTCCTGCAACCCAACAGGAGGATTCAGTCCCTCCTGCATCCATATCTGCCGAAGAACCTTCGTCACAGGACGCTACTGAACCAACTGTCGCCGTACCACAAGAAGCTACTCCCGCCCCTGCAACCTTGGAATCCGAGGACGGTAACGAACCTGAGGATGTCCAACTTACTTCACGTCCATCCATGAATGTAAGGAGGTTTAACGGCGCTGAAGACTTCGCCCAGCCTGACTCTCCGATCTCTGCTGCACGCAAAGAGCGCCTGCGAGCTCTTGGCCTTCAGACTGTATTTATCCAAGATGCAGTCAACGCTCTATCTTCCGTTGAAAAGGCACTGAATTGGATGCACACCTCTGCAATCGAAGAGATGACCACTCTTCAACACGAAGTATCTCGAGTTGTCGACGCAATCATTCTTCTGCCAGAAGTTCTCAAGCAAGCCTTGAAGATCATGGAAGATAAACAAGAGCAACTGCTGAAGGAGGAAGCTACGAAGACAAGGATTGCTGAAGCCAAGACCGCCTGTCCAATGATTGAGAACAGCTCTCAACTGCGTGCTCACGACAAATGCATTCAAGAAATGTCGCAGACTCTTTCCTCCCTTGTTGAAATAATAACCAGCATCGAGACCAAACAGGACGCCGCTCTTGAAATCCTGCAAAGTCTTGATGAAGCCAAAAAGGGGGAAGAGGCACGAGAAGCTGCAAGGAGAATAAGACTGCAACAAGAAAGGGAATTTGAGGCTGCTCAGAACAGTATCACTGCCAAATTGAACAAGCTAGCACCTCAATCCCAAAGCTTTAAAATTTCAGGCTCCAGACCGGAATTCCATGATCCCAATGTCCCTTGGCAAACTCTTATTCAAAGACCTTCGGAAATTCGTCTGCCGACCAACCGCAACCCAACTGCCGACGAAGTGAAGCTCTGGAGGAAGAATGAACAGATGAGATATTTTGTCAGACTCATCAGGGAATCCGCCATCTTCAAGAATTATAAAACGTTAGCGGAAGCGACAGATAAGTTTACGAAGATGCTAGAAGAAGGTAAACTCCCTCTCCAAATCGAAATGAAATCAAAACATAGAAGAGGAGATCGGGTCACCCATCCAGAAGATTGGATACTTGCCTTTGATCGTTCATATGAAGGAAGAGCAATTTACCAGGATCGAGGCAATGATTCACTTCAAAACTGGTGGCGCGGCACCGAGAACGAGCAAGGAAAAAGACCTTGGAGGCATGCAGATTATAAATAAAGAGCTGAAATTTATGTATATTATTTTTGTTTTTGTAATTTCTATTCGAAACAGCAAACTTTGTACTCAATCATTTTGAATATCAATAAAATAGTTTGTTTGTCTTGGAAGATTACAACTCGTAATCTACTGTGTTAATGTATGATTACTTAAATTGTTTGATAGGAATCTCAAGTTAGATAAACTTGATTGAAAAATAAGTCGCATTTGAACTAGTCTACGAACAGTTCATAATTTCAGTTGTAAACTTAGAATACATTGTAAGATTGTGCCTGCGCGCCAATCATAGGCTTAAGTTGTAATAAATCTCTAACTGTATCGAATGTGCCTGCGAGCAGTTCATTTTTGTAGACTAAGTCACTAAGTCAGACCTATTGACAAAAGACCAAGAAATATGCCAGAAGTCATCGAAGAAGAATGCTTCATGAAGAAGGTTTTGGCATCATCAAGAAGACTCGAAGAGTTAAGTAAGAAGGTCTTGGCAAATTGTCAAAAAGGGGGAAATTGTTGGGAAAAACAAACACCCTGTATCGAAACAGCCGAGGATACTCGAATTCCTATATCGAAATGTTATTTAGAGGTTTTGACATATATGCCAAATACAGTAAAAGAAACTGTATCGAAGCTTTGAGGCTTTATCCGGTATCGAAGAACTGCCTCGAATCAGCATAAAGTAAAGCTCGTCAGTACAGCAAGTAGACTTGTAAAAGACCAAGTATGGAAACTGTCTCGATGCCCTAAATACAGTCATCTTCCATACAGTTCGCAAAAGGACAAGAAAGAACACAAGTCAAGTTCCGTTGAACAAATAAGTATTTAAATACTCAAGGATAAAGTATTTAAATACTGTCAGTCCTCAGATCTTCAGAATCCCGCGAAATCCGGATCATGTCATATTCCCGTTGAAGGAAATCTTATTCAAACGGATATCTCAACGGATACTTTCTTCAGAGACTATATATATCCTTGAAGACATTGAAGATCAGTTACGACACTCAAGCAACCTAACTCTCAAAGCTATCAAAGTAATCATCTGAGCAAACATATCTCCAAAGCATACTGCAAGTTAGAACGAAAGAGATATACAGTGCTCAACATCAAGAACAGCCATCATCAGCTCAAGAACTTGATATTCAAAGCTGCTGTTCTTACCTGGTTACCTACCTTTTACCTCTGTGTAAAAACCGAGCTCTGTGTGAACTCAACAAGTTATTCTGACCTGTGTGGGACGAATAACGACGAAGCTTTGGAACTGTGTGTGAAGAAGCTAGTCAAGAAGGAAGCTTTAACCAATCTGTGTGAACGGTTGAAAGTGACATTCTTTGTATCAATATGTGTGAACGATACAAGGATAGGTTTGTTTATAATTACGTAGTTGTGTACGCAGTAATTATAATAAACTTTTTACTCCTGTGTGGAGGACCAGTGGACGTAGAGGGGTTTACCTCGAACCACTTAAATTACTGTGTTATTTACCTTCAGCTTTTACGGTTTTAAAATAACTGTGATATATTAAGTATACACCATACACTTAGTTGCTGTATCCATAGCAACCTACTGTTTCCAAGACTTCCGCTACGCACTCAGATTTAGATTCCATACAGTTTGTTGTTTAAACTATTTTCCAAACTGTATCCAGTATACTTAAGTGACCAACAGACTAGATTGTCATAAACTGACAGTCCCACTACTAACGCATCGGTAGAGCCACATAACTCACATATCAGGGTATCTCACAACCCAAACTCTCTGATACCATCTTCTGTAACACCCCCAAATCCTATTAGGTTATTACAGTGCCGTGGACCCCACGCCAGGAGATCCACTAGGCGAACATGACTAAAAATACATTAAATTAAACAATAAGGGAAAATCATAGTCCCTACCATGATATCCGACACAATATTCCGATAAGGAATTCCAACGACGAAAGTGGCCTACATGGCCAAAAATGAGATACAAAAACATCCACGAACATCTGTTCGGGTAATACAACATGACAACAACTGACAAGACTGGAGTACACTCCAACTGACTGACCAAAAATGAACAACTCGGACTAGTATCGCTCGAATGCCTCGTCGCCATCGTCATGCCCCTGTGTCTCAACTCTCTCCTCGCAAGCACCTAAAACATGAGAACATGTTCCGCCCCCACGGGGTCAGTCATCCAGATAATGAACATCAAATACATGTATAAAATGATATGCATCCAAAGGCAGGATGAAACGGTACAATGATGATAATAATACTAGATGCTCACAAACCAAGGTAAGAACCGAGCATTCGTGAAAGACTATGCCCACGGCATACTATTAATACCTGTTCGACAGGTTAGAACATAAGTGCCCAACGGCGAATCATAATCACAGAATACCACAATGAATTACACGACAAGAACCAAACCAGAACTGAATTAAATATGAATCACGATGCCCGAAGGCTCCAATGAAATTGACAAGACAATCACAAGGCCTAAAAACCACTCAGCCGAAGCTGTCAAATATCGCAATCACATGAAGCCGAAACAGCCCGAAGCTGTTATTGATTAGGGCCGAAGCCACGGCACGAAGCCGTATCACCATTAGGGCCGAAGCCACGGCATGGAAGCCGTATCACAATTAGGGCCGAATCCACGGCACGAAGCCATATCACAATTAGGGCCGAAGCCACAGCACGAAGCCGTAGCACCATTAGGGCCGAAGCCACGGCATGAAAGTCGTATCACAATTAGGGCCGAAGCCACGGCATGAAATCCGTATCACAATTAGGGATGGTATGCTGCCTTGAGTCGGCCAGCACCATCCTCGACAGTCCCAACTCAACACCTCGATTGCCTTAGAACGGCCAACCGATGACAATGATGCAGCGGATGATTCCATGAATGATTGAGTGCTTCGAATTCCTTATAATGGTTAATCGATGTGAATGATATGATGAATGATTGAATACCTAGATTGCCTTAGAACGGTCAATCGATACAGTGATATAGTGAATGATTGAACATTTCGATTTGCCTGAGAGCGGCCAATCGATGAGAACGATATGATGAATGATTGAACACTTCGATTTGCCTGAGAACAGCAATTCGATAACAATGATATGAAGGATGCCTCGGCACCTTTAATCGGTTACCGACGACGAAGGTGAGAAATGAATAAGCCAATGCCTTTAATCGGCCTGTACAGTTTTAATGACAATCCAAATAGGAATAACAATGATCTCAACGATGTATTAAATTGATATCTATATTAACAACAATCGATACATCGATACCGCGAACCGGCTATCGATAATGATATTAATATGAGTATCACAATGCCTTGAATCGGCCATTAACGAACAACAATAAACATCTGGCAAAATTGCCGAAAGGTATCGTATTGAACGATCTCTTAATATCAATGAATTCATGAAGAGACTAAGTCTCGGAATGATACAACACACTTATACACATATATGATGACATTAATCTCATTGACTAATACAAGTATAAAACTTGCCTCAAACCGAAGGCGAGAAAGTCTTTCCACGAACAACGTCCTTAATGAAATTGTCGGCCGCTCGAACAACCTTGAACAACACATATACCAACAATTCGCTTAATATACGAATCAAACATGATCATAACCAATTCAAAAGTCGACACAACACTACACAAAACTCATTGGGGCATTAAAACAAGCACGTTGTAAACAATCTCCCATTGTTTACAACTAAACCCAATAATATCGAAAACCAATCTTCCAATGAATGATTCAATCCAACAAAACTTCATGAATACCATCAATAATCCAATAGGAATACTTAAATTGGGATTTCAACAACATCTAGTCGAAACCCCCCAAACTTCCAAAGTCAACCCGTAAGGGTTCTTGAACAATTCCTCAATTATTCATAAATTCCGAAATTTACACCAATGAATTCGTAGAAATACATGTATCCAAGATAGATAATCCATATCTAACATTTTCCAACATAATATCGAGTTAACACGAAGAGATCGAAAGCAAAACACCCAAGATCCGAATTCTAGATCCAAGAATCATTACCTTTATTTGGAGTGATGAAACTGATTAGATGATTATTAATCCAACTTAGGAGCTTGAAGATGATGCTAGATGATTGTAGCTCGAAAAGACCTTTCCGAATCGCCCAATCTCGTCCGAAATGGATGAGAAATGAAGAAATGACGAAGGTTGGACTGAACTGTCTTATTTATACTATCCCAGCTTAGCGCGCGCTAACTCCTGATGTTAGCGTGCGCTAACGGGTGTACCAGGTAGTCCAGTACCCACTGACTGAATCGTTAGCGTGCGCTAAGTACCTTTGGTAGCGTGCGCTAACAGCCTTTCTTAGCGTACGTTAACCTTATGTTAGCGTGCGCTACCTGATAGTTGATATCCAAAATCCTGGAGTCCAGAACCTACTGTCCTCTGATCTGAGCGCGCTAGCGCGCGCTACTCTGAAGTCTTAGCGTGCGTTACCTGCACCACATTAGCATACGCTACTTACCACTCGTAGCATGCGCTACGAATTTCCCAAATCAGCCCAGTACCTTCTGGACTGTCTGCCCCACTTGCGCTAGCATGCGCTAATACTGAATCATAGCGTGCGTTACATGCACTCCATTAGCGCGCTCTAGGCAGAATGTGTAGCGTGCGCTACCTCTCAAACTGAAATTAAAACATGATGATGATGACAATAATCTCGGCTCGATTTCAAACAGCGATGAAAGACAACAACTACTGATATGGTCCCAAAATACGCCGAATGGTGGTTGCAACTGAATGAACATGAGTGATGAATGATTATTACTGAGTGAAAAAAAATTCTGAGTGATAGTTACACAGTGAAAATAAATGAATTCTCAACCGGGTATTACACCTACAGCAAGATCTTAAAATGTGAGAATATCAGTCTAAGTGTGGAAGCTGTTAGGATAACATCATATAGCCTGTCCGTAGAGCATAGGATCTTACAACAAAGTCGAGAGTCCTTCCCTACAGCGTAGTCTTCAAGATACAACAAAGACTAAAATTTGGATACAGTAAACCTGTTGTAAAGTGTTTTACTTAGAAAAAGTAAAACATAAATCCAAAAGAAACTTTAAACAGTTGACAAAGCAAACATTCTTTATTCATAAAGTATTCAAGCTTAAAGTAACATTTAATGCTGATAGGACAGCATTTAATGATGCCAAAGAGACTACAGTGAAGAGCATTTAATGCTGGTCAAAAAGAATATCGGAATCATTAAATGCGAATCGCCTTTAATTCGAAATATTCTGAAGCCGCCAATCTGAGCAGTCTCAATCTCACCAACCGCCCAATGACTACATTTATAACAGATCTATTTCTAAGGTTATAAATAGCCCCATTCAATAGGACATTAGTCACCTGACGATTCAAAGAATTGACAATTTGATTATCAAGCTTACAAGAGCAGTATATTTCTTCAAGCATATAGCTTCATCAAAAGAGAAGAAATATACAAAGTCCTCAACACGAACAACACACTTACAGTGACAACTCATCAAGCATACAACTGCTATTTGATTTTGGCATACCAATTTTACCATTGAGTTTACTTATCCCTGCGTGAACTAAGCTTTGCTATCTATGACCTGTGTGGGACGAATAGTGCTAAATTCGAAGCTTAAATATGTGTGAGAAGAAGCGAGTCAAAGAAGCCAAATCCAATCTGTGTGAACGGCCCAAGCTGCTGTCGGCTGTATCAATTTGTGTGAACGATACAACTACGTGTTTAGTTAAAGTCACATAGTTTACGCCATGATTTTAATAAACAATTTACTCCTGTGTGGAGGACCAGTGGACATAGAGGGGTTTACCTCGAACCACTTTTATCAGTGTGTATTTATTTTCTGCATTTACTGCTTTCTATCTGCCTGTGTGATTTTAGTATACATATCATAAAAACCTTGTACGCATCAAGCTAACAGGAGATCAATCAGTTCCTGTATTTATAGCAACTTAATCTTAGAATTTCGCAATGCAAACCCTTCTAAACTATTTATATTGTGTACTGTGGCCAACAAGTTGCATCAGGGCAGTTGATTCTAGAAAGAATCAGTCGATTTTAACCTGAATCAGATCCACAAAATCACTAGCTTTTGAAAACTTTATTTTCATGTCTTTATCATTCATCTTACTTCTATCATGGACACATATATGATCAATAAAGTCTCTATGTTTTCCACTAATAAATTCGATGATTGTAGAATTGGGTTGGAAGCTCATCTTGCTGCAATGCACGAAGAGATGATCTTCGGCATCTAAGAAGGACCGATCAAGATAATGAAGGTCAACACAATCTCAAGAATCGATGGACAAACTTATGTGGAGATGCTCGAGAAGGAATGCGAGCAATGGACAACGGATAATCGCAAACGTGCAAACCTCGACAATGTAGCTAAGAATGCGCTATTTGTCACTTTCGACAAAGACACATTCTCCAAGGTAAAAAGCTGTAAGATAGCCATAGAAACTTGGGATAAACTCAAGCTAATTTGAGAGCGAATTGAGCTATTGAAATGAAACAAAATTTCTAAACTAACTCAGCAGTTCGAATCTTTTGAAATGAATTCTTCCGAAACACTTAAGGAGCTTAACCTCAGATTTACTGGCATGGTCGGTGAACTTGAAGCATTGGGTAAAGTGTATACCCAAAAGTAGAAAAATTTGAAATCTTTAGATCACTCCCTGCCCGATGGGACATTAAGACCATAGCTATGCATGTGTCTTGTAATTTAAATGACATATCTACTTTCGATCTCTTCTCTAACCTTAAAGCCTTTAAGTATGACATTTGTTGGAACATTTTATTCCACACATTCAATTTAGAGATTTTGATGATAAGTTGCTAAGCAAAGAAAAATAACAATGAATCAAGATGAAGTTGAACATGCACGAGCTGGACAGAAGAACATTGATTTGAGGCAAAAACACATATAACGTACGCTATAACCAAAGTATAACGTATGCTATGCAACAATTCAGCAAGTATTGCATACTGCACTGAAGCAGTTAATGCATGCTAGTGCAGAAGGTTAACGCACGCTATGCAAGCAAAGTTAACGTACGTAAAGCGATGTACTTAACGTATGCTATGCAACATGAAGTTCGAATTCAAATAAATCAATCCGTTGGATTAATTCTAGAAGGTCAAAAAGAATGCAATGGATATATGACTTTAACATATACTACAAGAGGACATTAAAGTATGCTACAAGGATCACATTACGTACGCTACGATGAATGATTAACGTACGCTACGTAAGAGACAGAAGCTACTGGACTGGAATGATGAGCAGATAGCATACTCTACATATAAGTATTATGTATGCGAATAAGAATAAGTGTAGCCTAACGTGCGCTATGAAGAGGCAGTGACCAACGGCTAGTTTATGCCTTGAAGCCTATAAATACCACTTCATATGGTGTTCACCATACAACAACTTCAAGCAAAGATTATATACGAGGACATTAAAGTATGCTACAAGGAGCACATTACGTACGCTACGATGAATGATTAACGTACGCTACGTAAGAGACAGAAGCTACTGGACTGGAATGATGAGCAGATCGCATACACTACATATAAGTATTATGTACGCGAATAAGCATAAGTGTAGCCTAACGTGCGCTATGAAGAGGCAGTGACCAACGGCTAGTTTATGCCTTGAAGCCTATAAATACCACTTAATAAGGTATTCACCATACAACAACTTCAAGCAAAGATTATATACTTCAGATATCATTATTGTTGTTGTAATCGAGCTTATTTGTTAGAGTTTGAGTGTTTAATTCACTCAACCGAACATGAGAGAAAAGAAAGGATTATAGATTTGATTCTGTGTTATTAGGATCGTGGACCCGGCATTGTTAGAATCACAATCTAAATCCGAGTGAGGTTTGTCTAGTACCAATTGAAAGCTAGGTTGATTCCTTATCCGATAGAAAAGGAAAATGGTTTAGCTTGGACCGATAAAAAGATAAGAGCATCACGATTTATCTTGGACCAATCGAAGATAAGATTATAACGGTTTATCTCAGACCGATAGAAGACAATGCGGAAAGGTTCAGTTTAAGCCTATAGAAAAAGATACGAAGAGATGACGTAGGCATATTTGGCCGAGCCTCTATAAATCTTGTGTCGTTTATATTCTGCATTTCTTAATCGCTTCCGCAATCGCAAAAGAGTTTAAAAACTCTAATCTGCACTATTATCCTACTTTCAAGTGGTGGTACCTGACCCAACTATTGGTATCGGAATGGGTATCTCTTATAGTCGGCTTAACATCCGAGGAGAAACAGATCCAATGGCGCTTCATTATACCCCGGTCGAAGGCCCCGCCTTAAACCGACCTCCATTTTTTTATGGATCAAATTTTATGACATGGAAAAAGAAGATGTCAATATTCACCCGAGCCTATGATATCGAGCTCTGGAAAATCATTTGTCTTGGTCCTAAAATTCCCACAAATTCAAATGGTACTCTAAAAAGCTTTGAAGAATACAATGATACGGATTGGAAGAACGACCATTACAATAGAAAAGCAACACAATTGCTTTATTCTGCTTTAAATCCAGAAGAACACAATCGAATTTCCTCTTGTGATAGTGCCAAAGAAATTTGGAAAATGCTAGAGGTAATTCACGAAGGAACGAATCAAGTCAAGGAGACGAAGATAAATATGCTTCTCCACGACTACGAGCTTTTCATGATGAAAGACGAAGAGTCCATCACAAATATGCTAGACCGATTTTCGGTCATTACAAATGGATTATCTTGCTTCGGAAAACCATTACCGAGTAGTGAAAAAGTCAAAAAAATATTACGATCACTACCTCGCGAATGGGACAGGACGGTTACGGCAATTATGGAATCTAAAGATCTCAATACTCTTGATTTTAGCGCCCTTATTAGTTCGCTAATAAATTACGAGATTGTCCTTAAATCTCGAAATACGAAGCCGAAAGTGTAGGAAAGATCTATAGCTTTAAAATCTAAGAAGATGTCAAGAAATGAAGAAGCTATCCCGGTTGATGACGATGATGAAGGATCGGCATTTTATGCCAAAAACATCAATAAGTATCAAAACTTATTAAACCAGAGAAGAAGATACTTCAACTCGCAAGTCTGGAACGAGTCAAATCGGTTCGACAATAATTGACGAAATTGTGGAAAATCCGGCCACTTTGCGAAAAATTGCCATGGCTCGACTTCTAAGAAGGAAGTGCTGATAGCCACCTGGAGTGATGAGGATGAAGAAGAAGATAATATTCAAAATAATCTCGGACTCATGGCAAGGAGCTCGTTTGACGATAGTGACGACAAAAGCCAAGTAAGTACCTCGTCTCACGACGAACTTTTTGATGCTTTCAAACAATTACATACGGATTTCAAAATTCGTTGAAAGATAATAAATCCCTTATAATTAAAAATAAATTTTTAGAAGACAAAATCTCCAAATTACAAGAAAAAGGGAAATTTATTGAAATCGACCATTCTCTATGTCTTGAAAATGAAAATAAATTAAAGAATAATTTATTACAAGTTCAAAATGAACTTAAAAACTTAATGAACAAATTTTCTTGTGGAAATGACAATTTTGAAAAATTGCTTTCAGTTCAAAAATTTTCGTTAAACAAACAAGGATTAGGATTCAAACCAAGCGATAAAAACGAATCCTTAAATTTAAACCACAATGTGGTAAATGTTTGAAATTGGAATCATATTACAAATTGTAAAAGCCCAAGACGAACAATAAAAATTAAGAAAATATGGATTCCTAAATGAACCATAATACCGAATATCATCTATTTCCCTAATGAAAAACTACCAAGAGTCGGATGGATCCCCAAAATTCAAATTAATATATTTTATCAATTGGTACTTTAATAATTGGTATTTAACTCAGGGGGAGTTATTTTTTGAAAAGGAGAGATATTTTTCTAGGGGAGTTTTACCCAGTTCCTTCCATATTTAATTTCTCATTGATTTTATGATCATGCACTTTTTTCTAATGACAAAAAGGGGGAGAAGAATAACGAGAAAAATGACAAAAAAATATAATGAGGGAGAAGAAGATTAAAAGAGAAAAAGAGAAGGAATGGTGGGGAGAAGAAAACTGACAAAACAGACAGCCAAAAATTTTGATCTGTATATTTTTTTCTGCATTTTTGCAGGTATAAATCCCACCGAAATATTGTTGTTTTGTCATCATCAAAAAGAGGGAGATTGTTGGAACATTTTATTCCACACATTCAATTTAGAGGTTTTGATGATAAGTTGCTAAACAAAGAAAAACAACAATGAATCAAGAAGAAGTCGAACATGCACGAGCTAGACAGAAGAACATTGAATTGAGGCGAAAACACATATAACGTACGCTATAACCAAAGTATAATGTACGCAATGCAACAAGTCAATAAGTATTGTATACTGCACCAAAGCAGTTAACGCACGCTGGTGCAGAAGGTCAACGTACGCTATGCAAGCAAAGTTAACGTACATAACGCGATGTACTTAAGGTACGCTATGCAACATGAAGTTCGAATTCAAATAAATCAATCCATTGGATTGATTCTAGAAGGTCAAAAAGCATGCAACGGATATATGACTTTAACGTACGCTACAAGGGGACATTAACGTACGCTATAAGGAGCACATTACCTACGCTCGATGAATGATTAAAGTACGCTACGTAAGATGTAATACCACCAGTATTACATGCTTTTTCACTTTGGGCGCTCACATCCATTTCTTCTGTTTGATAAATAAATGTACTCCATTGCAATAAAACATATTTTGTATAATATGGTTGTACTGTATTGTTCGCATCTGTTATTCGTGTATTGTGATGGTATGATGATTGACGAACTTTCAGTGACATACCTCGATGTCGTTAGGTAATTATCGGTGCGAATATGACGGTGGCCAACGTCTTGTTCCCTGAGAGATTTCCAGACGACATGGAGAGGGAGTCGTGTCATGAGAAATTAATGTGATAATAATTTAGCAAACAAAACTGTCCTTTACGTAAGTTATACTCCGAGTCATTACGCACGCTATATTTGAGTCATTACGTACGTTAAATATCGGCCCTTACGTACGTAACATCGGTCTTCGGTCTTCGGACATGAATCTTCGTCAGGTAGTACGCATGCCGACCAACTTTCGGCGTGATTGCGACAGGCAAGTCAACGAGGTGTTACGTACGTTAACCCGCTTTCGTTACGTACGTAACGATATGTGTAAATCGTTCCAGCGAGTTCCTTACGTACGTTAATATTTTGCCATAACGTACATAAAGTCTCTTACGTACGTAAACCGTCAGGCATAACGTACGTAAGGGAAATATGAGTTTATAAAAGAACACTTTGCCTTTCATTTCTTCCATCCCAAAAATCATTCTTCTTCCTTGTACACTGCTCTCCACCATCCTTGAACCAATTCTAACCTCCCAATTCAAGTGCTATCCTATTAGAGTACGTTAATCAAGCTTCGGGGAAGGTCTTGAAGGTGTTATCCTCTCGTTCTCCTTCGTCCACCGTCGTTCTTCATCATCTTTTGTCAGTAAAGGTAAGTTTATCCAACCTTGAACTCATTTCAGTATTGTTTAGTAAGTTATAGTAAACCTCGGATGCCTTGGGTAGCTTAGAACCCTCAGTAATAATCGAACCGGTATATAACTATCGCAATTGTTAATCGATATCCATCAGGAATGAATAATGGTAGAACTCATAATCATATTGCTAATCACCAACTTCTCGGAATCATCTTGAAGGATTTCATGTATAACCGTATTATCATGTTGAATAAAACCGTTAATGAATCCTCGATGAACTTACCAACAATTTCTAGCCGAATAGATACCGAGACGTGTTGAGATGATGGATTAATCCTTCTAGACTTGCATATTAAGACAACGATGAAATCTTGGTGATTGTTGATTATAATTAACTAGGAATGTTGTGTTAGAACACTATTGTTTAGCGGAAGGATAACTTATAAAGAATGTTGCCGAACCTAAGAAATTAAAGGCACGCATTGGTTAAAAACGGCGAAATTCAATTCCGACATCATAAGCAACTAGGATAGGGTTCTAACAGGCGGGAGGGGGAGGAACGTCGTTGATCATAATTGTTATCATAAGATGTTAATCGACAAACATGTAATAGGTCGGATTTCCAAGTGCGATCGTTCAAGCCGTTGCCTTGTCAAGAAATAACTCTCATCGGATTTGAGGCAAGTGAATCTTGCTCAGACTTTACGTCTTTTAATTTTAGACATAGTAAATGTTACTATTGTGGAATGGTGCTCTTACGATTATCTTGTCCGGAGTATTCCCGAGTAGATACTACCGTGACCCTTGGCAGCGGCCTTGGGAGTTTTCTTGTTGGACCGTGTTGCGGGATAAAACCTGAATGGTACCCACGTCCGGAGTATTCCTGTGTAGATACTTCCGTGACCCTTGGTTGCGACCTTGGGAGTTTATGTGCTGATAAAAGGAATAACATGGAACATTCGGTGATAACTTTATTCCTCGAAATTATTAGATTTTACCTTTGAGTTTGGTTTGGATTGTTTCTGACCTAGGTTACTGGCACGACATGTCGTGCCAGGTAAATTTGTTGAATTTGTGCAGGACACCCCCGAAGGTTACGGCCAGGCATGAGCTGTGTTGGAAGAAGGCCTGTTAATTTCTTAAATCAATTTGAACATTCCACGTTGTGTAATAACCGTATGTACGGACACTATTTGCTTTTGTACTTTGGGTTGTACGAATACTTTCTTAATTACTTCCGTATATTACCACTTTTAATAAAATATTTTAGAAAATATTTTCAAAAACTTGCCTTGTGGGTCCCTCATGGGATCTACGGCACTGTGGCGTCCCGGTTCATTTTGGGGGCGTTACAGAAAATGGTATCAGAGACAAACACTCACGTGGAAAGTTTTACCAAAAATATTTTGAAAACGTTTTGCCTTCAAAATCCAACACTTCTGACGACCGTAACTCCTCGAGGGATGTCGAGGTAATATACACGTAAATTCTTAAGGATCAAGTATGATGTTTGGATTCAGTAAGAACTCAGAGAATGTTGCATTAAACTAACCTGTTAGATTGAACGAACATCACCAATGGCACGTCGAGGAGCTAGAGGAAACGTAAATGACGCACAAGGTTCCGCTATGAACCAGTAGGAAGACAGAAACATCGGAGAAACTAATCCAGCCGGAAATCAACCACCGCCTGTTAATCATAACGAACAGGAAGCGGAAAACCAGAACAACGGGGGATTTGATCCAGCCTTCGTTCAGACTCTCGCCCAGGCCATTGCTATCGGAATCGCTCAGGTCAACCGAGCAGAACAAGTACCAGTCATTAACATAGAAGAGAACACCGGGAAGGACCGTTGGCTGGGAGAAATGCTGAAGGCCAGACCACCATTATTCGACGGGTCAGGGGATAAGCACGTGGACGATTGGATCTCGGAGATGGAGACTGCCTTCGAGGTGATCGACTGCCCAGGAAACCGAAAAGTGCCACTCGGGATCAACCAGCTCCGTGACACCGCAGCCCGATGGTGGAGGACCTATAAGCCAGAGGACAGAATAGTCGGATGGCCCGAGTTTTCCAAACTATTGAGAGACGAGTCGTCCCACGATCAGTTCAAACCGCACGAGCGGAGTTTCTTCACGCAGGGCCTCGTAATTTGCCAGTGTAAAATCATTCGGGCATACAGGACCGAGCTAAGCTATGTCGCACAGATGGTTCAATCCGAAGACCAGCGAATTTGTCACCTTGCTCAACGGTTGCCGGAGGATGTTCAACGCTACGCGGCGGGGTTTCATTGCGCCACGTTGAGGGCATATGAGGACGTGGTCACAGCATACGCCAGTACGGTTGTTAGTACGGATGCTGGGCACAACCAAAAGAAGCAGAAGACAGCAAATCAGTCCGGGAGCACCAGCAGAGTGAATTTGGGAATTGGGTTCCCCTCCAAATCAGCAGCTTCGTCCCAACAGAAAGGAACATCTGACGGGCCTTCTCGCCGTATCTGTTTCAATTGTGGCATAGCAGGGCATACCATGAGTCAGTGTCGTAAAGCATCGACAAAGTGCTTTTCATGCGGAAGGGGTGGGCACATGTCCCGCTACTGTTCTCGGATCAAACCTACACCAAACCCAGCTCCTCAGAGTCAACAAGGCTCGGTACAGACATCCAGAGCGTCTGCCATGTCCGACTACCGATCTCCACCTCACCAATCTCCTCTACACGGTGCCGGAACAGGACGTGGTCGCGGGGGAGGTACTGCACCCTCCTCGAGGACACTGCCATCCTGCGTGTTCGAACTAAGGGCTACTGACGACCAGACTACTCCTGCTGTCTCAGGTACACTCCTTATTAAATCTCAGCCTGTTCATGTACTGTTTGATACTGGAGCAACCCACTCGTTTATATCCGTAGAATGTGTTAACCGTTTGCATCTCCCTTGTGTACCCTGTGAGTCCTTTACTGTTAAACTACCCGAGGGTAGCAGGGTGGAGGGTAACTTGGAAGTTCGAAACTGTCTGATTCGCATCAATAATCTGGGCTGGTCAGCCAATCACATGGTCTTTCCACTCCAAAACGAAGATGTGATTTTAGGTATGGACTGGATGACGATGCACAAGACGGTATTGGATACCTATCACCTGACCGTTTCTATTACGACCCATGACGGTGCCACTCACACAATTAGAGGCCGAGAACACTTCAGTACTAAAGGGTCCCTCAGTCTCCTTTCAGCAGTAGCATCTCATGATGATCGAGGAGCATATTACTGGTGCTATATTCTTCAGGAGGGCACGTCACAATTGTCGGTTGCTAACATTCCTGTAGTGAACGAATTTCCAGACATATTCCCCGACGAACTACCTGGATTGCCACCACAAAGAGAGGTCGATCTCTCAATCGAACTTGATCCAGGAACGACGCCTATCTCCAAGGAACCATACAGGATGGCACCAGCCGAAATGAAGGAACTAAAGTCACAACTCGAAGAATTGCTAAGGAAGGGGCTCATTCGTCCAAGTACTTCGCCATGGGGTGTGCCAGTTCTTTTTGTGAAGAAAAAGGACCGCTCCCTGCGCCTGTGTATCGATTACAGGGAACTTAATAAGGTCACTATTAAGAACCGTTACCCACTTCCAAGGATTGATGATTTACTGGACCAACTGCAAGGGGCGACTGTGTTTTCAAAGATCGACTTACGTTCGGGATATCACCAATTGAGAATTCGAGAGGAGGATATTCCTAAGACCGCATTTCGATCGAGATATGGGCACTACGAGTACATGGTGGTGTCGTTTGGCCTGACTAATGCTCCAGCCGTTTTTATGGAATTGATGAACAGGGTTCTGACAGAGTTTCTCGATAAATGTGTGGTGGTTTTCATTGACGATATTTTAATTTATTCCCGAAGCTGATGGGAGCATGAGGAACACTTGAGGCAGGTGTTGAGCGTTTTAAGGCAACATCAACTGTATGCTAACCTTTCTAAATGCGAGTTTTGGATGCCAGAGGTAACCTTTTTGGGGCATGTGATTTCAGCAGGAGGCGTTAAAGTAGACCCCCAGAAGATCGAGACAGTTATGAATTGGGAACCACCTAGAAACGTCAAAGAGGTGAGGAGTTTCGTGGGGTTGGCGAGATATTATCGACGGTTCGTCGAGGCCTTCTCCTGGGTCGCTCAGCCATTAACAAATCTGCTTAGGAAGAACACCAAGTTTGTCTGGACAACAGATTGTCAGGAGAGTTTCGACAAGCTAAAAAGGAAGCTTACTACTGCCCCAGTGTTAGTACTACCGCAGGGTACGGAGGGATTCGTAATATGCACCGATGCGTCTAAGCACGGGCTGGGATGTGTGTTCATGCAAAATGACAGGGTTATCGCTTACGCCTCTCGACAACTTAAACCTTATGAGGTGAACTACCCGACACATGACTTGGAACTAGCTGCAGTGGTCCACGCTCTTAAGATTTGGAGACATTACCTATATGGGGTTACCTGTAAGATCTTTACGAACCACAAGAGTTTAAAGTATATTTTCACGCAGAAAGAGTTAAATATGAGACAGAGGCGTTGACTGGAGTTAATCAAGGATTACGATGTAGAGATTCTATATCACCCTGGAAAGGCCAACGTCGTAGCAGACGCACTGAGACGGAAAACTGCGCTGGAGGTGACACTATCTGGTCTGACAGTACAGCTGGAGTTGCAGCAAGATCTCAGGAGAAATGACATTGAAGTGTGGATACAACACCGCCAGGGACAGTTGTGCTCGATTGATATTCGCTCGTCTCTGCTGGACGAGATACGCCTAGCACAGATGGAGGATCCAGAACTTCGTGCGATCGGCGCAAAGGCCGAAGGGGGAGTTATTTCAGACTACAGGATCTAAGGGGGCTTAGTTAGATTCAAGAACAGGATTTGCATTCCACTTAATGACGAGCTTAAGCAAACGATACTCAAGGAAGCTCATTCTACTCTCTATTCGATACATCCCGGGGCGAGCAAAATGTACAAAGACCTGCGAAAGAGTTTCTGGTGGAAGAATATGAAGCAAGAGGTAGCAAGGTTTGTCGCTCGATGTATGATATGTCAACAGATGAAGATTGAACACCGTAGACCGGCCGGAATCATGCAGCCCTTACCCATTCCAGAATGGAAATGGGAGAGCATATCAATGGACTTTGTCACCAAGTTACCAGTGACGGCGGGGGGAAAGGACACGATATGGGTTATTGTAGACCGACTGACAAAGTCGGCACACTTCATTCCAATTCAGGAGGCCATCGGAACAGAACAGCTGGCTACCATCTTTGTTCGGGAAATCGTGAGATTGCATGGCGTTCCCTCAGGGATTATTTCGGATAGAGACACTAGATATGTGTCCCGCTTCTGGAAGGCTGTCCACCAAGCCATGGGTACTCAACTGCATTTCAGCACTGCCTATCACCCTCAAACGGATGGACAAACAGAACGCACCATACAGAACCTGGAAGATATGTTGAGAGCATGTGTACTCGATTGGGGCAAGGACTGGGCTAAACACCTCTGCTTAGCGGAATTTTCGTACAACAACAGTTGGAATGCAAGCATAGGCATGGCCCCTTTTGAGGCCTTGTATGGTAGAAAGTGCAAGTCTCCCCTATGTTGGGACGATGCATCCGATGTCTTCGCCAACGAGTTGGATCTAATCCAGGAATCTATTAAGAAGATATCCATTGTTCGAAAACACATGTTGGCAGCGCAGAGTCGCCAAAGGTCTTACGCTATGGACCGGTAGCGACCGTTGGAATTTATGGTTGTGGATCATGTTTGGGTTAAAGTATCGCCAATGCGGGGCATTCGACGCTTCGGCCAGAAGGGCAAACTAAGCCCGAGATTTATTGGCCCGTTCAAAATACTGGACCGAGTCGGTAGACTCGCTTATCGGCTAGCATTACCACCATCGTTAGACGGAGTGCATAATGTCTTCCACGTCTCCCAGCTGAGAAAGTACGTGTACGATCCTAGCCACAAGATCAACTTCGAGGAAGTAGAGATTTCCAATGATGCTACCTTTAGGGAAGTTCCAACAGCGATTTTGGATCGACGCGTAAAGACACTAAGGAACAAGAACATACCCCTTGTTAAAGTTCAGTGGTCGCACCACGGTATGGAAGAAGCGACTTGGGAGACCGAGGCGAGCATGAGAGAGAATCATCCCGAGTTATTTTCTTAGTTTCGGGACGAAACTATTTTTAAGGGGGGTGGTATGTAATACCACCAGTATTACATGCTTTTTCACTTTGGGCGCTCACGTCCATTTCTTCTGTTTGATAAATAAATGTACTCCATTGCAATAAAACATATTTTGTATAATATGGTTGTACTGTATTGTTCGCATCTGTTATTCGTGTATTGTGATGGTATGATGATTGAGGAACTTTCAGTGACATACCTCGATGTCGTTAGGTAATTATCGGTGCGAATATGACGGTGGCCAACGTCTTGTTCCCCGAGAGATTTCCAGACGACATGGAGAGGGAGTCGTGTCATGAGAAATTAATGTGATAATAATTTAGCAAACAAAACTGTCCTTTACGTACGTTATACTCCAAGTCAGTACGCACGCTATATCTGAGTCATTACGTACGTTAAATATGGGCCCTTACGTACGTAACATCGGTCTTCGGTCTTCGGACAGGAATCTTCGTCAGGTAGTACGCATGCCGACCAACTTTCGGCGTGATTGCGACAGGCAAGTCAACGAGGTGTTACGTACGTTAACCCGCTTTCGTTACGTACGTAATGATGTGTGTAAATCGTTCCAGCGAGTTCCTTATGTACGTTAATATTTTGCCATAACGTACGTAAAGTCTCTTACGTACGTAAACCGTCAGGCATAACGTACGTAAGGGAAATCTGAGTTTATAAAAGAACACTTTGCCTTTCATTTCTTCCGTACCAAAAATCATTCTTCTTCCTTGAACACTGCTCTCCACCATCCTTGAACCAATTCTAACCTCCCAATTCAAGTATTATCCTATTAGAGTACGTTAATCAAGCTTCGGGGAAGGTCTTGAAGGTGTTATCCTCTCGTTCTCCTTCGTCCACCGTCGTTCTTCATCATCTTTTGTCAGTAATGGTAAGTTTATCCAACCTTGAACTCATTTCAGTATTGTTTAGTAAGTTATAGTAAACCTCGGATGCCTTGGGTAGCTTAGAACCCTCAGTAATAATCGAACCGGTATATAACTATCACAATTGTTAATCGATATCCATCAAAGCTAGAAATTGGAATGAATAATGGTAGAACTCATAATCATATTGCTAATCACCAACTTCTCGGAATCATCTTGAAGGATTTCATGTATTACCGTATTATCATGTTGAATAAAACCGTTAATGAATCCTCGATGAACTTACCAACAATTTCTAGCCGAATAGATACCGAGACGTGTTGAGATGATGGATTAATCCTTCTAGACTTGCATATTAAGACAACGATGAATTCTTGGTGATTGTTGGTTATAATTAACTAGGAATGTTGTGTTAGAACACTATTGTTTAGCGGAAGGATAACTTATAAAGAATGTTGCCAAACCTAAGAAATTAATGGCACGCATTGGTTAAAAACGGCGAAATTCGACTCCGACATCATAAGCAACTAGGATAGGGTTCTAACAGGCGGGAGGGGGGGAACGTCGTTGATCATCATTGTTATCATAAGATGTTAATCGACAAACATGTAATAGGTCGGATTTCCAAGTGCGATCGTTCAAGTCGTTGCCTTGTCAAGAAATAACTCTCGTCGGATTTGAGGCAAGTGAATCTTGCTCAGACTTTATGTCTTATAATTTTAGACATAGTAAATGTTACTATTGTGGAATGGTGCTCTTACGATTATCTTGTCCGGAGTATTCCCGAGTAGATACTACCGTAACCCTTGGCCGCGGCCTTGGGAGTTTTCTTGTTGGACCGTGTTGCGGGATAAAACCTGAATGGTAGCCACGTCCGGAGTATTCCTGTGTAGATACTTCCGTGACCCTTGGTTGCGACCTTGGGAGTTTATGTGCTGATAAAAGGAATAACATGGAACATTCGGTGATAACTTTATTCCTTGAAATTATTAGATTTTACCTTTGAGTTTGGTTTGGATTGTTTCTGACCTAGGTTACTGGCACGACATGTCGTGCCAGGTAAATTTGTTGAATTTGTGCAGGACACCCCCAAAGGTTACGGCCATGCATGAGCTGTGTTGGAAGAAGGCCTGTTAATTTCTTAAATCAATTTGAACATTCCATGTTGTGTAATAACCGTATGTACGGACACTATTTGCTTTTGTACTTTGGGTTGTACGAATACTTTCTTAATTACTTCCGTATATTACCACTTTTAATAAAATATTTTAGAAAATATTTTCAAAAACTTGCCTTGTGGGTCCCTCATGGGATCTACGGCACTGTGGCATCCCGGTTCATTTTGGGGGCGTTACATAAGAGACAGAAGCTACTGGACTGGAATGATGGCAGATAACGTATGCTACATGTAAGTATTACGTACGCGAATAATCATAAGATACGCTATACATGCAGCCTAACGTACGCTATGAAGATGCAGTGACCAACTGCTAGTTTAGGCCTTGAAGCTTATAAATACCACTTCATATGATATTCACCATATAACAACTCCAAGGAAAGTTTAGATACTTCATATATCATTATCTTCATTATTGTTGTTGTAATCGAGCTTATTTGTTAGAGTTCGGGTGTTTAATTCACTCAACCAAACACGAGAGAAAAGAAAGGATTATAGATTTGATTCGGTGTTATTAGTATCGTAGATATGGCATTGTTAGAATCACAAAAATCCGAGTGAGGTTTGTCTAGTACCAATCAAAATATAGATAGGTTGATTTCTTGTCTGATAGAAAAGAAAAACGGTTTAGCTTAGACCGACAAAAAGATAAGAGCATCACGGTTTTATCTTGGACCGATAGAAGATAAGATATTAATGGTTTACCTCAGACCAATAGAAGACAAGACGGAAAGGTTTATCTTAAGTCTATAGAAAAAGATACGAAGAGAGGACGTAGGCATATTTAGCCTAACCTCTATAAATCTTGTGTCGTTTATATTCCACATTTCTTAATCGCTTCTGCAATCGCAAAAGAGTTTAAAAACTCTACTCCGCACTATTATCCTACCTTCAAGTAGGGGTACCTAATCCAACAACATTGACAGGAGAAAGAAGGCAGAATAGTCATATGCCAAGACTATAACACTGGCTGCTGTATCTGACAGGAGACGCAGTTCCGCACCCAACACATCCAAATCCATATGCAAGGCGGCATCACTACTACAAAAACAGCATTTACTGACACTTAGTTTCTGACAGTTTATCAAAAGTGTCAGTAACTTCATACATTTGACTCATTTTTTTCCCAATATAATTGTGTCATACGATACTGACACTTAAGTATCAGTAACTTGAGTATCATAATTTACTGACACTTAAATATCAATAATAAAAAAACTCAATTTATTTAAAACATATTATTTATTTATAATACTTCACACGTAACCCTACTCAATCGAGAGAAGTCTCTCTCTCTCTCTCCCTCATTTACATCAGCACGCCGCCCCCATCCTCACATTCTTCAACTTCACCAACGACTGTTCTGGTTCGATCTCCGGCAGGTTCCTTCTCTCTCTTCCGCAAAATCTTCCTCAGGTGAACACTTTGTCTCTAACCCTTTTCATCTATTTCATTCTTCTTGAAGACAGATGATATTTCTATATTTCATTCTTCTCTAACCCTTTTCATCTGTTCTGGTTGATTAATTCTGAAAAACCTAGCCCCTATCTCCCTCTTCTTCATTCGCTCGCCAACACGGGTGTTCTTTACGGAGTCTGAAGGTTAATTTTTCTTCCTCTTCTTCTTATTTTCTTGCTGTGCAGTTTGTTTTGGTTTCTGGTATATGTAAATTTCAGTTCGAGTTAAAGATTTTTTTTTGTTTTTTTCATAGAATGGGAGTAAGAAATGTCTGCATCCCGAAGTTCGATTCGGGATTTGTGGAGTGGCGTTTTAGGGTTTGCCGGTTTGCTACTTGCCAGTAGCATTATCGGAGCTGTACATTGATTTAGTTGGAAGTCATTGGAAGTAGTTGAATGATTAATATCTTCCCTTTGAGGACATGGTTAAGTATGCCCAGATGAGCTATGGTGGCATCATCTGTATGGCACTTGAAAATGGTCAATTCTGCCTGACAAACCGTCTCTCAGTAATTTTTCCGTATAGGTAATCGATGGAAGCTAGGTTTAGAGACAGAATGTGTTTTGAAGGGTTGGTTTCAGGGTTTTCCTTTTGAAGTCACCAATTACTCTTTGGATTTTTATCTTGAGCACAATTTTGGTGGTTAGAATGATTCATGGAGAGAAAAGGCTCATATATTATGTGTTTGCTACGGACTGTGTTTTTGCTATGAATTTTCCTATGTTTTGGTTTTAATACTAGGAACTATTTTGTAAACAGTCATACACAGAGCAAGATTCTCCTTGGGAGTCATTGGTTAGTACTTAATTATTTATTTTTCATTAATCTTCCATCTTTAATTTCATGTTTGCATGTGCTTCTTCTTGCTTTCTAAAGTTGCTGCAATAGGTTAAGTTTCAAGTATTAATTGGATTGTCCTCTTCGTCTTTCCAGCTAGTTAACAGGTTCTTGAGACGTAGACTTGTGCAAGGTTTATACAGCAAAGCTCTAACCGACGACATGAAAAAATATGCGTCTTTGTATGTTTGTTTTCACTTCTCTTGAGAGTGTCGTCCGCTTTGTGTAAAAACATTTTGATGATTTATTATGGAATTTTACAGGCATCAGGATGTCCTTTCTTGTCTTTCAAACTGGGAAGCTGTTAAACAGGTAAATCTATCTTCTATCCATAATCTCTCGACACTTGCCTTCCAAAACCAATTTTGATGAAGATGAACCATAGCTATTTATCATTGTAATTTTCAGTCATGTACTGCTCGGGAATTTGATAATGCTGCAACATGTTTTCTTGCTATTTGTAAGGTAATAATGATAATATAGATTTCGGATAACTTATCCTTCGGGCGGACCTTCAATGCAAAAGACTTAATGATAATCTATTTTTTTCCCAAACTGTCGATACATACTACAGAAAGTGTAGCAGCTGTAATTATGTAGGAAGTGTAATGGTACCCCTTATCTGCATTAGTTCTATAGATGATTCAGTTTGTAGAAGTGACGCTATTCCATGGGATGAGTGCAGGTATGTGTAGTCCATTTGCACGCCACTTTTTTTTCTTTAATAAATGAATCTTTGAGAATATTATTTCTTAATTTGATGATTTTTTTTAAAAAAAGAGATGAAGATTATTAGCATTTGAGCCGCTTACTGAAATTACATACTTCCTCTATGTTTAAGGTTGATTATTATAATTTGATTTGCCGGACACGGTCCGACGGACCTACGACAGTCGGTCATTTTTTTTGGGGGGCTCATGCCGGTCTCTAGTGCCAAACAATTTTTTTTGGTGGCCACTTGCCGGACTATTCTCTGGCGGGTAGCCTACCGACGGCAGGCGGACCTCCGGCAACCACTCTATTTTTTTTCTTCGGACGCCTGCTTGTTCTCTGACAAGCCATCTGCCGGCTGTCAGCGGACCGCCAACGACCGGACAGTTTTTTTTCATTTGGCCCCCGCAGCCGACATGTTTATTTCTAGCAAATAGTCTAATAATTTGATATTTTATTCCAATTATGGCACCACCACCGTCATTATGGCTCCGCCACCGTGCTATTATGGTATGGGTTATACACTAGTATATGGATATAATAAGCTATGAAATACTGAAATGTAATTTGTAGGTTAAATGATAATGTTGTCTTAGCTACCACACAACATGGGGGACATCTACCATTTTTTGAAGGATTGACTGCAAAAAGCATATGGTATATTGATGTTCCTATTAAAGACTTCGGCATTCCAGATTACGTCTTTTTCTGTTCGAGCTTAATAGATTCATACTATGGTTCACTTTTCGTTCTATCATGTTATAGGTGGGTAAGGACAGTTGATGAATTTTCCAATGTTTTGAAATCAACTTCACTGAACCACCAGCAAAAAGAGGTGAAGTTAAACTTTTCATTGCCTAGTTCCTCAGATTCGTCGTGGTATATGGCAGAAAGCGAATAATGTATTGTACAGTGGACTGTTATTGTGGTCCTAAATCTGATTAGGCAAGATTATAGTACGGTCGAGTGCTCTCAGTAATTCAGTTTTATACTTGTGGCCAGATTATTTTGTGCTTGTTGCCTGATCTAAAAGCATGTTTCTTGGAAATGGTTACTATGAAATGGCTTCAGGTGGAATTACTTATTATGAAATGAAGTACGAAATAATACACGACTATTGACTTAAGAGAGTACTACCTGAAAAAAGGTTAGGTTTACAAATGTGATAAGGGGATCTTATGTATACAAATGTGTATGTATTATGTATACATTACCTAAATGACTGTACATACTCCATGCACTTTCAGTGCATCAGTACTCTACCTATCATTGCCTATTTTACTTTGAATAGCTTCTACTACTTTTGCTACATATAAGCCTATGAGATACCATGTAATACCTGTTAGAATCACCGGTAACCATGATCTATTAACAAAGTTCAGTGCAAAGGAACCATATATGTGATCTTCTAGTTCCTCAGCTTACCTTTCTCCAATTTGATCCCGGACAATCACTGCTGCAACTATGGATTCTCGTAGTGGAACATAGTCTACAACATGGTTGCTTTTTTTATTCTTTTGAGCTATATTACCTTGTTCTTCTGTACTTTTGATTTCAATTGAGGGGTGAACTCGGAGGCTACTTTGTTTGTCATTACCTCTGGGACCTGGATATTGTAATACCCGGTTGCAATTCAGTCATTTTTTTCAGTAATTATCAATCAGTAATTATCACTCAGTGAATTTCATTCATTAATAATCACTCATCATTCATACTCATTCAATTGTGTTCACCGTTCGGCGTAATATTTGTCATACTCGTACTTTTGCCCCCGTACTTCTCAAATTCTGTGATTTTTGTACTCGGTGCATCGTTATAGGCTGAACTGCTTGTCGAGCAGGGCCGCACGAGCAGGCCACACGAGCAACTGCTCGTGCGCGCCGCTGCGGCGCAGGCCGGATCGGGCAGAGACCCGTGAGCCGAGTCGCGCCGCACGAGCAATCGCCAGGCGCGGCGCCCGTGTGTTGCGGCTGGACTGGGCAGGAGACCCAGTGGTCGAGTCAGTGCCGCACGAGCAGGCCACACGAGCAACTACTCGGGCGTGGTGCTCGTGTGTTGCGGCTGTACTGGGCAGGAGGCCTAGCATTCGAGTAAGGGCCGCACGAGCAGGACACACGAGTTACTGCTCGTTCGCGGTGCTTGTGCGCTAAGAGCAGTAGCCGGCAGAAGCCTCACGCACGACCGGACGCACGGACACTTGGTCGTGCGGGTTGGTCGTGCGTCCCTGTGACCTATATAAGTGGACCGACGGGTTTTCTTTCCTCATTTTCCTCCACTTCTTCACCTTGGTCCGAGAGAGAGGGTTTGTGGGAGAGATTTTTCATCATCAAACACTGATGTGTTCGGATTTCTTCATCTCCGTTCATTTGTGAAGCTTGGATAGTCGATTTAACACATATTCACCGGATCGAAGTGTTTGGATCTTCAAAGGTAAATTCTTCAACATCTTGGATTTCGATTTTGAGTTGGGATATGATGTTTTGGATGTGATAATCATGATATATGAAGTGATATACTTGTGATTATGAATTTTTAAGGATTATCATCGGATTAATAGGGATTATTCAAGAACACTTTGAATATTGATTTGGATTTGGGGTTTTTTCGATTAGATGTCGATGTAATCTCAAATTGTGTATTCATTTTCAATTATTGAGTGTATTGAAGATGTCTTGATGGATTGAATCACTCCTTGGAGGTTTGGTATGGATATAACGGAGGTTTATTGTAAAAAAACCGAAGATTGGTTACAATGTGTTCGATATAATGCCCTAATGAAATTGGTTTAGTCGTATCGACGTTTTGAGTTCGTTATATTCGTGTTTGATTCGTATGTTGAACGGATTGTTGGTAATTGTGTTATTCAAGGTTGTTCGAGTGACCGACATTTCATTTAGGACGTTTGTTCGTGGAAGGACATTGTTCACCGGTGTTGTGTAAGTTAATTCTTACTCGGTTAATAGGATATTCATTCATTTTGTTGGTTTTCATTCATAATCATAATTCATTCATAATGTATTAATCGTATTAAGACTTGTAATTGTCAATTAATCACTTCATTCACAAGGAACGACGGTTCCAATCATTTCATTGACCTATTATTTGTTTCACAATCATTTCATCTCGGTGAGTCATTCTTGACTTTGTCAGATTCTTATTCATTATTATTCTTCATGGTCATTCTTGTTCATATGACCTTCTGGGTTCATATTGTGCGGTCGGGTGTGGATATGTGGGATTTTTAGTCGGGCACGTGATGGTCATGTGTTGGGTTCACCGACACATTGGACTGTGCACACGGTAATGTACCTCCGAGAGACTAATTAGGTACAATGGCGGGTGTGTCCGGACATCCGTCTTGTGCACGTGCAAATTCCATTGCGGGTGTACTATGATGCCTCTCTTCAGCTTCATTTCATAATTAAGATATATCATGATTGTGTTTATTCAACTCTTGAGTATTGTTGTTCTGTGTAACTGACCCCGTTGGGGGATATTGTTTTTAGGTCATGGCAAGTCTAAGGCACGAGAAGAGAACGTTGACGGCGAGGAGTTCCAGTGATACTAGTAGGGGGGCCCAGTCTGTTTCAGTTATTCATGTCTTTTCATCTTTATTTCCGCTGCAGATTTCCGTTTGGATATTCATTTTCATTTAATGTTGTATATTTTATCTTCACATAAAATATACATGTATTCAGTATTCTTCCTGGGTGTATTA